>CM056211.1:12252500-12911785 GCA_029692085.1 Gymnothorax javanicus
GTTTAAGCCTATTGAGGATGATTCTGTGTCTCTACACTGAGCTTGAATGAGAGAAAAGGGCTGGAAAATGAAATATTGCTGTCAATTTCCAGACAGCATCTGGTTTATAAGCTGCTTTCTATGAAGAGATGAATTCTATTGCAGTTGTTGAAAAATGCACTGCTTTGAGAATATAGCTTCCAAATCACATTCTCTTCAGGAAAAAAAAACTGCTTGAATTGTCTATTTCAGCTTCACTTTGTTAGGCATTTTTCTTTCTTTGAAATGTTTGAAAAAAAATAAGTTTTTGAACAAATTTTACTTTCTCACTGCAAACTTCTCAATGTATTTAATGATACAAAATGGAAGGCATTCCTTTGCTCTGCAAGAAAAGCAAATGGCTAAAGTGCATCTATTGAGTTCTTTGGTAGAAAGGAATGTGGAGCACTTAAATTGGTTTTCTGTCCTTGGAGTATAATGGAAAAACATGAGGTGGTTTTTACTTGTTTTCAAATGCCTTCACCTTTATTTAGTGGTCATAACGCATTCATTTCTATAGCAAAAGTCAGGATAATCTATATGGAAGGGTGCAAGAACTTGGACACTCCTGGTAAGCAATGCCTGTTACAATCGATATCTTGGTGAACAGAAGTTAACTTGACCTCTAAATGGTACGAAGTTAAACATGACTCCTGTCTTTCCTGACACCTTTTAAATTTTAAAGCAAGAATACATTTTTGTTTCATTTTGAACAGTTTCAAAGTAATATAAAAGGAAAAAAGTCCCAGTGCAAAATTATTGGAACCCTGGCAGTTGGTGCTTTGTAAATCCTCCTTGGGCATGTATAGCTTGCAAACCTGCTCTGCAGCCACCTCGCCTCAGATTTTCATCGAAAGACCATCTTCTGATGGCTTCACACCAGCTGCTTTTTCTTCTCTTACCTCCAGAGCTCTTGCTCGAACCACATCCACCTTTGAACTTGGCATTCCTTTTGATCTCAACCACACACTCGTTAGGTTTCATGGCTGCATGGCACACAGTTGAGATGCTACTGTGGTGACAAAATCTGTCCATAGAAAAATGGACAAAAACACCTGGCAATGTGCTCAAAAACTGCTTCTAATTTACAACGTTGTAGTTCCAGCTACATTAGGTGTCTCCAGGACCACATTTTGCCCTGATGACACACATGCATCCACATACACAGACTAACAAAGCGAAAACAATAATAGCTGACTCGGCTGGTAATAATATTTACGTCTAGGGGCTGTGGTGGCCATTCCAGAACCTTCATTTGTCTTTCCTTGAGGTACTTCATGGTCGATGTTGAGCTATTCATGGGATCACCGTCTTGCTGGAATACCCTGCCTGTCTTCAACTTTAGTGTCTGGACTGACTGACGAACATTGGCCTCAGGAATTTCTCGATATTGGGTGGAATCCATTCGTCCTGCCACCGGCACAGTATTTCCTCTGCCCCGAGCTGCCATACAGCTCCAAAGAATGATGGATCCACCTCTGTGCTTAAAAGTTGACAAGGTGCTCCTCTCTACAAATGCTTCACCCCTTTTTTTCTTCAAGTGTGCCCTCTTTTTGGTTGTGGGGTTGTGGTCACAAAGTTCAACTTGGGTTCAGAGCTCATTGTTCTGCAAGGCCATTGGCTTCTCTTTATTTTATTTTTTTATTTATTATTTTTTTAGGCATACTTCAGACGGTTTATTTTGTGGTCTTAGAGCAGGCTTCCTTCTGGAAACTCTGCCATGGAGGTCTTTGTTTAAAGTATGCTGTGTTGTTGTCCTGTGAATAAGTATACCAATGCCAGCTACTCTTTTCTCTTTGGCTGTGATCTGTGCTCTCCTCTGGACATTTCAATCTAGGTCATAGGCTAGTCTGTCTGGAGTCTTTCCTCATCTTTCAGACCTTGCCTTGACTTCTACTTTTTAATCCATCTTACATTTTCTGATAATGTTTCTGACTTTGCATCGAAACATTGAATTTTTTTTCACTGCCTTTTTCTTATAGTTGAGAGTGAACTATCTTGATTCTGATGTCCTTGTACAACTGTTTAGAGGAGCCTGTGCTTGTTAACACCAAACAGAAACAGTGACCTCAGTCTGATAGTTTGAAAGGCATGGAGTTACTTCAGAATAAACAGTTCATCCCTGGAATTACATTCACCTGAATCAGCGAAGCTCTAACAACCAGATCACCTGGGTCTCGGCCTTGGTAATCTTTTTAAAAAAAAAAACAAAGTATAACCCTTAAGGGGTCCCTTTTTCACGGTCATCTTGCTTTAGAATTTGGAGAAAGGTGTCGTGCTTAACCTTATTCCATTAAGAGGTCAGGTCAGCTTTTGTTCACTGACAGTAAATTTAATGTAACGTAAGTTTGACCATAGGTGTCCAAATTATTGCACTCCATTGTACAATATGCTTCTTTTTTATTGCACTTGACATTTATTGTGCAAAAGGTACTGAGATCATTGCTGAAGTGCTCAATGCTGTTACAGTTTGAATTTTCAGGCTGAGTTTTGACAATAATTGGTGAAGATCCACACAGACATCAAGCTTGGTAAACTCCAAAATGTCAGGCACCATTTATAATTGCAGTTAAAACGCGCATATGAAACAAGCTGTGAAGATGATGAGCGATATCTGTGCTCAAAAATGTTGGGTAGTGGTTTTGCGAGTATTCATTTAGTCTGAAACGTGCACAGAGGAAAAAGACAAGCGATATTTCTACTGTATTTCGCACAAGTACTCTAATTGCTTAAGCTATCGGCTCTCCTTTTTTTGTAGTTTGTTTATCATTCTGGAGTCAACTGCTAAATTGTTTTATGGATTTAAAAACATATTGGGGTATTTTTGACCATTTCTCTTTCCAGGATCTGTACTTCCCATCCTCAATTTAAACCATAAATCCTTTCAAACTTCTGACCAAATCAAGAGGCTGTGTGGGCAATTGTGAAACCCACTACTCTTATTGATGCATTTGTTTGTTTAACTAACGGATAAGCTTAAGATCATGGACTTGCAGGAAGATCTTTGCACAGCTACGTTTTAGCCTCTCGGCGTAGAAAATACCGGATTTTGGGTCGAGATTTTGATAGCTCCTTTTTGTGCGTGTCATCAAAAAAGCAGAATCGTGCTGTGAAGAGTGGTCGAAATCAAAGCAGTGCATTTGTAACGTTGATTGCAACTGTGAGGTTTACATGACATTTTTGAATCGGCTTTGTGCCTTAATAGTTTGCGCTCTTGGGAGGTGGGCAGAGGCAGAATAGAATGTAAACTTTACTTAACGGCAAGAGTTAGGATACGAGTCTTCACGTCATGACAGCAGATACGGGCGCCACTCAGCTCTGTACTATGAGCACAGATCCACGCAGCTGCATGGGAAAATATTTGAACTTTTCATAATCCTGTGGCACTCAAGGGGAAGGTCTATTTGTATAAAGGACGAGTACAGTAAGTGCCTCTGTACTCGTGTATTGTGCCAGCTATGCCTTTTGAATGCCACTAGCTGACAGAAACTTGAACCTAAATTAGGACAGAATAAACAAATGAGTGAGACCTTTATGGATAGGGACTGTGAGAGGAATGGCATGAGAGATTACAGTGTAAGCAGTCGGGCGACGCACTGGCATGGGTGGAGTTAAGCACACAGCCACATACAGCCATGGATAATGTGGACGGACAGGCTGTGGAAGCCATTTCTTATCAAGGCTTTAAGTGCCTGTGTGGCACCGAGAGTATTAAAGATTCTGTAGCTTCTGCCAGATTGCGACCGGGAGTGCAAAAAAAAATCGCTCTCACTCCTTGAATTGGTTGCGCTGATTTCTTTTGTTCTCCGTTCAGAAATGGCTGTGAGCTTGATAAGGATTTGGTTTTTTTAATGAATATATTTCATAAGTTTAAAAAGGAAAAGGCATTTAAATGGTCTCAGATTGAGCCCAATTATTCTATAAGATTTTCAGTGTTGGGATTTTCTTCTGTTTGTTGTTGATATCGAAGGTTATGAAATGGAATGGTGAACAGTGTTTTTAATTTTTTAATTATTTTTTTATTTTGTTTATTTATTTATTGTGGCCAGGTATGAAGTGTTGCTTGTGAAGGACAAAATGTAATTGAATTCAATAATGGTGCCGTGGTGAAAATAGTGAAGGTAACAGAGGAACTTGCAGGCGAATGTGAAATGGGGAGATTTGACTCGTATGACGAAAGATAACATGGAATGTCATATTGATTTGTAAGGCAAATGGAATGCTTCAAAATTGTCAGCCACCTCTCTATGTTTAACCTGGCAATAATGTGACCAGTCAAGCCGTCAAACTCAGATCAATCTAAATTCCGTCATAAATGATAAATGCTGCTGTCATAAATAAATGGTCGTTTCAAATCAGACAAAAGTGATCCAGTGACAGGGTCATCCTCAGGCTATCCTGATTGTGTGTTATCACACTACTCCTGTCCATAAATTGAAAGAGGCATCCGTAACTCTTTATGTTGACGAGCATGTTTTTTGCTCTCATGGCATCTCCTTCCTGTTTCCTGTGTCAAAACCACTGAACATTGGAAAGCAATCTAGTTTCTATTTTGCATTAAAATAATAAAACGACATCTAGGCATTTTGTTAATAGAAGTAAACAAAACTAAAAGCTGTTTTAAGATTTGTGAAAATGAAGCGAAGCGAAAATGAACAATTCCAAAACTGAGATAAAAATGGGTGGAGACAAAAATGTGTTGTTGCCATTTTCTTATTTAAGATTCAGCTAACAGCCTGTCTGTATCAACCGGTCTAACGGCCGTCCCTCATCGATGGAGAATGTCTGTGATCTCATTTCACATTTTGGTGATCATTTGTAGGTCAGTTGCCTTAAATTGATAAAATCATGCATGTCCTTCTGAGATTAGTGGCTACAGGAGATAAGGTCAGTGTGATCTTTTTTTGGTTTAGATTTTGTTGTGCACTGTGAATTCTGAAACTTTTTAGTTCTCAACCACTGTTAATGTTAGTCTGAAGACATTAATGGTCATCAGTAAACAAAATGATAATTTTTATGCAGTGTTTCTCTGTCCTTTTGGGGGACTCTCCATTTCTTTCTAAAAGCTAAAACTAAATGAAACAAAAGGTGTCAGGTACAACATACTCTTCCCGAGGGAGACACTCAGTGCCTTGGATGTGGAATAATCTGGGCCACGCTTGACATGCAAGCCCTATTGCTAATGAGCCTTATGATGTCAAATCATAGTGTAGCATATGGTTGCAAGCAGAGGTGAAAATTCAGTTTGAATCCTATTCCAAATTTATGAGAGCAGTAGTCAGGAAGTTTTAGGGAAAAAACTATTTTCAGTTTTTCGAGGACCTTGAACCTATCAGTTCAAAATTTAATCAGGTTTTTTCCTGGACCGTTCCACACCTTGTCTGAAAATTTTGTGTCATTTGAGAAGACCGTTTCTGTTCTAGATTGCTGACAGACCGGCAAACAAACACACAGACAAACGAATGCAACTGAAAAAACACCCTCCCTGTTCAGGCGTGGTGATTAAAACTAAATGATAGAGATCTCAGAAAAGAAAAACTGTAATAGAAACGTACAAAATCTTCTCAAACTAAACTGATACTGTACTGCAAATGGAGGAAAGTTTGAGTACATTACTGAATAAAAACATTGTTTTTATTAAACAGTGCTAAAATTAACATGGGTGAAACAAAGGATGTTCGCACAAAATCTTTGCTGGAAAATGGAGCACAATCAGCTTCATTCGTGTACTGCGCCATAAAATCTGTTTTGGGACATTGTATGCATGCTGTCACACTAACTAATCTGCATGATGTTGCATGTAAGTGGATTTGAGTGTCTGCTCACATGTGGTCATGTTGAGCTGTAATTCATAGTCATGCAGAATCTGCAAAGAAACCAAAACCAGGAGTTTGCCATACAGGGGCCTAAAAATGAACGGGAATCAATTTTCCCTTTTGTTCAATTTTTTAGAAGCTTGAATAACCATTTGAAAATGTTTTAAAATAATTATTCCATGTATTAACGTGGTAATTTTGCGTATTTTCACCCCGAAAATGTGATTCTCTCGTCCTTCTGGAGAAAGATTTTAAATGTCAAGGCGTCCAGTATCCACAGGTGTGGTGTGCATCAAATGCCTCTTTCAATTGTCTGTTCACCTCAAATTATTGTCCTTTTCAAATAGACATCCAAAATCCATCTCAGTTCAGAATGCTGATCAAATTGACTCCCCTCCCTCTAAAATTCTGCTTGAAGTTTTGGTTTGCTCAGATATACATCATATTACAGAAGTCTGTTCTACTCCAACCTTTTCGCAGTGTCTTTCATTACCGTAAATGACAGTGTAATGGGAATAAAATTAACCATTTTTACAAGTTTTCTGCCTTCTTTTTTATTATGACCATTTGCATGGTGCTTTTGCAAGGTTGGGTTGGAGTAGGCGAAGTGTAAACTGTGAGTTGGAGATTGTGGGGAGGAACATTAGGTAATCTGTTCAGTAAAGCAACGCACTATACTGTGAAGTCCATCTATGGTGGCTTTATCTGCTTTATTATATTTTCACTGAAAGCTTAGAGTATTTAGAAATGTTTGATTTGTCCCATTTGTCATCTTCTTGTCTTTTGTTTGGTTCGCTCATTTTCTATTGCATCTTAAATATGATTTAATTTGATGTATGGCCTATCACTTCAAGTTCAGGAAATTAAAGTTGAGTTCAGCTTTGATTTCATTGATTGCTTACAGCATATTCACCATTAATGTACAGTATAGAGCTATTCTGTCAAATCAGATTTTGCTTGAGGATGTTCTGGTTTTTGAGGAAGAGGAGAGGCCTACCTTTGATTACAGAACAGCTTTGTTTGAAATGTCTATAACATAGTCGGTAGCAGAACCTGATTTTAGGGTATGGCCCTCTCTGAACTACGGTAGGTTGAACGGTTTGTCAGTTATAAGAGGGTTGGAAGTACATCGTTCTGTAACCTTGGGCTAGTTAGCCCCCCCCACTGTGCAGTCTTGATTGAAAACCACAAAGCAAAAGAATAAATAAATGAAAAAACCCTCAGACCGCGTGAAGCTGAGGTCAGATGGCTGGATGTTGGCACCGCTGACCCGGACTTTCAATCACGAGATACAGTATTTGAAGTGAATCTCATCCGAGCGCTGAGACACGTACCCAGGTAGAGCCTGCTCGCTATGTTTACTCTCTGCTATCAATCAGACCCCCGCCACTGTGGCGCGTAGCGATTTTCTGTGGGGGAACCCTGCCTCGAGCGCCCTTCCCAAAGAGTTGCCCTCTCCGTCTCCCGAGGAGCCTGTTCACCGCAGGAAGTGGGGAGGAGAGGTGCTCGCGAAGAGCGGGCTCCACCAGGAGGAAATGAAACCAGCCGCAGCCGAGCAAAGTGTTAGCGCTTTTGGTCAACTTTCTTTTTTTTATATATATATTTCAATAGAGCGGACACGGCAATTGAAAATGCCTCTTCTCATACTCGCGTGATTGGCCATAATCATCCGTGACCTCACAAAGCGTCACAGTGAACCAGCAATCATCTGGCTGTCGAGTGTCCACCGGTGTTTATGTGTCCAGGGGAAGTGCTCGTTAAAGTGGCCTGATGAGAATTTGACAGGGATATACCCAACACACTACTGGTTTTCAAATATAAAGGCTTTACGTGTTCATATTCTGTTCTTTTTCAGATAAAATTTCTGCTGTTTCCTCTGGGAAGAAGTTTGGGTTGCCCCCTCTGGTCGTCTTTCTCGTGCGTGCAGCTAAGGCAGTGCCATGAATTATAGAGGAAGTCTATTGTGCAGAAGCTGCTAAAGGAAGCGTAGTGGTGCCCTGGTGACAGAGTGCCTGGCTCTTTATTCCATGTAGCGGGGCGCAGCTGTTTTCCAACGTCACGCTGACCGTTTCGATCTTTATGATTCTTCATGGAGCTGCGTGAGGGGCTCCCCAAAGTCGTGGATGGATTTGTGCTTCACCGAGGCACTAATGAGAGGGTTTACAGCATTTGCAGCCTTCAGACATACCAGTGTATCGACATTATAGAGGCCCACAGGGTACCACCTATTTGTAGCCCATTTACCACTGACGAGCAGAAAAATTCGGACCATGGGTTCATTATCGAGCAGTAGGGCGATAGACAGCAGTGTATCTTGGCATTGTCTCTTGGTTTCCAGTGCTTACGAATGTCTCCACTCGGTGCACGTTTGAGTGTGAATTCTAATGAAATTGATCTCAACTTTAAATGTACCGAAGTCATAATTCATTGGTAAAGCATATTTCAGACAAGTAAATGAAGTGAGAAGCCGTAAAATACATTTTAATGACTCTGTGGGCCGACTTTCACCAGCTTATTTTGGCTCTTCGCAGGGACGCCCCGCAGGCAAACGAGAGCGGAAGCAAGCCGTCCCGCTCCAGAGTGTCCTCCCGGTTTCCGAAACTGGGTCGCAGTCAGAACCGGGAATCCAGGAACCCAGAACCGCAGAGTGGGGACCTTTGACCTCTGGTCGATGAGGCCTAACGTACAGACCTGAGATTCACTATGGACTCAGTTCCAGTGAATGGTTGGAGCGCGGAGATTCACAGCAGGAGATTCGTCTGTTTCCTGAGCTGCCGATATATTCCACCATGTGACTCTCATGGAAGGGAGTCCAGATGCCTTCTCGTTCCAGGATGATTGAATGAACACAGCGAAAGACTGACTGGGTCTTGAATCACGAAAATAAACGGTGGACAAGTTTTACACAATTTTATGGAATTATGTGGAGAAAATGTTATCAATCATTGTGCCTACAGCAGGTTTGCTTCTTTTTTGGCCAAACAAAAGAGGACCTCACTCTTGCTCTGCTATTTTTTAAATAATATTGAATAATGTATTGTGGTGCCAAATGGAAAATTTCCCTGCGGGAGCACAGTGGCTAGAAATTGTGTTTTTTATTTCTGTTTGGCACAAATGATGTAACCTTATCTAATGCATTTAAAAAAGATGGCCTGGCCAGCTGGGTCCTTATCTGGATCCTGCAGTTACTAAGGTTGCGATAGTGATAGAGAGAGAAACAATGCGTACATTTATCATAGATGAATGTTTAATGATGGTTAAAACTTGAAAAGGCTGTTTGAGGACTGAAGTGCATGGAAAACAAAGTATTCCTCCCCCAGTTTGTGTTTATCTTTGTGAATGATGAGGTGACCGAGAGCTCAACAGAACCTGTGCATTTGGTGCAATTTCTAAAGGCCCTATGAATCTACCATTTCTTCTGAGGTGACCATATGCTCAGCATATAGTCTGGCAGGTGGACCATGAATCAGTTGGAATCAGTTCGTGTCATCAGCTGTGGCCGAACTATAAACATTAAAGGCACTGTAGCTGACTGTCGACAATGCATTTACGTCAAAACGAGAAGCTGCCAGAAGCTATTCAGGTCAAACATTTGTCCTCTTTCATTATTTTTAAGCACCATTAAGTCTTAAAAAAAAACATAATATAGTTTATTATGTCCTCAAGTGGTAACAATTTTGCATAATCACTTCATCTCAGAACAAAATGCTAAGCATTAGAAACATAAACAGTAGACAAACCGTTGTAATCATAACCTACAAACATGGCTCTGTATTCGCGTAATCTCTCACGCCAATATGCACAGATATATTCGTTTCCTCTCAGTAAATAAAAACGTTCCACTGTTCAGCTATCTGCACCTGCCATCTTTAAGACAAATCTTCTGGCATTTCCTCTAATAACCACATTATTTTTAATATTGCCATTTAAATGCCGCTAATGTGTTGGCTGTCAATTGGTGTCCAAGGTGACTTGTAGCAACGTATTCTTATCAGACAGAAACTGTCTTCTGTTCGCTTCACATGTAATCATGGTCTATAATCACCAATGCAATTGGCCCTCAAATAAACATGCAATTGGATAAAAGCGTAATCTCCTTTGTACTTTTTTGGTTGTCATTTATTCACATGAAAATGCGGATATTCCATCTCCAGTTCCCCCTCCAACCTTCTAAGTTTTCTGGCACGATTATCTAGGGTAATGGCAACGAATACCGCGCGTGTAAAACCGAAGGGCCCTATCTATATGATCATAACCCAGTGGCTATGCTGGCCTGATTTGCTTAGAAGAGTCAAATGTTTAATTTTTTTTTTTAATATGTGGGAGTGACATTCATTAGCTGTTGCGCTACAGCAGAACACGTGCTGTGATTCACTGCAGCAGGATGACCTGCTCATTTGCGTTTCTGTGGCTTGCTGTTCTCCTTAAGATATAGTAATCCCAGTAAGGCCTTTAGATGGCAAAAATACTGACAACATTGTGCCTATGTCTCCATTGACTTTCAACCCCTGTGCTCTGGAAAAATGTCAATTTGTTCATTATCTTGAATACTCGGATATAAGGGTCACACAGCAAAGCTGTTTGTCCCAAAAAATTATGGTGCCTACAAATGAGCATATCATGCTTAAAAATGCTTTTGTTTCTAATTGCGGAAATGGTGTGTTTGTCTAAAAGATTTGGGTCTCACTGAGTACTTAATCATTTATGCATAAGATGGTGACATGCCGCGACACCAGCCTACTGTTTTCAGTCTGTTATTTCAACTAGCACAACTTGAGCCATGATCTTGTGATTGGGCTCATTTAAATTCACTATGAGTTCCTATAAATAGATATGGCAGATCTTTAAGGACCCATAATATGGAGAATACGTTTTCCCTGTTCAGTGCACCTGTACAGAGATCTCCACTGTATGTGTAACAACTCAGAGATGATTGATTTTTAGGACTTCCAGTTCACTTGTTTAAGCCCTTTTCTTCACTTAAGCTTTCCAAATGTGCCGTTTGCAATCCCTGCTGTTTTCAACATCATAAACAGTCCGGTTCAGCATACTTCACTCTTACCAGCTCTTTCTGTGTGCCCTGCACCCTCCCATAGCCTCTGCACTTTCTCTCCTTGCTCAGCCTCCCCTTCTCTCTCTCTAGTTTTTCTGCCTATTTCGACAAGGAATTTCTAGCTTGAGTCAATTCATGTCTGCTTGTATGTGCACGTCATTTTACTGAGGATTACTTTTTGAATTGGGCCCAGCAGGAAGCTTGATTCATTAAAAAGTCATTCTTGACGTATGGTTCCATTTTAAGTGTCTGTCGCAAACTATTTCCGATTTCTGCTATTTTTACTTCATTTCAAGCATGATTAAATTTGTTAGCGACTGGACGTCATGCTTGTTTGTCTATGTGCCATCCTCAGAATTGACTTGCCTGAACATTTATCTTTTCATAGTCTTTGCATAGGTTAGAAATATATCAGTTCTTATTTGGAGACTGTTGCGAGTTTAGCCTGGGGATTTTGATGTGTTAGTTGTTATTCCTTGATGCATGGTGTGATGAGCCTGTAGCTACGTTTACTGGCCAATCAGAGCAGGGCTCATTATCATGGAGGGGGTGCCCACTTCAAACAGTTTGTTCTTCAGAGGGGGGAGAATGACTGGTGGGAAATGGCATGGAAATTTCTGGACTTTGTGGGGTTTTCATGGGCAAATTTCATTAGATAAACTGACCCATTTATTTAATGTACTTCAATATTGACTCCAGAAAATAAATTTAGCACTCTATTTATTCAAGCGCTTCGGACAGAGTCCCACATTCATGCAAATAACTCTAAGGTTAAATAATTTCTCCCCCCTAACAGACCGTATTTTCTCATTATAAATTAATTACTGTTATTGCCTGATCCTGTCTCACCATCATACTCCCTTCAGTTGTCCCTCTAACTTTGGTCTCTTGTGCTGTTGGCACACCGGGTTCCCGGGAGAGCTGGTGACTAAAAACAGCTTATGGCGCTGTAATTGCATCGGAGATCTGAGACAATCTGTCTGACACATGAATAACGCATAAATGATACTGGAATGAAGCTGGTGCACCTGAGTAACTACTAAACACTGGGACACTTGAGTAGAGGCAAGCATATTATTTGGATTAAGAGTACTCCACAAACCAGGGAAAAATACTCTGACATCAAGTTTCTGTAAAATTGTGTGTGCGAATGGATGGTTCTCGGTTTACGTACAAATGGCTTCATTTCGTTTTTCATGGATTGTCCATTTGTACTTTTTGTGGGCACCTAGTTGACGTTCTGCTGTTTCTAAACCATTATTTTTATGTGGAATCAATTTTAATGAATTTTTCTATAATTTAAATTGGGAACAGTGATTCATTGGCATGAAAAAAAACAGTTGGAAACAACAAACAATGAAATAATTTTGATATTTTTATGGTAATAAATAACAATGGATGTTGATTCCGAATATTTACCCATCTGCATGTGAATGGCATTTGTAAGATCTCATGTTGCTTTATTCAATAATTAATTCAAACACAATATATCAATTAAAAGAATGGAATTTGGCTTGTGGCTCAGTTGGATTAATTCCGAGCAGGTGCACTGCTATTACCTCCTTTACAAAGATACTTAACCTGAACTGTTTCAGTAAAGATCCAACTTTATGCACAAAGTAAGGGTGAAACAGTGAGTTATAGAAGACATAGCCGTGAAAATCGGCAAAGAGAATAAATGGAAGATTGCTTGCTGAATCAAAGTGGAGGTGATCGGGAGTGCACTAACACCTTTCCCGTCTTAAATGTTAGCAGCTGCGTCCTCCCAGTTCACCCACTACCTCAATGCCACTCAGCCTGAGCGCCATCAGCCAGCTTACCTGCGTACATAAAACAGCACAGTCATTGATCTAATCACTGATCAATGACTCAGCAGCAATAAAAGGAAACTGAAATCAGAATTTGTTCCAAGTCATAAAAATAAGTTAAAGAATTTTGGAACACGTGTTACAGACTGAGGCAACCAGACAAATCTTCAGCAAGAGGCTGGCAAGGCAGCATGAGTGTATGGAACATGTTTGTAAGTAGCGCTGGGACATGGGCTCGGATAGATCTTTATCTGTAGATCTGTGTTCATACATGACACGACATTACAGTACAATTCCCTCGGCATCTAATCCAGAGCCAGCTCCAAACACAGGCATTAATATTGATGGCGACAATGACTTCGGAACATGCTTTAAAGAAACATGTTTTCCAGCAATGTGGAAGAAATTAATATATTATCACTGAGAAGTACTTTCCCATGTAGTGCATGCCAGCAACCGCATCATCGAAAAATACTGTAGATACAATACAACACATGGAGATTTTACAGTGGGCAGGAGTTTATCTTGATTGACCCATAAGACCCTAGACCCATTTCTCCTCAGATTGAAATTATGGGGGATGTAAAACAGGCCAAATGAGCCACATGGAACACATTTCTGAAAAGGTTTGTGACAGTCGTGTCGATTTGGATTCTTTAAATAGCTTACTTCAGCCTTACAATTTGCCTGTTACATTCATTGACACGTACCTCTGGTCAGTAATGGGAACAAAATATTGCCCATAACATTATAATTTGTTCAGCGTCAGTATAATTCTAATGCTATTGTGCTGCAGTCCTGTCCTTCACAGACCTGTAGCTCTATCGCTGAGCTGTCAGAGGCGGCCCCGGCCACATTATAAATGGATCTCATTGAATTTTGGTCTTTAGCCTCTCTTTTATTAGCGTGATTAATGGCAGAATGCTAATCCCTAACTGGCTAAATGGTTTCATATTGAGGAGATGGCTAATCAGAGCCAGGCTGACACCTGTACAACCGGGCGAAGGAGGACAGCTGACCTGCTCTACTGTGAGCTTTCATAACCGTGCTTTGTTGTTGCTGGCTCTGCAGGGTGTTGTGGGAAAAACCAATCTCTCACTCGATGGATGTTTCATTTGAAATGATCATAATTAAGGTGGTCAATGATTGAGCTAAACCTGGAAAGAATTATTGCATGGCTTCATGCAGAATGAGCAAGTTTCCCATTTGTTGTTGCTTAACCCTTTCAGTACTAACAATATTTCCAAATATCCTTTTGGGACATAAGAAACCTCACTGGGGACAATTCCGTATTATAGTCACAAGAATGACGTATACTGTATATCGAATGGGCAACTCTGACGCGTATTACCTTATTCAGTATTGAAATGGTTAATGACACGAGAGTTTTATCGTCATATCATCAAAATAATGTACTGTCCTATATCAGAAAATAAATTATGTATGTGAGTGTGTCATTATATGCCATATATCACACAGTGGATTGATAGCACAAAATCAACACAAGCAGAATAGCACTGTTTTCAAACGCTCATGTGTACCCATTGGAGAGCCATCGTGTGCCATTGAACAGTGATACACATCTGCTTGTGCAGTGGCACAGCTGCCTGTTTCAAATTAAAGAGATTAAAGAAGAAAACCATTGGACTGGTTGCCAGCATCATAACCAACAATGGCAGTTCATTTTCTCCAATTTCTTTTTGGAAGAATTTATTGATGTCAGATTTTAATCAGATGTCCATATTAACTCATTCCCTACGAGAAGCCGCTGCCAAAGGTGCGGCGAATTCTACCATTCCCTACTCTAAGCCGGTGCCAGCGGTGCGGATGACCATTCGCAGTCCGATGAAAACACAAAATCAGTTGACGGTCGCGGTCATGGGCCACCTGTACTTCAATACTTTATATTGTGTAATTTTCGGGAAAAGTATTCCGTACAAACGCGACAATTTTATATAAAAGTATTCCGTGGGGAATGAGTTAAGGTTATATTTTTACTTTTTTCCACAAATATTTGCTTCACGAGGAAAGTGGATTGGCAATAAGGTTTTAATTAAAATTTGTTAAACCAGTCCAAAAAACATATGGCCCCACCCATGATATTTCACCTCCACGTTTTCCACTGCTGGCAGCTAAATAGCGATAATGGTTTTAAAACGACAAAACGGTGTTACTCTAATTGAGGTGATGGTTGAGCAAGCAAATGTCTTTAATTTATGCCTAATGTTTAGAGATGAATTATTGGCTGTCTTGTCAGTTGTTTTATTTTTCTGCCTTGAATTGTTGTGATCTAATGCAAGTTCAGCGCGGGAAAGGCTCGGGGAAATGCATCGATTAATTAATTCATTTAAGACAAAAATATATACTTGAGCGTTTCCTGCAAAATGCACTGAAAGGTTTGCTCGTCTCACGCTGGCTTTAAAACTGCTGAAGAAAAAAAAATATATAATATACTGAAGCAAAAGCAAAGTGAGACTTAAATTAATCTTCTGTTAAACCTTTTTAAGGAAGCCATTGGAGCCTCCATTAAATATTTTATGGGAACAGCCTCATTCTGTTTGCATTAGAGATGGAGCTGCTTTGTTTTCTCAGCCACAGTCTTACAGTGGAGATTAAGTGCTGCAATTCACATTCTCCCAGTTGTGCTGGGACGACTAGGCACAGGAAAATGCCGACATAAAAAAAGTAGCAACAGAAAAGAGTATTCTCACCAAGTCAGAATGAAAATAATTGTTAAAAATAACTCCACCAATAGAATCGAAGTCTGGTTCAACTGAACTGCAGGCATGATTCTGGCAGGAGTTTAGGTGTGTTGTCATCACAGATTTATAAAATGTACTGTAGATTGAGGAGGTCATGGAACCTTTGACTCCTTTTACCGCTCATGGAATGACTCCATTTTGAAAAAGACCTGAAATACTTGAACATGTGGAACTTACTTTGCTACTCAAAGCTTAAGAGATTGTTCACCTTTACCCTGTAAATGCAATATGTTTTCTTACTAAAACATCCAGACTGCTTTCGACCAAACATTACAAAATGTGCTGTAAAATAGCACTGATCCATTTTAATTATTTTATTTTATATACTGCAGGGGGAAATAACCATCACTCTCTCCATCTGTTATACTGTCTGTCTGTCTGTCTGTCTGTCTGTCCATCTATCTGTAAACCCTTTGTTGTCCAAAGCGTACTATGAAATCAGTCCGATATTTTTTCATAAAACCTGGCATGTGTATCAACTGGATGGTGGAGTAGAGTCTTTTGGAATTTTTTTAACCCTTAAGAGCGCTGAAATAAATTTTTGAAAAATTATAAATAAAATTATCTTGGGCTGTTGAAAACCTATCATGTGGCGACTTGTTCAAAAGAGCTCCCCTGCATGAACTCTTAAACAAGCTGCCACATGATATGTTTTCAACAGCTCTGAATTTGATGTCTTACATCATTGAGCAACACGATTTGTATTTAGCGCTCTAAGGGTTAATTTTTTATTTTTCTAATTTTTTTTTTTCAGGAAACATGCTTGAAATACAGTAGGCTAATTTGACTGTGGGGGATATACCATCTCTTAATAGCTCTAGTTCTAAATGGCCAATTTAGCGCAAATCATAATTTCATCTGGGGCTTTGTGTGTAGCTTCAAACTCATTTCTGGAAGGGTCCTTTACATAATGTAGTGAATCTGCCTATCCTGTGTGGAATCTAATGCTCTGTTCATAATCCTTTTCTCATCTGGTGTGGCACAAATGAACAGCTTGACCCACTCACCACCTCAGCTTAGTATGTCAAAAGCCCTTTGAAAAAGCCCTTGGGCACACTAGGTGTTAGTTTTGAAAGTCTAGAGAGATATATAATGTATTTATCGATAGAGTAGTCGAGTTCCTGGGAAATGTGTTAATTTAATCGGCTACAACTTTTTTCTTGTTTATTCGACTTTGTGACTTTTTATATATTACTTGGATTAGGCTGTGCTTTCGGAGCTGAAGAACTTTCTTTGCTTTTGCGAAGTCCTTTATTCTATCGCCAGCTTTGGGATAATGTGTTGACCGAACTCCTGCACAAATCCTGTTCTGCTCCCTGACAACACCTTCTGGTTACAGCCAAGTGCTAGTCATGGCCAAAGCAATTGGTTCACAGCTGCCTCCATTGCCGTACTGCTGCCAGAATGCTTGCACCGCTGTCAGAGGTTGTGCAGCACATTTAGTTTTTCCAAGCCCCAGTCTGCCAATGCTGAATGGAGCACTTTTGGTAAGTCGATGTTCATCTGTGATTCTTGGGCGTACTTCATCTCCTCAGGAAAATGCCTGGGCCCGAGTCAGCTGTGCTAGGTTACATGAAGATGGTGTGAGAGATAATGATGTAAGTCCAAGCTGAGTTCTCTTAGGTGGTGCATCTGATGTAATTTCAGGGTTGCTGAGTTTGATTGTTTAACGGGTATTATTATATGGCAAATTTGGCATACCACTTGGTTTAGATTCTTCATTGGGTTTAATTTAAAAATGAGCCCGTATCAGCAAGGTAATATTTAGCTGGGCAGCAAGCTCTGTCTTGAATTTAGCTATAATCATGATCTTTGTCAGCAAAATACTGACAAGCTGTGTGTGTTATTTCAGTGGATGAGGATTTGGTTTTAATTCCGTCATTCTGTGTGCACAGACAGTGAAGTTACCGCAGTCATTAAAAATGTTGGCAACCTCATTCTATTCAAAACCCACGTGTCATCTGTAAGAATATTGCCTAACAATGTTTGGTGATGGTGTTCACCCATATTAAGACATAATGATAATAATAATCATAATAATCTTGTGTGATTGACCATTGATCCTTCACACAATAACAATAATCAGAAAGATCAGAATGGATGCTCACTTTTGCAGTACACAGATGATAATCTCTGTCGTTTCACAGCAGGCAACATTGCAATTCAGAGTGAAGACATTCTTTCACTCAAGGAAAGATTTTGCCGCACGGTGCCATGGTTTAACAGCACAATTGATGAGAATGGGACAAAATGACCTGTCAGCTGTCAATATGGTAATACAGTTCGCTTGCCAAATTACCTGGTTGGTTCAGTCTCAGAGATGCAGAACACATCGTGCGTTAAAACAGCCGACCAGTTCGTAAATACGACATCAGCCATTTGCATCAGCGGTTGAAGACTGGAAGACAAACCTGATTTAGATGGTAAATTGCTCCTGGTTGGGGATCATCTGTTCATTTTGGCTCTGGCTGCTATCAACAAATAAATGGGAATTTAAAGGTTCTGCCACAGCTCAGGGGAGCAGAGGAACAGGCTTCTGTTTACTTTGTTTGATTGCAATTCGAAAACTCAAAATCCTGTATACGTCATCTTCCCTTTTATCTCAGTCCAACTCCTTATTGGATCAACTAGATGTACTGTATACACTCACTATAACATCACTGTCTTATCTCAATATAAGGACTATGACAACCCTATGCTGTCATATTCTATCATCGCATATTTAGTGATGTGTTTTGTGTTTTTCAGAACTTTTATTTCATCATCAGTTAGCCATAGTACCCTTGGAAAGACATTGTTTTGGGCTGATTGCAATCTTCCCATCAACTTACCCTGAATGGCTAGCTCAGAGTTTTTACCCTGAGGGTAAAGGAAAGAGGCTATGGAGTTTGGTGTCTCTGTTAATGGAAAATGTTGGCTGGTTTTAAGGCTTCAGGGCATTAAATTAGAGAGTGATGTGCAGGAATCATAGACTATCTTAATATTTATAGCCTAATTAAAAACCTCATCTACTTAGCCTTTCTTAAGGCTAAGAGCCCCCCTTCACGTAATGGCCAGTTTTATATCCACTAATACTCACAGTTTTGAGGCTTTAAAGATTCCTTCATATCCTCCACACACCTGCCAGAGAAATTAGTTTGTTTCAGTATTTCAGTCTTTGATGTATTCCAATAATTTTTTTATGTGATGATCATTTGAAAAATATCAGGCGACTTTACTTTTCATGAAATGTCCCGTGTTGGGACCAAAGAATACTTGGTTATTGCGATTAAGGCCTGTCTACACAAATATGGGTATTTACATCCCTGAAATGGAAAGTTAAGGAATATTGTGGATTTTGTTTGCCATCATTGCATTCACCACAGATCCTTCTGGTTAGCATGATTACTTGAACAGTTTTTATGGTGCATTGATGTTGGTCACCCAATGACCTTTCCTGTAGTGCCACCATTAGGTCAGACTTTACATTTCGAAATGCAGAAACTAACAGTATTGTTAGGACTTGTTAGCACCAAACCTTCTTATTTTTGGTTTGTAGAGGGGATGTTGGTGGCCTTAGGACTTTCTCTGTAGCACCAGGCCAAATATTTTTCAAAAATACCATAACTTGAGCAGTTAATATATATATACTGACTCCATCCTGAACAGGCCGGATTTAAACCCATGATCTTCTTACTGCAAAGCAACAGTGCTATCCACTGCACCACAGTGCTTCTTCAGTGACTTCAAATTGTAGAATTTGTGGGTGTCAATAGTCCAATTTTACGAGACAAAGCACTTAGCATCCAGAAAACACTTTTTTGTTTTTTAGACTGAAAAGAATGTCAGCGAGTAAGAATAATAACCTCCCCTTGTAGTAGCTTTGAATAATCACTGTAATTTGTTGACATTGATTTTTAGATTTTTTTTTTTTCTGAGAAGCATAAAATGCTTTCTGAGATTTACAGTGAGGGAAATTGGACAAATCCAATAAGAAGATAAAGGAACCTCAAATCACAATAACTGAACATCCACTGTTTATGAAGCATATAACAAAAATGCTTACCTACAATTTGTAGGGGGACTTTGAGGCAACTTGCCAAGCCATGAAAAGAATAACTTTTTCACTGACTGTAAAGTCTATAGATGTTTGAAAATGACTGTTGAAGGGTTGTTATGTTCTTTTTAATCTATAACTTATGAAATGTTGACAAGAATCACGCAGATGCTCTGTAGGAGGTGTGATGGGGTATGCCTTGTCTTTTAACGCATGATTATTCTTTGCCAGTTTTGTTTATTTTGGCTGATTATAAATCAACTCACTAAGTCAGGCTAATTGGAAGAATGACTGGTTAGTTCATATTTAGATATAATTACTTTTTATTTAATCACGGTTTCTAAACGATTTTCTATCCTCATTAAAACATGAACAAACCTTTCAAAGATTCTGTTGAATGCGCATAAAATGGCACAGATTTGAGTAAATTTGTTTGCTAGGCTATCTGTAAGTTCAAGGTCCCATATTATGCTGTTTTCTTCAAGTTTTGTCGTTTTAAATGTACAAAAGGAAGCTTTATAAATGTTGTACCACATAAAAATCTATAGAGCAGGCCATTTGCTGCTAGTCGTTCTCTCCAGTTGGAAGAACAGGCTGTCTTGAGTGGGCGTCCATTTGATTATAATGAACTTTTCTGTGATTAGCCAGTGAACAGCCAGTGAACAGCTCCGGTAGCATGAGCTGGTGCTTCAAGGGACAGCGAGGTGGGGAGGTCAAGAAAGGCTGTGGAATGGGGCAGGGTGCACACTTACAATGGTGTGAAAAAGTATTTGCCCCATTCCTGATTTTCTCAATTTTTTGCTTATTTGCCATATATAAATGTTTCAGAGCATTCAACTAATTCTAATATAAGATAAAGACAATGTGAGGAAACTCAAAATGCTGCTTTTCAATGATGGTTTATTGAAGGGAAGGTGTCATTCAATACCTGTATCACTCGTGAAATAATTTCACCCATAAACCTTATAGCTGGTTGTGCCACCTTTGGCAGCAACAACTGCAATCAAGTGTTTGCACTAACTGGCAACGAGTCCTTTACATTGTTATCAATGAATTGTGGCTCTCTCTTCTTTGCAGTATTGTTTTGATTCGGCCACATTGAGGGGTTTTTGAGCATGGACTCTCTGTTAAAGGTCATGCCACTGCAGCTCAATCAAATTTAAGTCAGGACTTTGGCTAGGACACTACAAAATCTTCATTTCGATTCTTTTCAGTCATCCAGAGGTGGACTTGCTTTTTGGATCATTGTCCTGCTGCATAACCTAAGTGCTCTTGAACTTCGGGTCGCATACTGATGGCTGGAGATTCTCCTTTAGCATTTTCTTATAGAGAGCAGAATTCATGGTTCAACCACTGATGGTTAGTCACCCTGATTCTGAAGCAGCAAAGCAATCCCAGAACGTCACACTATGACCACCATGTTTGACTGTTGGTATGTTGTTCTTGTTATTGGAATGCTGCGCTTGCTTTATGTCAGATGTAACAGAACTCATGTCTTCCAAAGACTCTATTTTTGACCATCAGTCCACAGAATATTATCCTAAAAGTCATGGGGGTCATCAAGATGTTGTTTGGTAAATGCGGGAAGAGCCTTTGTGTTCTTTTTGGTCAGCAATGGTTTTCACCTTGCAGCTCTACTATTCATGCCATTTTTGCACAGTGTCTTTTCGTAATATAGAATTATTAGCAGACCATCACTGAGGAAAGTGGGGCCTGCAGTTCTTTAGATGCTAGTCTGGGTTCATCTGTGACCTCCTGGATGTCAGTGGGATCTTGGATAAAAATTGTTATGCTGGCCATTCCAGTGAAGGTTCAAGTTTTCTACATTTGTAGATAATGGCTCTCACCATGGTTCGCTGGAGTCAGGGAACCTTAGAAATGGTTTTGTAACCATTTCTTGACTGATAGATGTCAACAACCTTGTTTCTCATTTGTTCTTGAATTCCTTTAGCTCGGGGCATCATGTGCTACTTTTTGCTTACTTCACATTGCCAGACCAATTCTATTCGAGTGATAATTTTGATTCAGCTGGGTTCGATGAAATCATGTCAGGGTGTATCTAATGAAATTTATCCCAACTATCTCTTAAACTTGTTTGATTGGTTGATAGGTTTTGTAACTTAGGGGCAATTGCAATTTTACATGGGGCCAGTAAGGATTGAATAGATTTTTCCTGCAATAAATGAAATAATCATTAAAAACTGCCTTTTTTGTTTACTCAGGTTATCTTTGTCCAATATTAAAATTAGTATGATCAACTGAAACAATTAAAGATGATCCATATGCAAAAATAGAAGTAATTGGGAAGGGAGCAAATACTTTTTCACAGCACTGTTGAATTTTTGCTTATAAACATTTAAAGCTTAATCAAGTGCATCTTAAAATAACTCCCCAATATTATAAATTAATTAATCATGATTTTTGATTAGTAAAAATGCTATAGTGGGGCATGAAATTCAGAGAATGTTTAATATCTTTCCATAATTAACATATTCAGGCTATTGCCATCCTTACATCTCATAGTGTAACACTGACTTTTCTCTTTATCATTTGTTAATCATTATAGGCCACATATTGGCCTTGATTATGCAGTAAATAAACTGTGTGATTGTTAATCAGGCAAAGTAAATAAGAGCAGGCTGACAGTAATCATGCATTAAAATGCGAGGTTATTGCCTGCCGGTGATAATCCCAATGGCACATCTGTGGGTAACAGTGCCTGTCAGACCTGTTGGATGGAATCCCAAGCTACGGGAAGAGTGAAACAAAGACATTATTCCTTTTCGATGATACTTCTGACAGTTCTTTGGGGTGGTATGGGGTTTTCAATACTGTCTTATTTCAGTCGGGTAGAATACTGTGATGCTCAAAGGAAGTTTGCTCTCATTTGGTAACTTATACTGTAAGCCTTGAAATAAAAAGACTGAACAAACAACCTTTCAGATGTATTGTCCTTAAAATACTTGAAGAAAAATAATCAAGGAATCAATGTTAGAGAAAGGGGTAATATTCACACTCCAGTTTTTATTTGTTGGTCCTTGTTGTATTTTACAAGCGCCATTGCTTGATCAGCCTGATCACTATGCTCTCATTCAAGCCTCTGTGATGTTTTATTAACAGTACATTATGTGACCTTGGGGTGAATTGTTCACCGGCATTATCATCGTACCCTATAAAAAAACTTCCGTAGAGTATAAACTATTCCTTTACAAAATGGCTGTACAATTCCCCTATCCGCTCACTCTCATGAATGCATGAATAGGGTCCGAAAAAAGTTTAGCTGGAAACTTGATCGGGAACTTAATCGTGAGGGACGCGCCTTCCCTGAAGGAGGAGAAGTTGAATGAATCGGACACAACAATTGCGTGGCCCAGATTCCGGCTGTGTTAAAAGTACTGTGTGACATTTTCCTCCTGTCTGAATTCTCTACCTGATTGCCATGCATAATCAAATTCCCCGGACAGCACTGATCTGATTTTTAGTCAGTTTTTCGTAGGACAAGGGATTGTACCGCAGCTGAGGATACAGAACCTCTCTCCTGCTTCCTGTCATACATTACATTATTTTTCTTTCATACCTGAGAAGGTCAACTTCAAGGTAATCCGGAGTGCCTGAGTTGATTTTGCAATGCAATGTCTGGAGGTCAGCTGCATATTCAAACGCTGTCTTTCTGACTTGTGCGGACAGATGAAAGCTGAGATCTGAAGACAAACACATGCTGTGTTCTTTGGATCGCCACTCTAGAGCAGCCCACGCAAAGATGTTCATCAAAACATCAACAATGAAACATCATTTGATGACCAGTTTCTCTCGATATCACAGTTTTTTCTAGGAAGATTGATCGCCCAGGACAGCTTGCTTAACAACTTTTTGCTTTAATGACTGTTACTTGTGCTATTCCTGGGTAACATCCTGCTACCAAATGATTGGCCTATAGCAATGTTACCCAATTCAAACATATACACGTTACCGGCTCTATGACAGATATAAGATTTTTTTATTGCATGCACTATTGTGAATTAAATAATTCAGACAACTGTGAGACAAAGAGCTGCTCTTCATCCCTTGCCACTATGTTTAATTTTTCAAACAGGAAAATATCTTTCATAGAATAATTGGCAATCCAGTAAGAAATTACAACAGTGAAGCCCTGTTTGTAAGAAAGCTGGGATTTATTGAAAATGATAGTAAAAAAGAAAGCTATGATTTGTAAATCATATTTGACTTGAATTAAACTGGAAACAGCACAGGACAAAATATGTCCCGTTGTGTTGTGGGCCAGAGTGGGAATCAAGTGTAGAGTCAGATATACAATCCAACAGGTACTGTTGTTTATTGACAGCACACGGCACAGACTGAGAATGTAACCCCTGATGATGTCATGGGGGTTGAACCCCAGACTAAGGTAGCTCAATGCAGCATAGATGTAACAGGAAAGGCTGGGATGACGGTCGCCGGCCGGTGGTTTTCGGGATGCAACCAGATGTTGTACAGACTTTGCCAGCACTGAACTCTTCCAGAGGATGAGGAGGTTCCTTGAGAGGAATGCAGTTCCAGTCCTAGACCTGAATCAGGATCGGAAGCTTGTTCCTGATAAAACACTGCATATTCTCCAGTTTAAGAAGTGCAAACTTGAGCAAAGTATGGTCATCCAACTAGATGAAGAAGTATATCAAGGAAAAATGGCAAAAAAAACTTTCTAAACTGGAACAACTGGTGTCGTCATCGTCCTCAGACGATTACTCGGAGTGCCGTTGAGAGGAAAGGTTATGAAACAGAGGTAAATACGCTCCTGAACCAACTTTTCTAAATGAGCGTTTATTTCCAAAAAAAAAAAAAAAACATTAAAGAAGGGAGTGAAAAACATCAAAAAATTTTATCTTTGCACTGTTTTTTAATAAATAATGATTTACAACGTACAAACCACTGTTTTCTTGTTTATTTACATTTTTTCTTATCATCCCATTTTTCCTGAAATTGAGTTGTTGCTTATTTTCTCGAATCTCCCAAATGAATGGAGTACAATGAAAAACAAAAATATTTGTAATTTTGTGCAATCCTGCTATTAATAAGGGTTTAACCTGATGTCCAAATGCAAAAAATGTTGTCATCCTGTTCCAAAGTGATACAGCGATGAAGAACTTCACTTTACATATGGGCCAAGTCACGCACTAACGGAGTTACAAAATTGGTGTATTTCGTATTATAGCTCCAAAACTAAGAAAGATAGAGTTACAATTTAAATGGCTTTGTGTAGGTATTCCCCAGTACTTCAAACAACAAAATTGCTGATTTTGTTCATTTGATTTATTTTGGGTGAAAACGGCAAAAAACTGGTCAGTAACGGAGAACAAATTTTACAGATTGCACCCGTATCATGGCGACATAGCCAAATTTTGTCTTATCACAGACTGCATTTCAAACTTTTGTCTGAACAGGGAATGAATTCATCAAACTCTGCAAGAGAAACTGCATGGAAAGGCCAAAGAGGCAATACGAAATCATTAACTCTCTGATCCAGAGTCGCAGTTTCAGCCAAAAACAGGGAATGTCCTGAGTTTGCAGTCTTCTAAAACTCAAGTACAACATACGTAAGTTCTCTAACCCAGAAAGAAAGGTTTAGCATCTGAGTCTGGATTTTTTGGGCTTTACAAATTCAGTTGCCAAGTTGGAACCTTCGGAGTAAACCAATCAGTTGAAATCTAAAATATCTTTTTTCCAGGCTGTGGATTAAAGGGATGCATGAGAGAGCAGGCCGGCAGGCATGCGTGCACTTCATTTCTCAAACACCCAGTCACAATCCACCTACAACTTCACATCATGCAGCACTCAACTCTGCTAATCGTCCATTCACAATTCAATATCAATCACATATCACCCCGGACTCAGCATTAATCACACATTCACAACTCTCCCACGACCGTACAGCATTGACACTCAGTCCTTCTATTTATCAACCATAAACAATGGCTCTTTAGCAGCATGTATTTTTTAATTGCAGGGAAAGAGCTTTGTTAGTAAATAGTGAATTAAGAGATTGGTTCCTCAATGTGGTGTTAATGAAGGCACATCGAATGGAGACTCATATTTCCTTGTGGCTGTATGTCCATATATGGCACAGCACAGTCATGGTTTGCCTTAATGCACCCCACTCTTTGTCCTCCTGAAGAAAACTTCAATTTTCCTGCTAAGATCGTGTAGAGGCTGGGCTGTGATGTAATTTCAGGCTTTGACATTTACGCCCATAAACCACCTTGACTTTCAGTAACTGGACTCCTTTGTATTGCGGCACTCGTCCACTCTGAAACTCAAGAGCGGGCTAAAAGAAGTCTCGGCGGAGCATCTAAACGCTGTGCCTGTGAGTCCAAACCAGCCATCCTATAAAAACTGAGGCAATACAAAACAGGATTTGGAGGACATGAGATGTAGAGCATAAAGAATGGTCACAAAACAGAGAGTGTAGTAATAATGAAAATTAGTGTACAACAAAGTAAGTTTTGTGCTTACATAAGAGGATGAGTGCAATAAAATTTTGCTGTTATTGTTGTTGTTAATGTTGTTGGTTTGTCCTACTCTGTTCAATTCTGTTTTTTTTTTTTTTTTTTTTTTTTTGCTTAAAATTTAGAATATAGGATATCAACCATCTTATTGATGTATAAAAACATAGCCTTGCTTTCGATTTCCAACTATCACCCTGTCTTTGGTATATGCTTTCTATGATTGCTCAAGCTTTTATCCAGGAGCCCTGCAGTTGCACGATGGGATACCCAGCTCTGAAAGGCTGTTATCCTGTGCTAATCCCCTTGTGTGTTTGCACAACATTCCCAAAAAGTAAGCACCCAGGCAGTAATTATCGTTGCATGTGTCATGGTTGAGTGTAAATGCCATTTCTTGAGGATTTGTGCCTGATTTTGTGCCTTGGCAATGACTCTTGGACACCTCACTATGTGATTGCATAATGTCCATGGCTCTAGATCTTCCATTTGTTACTTTGATAGCATTCACTTTGATGGCTGAAGCCACTGTCAACTTTGGCTTGGGCTGTCTAGTCCTTTACTATGTGGTGTGCTCAGTGTTTACGATAGCGTGAGGATGTGGCTCCCGCATTTGGGTCATAGGAAAGCTTAAGTGCTAGAGGACCTGGGGAAAGTTGTCCGCCTTGCTGTCAACTGTGTTTTACCGGGCTGAGAAGAACTACTTGTGGTATTGTAGAGTGGAGCGCTGCTCGAATTATCGAGGCTGTTTTTGAAGGACGTTCTTGTCCCGTTCAGCATTTTGTTTTCACGTGAAGCGCTTATAACCTGGCAAATCCCCGTACTCAGCACTCACCTCAGACACAAGTCATTTATACTGCGGCCTGGTTGGCAGCATGACATTTCCTGGGGGAAATGTGGAAATGTAGCTCGTAAAAAGATGCAAGGCTTCATTCATTTTGTTGTTTTGAATCTTATTTTTATCATCTTTTACTTTGTCCTCTACCGAGTCACTTTTTTTTGAACATTCATCATGTTATAGTCTTTTATCTGTAAAAACTTTTTACTAATATAAAAATGCGGCATTAATGCATGCGGATCCATTTCAACAAATCTTTTTCATAATCCCACAGCTGTAATAATGCATTTGTTGGCGCGTGTTGGTGTCAATCTCAAACACAGAGTAGTGTAGGTTTCACTCTGTATTTTTGGAGAAATTGGTATAACAGTGATTTGACTATTAGCCTAATTACTCACATTGTTATTGAATAGTTCATCCCCCGGTATATTTCACACATGGCATATCCACCGATGAGCCGATTTTGACCAACTGCCCAATATGCCGCCGAAACAGCTCCATGAAGTCGACGCCCACGTGAATGCCCAGACACAGAGATTGCCACCAGAACATTTCTCACAGCAATAAGCAAGATGTAAAAAAAAAAAAAAAAGCCAAGACTTAATGAACCAGGCGACCGTCTTCTATTGCTCCAAGGTCCAATTCCAATGCTGGAATGCCCACTGTAGGCACTCTCAGCAGCATACAAGATTCAGAATGGGTGCTCTGATCAGTTTGCTGTTACAAAGCCCCATACCAGCACGATGCAATGCACTGTGTGTCGTAACACATTCTTCCTGTAACCATCATTAAAAGTTTTTATGACCTGTACCACAGCAGTGTGTCTGTTGGCTCGAATCAGATGGGACAGCCTTTGTTGCCCTCTTGCATCAATGAGGCTTAGACGTCCAACACCAGTGGCGGAAGCGTGCGATGATGGGCCCAGGAGCAAGAATTATTCTCAGGCCCCCAAACCCCACTCATTCACAATACGCGACTGATCAAATCCTGTTAGCTTCCGCATATTAATATACACACTGACTGCAATATGCTGGCAGAATATAAAGGCATCACGTCAGTTTGTGTATTAGGAAAGGCACAATGTGCATAACGTCTTTGATTCGCTGTCTCTGCCTTTAGTAAAATAAATAGCCAAATGTAATATAGCTTCCCAAAGTGTTGTACTACAGATTAGCAGGCCAGCCATCTAATAAAAACAAATACAAAGTAACAAATGAAGCTCACGTAATTAACATTTGTTATGAACCATAATAATGTCGAACAATTGATCAATCATTTTACAATTTATTATTTGATTACATGATAATATGTTGCAATATCAAATGTTATTATAATTATTTATTTATTCATTTATTCACTGGATAGCCAGACAGGAACTCTTTCCACGTATGAAGACCCGAGCAGATTAACGTTACTCAGACATTCTTGCATGATTCGATGTATTTTTTAAAACTAAAATTTTTTATCTAGCATCCACTTGAACTTTGTACAAAATTTGGGTGACAGCTAGCTACATAACAAACGTTATATACAGCTGCAGACTGTCTTCAGTCGGCAAAATGGTCGAGCTGGGAATAATCAACCAGTGGCACCTACAAAACAAAGTCTGATGCTGGCAGTTGCTCTCAGCAGCCAGTTAGCTAATTAGCTAACTTTGCTAACTAGCTAGAAAGCTCTGTGGATAACTAGAGTAAATGTCAGCTTACCAACTGGTGCTCACCATCCCTTATTGGCTAGTTATTCTATTGTTGCACATCGCATGAGAAGACAAGAAACAAGAATCTAATTTGGGCAATTTTACGCTCACCTCCTTTTCCTCATTACTTTTTTCTGCTCCCATGCTTGTGTTTGTTCTCTGACACCTGCCCTGCATTTTTAGCTTACCGGCCCTATAGGCTGATAAGCTATTGTCGTGGTGTGCCATCCTTCGTCTGTCGTCCGGAACATTTTTTATCTTTTTTTTGGCCAGATGAATTATCCTGTAAATTTGCCATAACTTACTACTAGACCATATCTCCAGATGTTTCTTTCAGATTTTTGATTGAATCATTTTTGTCCGTTTTATGGGCCCTTGAAATTTTGGCCCCAATGTTAAAGATAGGACTGAGAAATTTAAAAAAATCATTTCTGAAAAACTGCGTGATAAATTTTTTTCTGAATCATGCAATCAACTTACCTTGGTACCATTAATGTACAGTGCGAGCGCCATTTTGATTGAATCGACGGAAGTGGGTCTTGTGGGGGCGCTGTACTTTATGAATATTCAAGATGGCCTGTGGAGGCCAAATGGTTGCAGATAGAGATTAAGTTTGTATTATCGACATATAGGAAGTCATATATGACCTATATTTTGCCAATATTAAATTTGACCACAGATGACTTTGAAAGGTCAAACTCGAGGTCAGGGAAAATATTAACCATGTTAAAAGATAGGACTTGACATTTCAAAAAATTATTTCTCAAAAACTGATAAATTTTTTTCCAAATCTGTCAATCAACTCAGCTTGATACACTTTATGTACAGTGCAAGCATCATTTTGATTGAATCCACGGAAGTGGGTCTAGTGGGGGCGCTGTACTATAACATTGGGTCTTATGGAGAATGGGCAAAATTGCCTGTGGAAGCTGAATGGTTGCAGACAGAGATTAAGTTTGTATTACTGACATATGGGAAGTCATATATGACCTATAATTTGGATGTATTAAAGTTGACCTCAGATGACCTTGAAAGGTCAAACTTGTGGTCAAGCTAAATGTTACAATTTTCAAAGGCTTCTAGGCTTGAAAATATTGAAGATTGGGAACATATGTGTATTGAACACTTATAGGAAGTCATATATGAACTTTCGTTTGGTGGCCTTGTACTTGACCTTCGGTGACCTTCGAGGGTCAAACTTCACCTGGTGAAATTTCAATGACCTCTATCACCAAAACTATTGCAGATAGAGCATAGGTTTGTATTGTGGGCATATAGGAAACCATGTATGAAGTTTTGTTTGGTGACATTGAACTTGACCTTCAGTGACCTTCAATGGCCAAACTTCACAGTGAAATTTTAATAACTTATATTAGCAAAATCGTTACAAATACAGTGTAGGTTTGTATTGGAGACGTTTAGAAAGTCATATATGAACTTTCATTTGGTGGCCTTGAACTTGACCTTTGGTGACCTTCAAAGGTCAAACTTCACATTGTAAAATTTCAATGACTTCTGTCACCAAAACTATTACAGGTTGAGCTTAGGTTTGTACTGTGGGTATATGGGAAGTCATGTATGAAGTTTCATTGGGAGACCTTTACCTTCAGTGACCTTCAACGACCAAACTATACAGTGAAATTTCAATTACTCATACATCATTACAGAATCATTACAGATAGAGTGTAGTTTTATTTTGGAGACATAAAGGAAGTCATATATGAACTTTCATTTGGTGATCTTCATATTGACCTTCGAAGGTCAAACTTGACCAAGTGAAAATTCAGTGACTTCTATCTTTAAAACGGTCACAGATGGAGCCTAGGTTTGTGTTACTGGCATCTAGGACGTCACATATGAACTTTCATTTGTTGACATTCAACTTGGCTGTTGGTGACCTTTGAAGGTCAAACTTGACATAATACAATTACAATGACTTGTGTTGCCAAAATGGTCACAGATGGAGCTTAGGTTTGTATTAGAGACATATAGGAAGTCATATATGAACTTTCATTTGTTGACCTTTGTACTGACCTTCAAAGGTCAAATGTGACCTAGTGAAAATTCAATGACTTGTATCACTAAAATGGTCACAGATGGAGCCTAGGTTTGTGTTACTGACATCTAGGAAGTCACATATGAACTTTCATTCGGTAACATTCAACTTGACTGTCAGTGACCAGAGGGTCAAACTCGACAGTGAAAGTACAATGACTTGTATGACCAAAATGGTCACAGATTGAGCCAGGGTTTGTATAGAGTCATTTAGAAAGTCATATATGAAGTCCATTTGCTGACCTCAACTTGGCCTTGTGTGACCTTTAAAGTTCACAATTGGCATATTGAATTTTCAATGACTTGTATCACCAAAACTGCTTCAGAGCTTAGGATTGTGTTTGTATTACAGGAGGTCTTATGAATGTATGTGAGCTTTTATTTAGTGACCTTGGCATTGATTTTCATTGATTCAAATGTCAAACTTCACATGAAATTTTCATCACTTATATCATCAAGACTGCTTGCCGATAAGCTACAAGACTCTTGGTCCTATTTTTAGTTTAGTCACGTCACTGACAAAGGCTAATTATCAAAAATATCTTATTTGGACATTTGATTGGTCATCATATTTTTCAAAAAATATCCAAAACAGGAAAGGAAGAAGAAGGATATTTTCCATAGTGTTAACAGAAAATATACAGCCTGACTGCCGCCAATTTTAATGAAAAAAAATCATTACCCAGGCTTTACATAAGCCCCTACATACTTGCATGAGTATTAGACATGTCTTTATTCAAGACATAATGATTGCCACTGTATATAAAGACATTAAATTATTTTTTTTCAAAATTTTTTTTCCCTGCACTCCAGCATAAAATGACAAATTAGATGCTTTGTAAGTGAGGCACTTAAGTCTACTTGGCTGATCAAAGGAGAACCAAACACCAATGTAACAGATATGACTGTATCAAAGTTTGATGTTCAAAAGACAAACAAACAAAAACAACAGGTGTGTCTTTTATATTATTATTCTAATGTGTGAACTGCTCAAAAAATGCGTTACAAATACAGCATACCCCTAATTCTGAATAGAACAATTGTAAAGTACCCTTTGATAAGTTTTATCCAGCATCTTTTAATTGGTATTCCATATGTTTAGCACTTATTTTAAATAATTTCTTTGCTGCATATACGCTTTGATGCTGTAGTTGCCAAGGCAACCAGAAGTCAAAAAAATTTCTGCACAGCCTCTAAATGGAGCAGCACAATTTGCCAGCGTTCTTTCGACAAATCCCAGGGACGTTTTTGGTGCAATTTTGGTTTTGACCGCCACTCAGGGTGCCATGAAAGGGTGTCATTTTAATCTTGGAAAGAAGGAAAGGAAGATTGATTGAAATAGCTGTAATAGCAAGGACTACTAGCAGATGATTTGACTGGTATCTAAGAATATTGGGGGATGTAATTTTACTACCCAGCCTGACGTTGCATGTTCACACTTTAACACCTTTACCAATTACTTTGGTCTCCAAATGAACTAATTTAGTTCCAGGGAATTGCGATGACCTTTTCCCCAGGGGCGGGGGGGCTTTGAGGTGGGTGAGAGAGTTATACAGGACATGCTGAATATGAAGGTCTTCTTTATGAAGATTAAATTTAATATCAGGGCATCAAACATGATGATATTTTAACAAATGAAACACTATCCTTTTATGGTTATAATTCAAACAATGAAGCTCTGCAATACTTTCGACACAGTGCCCGATGTCTTTATTCGCACGGCTGACTCGCATAAAAATGAGAGCTTAATCTGTGGGAAATTCCCACATTACTTCACATAAGCCTTCGAATAAGAGACAAATAAAAACATTGGTAAAACCTTGTCAAATCAAATCACTTTGGTTTACAAATAACCATATGTTGCTCTGACATTGCATTAATGATCATAATGAAAGAGGAATGCTGGGTGCATTTTAAAGGATTTTATCCAATGACCCAACAGGTAAACTAATGGAAATGTGTGTGCTTGCATTTGCTTAAAAAGTTGGAAAGGTTGGATTTGAAGTTCCTTAAAAAGTGGCAGAACCATGCATAATAGTATTAGTAATAGCCATTAAAACATTGGTGCAGTTACTGAAAAGTGGTAAGTGTTCAGAGACTTCAACATGGTCGAATAACAGGGGTAACAGTTGAATGCTTTACATAGTAGGTGTGTTTAGTTGTGTTTTCATGGCTGATGTAGAGGAAATACACTGATCAACCATAGCATTAATACCACTCACCGAATATCATGTAGACCCTCTCCCTGCCACAAAAACAGCTCAGTCAAACTGACATTCACTTGAATATCCAGGCCCAGGGTTTCCGAGCAGAACATTTCTCAGTGCATCACACTCCCTTCATCAACTTGTCTACCTCCACAGTGCATACCGATGCCATCATATTTCCCACGTATATGGTGCTCACCTACCCAGCCAATTCAGATAATGTAAAAAAAAATAATAATGATAATAATACTAATGAGGAGCACTGGAAATATGATTAAAATTCTCCACAACTTGTGTCAAAGTAGCCCTTCTGTCATTTTGGACCAGACAGGGTAGCCTTCATTGCCCTTGGGCATCGATGACCTTGGACGTCCAGCACTGAACACTGTCAGTCTGTGCACACCATTGCGGACCAGAAGCACCATGGAAGCCCTGTCGTTTCAGAGATGCTCTGACCCTCTGGTCTGGCCATAATGATTTGGACCCCGTCAAAGTCACTCAGGTCCCATTTCTCCCACATCAAACATGTCGACTATGAGAATCGTCGGTTTGTTTACCTTCTCAAGTCTTTCCGCAGACCTTGACATGCACTGTTTTAATCACGGGTTTTAATGTTTTGGCTCATGAATCAGTAGCTGTAGTACTGTTGTCTGCTGTGTGACAGAGCAGGTGAAGTGATACAACATCTAGCAATAACTTATATTCATGGTAACCTCTCCCAAGTAATTGCGGTTGTCTAAGTGTCATGGAGATTTCAAAGCAGCTGTTGTTGTAGTAGTAGTCCAATAATACTGGTAGTTGTCTTACAAATGGTTAGTTTATACAACAAGGGAGGTAAAAATCATAATTGTTCACAGATGAAGAATTGCAGGTCTGTTTTTAATGATTACATGACTCTTTATGCATAAGTGAATAAAATGAACTTAACTACCATGTCATTATAGCAGAAAAGTGTAATTACAATTTATTTGTCACAAAATTAATAAAGTATATTTTATGGAAATGGACTACTGTTAAAAATATTAAAAAGTTGTGTAACACCAATATCCTATCACTTGTGCTGACCCCTTTAAAGTTGGAAAGAAGTTTATAGCTGAAAGTACATGTGAAGGAGTAGTGAAAGTTCCAAAAGGGCAGGGTTTTAATTTTCTGCGCCTTGGACTGCCATTGTAAAAAAAAAAAAAAAAAAAAAGTGGCAAAAAACTTAGTGTCTAAAAAAAGCATAAAAGATATCGAGAAGTTAGACTGTGTAAATAATGCACAAAGTAAACTGAACAGATGTAAATGGCTCAAAACCAGTGGATTTAATTGGACCTAACAAAGACTTTTAAATGCAAATATTGGGAAAAAAAACAATAATGAACAATACCAGAAATCTGTTCTGTAATATCTTATTCAAGAACATTCTGAACATTTCAAAGTTTGAGCAGGTTGAGGGCAAAATTTAAGCAAAACAGGAAGTTGTTGAGTAATCAAGATGAAAAAGTGTGCTGTGTTCTACTTTGATAAAGTTGAAGCCAGCACGCGGTAACGCCTTCGCCATAACAGTAAGCATAAGGCAAGCACCATTATCATTTCCTGTTGAAATGTCAAGTAAAGAAATGAAACAGAAATGAAAACTTCATCGTCAGTTAGAGTGCAATGCCACGAGAAAGTATTGCATGCCTGAATTCTCCTGTATAATCACATCTGTCAGGTTTGTTTGCAAATCTTTACCAAAATTTGATACAAGAAAAAGACAACCTGAGAAAACACAAAGTAAAGTTTTTAAATCGGCATTTCACTTGTCAAAGGAAAAACATTATCCAAAACCAACAGGCTCTGTGAGACAAAGGAATTGCCCCAATTCGTCACATTTAATTGCTGATAGGATTAAATTAGAAAAGATACACAGGCTTTATCTCTGCTAACCCTGTTGAATCCAAACATCCCATCAATAGAACCTTACCAGCAATATGAAGGAGGTTACCTAGAGGAATGAATCATGCCTTGATGTTAAGAAATTCCTTACACATTTAGAAAGAAAATTATCTGAATATTTTAGTCTGGATAGGGTAGCAAAGCCATTTTTAAGGCTCTAAGACTCCAGCAATCCACAGTGAGAAAAATTGTCTTCACATGAAGAAAAATTTCAACAGTGGCGGATCTTAGTGCACTAGGCATCGCCAGCCTAACAAAATTCCTCCAAGAGCTCATCTATAACTCCTCCAGAAAGTTACAAAAGAACCCAAATGAACAGCTAATGAATGGAAAACCTCTCGCTTCAGATCTTTCTCGAGGCAGTCTCAAGAATGAGTTCGAGATACTTAGTTCACTGATTGTTTGGTGAGTGTTGGATTTAATTTCTTTATCATGATTGGATGTTTGACCTCTGGAGGGGAGTTTATTTTGTGTAGCTGTCAACTAGTCACACCTAATGGGATAGATTCATTATGCAATAAAATTCTGCAAAAGGAGTTTGACACTCTTACATTTATACAAACATTTATACAATTTATTTATACAAATAGTCAATTCCGTAGCTCTTCGCGTACACGAACCTACACATTCCACTTTCAAGGACTTTTTTTCACCATGCTAGAAAACTTGTCTATATAACGTTGAATTACGTTGTATTTAGCTTGAGGTGAATCTGCTTTATAAAATTGTTGCTGTGCCTCATAGATATTCTGTCATACAGCAGATTACTGCATTCTGCATATTCTAACATAAATCTTTATCATGTTGTGTGGTTGACTTTTTTCTAACATGCCAGAAAACTTTTTGGGTGCCCATTTTCATCTGTCTTGCGCAGACTGATGCAGCATTCTGTAAAAGCTGATCAGTTGGTTTGCAGTAAGCTTCCACAAGAACATAAATTTCTGCAGTAAATTTAAATATGACAGTACGCCAACTTATGTGTGTAATCTTTCTGCATAGTGTATCTACCCTATGAGGAGGCGTCATGGGAGTTGACAAGACTCATTTTTTTAAGCAGGTACGAATTGATAAATTAGGGGTGAATGTTCAGACCTATTTTAGCTCAAGAGAATAGCCTTAGGCCTACCCAATATACTGGACAACAGAGCATAAAATGTGTTCTTCGTGACTTAATCACGACTTCACACATTACCTATCTGACTTGTGTCCCCCCAGTAAAGTGTTATGTGTGTTTCAGTAGCTGCCAGCAGGATCTCAATGACATTTATCTTTTCTGGGAACTAGTGATCCAGAGCATTTATGACGTAAGAGCTTTGTCACTCACAGAGACACCTACTTGACGTGACCACTTTCAGGAAAGCAATGCTACTTTAATAATGCATGTAAGAGCCATTTAAAGAGGTTCTTAGAGTTAAGAGGCTTTTGGGAAACCCACCCCTGGATAAAAAAGTTTATTTTTTCTGCCCAATGGTCACACAAATTGTGGAGAATGTTGGAAAAGCATCCACTGCTCAGAGAAAAATTTCTCTTCAATTGCCAGTGATTACAGAGAAGTCTTTGCTGAAGATTCATGTCCTTGCAGCACAGTTACTTTTTATCCCATGAATACCTTCCAGAGAATTTGCCCAGTAATTTTTCAAGAGTTTGACAGTATCTGCATCTCTTTCACTGTTGTTCCTAGTACAAGGGAATGATACCCACTCTGTACTTCATGAACTGATTTTAGATAATAATTTTTAGTGTATTATGCTCCTCTGGCCAGGCCATATATCAGTGTCACATAGACTGGTGTATTATTAAGTGAATAGATACTGTAAGTAGGAAGTCTTTGCTTGAATTAGGAAGCATACTCTCTTGTTTTGCCATGCAATTCTTCCACCTTCAGATAACCTCCCTAATCTATTCAGAAGGGGATTGACCTTGCTTTGTTGGACTTTCCCTCAGTTGTGCCGCACTGAGTACAAGCAATGAGATTGGCAGCTGTAGATGAAAAAAACTTCTAATTTCCGTGTCAAGAAGTCACAATATTTCAGATTACAATCAACATTAAAATACAAAGACCTTGTTTGGAAATTGACAGGGCTATGAATATACTGAGTGAGCAGCTTTTATAGCTGGCAGTTAATGAATGCAAGCTGAAAAACAACTTCCTTTATTGATGGGCTTATTTATTTATTTTTTGACTGACATAATCCACCAGAGCTATTACTTGCAATTAACAACCAGGCACCTAAAGTACACAGCATGGGTAAATCCTTCAAGCTTTGCAGGGCAATGTTTCTCGATGCTTATGAGAATTTTAGCGTTAACTGCATCTGTAGAATTACCTATATATTAAAGTATATCCTCTAAATTGACCCCTGTGAAGACACAGGTGGAGAAGGATATTCATTCTGTTAAAACGAAAAAGAAACAAAGGAATTTTAGCTGCAACAAGTTCTGTTCTCCTCCAATAATTGCCTCTTTTACTTGCGTTACTTTCAGGCTGGAGTAATCTTAATAAAGTAATGGAATATGTGCTGTTTCTGAAAGGATGAACCCTCGCAAACAACAGCCCTCTGCCACCATTCTCTTGTTCTGACTTTGTCTTTAAGGGACTTTAAAAAGAGTCAGTACGACAAGGTCTAGTCTTCAAAATATAAACTTTCTGGTACATCTGAAGATTCAAAACAGAGCGTTGCATCAACGGTAATGCAATTATTGATGTGTCGCAGTGCATGCGTGGATAGAATCCAGTGTTTTGAATTTTTGATTATATTTTTACTGTTAATGAAATTTTGTTCACGATTACAGCTCTCCTTTAATTGCATCATGTCCCGTCAACAGTCTGGGACAGTGATCACACGTATTTGTCACCCGGCAGTCAGTCAATATTTGATATCAGGGTTTCCACATGTTGTTTTTCCACTTGCTCTGGGCAGTCTCCCCTAATTTTATTCCTCATAAAATGACATCTTTTCTGCCAGGCTAATTGCTGTGGTTGCTTCCTTCTTGCATCCTCATTCCATTTTAACTCTTTATTATTGGCCTTTGGTTATCGAGACACTGACTTCATATATTATTTTGACTCTTGGCACGGATACTTGACGTGAGCTGATTTTTTCTTATTTTCAGTTACCAGGAGCAACAATCAGGTGAGAAGCTAGAAAAAAAATTGGCACCCAACATTCCTTTCTCTACAAGCAAATAAAAAGTTCTAAGTTAGTCCAATAACTCAGCAATTAAATAGTTAAGTTGTGAATGTATACTGACATGTGTAGTATATCCTTCTGACACCAAGCGTAAAAAGTATCTTAATGTCTGTAATGTAACACATGCCATAGATGAGACAATCTATATGCAAATAAATTATATATTTTTCAGAAAGATCAGAGACTCTTGTCTTTGAAGGGGAGTAAATTAATTATCTGGGTTTTAGAGGTTCCATGTTAGCACAGTGCTAACTGAGCTTATAAGAATTCATGCCCTGTCAGCTAGCGCTGCATCCCCAGTGCACAAACTTACCCGCCATTGATCACTCTTCACTTATGCTGCGTGCACACAGGAGATGAGCGACCGTTCGAAGGCTGTGAGCCATGACAACACACGCACGTTTTTAAGAGCAAAGAAACAGCAGACACATTGACATGTCGCTATGAAAAAAAGTGACAGCCATGGTAACCACATCAAGGATTGTGACATTTTCTCCTCTGAGACTCTTCACCAAAGTGGACCAAAAGAAATACAAGTCCTGCCGTTTGTCTTTTGGAAATTCAGTTTCAGTTTCTGCAGTGGATGCAAGTGGTGCGGTTAGAATTTTGTATAATGAACATGAATGCGTGGATTCACTCCTTCTTTTATGAACATAGCATGTTTGAGGTGTAATGGTGTGTTCGTGCCCTGCTTGCATGCCACATATTTTGCCCCTTGGTACAAATTAAAATCCATTTGATTATCTCATTAAACCTAATGGGCTAAGTACTGTTAAACAAAATATACTATCCTTGTAGCCTTACATTATTTCATTCCAAGGTTTATCGGTGGTGCAACTGGTGAAGTGAGATGTGGTTACTTAGTTCAATAATATAATAATAATATAGTAGCCTATATTATCCTGAAAACATCAACCCATATTACCTCATTATTATCAGCTTATTGCCCTATTCATATCACCATATTACCCTTATATAATCCAAATATTGCATCGATAACCATATTATTGTTAACAGGTTACCATGTTGCCACCAAAATATTAGTATATCATTAGAAAATAGTGTTTCCTTGCTACCATCTTTAAATGAATTTCAACACTATTACCCTTTGTTATTGGCCCTTCATTCCCCTGTTTCATGAATTTCAGTCTCATATTACCCAGAAATACCCATTCTTACTTCCAAGCTTTGCTTGGTTATTACTTTGGTAATTTCATGGTATTACATAATGGCAATTTCTTTATTATCAATCTATTACTATGTAATTACCTATTATCTGGTTATTACTATTACAATTGTATGGTGTTTTTTAGTTATTACATTACCAAGCTATCACCTCTTTATTACCATGTTATTGTCCAAGCTATTACTTGATTATTACTTTGAAAATTGCATGATATTTCTTCATTACTACTTTGATATTTTCAACTCATTGCCTCAGTATTAGCATGTTATTACTGAGCTGTAATGTAAAGTGCTACCCATAAGCGTACAAAAAATGTCAGAACCTGCTAAATTTTGTGTGGGAAGCACCATGTTTGGGACGCCTGTGATGACAGCAAGTTGCATTAAAACTGTCCTGCACTCTAGTTCTTGGATTTGAGCATAGCAAGAATGGATTTTTGTTACTTCAAAAACCAGCAAAGATATGGAAAAATTTGATGAGAAACTTGGTATTTTTGGATATTAATATGAACCAGAACCAATGGCGGAGTCAGAGCTGAAAATTATGTTGGGCAAAAAACACACACTAAGTCCTGACCTGTTCTCAGACATTTGCCTTTTGTTACACATTTTGCAATTATATGAATAGTCAATTTGCAATAAAAGACACATCTTCTTTGTTAATGCAATGTAAGTGTGAGTAAAAGGCTAAAAATCAGTTCAGAAAAATAATTTTCTCACAAAGTATACTTAACAAAGAAGGTAAATTGCAGGGCAACTTCTGTGCAACCGTCTTGGCACATCCTCCTTTGCAGATGATCTAACCTGCATTTCATTATTGTTTTAATTAAATAAAACAAAACAAGCAGTTGAAACATCTTTGCACAATTTTTAAAATTACTGACTGAATTGCACCAAATTGAGCATCCACATGAAGTGCTGACTTTCTCATCTCATTAACGAGGAGGACTGTCAGCGCCTAATAGTGTGTAGTGATGTTGTCGTGAATGTACTGATGATTATGAAAAATAAAAACGGGTCAGGACTAACTGATTGAAAAGCATGGTCTGTAGCCCACCCTTTTTTCCGGTATGGCTTCTCCACTGACCAGAACAGTCTCATTACACACATTTTGTATACAAGAGCATGATAGCACTGTAGCCTATATGTGCAAGGACAGAGCCAAGAATCAACTTGCTGATGTTACATAGTCCCATGATTTTTCTTTCTTTCTTTTCTTTTTTTTTTTTTTTTTTTTTGGTGGGTGGGAGGGGTGGCCTGTCGTGTCAGGATTTTGTGTTATATTGTTCGCGTTTTCTTGAGTTCTATTTCAATATTTCCAGTCCAGGTGCATTTGTTTCCCTTGCTTTGGTCCAACTCTTCTTCATAGTATCTTATTATCCTATTAATGTTCTTTGTGTCTTCTGGCCTGGCTGCTGCGATGATTCCTCAGTCCTCTCTGCCTTTAGTTAATTAATCCAGGTTTATATACATGACTTTGCTTCCTCAATCAGTTATGTGTTCCTTCCTTTCCCATGTTTCTTTGTGTTCCTCGTACACAATCTTCACTCGTTTCCCCGATATTTTGGCATGTTTCTGTTTATTTCCCAAGTTTTCTCCATTTTTCTGAAATCTCCTTTGACAATTGGCACCCCAAACAATGTATGGCACAATATAGGTTATTTTGAGCCAGACATAACCGATTGCTGGAGGTACCCTTTTAATCATAGACTTCGGAGAGACCGGAGTTCACATGCATTTAAAAATGGTTTTTGGCATTGTCTTTTTTTATGCATCGAGATTCTACCAGGTCTATTAATCTTACATTATACATTTAAGAGGGTGAGATGCCCAAAATAACACCGATTTGTCTTTGGGGAATGTTGTTCTCAAAGTGATGAATCATATGCTGACGCATCTGAAGGCAAATGGGTGCTAAATTAGTCTGAAATTGCCCCCGCGTTAACTTTTATGGAGTCTGTTGCAGTCGTTAGATTTGAGATAAGCTCTTATTCTCAATAAGAAAATGAATTTGCGAGGTAAAGCACAAGTGTTGTTGTAGTGCCGATATAATAGACGATGAATTAACTTTTCAAATCACTCGTTTTTGATTTTATTTTCATTTCCATGATATGCCAACTTTTTGGGAATTGGGGTTGTATACTCCTTTTCAACTTTAGCATAATGTTATATTGAATTCATTGCCCTTCCACCCTCACTTTTGTGACAGCATTAAAAGTCTGCATACATATCGTGAACAGTATCTGGTCGTTGAGTGGTTGAGTATAGCCATACTGTACATGGGAAAATAATGCAAAAATATGGATCAGTTGTCAGCGATAATTACATTTTTTAATGTCAAAGTCTGGTTCCAGATCCAAGCTCCATGAATAAAGATAATCGAAAACAAATGAGTTTCCTGGTGAACACCTGCCCCTCTATCTGGATATAGAGCTTTGTTTCCAGTTCTCAGCTTGTCCCAGCTATGCGTCTGTCTGAGTTTCTTGTTCTGTGGTGTAACAGTACTGATTGAAACTTGATCTAGTCTGATGTGTGTGTGTTCAGTGGCCTACGGAGTCACCGCGGTGATTGGCAGTGGGGGGTGAAGGTGGGGGTTCTCCTGCGCACCTGAGCCCTTGTTTAAGCTAACTGTCAATCAAACTGGCTCCACTCCTCAAAAAAGGGTCAAAGGCCTTCCTTCGGAGTGACTCCTGAGCTCTGAATCACCAGCAAGAACAAGAAGACTTCATTCCCCGCATTTTAATCCTCCCTATGTCTCCAATACGCTAAAAGAACACCACAGCGTCATGCTGATAGCTGTGCTGGAAGGGGGGACCTTTAAAATATGCACTTGCTTGGCAAATACACCCACAAAGCAGGGAGAATACACTAATCTCAAGGTCAATGATGTTAATCACCTGCATTTTTTAATAGAGAGCGCACGTTGTGTTTTTTTAATGTAGAGCGCTGCGAGGTACGTTCCTCTCAGATCGGTCATGTGGAGATGATGGATTACACAGTGGTGTTTTTCACCGAACAGCATTTCTGCAACGAGTGGCAGAACCTGTCAGTTGCACCTACGTGATATACATGTATAGGATGATCAGAGGGGAAGCAATTAGCAGTTTCTCCGTTTTCAGAGTTAAATGTATCCTAGATTTTATTGTGGCGGGAGGAACATTGAAGTCAAACAATTTTTTTAATTCAAAGAGAATGACTATATAATGCTCCATGAAGGGAAACAAACAAGCAAACACACAAAAAATCTTTTTTAATGAGAAGCATACTCGTTCAAGCCTTTTGTTCTCTTCCGGCTGAGCTTTAATGGTTGTACTTTTACTGGCAATAACACCTAGTCACCTCAAGAATGTTTCGGCCGAGAAGCATGCATCCATATGATACAGTCAGAGGAATGGACTGTCAAAAGCACTCAAATGAAAAAATAATGTATTTAATAAATATATAAATAAAAATAGAGATATTTTAAGACCTACATAAAAAAGTTTGACTTTTACTCATGGGCCATACATTTACATTGCCTATACCAATACCTCAACATAAGTCACTTCCAGTTTGCTAATAAGGGCTCACGGCATTGATTGTGCTGCTTACATGCCTGAGTTGGTCACAGGTCTATCAGCAATATAGTGCACACGCTGACGAGGAGGATGGGGGGGAGGGGGTCGGGGTGCTTTGCGGCTGGCTGGGACACAACTGGAGAGCACATCAAAGGGAACTAATGTAGCATCACAGATGTGTTATGTAACAGGACTGCGCAGATGTTCCAGGCTGCAACCAACAATTGAAAATTCCCGCAAATAAATCAATCCCGTCTTTGTTCAAGTCCCTGGAAGAAGGAACAGTTTACATAATTTGAGATGTACACAGAAACATCCTGATCCTGTCAGAACAGATGTTTACTGAATATATCCATACGTCCTTCCTTGCTTGTGAAAGGCTGCAATATATTCACCTATTACATCAGTGGCATGTTTCTGAAGCTACATTAAATATTACATTGACTAATGTAAAAACATGTAAGCATAGCTATAATAATAATCATAATTTATTTTTTTTCCTCGCAAAGAAACTATAAGCTAATATTTCTTTTTCAAGTCAAGTAGGTACTACAGATAAACAAAAAATTTGCTATATATTTACATTTTCATTCCAAAAAATCAATATGAATTAATAATTTATCCTTTTTTGTAAATTTTACACCCAGCTTGCTTGGGACAAATATTCAAAAATTGCTTGATTTTTTTGTGATTTCAGATAGTGTAGCAGAGGCACGCCAAGCTAAATGATAGAGGAAATTATTGCGGACAAGCATTATCTGCTGTATTTATTTAATCAGAATTATATTTTGTGTGTTTTGTTGTTATCTCCATGACTAAACCATCTTGGTGTGCGGAAATCCTTTTCCTTACCTCCACAAGACAAGTGGGGAATTTCTAAATTTTTTCAAACATTATGACAAACATTGTACTGGTACCAAGATGAGAGCCCTGCTTATGTAAGGTGTGGTTGTTTGGAATAAGACATGAGACTATGAAATCTGCTTTAATGCCTTTGTTATTTGTCCAAATGAACACAACAAACACCACCGTGGTTTAAAGCTTTCTCTCCCTCCAAAAGTTTCAAGACATGCAGACTCTGCTTTTTAAATGTGTTAGTATTATTTCTGCTCACGAGAAAATTTTTGTATTCATTCCTGGCACATAGAGGAAAAACATTTATTGTTTTGAGTGACACAATGACCTTTCCTGTAGTCCCGACATCAGGTCGAATTTTACATTTCCAATTCAAATTGATAGGAATCATTTCACACTTTTTGTGATTGTTTTTGGGGCAGAAGGGAGGCATTTTGGTGACCTCCATGCCAAACATTTAATTTTTAAAAAATGCAATGACTTGGCAGTTTTTGTGTGAATTGCGTGAAACTTTTTATGTTCATTACTAATACATAAAGGGTAAATCGCATCGTTTAGTGTGATCCTATGACCTTTCCTGTAGCGCCACCACCAGATTAAACTATATTTTCAAATGCAATAACTTAAACAGTTTTGACAGGTATCATGTCACTTTTCTTGTGATCATATCTGGTGCAGAAAGAATGCTGACCTTTGCTGTAGCGCTGCCACTAGACCAAACTTTTAATTTTCAACATTCCTGGTGCATAGAAGTGGAATTATCAATGTTGGTGACACTGTTATGTTTCCTGTAGTGCCACTAATCAGTCAAATTTAACATTTGCAAATGCAATAACTCAAACCATTTTTAGCAGAATCATTTCAGACTTTTGTGATTTTTTCTGGTGCACAGAGAAAGAGTGCTATTGGTATCCGCCACTGCAGCACCACTGCCAGGCTAAAATTTTCATTTTGACAAATTGCAGTAATTGGAACCAAAACATGGGTAAGATTTCCTGTGAACATTTCTGGAGCCCAGAGTAGTTCCCCTGTTCATTTTCTGGACCCTATATCCTTTTCTGTTGTCCATCCACTCAGCCAAATTTTGAATTTTACCTCTGAGGAGAATGCTGTCATTTTGGGGATGTACCCTGATGCTGTCGTCCATTGACAGCATTCAGCACATACTGACAGCTCGCAGTTTAAACTAAAATTAAACAGCACAGTCATAATTTACATTTTTTTTTTACATGTCCCTAATGTTTAGACGCCAGAAGCAGCAGGTTTGGGAACGCATTCACATTTAAAAGAATATAAATGCAGCTCAGGAAATTGGAAAATAACAGAAATTTTGAATGTGGTTTGTGACACTTATTCTTTGGGGTTAAATGTGTGTAAGTGTGTGTGCGTGTGTGTGTGTGTGTGTGTGTGCGTGTATGTGTGTGTGTGTGTGTGTGTGTATATATGTGTGTGTGTGTGTGTGCCAGCATGCAAACGTGTGTGTGTGTGTGTGTGTGTAAATACTGATGCATCTCTGAAATAGACCCAGCTGTCTATTATAATCGCATCTAACAGGAAGAAAGCCCATGTGAGACACAAATCTCGTATTTTTCTGACAATGAGCTGAGCATGAATGCAAGCAGAGTGCCTGTTACTACATGGAAATCAGTGCCTGCTGAATGAGCACAAACAGCAGGCTGAGACCAATCAAGGCAAGAGTCAGTTCCCTTTTCCAAAAACTCTTACTTGCAGGGCTCAGCTGATAGACTTGTGGATATATTTTTAACTGCAGAAAGAACTTCATAGACAGCGGACAAAGGGCAGTGGTAGGACAAGATACAGTTATGTCCAGAATCATGGGCACCCTTGATTGAAAATAAAGAAAAAAAAGCTGTCGGTCAAAAACAACACACAAACACAAAGAAGTTTAAATGTATGGACAAGCTACTTACATACATTTTGATACTTTTTGGCTGGACCAAAGTAAAGCAGGGCCAGCTTTATAAACGCAAAAGTCTGTGAGTGACTGACAGAGTGCGTGAGTGAGTTGGCATTTCCCCATTAGCTGTTGCTTTATCAAAATGACTGGCCACAATCAGTAATAAATTATATCATGAGGATGCTTTTATGGAGCAGACAATCCTCAAATATATTAACATGCCAGTTATCTCGGTCGACTATTTTATCTAATGACCTGCTAACTATTAAGACAAGCTAGCTAGCCCTAGTTTGCTCCAATGTAAACTACTTTGACCATTATGTGTACCTTTAAACTAAGATATCAAGGATATTACGTGGAATTATAATTCATTTGTGATCATTTCTGATGTTTAGCTGCATAGCTACGTATCTGTATTCATAATGAGGGCTTGTTTCCACAGGGCTAAAAGCTGCCTTTGAAACCTTAATGAAAGCTTGCACGCAGAGGAAAAAGATTCATTGCTGGGGAGAGAAATTCTGCCATGTCCATGCGGAGGTAGAGGCTTTTGTCAAAAAGATGGTGCTCCTGTCAACTGGGTTCAGTAAACACCAGTGGCTAAGGTCATCGGTTTAATTTGAGAGTTGGCAGGGACACGTAATGCAAGCGCGCATAGCAAGCGGGCTGCAAATTTTTTTGCAATAATTTCAGTGCAAATATTGCCTTTTCCCTTAATAGACATTATCCCGATGAGTTTTTCTTAGATTTTTTTATATATTAAAGAGGTGCCTCTATAATATTTATAGATAGATGCCATATTCATAAACTTGTTTTTTACATTTTGTATCCAAATACGTTTGATTTGATTTCTGAAAACAAGTTTATAACTCTTATTTACGTTATGAACATTTATTATCTTTTTTTTTATGGAGCAAAGCCAGGTAGATAGATGCAATTTTCATAAACTTGTTTTTTTTATTCTGTATCCAAATACGTTTGATTTGATTTCTGAAAATAAGTTTACAATTGTTATTTTCGTTATGAACATTTACTATGAAGCTTAACAATATCGAACTATCAATGAAACTTTTCACAATTTGTGAGAAAATCAATTACATGATTGTATGTTGTATTATTAGTGAATGTTACAATCACTATACAGTAAGTTATTAGCTTGCCAATGTTCCATAGCTTGTTAGCTAGCTAGTCATCTAGCTACCATCTGATGCCAGCCACGCAATTAATGGCTGTACTAATCAGACTTGGAAATGCTTAGCTCGGTTTCAATCTAGCCCACTGCCCCACATAATTCCTACGTAAGTTAGATAACAGTTTGAACACTTAGAATATTTTGAAGAAGAATTAATATTAGGCATTTCTGACCCATCCATTTTTGACCTGGATTTTGAACTAGTCTTGTTTCTTGTGTTTATAAGCTGCTGCATTTAGTGTAATATTATTAATTTATTTTGTTGTTCAGAAAAATCCCATGCATCTGTTAACATCTATACACTTGAATATACATGCTTCTGCTGTTTGCTTGATTTTTTTCAGGATATAATTGCAGCGGTTGAGTGATCACGGGAAATATAGGTCTCCTATAAGGCAACTATTGCTGCCCTGCTCTAATGAAAGCATTCTTCTGCTGGATTGTAGCAACCTGTTTGTTAACTGATAATATCTCTAGCAGTGTCAGCATTGGTTGTATCCGAATAGTACCACGCCATCGTTTCATAACAAAAATGATTTATTACCCATGTCTGCCTGTGGATGATTTCAATGTCAGTTATTTTCTTATCTTTTTAGTAAAATTCTTCTTCAAAACATTAATACAAAGATAAAATTATATTTAAAAGGCTGGAGGAATATAGCACTTTGTCAATAAGTGAGACTTGACCAACATATACTAAATGAAGGAAAGTATAAAAAAGTTCTAACAGGTGTTGCTGCAGTATGTTGTATAAATTGGGGATTCATTTCCAGGACTCCTGTGTAGGCTAGTTTTCAATCTGGTCATGGTTGACACACCTAAGCTTGTCTTGTATTAACAGAGGTGAAAGAAAATTTAAATCAACTCATTTAACTGTTCAATTTAGTTATTACTGTCCTGCCCCCACCCGGCCCCCCACCACCATTTCCAATATTTAACCCCATAATATTCCATCCTTTTATGAGCAAATTTCCACCTAAATTGAAATGCTCTCTGTTCTTGAACCACCTTGACTACCGGCATATAATTATGGTCTCTTTTGAAAAGTGGCACTCAGTAGATTGCTCTCGAATAGTCGAAACTACTGAGAATATTATCCAAATTGAGTAATGGCACTGTAAATGTAAGTTTTTGTCTGGCAGTAAAAGATTCTGTGTTTTCTTCTGGCCTTGTGGCGATGTGACCAAGCCTCATCAGCCTAGAAAAATAATAAAGCTTATAGCATAACAGAATAGGAACTATTGGGACCTCTATCTTAATAAATATTACCATATATCTTAATGCTACATATACTACAATGATGTACTAATGGCCACATCACTGCTCTGTGAGGAATTCATTAATACAACATCTTCCTAAGCAGAAGTAGCAATGAAATGTTATTCTTTGTCTTTGCTGAATTACAACGGCAGTGCCTTCAGGACTAATGGCAAAAATAACAGTTAATGAGCCATCTTGCACAGAATGAGAAAAGGAAGTACTTTTATAGCGCCGCATACTTGTCTTCAGTGTCATATATTAAAGTGAATGTAAAGATGGGTGATTGACTTGGCTAGTGAAAAACATTCCACTGTATTACCTTAAACATTCTGCCAAATTAGTATTTTGGCATCATTGTCATACTGCAAGATAAAGTAGAATCCACTGAGTTTTTTGAGTCCAGTTTTCCTGCCTGTGCTAGATTGGGTGATATGCACACAGACTACTCGTTACTGCTAATACTGTTTTCTTGAGGTGGCGTATTGCATTTGGTAATTTCACACAAGGGCATGTGGACTGTTTGTTCTCTAGGGCAGCGTTCTACTCCAAGGGAGGTTTTCCATTTAATTAGATGGCACAAGTGGGAGTGTCATTTAAATGAGGTTGCACACTGCAATGATATGTTGTGTGATAAAAGGTGCTATGTGCAACCTTCAGAAATTCTTTGTCATTTCTGAGACCAGTAGCCATCAAGTGAACTGCAGTTATGATCCTGACGGTCGCGCTTGCCCTCCATACAAGACTGAATGCGATAGATGAGGTAGCTAAGTAAAGTTACAGTATTACTGAAGTTTGTCTAATGTTATTTTCTTTTTTAATGGGATTTATAAAGCATAGTATTGTTAGCTAGCACAATATAGGCTGGGGACGTTAAACTAATCCCTTCTCGTCACATGACACACTGACTGCATTTATATGATGCGTTGGTGTCAGATAAGTTGCCAGCTTTATCTAGCCCCTGTACTTGGCCTAATGGCCACTGGTTGTCCCCTTAAAAAACTGTACAATTATCGTTTCAACTGAGGTATGTGTTAAAACGCAAAAAAGACATTACAGCAATCCACATACAATCACACCAGGCCAATACCTTCATCTAACTCACAGCACAGTGATCGAAGTTGTTCAATGTATTTGGCTCATATCATCCACAAAGAAATTGTTCAGCTCTCATAAGCTCTAAGCTTTTACGGGGGCCATGTTTGAAGGAACGAGTATCTTGTAAAACACATTGTGGTAATGAACCTTGATCCCTTCTAAGATCACATAAGACGTCCAAATCCCTCGCCAGGCAAAATGGCAAGAAGTTTGGGATGTTTTTGGTAAGGTCAACTTTGGGCAGCTAAATATATCTTATAGTTGACTTTAGCGGAATAAAAAAAGTGCCTTGTGCTCCATAGATATCTCCTACAGGGATGGCACTTTGATTTCATACCCAATATCAGTATTTTTCCACTCGGCAATGCCAAACTGGTAGTGAAATTGCCAATTTTTTCTATGGGACTACCTGTGGCCATCAGAGCACGGCCACTTTTGGGGCTAAGCTTTATCACTCACTGTTCATTTAGCTAACATCACCACCACTATCACCACCAACAAGAACCACAGCAGGCATAGCACGAAACATTTTTTTCAAGCTTGTAGTTATTGCTCTCAAGCATATTATCCAAGATAAAGGGGTCACAGCATGCTGACAGACATAGTGAAAGAACATTATGATGTCTTTTTCTATAATTTTCCCACTTCCTCTTGGCTTGCTCCTGTAAAGCCTGATTTGATTGACAGGCCAATGGAACCCTCCAGAAACGAGTTGCGATGGGTATCAATAGATAAGGGTCAGAAGTCAGCAAGAATTGGAAATGAACAGCAAGAGCTTGCAATGTTTTTAAGTACCATGGCCTGTCCATCATTTCCTGTTAGGGGAATTTTCATTTTAATTAGAGACAGTTTAACAGATATAACTGTTTAAAACTGAGCTTACCGCTCACATTTTTGAGCTTCTTTCTAACCTCCATTTTCATATTGATGCTCTGTCCTTTCATGTCTTTGGGGAGGCTAAGTACCAGGAACAATCTCTATTCTAGCAGGAATGAAAAATGGGAGGTAGTTTTAGCCTTTTTCCCCCTCCAGCTGTCATCTGGTCTTTTTCCCACTGTTACCTGGTGTCCTCATTTTTGACAGAACAAGAAAGTCTTTTCTTTCAGATTCAACAACAAACCTACCTGTGTTTTTGCAGCAATATCCTTTTGTTATTTAGTGAAATTAAAGACTTCGGAGATTTGAGGGTACAAGTTCTATTAACAATTTCCCTAATTGTGAGTATTTTATTTACCACTGGATAATGGTATTCACACAGGGCTCTATTTTTGGGCCTTTGCAAATGGAAATGCATGTAGCAGCAACATTATTCTGAATTTCATCTGTTGCAAATGCCATTCATATCGCCTTAGCCCAGTGTGGTTTTTTTTCTTGCTTTGGCTTAAATGTGTTTGCGACACAGTGGGTTGAAATGCGTTTTAGGGGATGTGCCAGTGAATAAAGCTGGCACTGTGAAATTTTTGTGCCAATAATCCCACTTGCATTTTGATTCACCTGGATGATCCTTTATGGCAAACACTGTCACTTAATGGTAGTTTCATGAGAATAAATCCCAGCCAGCAGAGCTAATCAATCACAAATCATTCGTGTTAATTTTTTTTTTTACTTTTGTTATGTAGGTTTCCATATAAATAATGCCCACAAAACAGTGTTGGGGTCTGATAGGAAGGAAAGGGTGAATGGGTATTTTTACATGTGAATATTTTCTTTGCGTGGGGGGAAATACAGATAATTAACCTCAGTATTGTCCTTGTTTTGATACTGTGAATGCTGTTTTGTATACAATTTAAATGGCCCACATTCATACACAAGGTGTTGACACTAGTTTTCACTTTCCTGTTCACCTCACATCAGTAAACATTGAACTAGGATCCTAAGCTCAGAGGATCGATCCATCAACTCAACAGTAATCAACAAGTAACCGACCTCAAGGCTAACCAACCACCCATTGGGATTGTTATCCCCCTTGTTGAAATTGTTTTGATTGTTATCCCAATTGATGAGATTTCTGTGTGTTGACGACGCTTTATTAACAGATTGACAACCAACATTCCAATTTAAAAGATTTACAGTATTATACTGTACAAAGTGGTTCAGCGCAACACAGCAATCAGTCCAAGGCTCCACGGAAGAGCTACAAGTCAAGGTAAGTACTCTGGCCAAAAGAATAATAATAATAACCAAGTGAGAACATTTACAGGAATTACATTGCACACAGATTTCCCCTGAACACCTATTTGGTCAGAGCTCATTTGATATGTGGTTCTCGCAGTTTCCTCTCAGATAACAGTACAAACTGCAATTAGACCTTAAATGTCACCAACTGTCCCTAACATAGGGAGCTAGGGAAGGAGAAAGTGTAAGTGACCATGTGCACATATCTATGAATAAGTTAGTACAGAAGTGTCCAGTCAGTGAGAGTAACTATACATCTAACCTCACAAGCTCAAACTTATTACACCTAATATCAACACATCCATATCCATCGTTGACATTCTTGACATTTTTCTTTGATGTTATTTTACACTAAAGCTATTTGATCGATAAAACACTTTGTGGTGCTCAAAATGTTTTCCCTCATAACAAAGAAATAAAACAAACGGAATAATAAGAGCTTTGATAGTGAAGGTGGGAAAGAAGGGTGGTTGTGTGAGACAGGTATTTTTCTTCTCAGTACTCTTTTCATTGTCCCAGAAGAAAAAAACACATTTATTAGGAACACCTCCGAAGCCTTCTGCAGTCATTGAGATTGGGACTGCGTTCTCACTAAACTCTCCAAACCTGCAATCTGACAGTTCTGCTCTGGCGAGGGTATTCTCCATCAGGCTTCTACCCCGGGACGCCACTGGCTGGAAATGCCCTACATTCTACCCCTCTACCATCTGAACTGTACTGTTCCATTCTGCTCTGGGCTCCGTCCCTCTCAGGTATTACCGTATTACAGTCAATAATCACTGTCATTGGCTTGTACTCTGTCTCTGAATCTGGTCCCTTGTTTGGATCATTACAAGACCTTAAAAGACAAACATCACCCTCCTGCTTGCCATGATGAGCCATTATACCTCAACACAAGTATCCTGATACAAAGTGTTCATTTCATGCCAGGTTTTGAAATATATTTTTTCTGGAGAAACATGGTATGTTTCATCCCTTCCAAGCCATGTAGAAGATTCATCTTTTTTAATTCAAGAAGGGTCTAGTTCCACTGTCATCAAAATGACCATCATTAGCCATCATATTTTTTATTTGCGTCCTCTGGTGAGGTGCAACTTGGGTATGATACTACATCATGTCCGCACTTTGAGGAAAATCATAAAAATAAAAATTTCCTCCTGTATAAACGTGTTTCATGGAGTTGAACCCTCATTCAATTTGCTGATTCAGTGGTCTACGTGCTTTGTTGCCAGTCGCTCACTGCATGGTTTTTGAGAATGTGCTCGAAGATGAAACATATGGGTGAGAAGAAACCTGTAAGATTTCTCACAATGGCAGAAGCACAAACTCTTATAACTACAGTCCCCTCTATTTCTTCTAAACACAGCCCCTGTGTAGTCCTGTTCCCACATGAATAGGGTGAGTTAACAGATCATTCACTGAAAGCATCGTATTAAAATCAAAGCATCATTTTCAACTGATTGCATCACATGTGTTTGTTGCTGACTTTAAACAGTGAAATCCTTTAATTTTATGCAAATGATTGCTTGTATGTTCTAAACCACTACATAGGATAATATACTGTGACAGGTGGCACAGTATGACAAAATGATGGTAAAACTTCAAATAAAGCTTGTTTTGCAAGTTCAACTTGTTGAACTACACAACTGCAGTTTCATTGAATTCAGTGTTTAAAGTTCTAACTGACTTCAAACCTGGAAATTGGCCTCAGTGAAATCAAAATTGAGAAGGCTCTCAACTATGCTTTGTGCTTTTCTCCAAATAACGCCTAAATATAAGTGTTTTCTCAAAATATTATCCATTACATCACGTTGTTCAACTTTCTGCCATCATGTTTTCGTGAGAACTTTTTCCAAAATAATTTTATGTATCTCCTCCCTTTTTTCACTAGGTTGCTCCAGCCAGTATAGAGCTCCTCTGTTGATTTTGTTGCCTGTGGTATAACATAAATAATCTACTGCTAGTAGAGCTACCAAAAGAAGTGTCACCGAGAATAACATTCACCTGTTGCCTGTTCCTTTACTCATTATTGACTGTACCAGCTCTAATTACTCAGGCTTTTGCATGTGTTGAAATGAGGACACTTACTCTCCTGCTCTCTGGGAGTACTGTTCATAATCATCAGGACAGCTGTGGCAGTCATACAATTTTCAGCAGGACACTGAAGTCAGATTCAGGGCTTAGGTGGAAAATGAGGTGCAGACTTGAAGTTTGTTTACGTTTGTTAAATAAAGTGTGGTTTTAAATTCAATTCTCTCTCTCTCTCTCTTTGAAGAGGCCACCAAGACTTATGATCAGAGCTGGGCTTATGACATCATTTACTTGGATTTTCAGAAAGCATTTGATGCAGTACAGCATAAGAGACTAATTTTTAAAATGAGCTTTGTTGGAGTTACAGGAGGTATTCTGGAGTGGATTCAAAACTGATTATAGGACAGAACACAAAAAGTGGTGGTCAGTGGAATCTCATCTGAGCTAGGTGTGGTGGGGAGTGGAGTCCCTCAGCGATCGGTGTTGGGACCCCTGCTGTTCCTCATCTACATTAATGACCTTGATAGGAATATTGAGAGTAAATTAGTTAAATTTGCAGATGATACTAAATTAGGAGGTTTGGCAAATAGTTTAGAGTCCACTAAAGTGATTCAGGATGATTTGGATTGAATCCAGAATTGGGCAGAAATGTGGCGAATGAAATTTAATGTAGCGAAATGTAAAGTTGTACATGTAGGTAATAAAAACATTAAACAGGATTACTTAGTGGGAGGTTTAAAACTGGAATGTGCTCCACATGAAAAAGATCTGGGAGTGATTGTTGACCAAACCCTCACAGGTTCTAGCCATTGTGCCGTAGCAGTTAAAAAAGCCAATCGGATGCTGGGATAAATTGCCCAAAGTATTGAGCACAAATCCAAGGAGGTCATACTTCTCTTGTACAACACATTTGTCAGACCACATCTGGAGTATTATGTACAGTTCTGGTGACCATACTTTAAGAAAGATATAGAGGCTTTAGAAAAAGTTCAGAGAAGAGCCACTAAGCTAATGCCAGGTATAAAAGATGAAAGCTATAAGAAGAGACTGAAGATCCTTAATCTCTTTAATCTTAGGAAATCTTAGACTTAGGGGTGATCTGATTGAGGTCTTTAAATATGTTAATGGGATTAACAAAGTGAATTATGTAGGATGCCTTCGGCCAAGTTTTGTTAGTAGAACTCAAGGTCACAAATGGAAGTTGACCAAGGGTAAATTTAGCACTGATATTAGGAAATATTTTTTCACCCAAGAGTAATTTTGATGTGGAATAGCTTGTCTGACCATATTGTTGAGGCAGAAACCTTGGGAATTTTCAAGAGCAGGCTTGACTTAAAGCTAGATACCATTGAGTCATTGAGTATCTGAAGTGATATATTCACAAAAGTAAAAAGAAACTGGCGAGCCTAGTTGGGCTGAACGGCCTGTTATCTCCACTCATGTTATGTTATGTTATGAGTGCACTTGATAATTTTAAACTCTCTCTCTCTCTCTCTCTCTCTCAATTGACTTTGCATACTATAAGGCCATGAATGCACTTGATGATTTTAAAATGATTTGGTGTCATCAAGGAGCAATATGTACTGTTGTGTGAGGTGAATTATTATTTGCAGATGCCCTGGGGTGAGTCCTGCTCCCCCCCGGTTTGATTTGTCCTTCATGTCCTGATTTTTTGTTTGTTGCAAGTTCTCTGAAATTTGAAGTTTGTTTACATTTGTTGAATAATGTGTGGTTTTAAATTCAATTCTCTCTCTCTCTCTCTCTCTCTCACACACACACACACACACACGTACATTTGCTCACACAAACACTTATGTCGAAGGAAACCCTGGATTATAATATCAACGCCTCAAACCCCCCAAGTTTACAGAAACTGAAGAATCAATAACAGATTTCATGCATTTGGGTGGAGGAGTCTTTTAAGAGATTTTTGTCCCCCGGGAAAAAAATTTGTTTCCATAAAATAATCGCGTCAGCTGCATGTGCATGTGTATGTGCGTACGTGTGTGTGTGTATGTGTGTGTGTGTGTGTGTGTGTATACGTGTGATCATTGGATTGATGGGTAACTTTTTACAGGCTTAATTTTCCATATTTTGAACAGCACCTTCTTCAATCCCTCCCAGAATGACAGCACACATGTCATGATCAAAGCCTTCCTGAAACTGCTCATTGTAACTCCCTTCACACTCGTTTGCCTCTAATCCCATGTGTACACTGCACAGGCATGTGTAAGGGAGAACAGATAGTATGTTCTTTTAAATCCACATCGCCTTAACAGACTCCAAATGCCATAAAATTAGTTATACCTCTAATCCTAACTCTTTACTTTAACCCCATGAAATAGTATTTCATATCCTTCGAATCTATTTTTAGTTTTGAAAAAGGCAAGTAAATCATTACATTTGCAAAAAAAAAAAGTGTTTTGGCTTTCATCATAAAGAAAATCAATGAAAACAAATGAAATTGAAAAAAACAGGCTGCATGTTTTCTTTTGCGTTCATTGGAAGTTTGAGCATTACTTGTCGCAGCCGTATTTCCGCTTGAACTCGTCACAACCGCTATCCGCGGTCCTGAAGTCGGCACAGCCACGGCTCCAATCGCGCTCCCGACTGCTGTCCGCGGTCCTGGAGCACAATTCCGGCAATGTGGGAGAACGCGCAGGGGAACGCTTACGAGTTTACCTAATTTACCGCGTGCGGAATGAGGACATGCCACGTGGTTGAATGGAGCCCTATTTAAACAGCGTGAGGACAGCTTCCAGAGCAGATTCTTTTCTCTGCTTTAGTCAGTCTGCCTGATTCCCCTTAAAATTTAGATTCCAGCTGTATCTGTATTTCTGTATCCTGTTTGGTGCTGCCACACTCAAAAAAAATGAAGCCCTATGAAATGTTAGATTTACCAAATAATGTTATGTCAACTGGTTCCACAAAACTGAGTTAAGTACATACCACTCAATGCAATTAATTAATCTGGCCAAAAATGTTAGAAGTCAAATAAAGTTACACAAAGCAATTGCGTGGAACCAGTTGACATAACATTATTAAGTAAATCTAACATTTCATTTTTTTGAGTGCAATTCTGAGTAGTTGTAGCTTGCTTCCTAGTGTTTTGTGTTTGCAGTTGTTCTTCTCTAGCTGCCCTGTTAGTTATTTTTATTTTGACTTTGTTCTCCCTCTTTTACGTGTAGAGACGCGAACTGCATCTTTGTCCCTGTCTCCACCTGTCCTGCATTGGGATCTACACATTACTGCAGCAAGGAGACCTCCTGTGAGATTATTTAACAATAATTACCGTCCACCTCCTCATAACAGTCCGTTAATTGTGATTCCATGTTATTTTTTTTATTATAGGCTTTGATTTAAATGTTGAGTACTTTTGGAAACATACCTTATTGCTCAAATCATTGACTGATTGTGTTGTGTTGCAAAGGTTCGGTCTAATTGATGTTAGCATTATTTTGTAGGTCTCAGGGTTGTTGCCCACAATGAATACAAAGAGAAGTTGAAAATGCAGTGAAGATGGAGATCGTAAGAGCTCAATGATGAGGGACAAGGATTTCACCGCAGGTATCTGTTGCCCCATCTAAGTATCAGTGATGTGCCTGTGATGATGGACATACAACCCCAAATTGAGAAAAAGCAGGGATAGTATGAAAAATGCATATAAAGGATTCAGCCAAGATTTCCATTTCATTGCAGACAGTATGAAGAGACGATATTTAATGAGTTGTCATTTCAACTTCATTTCATTTGTGAAAATACGTCCATTGTTGCCATCCTGGCCTGAAATTCTGGTAAAAGTTGGGATGGGGGCAACTTAGGACTTGTAATAAGGTCAAAAAATGAATAATAATGATGTGATTTGAAAGAGCTGATGTCGGTGGGTGGCTGTTATCATGATTTGGTACAAAAGCAGCATCCAGGAGATGTCTGGTCTTTCAGGAGCAAAAATAGCCGGAGGATTGTTCATTTGCTCACAAATGTGAGAAAATTATTAAAAGGTTTAAAACAATGTTCTTTAAAAGCAAAGCTATTTAAAGAAAGGTAGGAAGGTATTTGGATTCTTCATCCTCAAAATAAAAAAAAAGATTCAAAGAATCTAGAGGAATTTCTGTTCATAAAAGGCAGGGGCACAAACCTCAGGTGAAGACTCGTGGTCTCTTATTGCTTAGCCGGGCTGAATCAACAACCATCTCTTATCGATAAGTGATGTAACCACAAGCGCTCAGGATTACTTTGGCAAACCTTTGCCTGGTGCAACAAGAAGTAGTTACATCCTCAAATTCCAGTTAAAACTTAATTCTGCAAAAAGGCCGTATGTTTAGTGTCCAGAAGCGGCGTTGACTTTTCTGGGCTCTATGGCATCTGCAATGGACTAGTACTTGATGAAAATGTATGTTATTGAAAGAAGAATCAATATTTCAGGTCTTTTTTTTGAAAGAAATGGACAACTTGTGTTCTGGAACAAAAGGACCATCACATGTGTTGGTGTATTTATACCCCTTACTTTAAGTTTGCAGGTTGCTGGATTGTCACTCGCTCTATGTGCTTCAGGAACCGGTCTGTATTTCCTAGTAGAAGCTTATTTTTTCAGAATTAACTGCAAATTAAGGCATTTGATGTTTTCTATTTGTGTTGATGCAGGAACAAGCTCCCAAACCTTTCCATCGGTCTTCAGGATTGGGGCCTCAATCCTATTAATCAAACATCAATCTATTCTTCTGCCCACTTTATTAGGAACAACCTCCAAAGCCCTCTGTGGTTATCAAGATTGGGAACGCGTTCCTGCTCAATCTTGCATGATGTGATAGGTTCTAGACATTGTTGATTAGCTAGATTACCTCTAAATTACTCCAAACTATACAACATATGGCTGGTTTTTGTGGTTATTTGCTTAAATTGTTGGTGGGTACGGGAGGTGTTGGCATACAACACACACTATAATGAAATAGGATTAAATAAAAAAAAATTTGGACAATCCAAAAATTTTCTAGCCTTCTCTTTTACACGATGGGCTATAACTTTCATGGATATTTAAACATTATTCTGGAATGAAATAAACATTAAATGTGGAATGGTACTGATAGTAGTTGAGGTCATAAATGTTTGTTACACCAAATTGTTTACGGTCTCATAGACATGCATTTTCAAGCCACTATTAACCTTACCATGCCCTTAAGACATTGTGTTGTCATCACAATATTTTATCATTTGCATAACAAAGACCATACATAGAGGTTTATCATCATGAAAAAATACCAGTGACTTTTATTTTGTTGAAGGATGATGCAATATTTTGACAATTCCTGAAATGAATATCAAATATATTCAAAATATACTCTTAAATATTAAAATGTTTAGGAGATACATCACGGAGTGTGGCATATTGTTTAAAATCTCTGAAGAAAATAAACTGCCATTTGTCCTTGTAAAATTGCGCTCAGAATATTATCATGGCCATTTCCCACAGCTATTTTTTCTTTATCAAGGATGGACTCCCTTTAGAAAAACAGAATTGAGAAAAAACTGAAGTAAACTAAGAGTTAATGATTTCAGACATGAAGGCAATCAGGTGTGCACTTACAGATGTGATCCAAGTTCAGCTGGTGATGAAGGGCAGTAGGTTCAACAGGGCTGAATTTGGACTTGATTTCTGCTTGATTGTATTCAGCCATTGTATTAGTAAAACAAACACTGAACATTCATCTGTCAGAATTAAGCCAAATCAGTTTCAACATGACTGGGGAGTTACCCAGACTGATAAATGAACACCTCTCTCTCTGGTAAATGTGTCATCATTGGTACTCCTGGGAGAAAAAAGAGTCCAAACAAGAGCTCCTCCCTGCTCGCAACCGCATTCTGTAATGCTCTGCCTTAGAATTGCTCTCAAAAAAAAAAAAAATTATGCATCTGATCATGATATCTAAGGAAGAAAATACATATTAAAACTAGCTTCTATTTCATAACACTCCAGACTACCAGGAGTAGTAGATGAGCACTCGTATGAAAACCTCTCGAGTTTGCATCTTCATTGAGATTGGCAGCACAGTGAAATATGACAGATAATGACTGGCTCTCGGGTCATTCTGAACACGCATTATTATAATGTTATTCAGACTGTGCCCCGCAAAATGATTTTACATCCTTTTTTTTATTTCAATATGTTTTAAGCTTTCAAGGCCAAACAAAGACTGATCAAATTCATAATCTCTGAATTGTTACAACAACCACAATTTTAAGTTGAATTTTGTTCAGTTGATGTCAGAAATGCACAAAACTGGAACCACTTGTAAGCTCAGAGGTAGCAAAAACTTTCAATGTCATGAGATCCCGGTCAGAGCCAGCAACTAGAGCAATGAAGCCATCTGGGTAATCCCCTTGAGCAGTCTGGGTTATGGGCACAGCAAACGATGTGAGTGGGACAGGCAAGCTGAAGTCAGGCACTCAAGCATTAGCCGAAACCGTGCAGTCGATCTGGAGAAAGCGAGCAGGACAGGAGAGGCGGAGGAGGGACTGGCAGTGGGGCAGACAGGAACACAGAGGAGTCAGGGAGCTAAAATTAGGGAGTGGGTGAAAGACAAAAGGCTGGGGTGGATGGAGAACAGAAGCAGATGGGAACCAGGAGCAGGGAATTCAGAAAGTGAGGGGGCTAGGCTCCAAACAATTAAGGCACGAGACAATCTGGCAAAAAAAGGACTGAAAAACACAGGATTATATACATGGAGACAATAAGCAACAGTCTTGTTTATTTGTTTCTTTTTTTTTTGGAGTCCTCTTGATTTTGGCGCTTTCAAATGGCTTACATTTTGTGGTTAAACTTTTAAAAGTAAAAAGTATTTACTTTTGCAACAATATCTTTTGATAGTTAATTTTGATTCAAACATGCCTGCCTCTGGGAAGGTGTTCTTGTTTTGGCAAATTGTAAGGAGTTTTTCCTCATCAGGGATAGAATTCTCTTGTCTCCCACCAGTTGTTATGCCTGGTCTTCCTGGCCATTCGGTGAGTCTTCAACACTACATTCTTTTTTAAAAGCAGGGATCGAGTTGAGTAGGCCACACACATATAATCTTTTCTTTTTTTTAATTTCTCTGATTGGTCTGTTTTGTTTTGATTTTCAGCCTAATGATGGCTTGCTTCACTGGTAGTGTCAACTCTTCAGATTTCATATTGACAGTTAACAGCAACAGTTTCCAAATGCAAATCCACAATTCCAAATCCATACTTGACATTTTTTCAAATTCCTTCCAAATGAAAAAAAATAACACACACCTGGCCATGGAACAGCTGAGCAGTTCATTGTCCCATTAGTTTTGGTCCCTAAAAGAAGAGGGACAGTCAAAAAGAGTGCTGTAATTCCAGCACCAATTTGGATGCACCATCACTTTAAATCTGTTTGTCTGTGAACTGAGCTAATATTCATTGCTTGATTTTAATTCCAATAGGCTTCTGCAGAAATCTTAAATAGGAGTAACTTCATCTATGTTCAAATATTCATGGGACTGACCATATGAAGTGCATGGATACAGCCACTTATGGTAGTTTCTAATAAAACCTAAATATCCAAATCACTTCAAGGTTTTCCAGCAGTCACATCTACACACATCGGCCTCATGCATGAATATAACAAATTATATTTGCACCTTTAACTGAATGAACTGCACAGCCAGAAACACTTTCATAAGGGGCAGAATATTATTTGGACCATATGAAACAGCTGTGCTTCCGTGCCTCGACTGCCTCATTAATATACAGTAATGCTTGATCAATTTCCTTTGATTTAATGTTCGCGTTTCATCGTCCTGCCCCGGATTTCAATGGGGGATATGAGATGGAAAATCTTACAGCATTTCTAATTTCCACATGACGTGCTGGGAAATATTCATTGTCTGTGGTTTTAACTCAACTGTCTGCTTAGTGCTGCGTATCTGGGGGGGAAGTTATTATCTCCCTCCGGACGGTACAGCTGGGCACCACTTAAACAGTAGATTAAAGAGAAGAAAAAAAAACTTTGTGTTTTCGCAAAAAAATGTTATTAGCCAGGCAATATTCTGCTGATAAAACTAATTGATTAATGAAGGCTCAGTAGACTCTGTTTATACAGTCAGTTTATGACAGAAATACTTGAATTAGCTTAACAGGGAACATATTGTTAAACATGAGAAACCCTCAAAGGGAAAACTGCGCTAATTTCAAACAGCGAGGGTGCTCCAGTGATCAGAAGCCAGAGACAGACAGGAGTTAATGACTGACTTTTTCTGTGAGAAAAAATTTATATGTTCACTTATGTATCTGAGGCTGAAAAAGAGAGAGAGCTTGTGCATGACTGTGACACAGATTCTGCAAAATTTTCAATTTGGGTTGAGGATTGAAAGCAGAGTAAATCAAATGACCTTGTTATGTTTAGCCTTTTATAGACAATGGGCAGTAGAAGTCTGGATATAAGGATTGTAACGTGTTATGTAAGCCTCTTTCTCTCTCTCTCTCTCTCTCTCTCACACACACACACACACACACAATAAAAATACTTTATGATATCTTACAAAAAGTCTGATGTAGTCAAGGTTAAATCTGCAGATTGTTAAAAGGAGTGATTTTGGTGCAATGCATATGCACTAATCTAATCCACCAACAAGCTTCAAATTAATTATAAAATTCACGTGGACACATTCATTTTTAAAAAGTTAAATACGTGTCATTACTGGCATAAATTATTCTCATCATGAACTTTTGCTGAAGACTGAAAAAAAAACACCATCCCAGAGACAGTCAGTTTGAAATTATGCTAATGCCCAGGATTGCCAAGCATACTTGGTATAAGACTTACCTATGAACATACAAATGAGGTGGGGGGTCATTTGTCATGTCTTGAAGTCATTGGCTCTTGTCATGAAAATAAGTGAATGTATTGCTCAAACTAATCAGTTAAGGGACTATTATTGTTGAGAAGAAAATGTATCAAATGGTATTTGATTTAGAGACAAAAAAAGAAACCCTTTTGCTATTTGTATTGAGTTTTTTTTTTTAGTTAAAGGATTTATGGTCGTGGTCAAGCACAGACCATCATCCCCCAGCAACCAAAGCACCTAGATGGGTTGTGGGTGTGTATGTAATGGTTTAGCATTGCCTGTGCTATAAATTGGCTAATACGCTCCAACGAAGTTATTACATTGCATTATGCAGTACCAAAATGATTTGAATTAATTTAACAATAAAAATTCTTGTTTTAGAGTTGTCAGCCTTTTTTAGCAGTCGGTGAGTGGGTAGCCATGCAAGCCTCAGGGCAATTTGAACACTACAAAAAAAAAAAAGATTAAATTCATTTTTTTTACAGTTTTTCTTTCGAGGATTTGTTGACAAACCCAGCCAGTTGTAGGTACTGCTAAATGGATGGAGCTGCAGTTTAGCACATAATCTGATTTCAGGGTCCTCAGGTTTGGTGTATTTACACAGACATGTATTTTTCATTGAGTTACTCTGCATCTATATGATGCTCATCTGTTTTGACAAAAACTGCAATGATTACAGATAATGATGCTGACAAAAAATGATGGATAATATTTATGGGTAGAGGAAATTAAAGGGTAAAGTATAAATTCACTTTGTTTTTTTTTTTTTTTTTTTTACAATATTTATTCCCGTAATATTTTGATTTCATTCTGGTGTATATATTGACACATTTCCCATAAATTTTACATTAATCAGGATAAATGCAAAAGAAGACAGAATGAATGCAGGGCCTCAGTAGAGTGTAGTTACGGTAAAGGCTTTGATCCGGTGTCACAGATATGGTGTCAACACTGGGAGAAAGGACAGAGCCAACTGTAGAGCCAGTAGAGTGAAGAAACGCTGAGCTTTATAGAGAAGTGAACAGTCCAGGGTCAATAACCAGCAGACAGGGCAATGTAGGGCAGGCAGGGCAAACTCACGGGACAGGCACAGCCTGACCGACCGCTGGCAGAATCCTGGGCGGCAGGTGAATCGTGGTCTCTAGTCCGGTCAGGGTTAGAGCCAAAAAATCAAGCGAAGAAGAATTGGGGGCACACAGGCGACAAGTCGTGGACTAAGGTAGGTGAGAACACAAGAGGAGTGATACCACAGAACAGCCACTGGACTGGGAATGAAATAGGGAGAATGAAAAGAACAAGAATAAATGCTGGAAAATCAGCCGTTCTGAGGAGCAAGTATAACAATCTGGCACTGTAGAAGACAGAAACAGGAAGTTAAATACACAGAGACAATGGGATTACTATGAGGTTGCAAGTGGAGGAAAACGCATGATGAATGCACATAAGGAACTGGGGGTGATGACAAAACTGAATGATGGAAACCAATTAATGAAATGGAAACTGATGCAAACAGTCAGATTGCAGGTGAAAACAAATTAACGGAAGCATGGAACAAGGCACACTGGTGATGCATAGTCCTGGATTAAACCAGGTCTTATATGAAGATTTTCCATTGAAAATTGAATTTATTTTAGGACTCAGCTTAATCTGTGCCTGAGAAACTGTTCCGTTATGCTTTAACATACGCTTTAACATTAATAGCTTTCTGTATTCAATTTGCAATATGGTTCAGTTCTAATATAATGAATTTTATATTAGAATAGCATTATATCAGAATAGCATTTAATAGCTAGCATACTTTTTTCTTATCCTCTTTTACATCCTGCACTACCAGCCAATTCCAAAGTTCTGAGGGAAACTCAAATCCCTTTCAAAAAAAGCAATAGAGCGGTATGAAAACATCTTAACCATATCTGTAATTAGGGTGCATTATATGTTGTGGTTCGAGTAAATGTAGCACCAAGAAAATTGTGAGGATTACAAGTTTTTTTTTTTTTTTTTTTGCCCATTTCACTCTTGTATGCACTTAATGAAATCTATCTGGCAATAAAGCTGACTAAGCAGTATTGACCAATTTTACCAGACACACAGAGAAGACTACTAACAGTAAGTTTCTGCTGTATTAGTTCTGCTATTGCATCATGATGCATTCGATACTTCAGATTGTTGATGCCTGAGGTCTGAAAGTACTGCTGGGCCAGAGCCATCCTTCAGCCTCCAGCTCCAGCCCGTCCCAACAACGCTCCAAGTGGTATGTTCCACTCATGAAGGATTTATGCACCTAATGTGCTGTAAGTGGGAAGATGGTATGAATTAATGACTAAATTCATAAATATTCAATTTTATAAAGGAAGATTTTGCCCAGCCAGGGCATGCTGTCCTGTTTTCTCCAGAGACCTGCATTAGCTTATGTATTACACCTAGTTTGTAGCTTTACCGTGACTTAAATTTTAAATGCTGTATTATTGGGCTTCCCCAGTACCCGGGTTGACAGGAAGTACAGAGGCAAAATACACTGCTCAAACAAGCACAAATAGCAGAATATTTCTCTATAAGTCCTTTGAGCATCTTTAGAAGGAATGCAAATAGTTTCTTTGTCCCTGAAAAGCAATGGAATGGAATAGATTAACATTAATCACAGAAAACCATGTTTTAAGTGATTTTTTTTTTTTGCGTTTACCAAAAAGCCTTAAAGGACAGGATGTTAAATTTGTCATCCCCAAGACTAATGCTACAACACTCAGCTTCTCTTCAAGGCGTATGATATAATCAGTGACGGGTCCTCAGATGAAATTAGAGGAAGCCACAAAACGTCCCTTCGGGCGAGTGGTTGGCCGTAACCTGTTTTGAATCATTATACTTAATTTACAACTGCTCCTTTTATTGGAATAATTCATCGTCAGTTAAATGCACGCCTTCCCTCTTAATGTTGTGTTCCTCTTAAGTAAATTTTTATTCAGAACAACGTCATGTTCGCAACCAACAGGCTATTTAAGACCAGTAATGGTCAAAAATGATTATACATACAGTATATCTTGCTTCATTTTCATTCTTAGACAGATGTCTTTCGTAACATTTTTTTGTGGAAACTAAAACTAAAAATATATAATTGAGCTCTGATTGTCTCTTCTGCAATTGTGCAATGAATGATGTGAATTTAGAGATACTGGCATGGTTAGCATTGATGTTTCATTTAAAGTCAATGAAATGAATAGTTATAAAAGTGCAAAGGCATGTAAGTCTTAAAATGACAGTAAAAGGACCCTAATTTGTGTGGTAACAGTAAGTGGTAACAGTATCACAGATCAATATAGATGATCAAAATATTGACAAAACCACTAATTCTGCCCACTACCAGAAAATCATGTTCGGCCATCAGTTTGTGACCTAGAGCTCAAGGGCAGTTGGGTTATGCAGCAGGACAACGATCTGAAGCACACAAGCAAGTCCACCTTTGAATGGCTCAGAAGAAACAAAATAAAGGTTTTGGAGTGGCTTAGTCAACATTGTGACTTGAATCCAACTGAGATGCTGTGGAATGACCTTAAATGGGCATTTCATGTTTGTAAACCCTTCAATGTGTCTGAGCTTTCCAATCACCTGAACGAATTTCAGTCGCCACGGATCCCGGATAAGTGTGAAGATCGATCCCTGCATCAACATGTGTTTCCGTTTGTGAAAACACACAAATGGTGCCTAAGGGGTCTTGTGCCTTTAAAATTTAACTGTATTATGCGATTAGAACATAGATACTGTATCTTTGTGCAACAAGTTCATTTCAATTTATTTTTAGGCATACAGATAGCATAGTAATGGCATAACGTAGCTACATCAAAATCAGCATTTGGCTAGCCAGCGGCAGTTATGGTCCACATACAAAATGACATTGAGATAGGTTTAAAAATGGAGATGGAGATGCCGAGGTTCAAAAAGTATTGTATTTAACTTTGAAAGCTGACCAGTGCTACCACGCTCAGTGTAACTTATGGACTTCTCTTAGCTACCCATTTTTCTTCCGTGGACCATTGTTGCTGTGGAAACATCCGATTTTCCAAACAGTCTTTATGAGGTTCATCACCATGGCAACGACAGGATAATTTTCTAGGGCCCTGTCACAGTCTTCCAAAATATGTTAAAATGACCATCTACAGAGGGCATTGTGTTGCTGTGGTTGCCATGTTTAGTCTAACCACTACGTAAGGAACGATGAGGAAAAGAATATCTATTAAACTATAAAATTGGGTTTAATTGAAATTAACAACAAAAACCACAATAATAATAATAATTAGAAGAAGGAGAAGATTACATTCCTGTAATGGGCTCATTTTTTTGAGTAAATAAACTCCTCTTGACTTTTTATCCAGTTATCATGGGTTGCCATGTGCCAGCCTGTTAGCAGCTTTTATAAAGCCAGACAGCCTGTTGCCACTTTAGCGATGTTGCCACTTTTGTCTTAAAACATGATTCTCACATCTAAGCTTACAAATCATATATACAGAATTGCACATGTAAAGTTGGTTATGTACCTGGTTGGTGTTTATTTTGTCCTTTAAAGCAAGTTTCAAAGATATCAGAAACTGTCTTGATTTTACCAAACCAGCGCGGCAGCCTGACCTCATGATGGAGCTTCCTTCATGCGGATGTGAGTCCGGCTCACGCTCAGGCTGTGACGGTGGCATATTTGATGTACGTCATCATGACTGAATGAAAGATAGAGAAGCTCAGTTCAGAGCACTGTCCGCAAATGATGTGTATGCAGTCAGTGCATTAATAAAAAAAGAATAGGATAAGGAAATCATTGATCATTGAGGGACACCAAAAAACAAAATATATCCTTTCAATTTTTTCAAGAACTCCTTGCTTGTGAGATAAAAATGCTCAGTGTAATTGGTACTAAAATGCCACCATAAATTCAGCCTTTTTTTTCTAGCTAAAAAGGCTAAAATGCATGGGTCTTAATTTTAAAAAGTACTTCTATCTGTCATATGATTTCAAAAAAAGGGAAGGATGCAGAATATAATATTTGCCAAAAATGTTTCATTATATTCAAAAACTATTACAATTATACATACTCTGGATAGTATGGAGTTTACAGTGTATATAAACAAAATTATTCAATGACATTGTGAGGAGTTTTTCAGTCTTTTCAGTCACAACAGGAATATGGTGAGTTCATCAACTCTAATTCATCTCATTTTCAGGCCGTAAAACTATGATTTTTAACGAAGACAAACAGAGGATTTTGTATTTAACCACAGATATCACAATGGAGCTAATGCTACACATAAAAAAACTGGAGGAACAGGACCATATGACATTAACAATAAATAGCAGATGAAAAATGTCAAGATGCTGCAAGTTTGTTATGTATTTCCCTTCTATGACCTCCCACCCTCCTTCCCTCTCTGTGACACTGTGTGTGTGTCCATGTATGTGTGTGCTTATGTGTGTGTGCAAGTGTATGTGTGTGCATGTGTGTGTATATGTGTGTGTCCATGTATGTGTGTGCTTATGTGTGTGTGCGCGCGTGTGCATGTGTGTGTATATGTGTGTGTGTTTGTATGTGTGTGTGCGTGTGTGTGCGTGGTTGTGTGTGCGCACTTGTCTGCCATACCCGACCTGGTGTTTCCAGGACACTGGGCCCTCCAGTACCGCAGAACAGTCAGCTCTGCAGGAGAGCAGAGTGAGGTGGACAGCAAAGCTCCTCTGAGATCTCGCTCGAGTCTCTCGCCTCTGGCTCCGCAGGAAAGCAAGGGCATTAGACCTGAGTACACCTGGCATCTCCACTGTATGCTAATGAGGTATACACCAGGGCTCCTCAGCAGCTATATTTACTGTCATGTCACTCAGCGGATAAGCACCGAGTTCCTGTGTGTGAACTGAAGGGGCATGCTGGGAGATTGCGCTACTGCTTATCTTGTGTCTTGAGGGAACAGACTGACAACGGATTAGTGCATAACTTGCAGTCTAAAGACTTGACTCATTTTCTTATTCCTGTGATGCATTGGCATTCATGGCCAGATTAGCCTGTATTGATGTCCTCTGCTTGGAGTGATGGCTCCACTTAAAAAAAACTGTGTTCAACAGTAATAGGAGTCTATGCACACCTGGCCTCCAGGCAGCTTGTCAATAGGCTAATCTCCCTGTCCATTCTTTCAGAAAATGAACTGCTGAGCATCAGTTCCTTTTTAATTACTCAGAGTTGAGAGGGCACATCCAGATTTCCTTTCGCTTAACGGTCAAATTAATGTACTCTCTGTTCCCAGAATGTCAGCTCGGGCCAAAGGTGAAAATAATGCGAATTATGGCCTTAGAGTGCAGTTGTATTTAAATTTTTGGGTCATTTCTTTGCAAGGTAGAACAACAATGAAGGCTAACATTTAAAAAATGCTCCCAGAAGATTTGACGGGATAAGCACAATAATACTGCTGGAATTTCAAACCTGCAGCACTCATCAACACCGGCCCGTTGGGAAAAAAGTTGCTATAGGAAAAGAGCCATTGTTGAAAATAGACAGCGAGACCAGGAAACAACCAAATGCAATAGAGGCCATAGTATTTGTTTAGAGAAAGTGTGTATTCAGGTTTATTGTCACATAAGAAATTAATATAATACAGGGAATATATAGATTACAAATCAACATCATTAGGAAAGAAACTCCATAGAGCCAACAGAGACAAAATAAAGAAGAAACAAATGTATTCACACTATTAATACTTTTAATGATAGTAATTGACAAACACTGGTTCACCTTTTCCACTTATATGTAAAAAAATTATCCAAACATACAATTATTCCATTAATGAATCCCACAAATTGAGGGGTTTAGTTCTGGGTTGCACGGGCAACAGTGGGGTAACACTGCGTACTTCATTAACTGTGCAAACAAGGATAGGGGAGGGAAACTACGGTAAAACCTTTATCAACTCCAAATGCAGTGCAAAAGTCATTCTGACAATAACAATACATATATTTAAATATATATTTACCACATGAATATAATATATGTATATTTCAAGTCACTGCATGAATCTTCTAATCAAGCCTCCGAATAATAAAAAAAAGAAGCTTAAAGAGTATGGAGTTTTTGATGGAATAGATTGAAAAGTTGTCAAAGTGTCTCCCTTGGCTTTTTAAAACTCAGCTTTTGAGTGATTATGACAGCATTCAGAAAAATGACACGAATATGTGTACACGTCACTTTGCACTTTTCATGTAGCTACAGTATGCATAGTATGCAGTTTTATTTGGGTTACCAAGGTTATTGATATCGATATATCTTAAATATGAACCGGCAAGACCTCCGCTTGATTAAAGTAACCACTTGACCAAGAAGAAAATATTTGTTCCCATAAATACTAGTTTGCATGTGAAATAATGACGGATGGAAGAGCTAGCTTTTTTCTTTGATCTTCAGAGGTAATAGCTCTTATTTATGAAAATGAGTAAAATTTACAACAGTTATGTTCTTATCCTTAAGTGTATATGCATATGCATGTGCATAATTACAGCTTCAGGAGCAATAAGTGTTCAGTAAAATATTTGGAGAGATATAATATTGGAATGGATAATCTTATTATATTTTCACAACATATTAGTATATATTTGATAGGATGGTATAATTCAAAATAACTGTCCATTCACATTGTGGTTCAGGGATTTATATTTGACAGAGGAAAGAATGTGCAATGTGGTCCAAATCATACCACTCATGAATCGGCACTAAATTCAGTGAATATCTGTAGTTTCTCAAATTACTTCCTAGATTTTGAGCTATTCGATATTTAGAACTGTGCATACCAATCATTGCCACTGTAGAGGGTTCACCTATAATTGTTAAAATAGCCTGATAAGGAATAGTCTGTTACTGATTATTGTTTATTGATGCAAAGTGTGCTTGTTGCTTAGTTCAATGACTAAATTTTTAACTCTGATGGGTTTGATACTTCAAATTTTGAGTTTGTAAGTGAAGTCATTCTTCACAGTGCACTTTGAAGTGAAATTGGATCAGTGTTTTTTATAAATGTGTTCAGTGAAAGGTATGTATCCATTTACTATTCTAAACTAAGGAATTCATGAGGATAAAACATGATTATCACCAAGATGATAGCAACCTGTTGAGTCACTCAATTTGACAAAACTCTGTCACCTTTCCATCCATTAAGTGACTAATTAAAAAAAGTTATTTAAAAAGCCCTTGAAATAACATTCTTAAGACTGGCCCTATTGCAACCTCATCCAAAAGTCATATTTTCTTTTTTATGCTGTATTTCTTTAGTCTTGCAATACTCACATGAGTAGTACAAACTTTAAATAATCACAAAATAATTCAACCTTTGATAACTGGGAAAATGTCAATGATCCGCTGTCTCCCCTGAAACATTATGAATCAGTATCTATGGGTTTTTTTTGTTGTGGAGGTCATATACACTCAATATTTTACCCAGTAGTAAAAGTGAAGACATCTAGTTATAAAGGTTCTGGTCATTTCAGCCATGATTTTCGTGTAATTAATCTGGAATGAAGTTTCATTGTTTCATCAAGCATTTGCAACCTTTCTAAAACTACATGTGTATTTCACTATAATGAATTTCACTGTGATGGATATAAAAATATAAAAAAGTTGTAATAAAAGTTACCATTTAGTGAAATTTACATTTTAAAGCTACAGTGCCACATATTGTATCATCTTCACCTTGAATTTTCACTTTGATTGATCCCTTTATGAGAAGTGATGTCAGCCAAATTTGGGACTGCATGCAGTATACTTTCAAATAATTATACCACTGCAGAGAGACAGGAATGCAATGGCAAATTACATGGTTTAAGAGCAACACGCCATTTGAATAGGCATGCCAAAGCTACATTGATCAGATAGTTTTCCTCTCTTCCACATTCACACCTTTTTTTATAAGGAGATAGGGCAATGCCTGTTTTTAGCCCAAGCTAATACGTATGTCTGTGCATGACAGTGCGTACATGTGTCTGCTTGAGTGAGCGTGCAGCTACAATGTGCATGCAACACAAAATACAGGTTTTATCATTTTACTCAGAAATTTCAATTTAGCCTGCAAATCTTTACTGATGACCTCAGGTTCCGCTTCCTAAAATGTACATATGTAGCAACCTACAGATCCTCCAAAATTTCCCTGAACCAAAGAATTAGAGAGGCAATTTCCAATTAATGCTCACATTTTAGGAATTTCTGAAGGCAGGGGATTGAGCAAGAGCTTTTTTTCTCTCCTCCACAGAAAATGCCTTTTCTCTCTCAGGCAAAGGGCGAGAAAGTGCACATTTGGGACAGGAAGATTAGCAGTGAGACTCATTACTTGCCTTCTACGATTTGGCTGATCCTAGTACTGAAGGAACTCTTATTCTTGCTATCGATGTATCAACCTTTAGTTTGGCTAGAATCTCCTCCCCATACTTCGGATTGAATCACCTTGTCTGGCAGGCAGGGGTGAAGATAAGGAAAATTTGATTTCACTGGCTTTACTGAAAGGATAACCAGCTACCTCTGATATGGCGAACAAGCTGCGCTCTACCCATTTGTAAAAATAATAAACTAAATTTAGTCAGACATTTTTGTATCCAGCTGATGAATGCTTGGGGAAAAAGAAAAAACATCACGACTAAGAAATGAAAAGACCTTTGTCTCCCCTCCATTTTATTTGGCATCCTACCCACTCTCAGCTTTCTAAGGGACTTCTACATTTCAAATGCATAGCAGATGAACTACAGAAATAGGACAATGGGATCTGTTTCGGAATACAGGCCCTCTATATCTCACTATTAGCCATTAGGAGTGTATCAGCTCATTTGCCCATTTATAGCACAAAGATTTCTTTTTCTTTTTTTTCTTTGGCCTGAGAATGCAGGTTCTTATGCAGACCTATTGAAATTGAGATAATTTCGATATTTAATCAAACTGCAAATTACTCACTTTCTTTGAAGTCACATTATAAAACTTACTGGTATGGTTTATATGCTTTTTGGAGTGATATTTCAGGGAAATTATTCGCAGACATTCTCATCACATACCAATTTGGCCATAGACCAAGGACAGAAAAAGAGAGCATTTCCTTAAAACAAAACAATCCTTCCATGTTGAGTCAAAATTATACAGCACTTCTACCAAGGTAGATGTTTAAAATCTCAGAAAGAGCATGGATCAGAGATGGCCCATAGCTAAAGTAACATCATGTAAAACTCTATGAAATAATATAATTGTAAAGCTGTTCCAACAGGCTGGCATAAGACCAGAAAATGTCCCCCATTCCATATAGTACAGTTTAACAACATTAATATAATGATACCTTTTCATTTGAAAGCAAAGTATTTGATGACTAATGTGACTGATGTGAAAGTTTTCTGCCCATCATCCTTTTTTGACAATGATTGAATTCTTGTTAAAAAATAAAACAAACTCTCAAATTAAATGAAGAATCGACAAATCACCTAATTTAATGTAATTTATATCTTAACCCTTCGAGCGCTATATGGAGCTGTTGTTGCTCAATGATGTAAGACATCAAAATCAAAGCTGTTGAAAACGTATTATGTGGCGACTTGTTTAAAACCCCTTTCTGCAGATGTAGACGCCAGTGTCTGTAAATTCCAAAATTTAATTCCTAAACAATTCTGTAATTGAATTTCCAAATGTCTAGCTTCACTCGAATAATTTTCAAAAATCTCTGTGACACAAATCCTGAGACCTAAAGCTTAAATAGGCTCATGCACAACAGGAAAAATTGGCAAAATTTTCTATTCTGCGCAAAGGGGTTAAAATAGCTCCGCAAGGGAGCTCTTTTAAAGAATTCACTGCATGATAGGTTTTAAACAGCGCTAGATAAATTTATATTTTTAAAAAATTTGTTTCAGTGCTCTAAGGGTTAATATAGTTTTTAAATAATAGCCATATACGTGTTGTCATCCCCAGCCAATAACATATTTAATCTCTAATATTCTGAAACATTGGTCTCTGAAGGGCATAATTTTGGTATAGGGTGGCCCAGAAAAACTGTAAGAGGTGCACTTCATAATTTTAATAGGACTGAAATATCAAATCAAAGCTCACATAGACTATACGCTACAACAAATAAAAGTATCCGTATCACAGGAGAATACTTTAATAGCAAAAAAGGAAACTGTTACTATATGAGGTGTTGAATTTTTGTATAGTGTAATATACAATAATATTGAATTCACTGGTCAGGGCAATGAGAAGCTGTAATATGCCAAAGAACATGGCTCCGAAGTTGATTGTAATAAACAGAAAAAGTAAACCGAACCAACTGAAGAAAAAAAGGAGGAGAGGAAAGGTGAAATGAAACATTTTTTTTCTAATGCTCCATTAAAAAAGCGATTACCATTATCTTCACTTCGAAGGGAAGTGTAAAGCAACATAAAAGGAAATAAATCATTCAGAAAATCTGTGCACAACACCAACAGTGTATTTGACACTACAAGGCTAGTGATAACATTCATAAAGCGATGATATTGTCCTCCAGTTTCTCTATTTAATTACAAATCTCTCGTGTTTCGCTTTCGGAACAGATTTACAAAATCACTTTTCTGAAATCACTTGAAGCAGAGTCGCCAGTATTGTGGGATGGTGTGTAGGGACCCAGATAAAGGCAGGGACGACTAAAACGAACACAGGGTGAAATAAATCAATCAGGGCACAGTTGTTGAAGCCAGTGAGGGCTCCCTGTTCTGCCGGATTGGCTGAGACACTCAGACTCTAGATAAGGAAGTAAGGCTTTAGCAAAGTAATTGACCATGGGGCTGGGTCAGCATCACACGGCTGAGAAGCACAACAACTGTGAAATCGTGAGCCCTTGTTTATTGTGAATCTAAATGCGGAAACAACCCTTAAAAATGTCTTTGAACCCATCAAATGATGTAATTAACAGCAATGACCACTGATTGATTACTGAAGAATTATCACAAAGGCAAATTAAGCTTTTACCCTCAGTGGTCACTACATTATGTACACCAGTACATCTGTTCATTAAAGTAAATTTCTCATCAGCCAATCACTTGGCAGCAACTCAATGCATGCAGGTGTAGTAAGGGTGTTCAACAGTTGTTTAGACCAAACATTAGAACGGGGAAGAACAGTGATCTACGTGACTTTGACTTTGGAATGATTGTCAGTGCTAGACAGGGTAGCTTAAATTTCCCAGAAAAACTGCAGGGATTTTCATGCACAATATTTTTGAGAGTTCACAGAGCATGGAACAAAAAACAGAAAACATCCAGCGGGAGCAGTGCTATGGGGAAGGTGTCTTGGCGATAACAGGAGTCAGAGAATAATGGCAAGACTGGTTCTCACCTTCTGTCGATGATTCAGGCTGCTGGTGGTGGTGTAATGGTGAAGGGAATATTAACTCAAATTAGGCCCCTTAATACCAAAATGAGCATCACATAAATGTCACCGGCTACCTGAGCATTATTGCTAACCATGTGTATCCCTTTATGATCTCAGTCTAATATCTTCTAATAGCTGCCTCCAGCAGGATAACAAACCATGTTACAAAGCACGTTCATCTCAAGCTGGTTTCACAAACATGACAGCTTGTTCAGTAAATGCCAATGGCCTGCACTGTATCGAGATCTCTATCCGATTGGCCATACTTGAGATGTGGTGGAACGGGAGATTCTGACTGTGTGCATCGACCATGCCAACATGGACCAGAATCTCAAAGGAACATTCAAGGATTCGAGTTCTGGCTATTCTGTGGGAAAAAAAGGGGTCAAAACCAGTATTCTGAAGGTGTACCAATACAAATTAGCTTATATACATGAAAATAAAGATATTAGATTCAAATCTTGCACCATATATCAGACCTTTACCATGATTATGTGAACTTATATTCTTCATAGTGTATTTATTGGACTGGCTTCTTATGGAAATTTATTTAAAGAAAGATGTTTTTGACAATTTTTTCAGTTTCAGAAACAACCCTCCTTTTGTGAAAAACAATTTTGAAATATGTGTGCAGGACTAGGAAAGGGGGTCACTTGGGTCATTTTACGAAAATTGAGATTTTCCAACAAAATCAAAGAGTGATCCAAGTTTTTCATTTTGAGAATAAAAATTGGGTGAATTTGTGCACAGCAAAGTGTTGTAAATTGACAGTACAGTAGTGCTGGGATATCACTATCACTGGGACATTACTGAGATACCCTGTTACTCTCAGAATGGAAAAAAAATCCCAAGTGACCCCTTCTCCTAGTCTTGCACACATATAGAAAACTCAGTATTTTTGAAACTTTTGATAAAATGTTAAATACTTCATGACTGTCCATATTTTTTAGGGCCAACTACTTCCCCCTCACAAAAACCAAACCTGGTGGCACTATATTATCAGTCACCATTATCATATGCCCTTTCAATAAGTCCAAAGACATCTCTGTCCTCTTTTTGAGCATGCTCATGGAAAACACTGGGGTAATGGAAGATATGCTTTCACAGCAGCTTTAACTTCACACAAGATAGTATATAGACTGCATGCATTTGGCAACACTAATCCTTTCAGTGGTCCGTTTTCCTCTATAATCAAAGACTAGGAGTCTTACCCCATGGTTTTTGGATAATCTGTACTTGTACAGTCACTGTGCAGCAAAAATTCTGAATGATTGATCGCTTACTCTTCTGAAACCATATTTATTAACAAAATTGTCTCATTAGTCATCATCACTCCCCGTAATTAAAGGTATAATTATGCAAATATTTCTGTCATCATTTTTCATGGAAATGTACGACAGCATTACCAAAGGATAGCCCTATTGTCTTTACATTGTTAACCCTGTGGAGTGTTAGAAGTGATCAGATTATTTTAATGTCAGCACTGGATTCCATATTACATTTGGAATAGAGAACGCCCAACTAAGCAGTGTTCCCTCTCCCTTGTGATTTTAAAGTTGAATTAATGTAGAACCAAAATTATTGCAAATGGACATCAAAAGTGAGAGCAGAGATCAAAAATTGAAACAGCACTGACATCAGACCAACCACGGACCCAGATTCCAGTCATTTCTGAAGGGATTTTGCTCTTTTCGAGAACTAGTCCTTCAGTTTTATTTTCTCAATCGACTTCCCCCTGATCCCCCAACACCAGCAGAGTTTCGTGGGTTTGACTTTCAAGCACAAAGCACCCAGTAGCAGTTGCGAAGAGCACTGGAAAGGCACAGCCCAAACGTTTCGAGGATAGAGTCGAAGGGTTACAGTAGAGAGTGATGGTGCACGCATTGCTCATCACTGTGTCCCTCTTGGTTGCTTGTGATGTCAACATGAAGTATACAGCATAAATCCACTTTCTCACCATCTCCCACTGCCCTGATGAAGACCACGTGCCATGACCACCGCTGTCTGTGCTTAAATTCAGAATGAGTCATATTTATTGTCTTCTCATATCGATCTTCATTTCCTTTGGGACCCCTAACTGTAATTGGAAAGATGTGACTCATCCACTGATTTGGATGAAAATACAAAAACATTTTTGACAGCTAAAATTGGTAGGAAGGCTCTTTCTAAGTGCTCCATTTTGCGCTCTTGATTTACACTTGCATTCCCATTGTTATTTACGTCCACCGACTGTTCAACACCATATCCAACAATACTGTCACCACGCTTCTATTGCTTTCATGTTTTGGTTCATTCTATCATGGACGTAACTCTTGTTTGAAAAAAAAAAATAATGATTGCAATAGATCTTATTATTTATTATTAGACGTATTATTAATCGTTTCGCCAAAAAAAAAAAAAATTGTTATAGTTTCACTCCCTGTCTGTCCCATGCATGCCTGTCAAATGCAGCCACACACAAAATGCTACAAACAGCTCTGCTCTGGGGGCCTCGAATAAAGGGTTGTAATTTCACCCATGCCCTTGGACAGGTCCCTGAGGAACACCTGCGCTAGAGCTCTTCATTTCCTCACTCTCGCTCATACACACCGAACTGTTTAGGAGTGTTGGGCCCTTTCACACAGTCACCTCTGTCTTGCTGTTGGTAACGAAGTAGGGCTGTGGGGACAGGTAGTGTTGGCTGTGCGAGGAGTGAAGCTCATTAACCTGTTCCACAGTGCAGTGCTTCTTTGGGCCATAGCTCTTCCGGCGGCCCATGGTCTCTGTGCCGTTCCAGCCCTTCACCAGCCCGGTGTTAGCGATGGTATTGGAGCTGTATGACAGGGGATGAGAGCCGTGGCCCTTGCTGCTTCTCGACTTGTGCCCATTCTGCTTCGGACAGGGCATCTCGGGGCTATAAGAGGCTCCGGGCTCCTGCTCGTGACGCATGGGGTGCAGGGGGAGGCTTCCTTTCGCTGCCAAATCTGCCAGATGGCGCCGCTTGCTGTAGAAGTCATCATTGGCCTTTTCAGCTAGAAACACACACACAAATACAGTCAGGATAATTAGTATTTGGACAGTGACACAATTTTCATACTTTTGGCTCCGCACACTTTTGGCTCATTACGTTGCTATTGACAAGGATATTATATAACCCAAGTATTACAGCATATTAGTGGCAATGATGATTTTGCATATTTCCCTATAGCTTGCAAAATATTGCAATATCTTCCTGACTTATTCCATCATTTTCTATTATGAAATCTGGATGAAATGAAAAGTGATATGCCGATCACCATGGAATTATGACCAATATAGCACATCTCCCAGCAGGTCCGAGAGTCCCCTGGAATCTAAGATCTACTCCCTGATACCTGTAAGTGGCAAGCTGTTCCACAAATATGCCTCATAGGCAGTAGTGAATTTTATCAATTTGAGCTATCCCAATGCCAGCTGACAATCAGACAAACTGTAGCAAATTCACAAGCATAGGAAAATCTGCCTTATTATTTCTTGTTTTGAAGGGGGTTAATTCCACAAAAATTCATTTGAACAAGGATGGGACTTCTGGTGAGAAGTCTGTATTGGGCTTGTCTGTTAAAGCCGGATCCTAGAGCAAATTCCATTGGGCATTCAGGTGTCAGGTGAATTTACAGATCAAGGGTCACCATTGTCAACGCAACTTGGATTATCTCGACACGAGTCGCTGCATGAACTGTAACTCGCGCTGTCATACAAGTGGACTCTGCTGTGACTAAAACTACTGTGAAGGTGAGTGGAAGTCAGCAGTTGACGGTATTATACTGTAGAAATTCCCGCTATAATGAGGGGACCTGCTGGTGAGCTGCAGCGGAGATATTCAGTCAGACACGACTTGACTGCTGGCCTAAAAATATTCTCAGTTTCGGCTACCCATTTTCTAGCACAAAGGTACATCTCAAATTTTACAGCGAATATCCTGACATTATGTAATACTTATACTGTAATTCAAAAGAAACGGCAGAACTTGTTTTCAATGTACTTGATTTACCAAGGTTGACCTTACCTTAGTTATTTTCCCCTACCATATTTCTTCTATTTTTGTATATTTGTTACTCTTAACTGTTTCAGATCTTCAAACAGAATTTAATATAAGACAAAGACATGAGTAGACAGAAAATACAGTTTCTGTCAGATCTTTTCATGTCTTGAAAGGGATCAAGTTACCCAACAATTGACCTCGTGTGGAAAAAAGGATTTCCCCCTTAATTAGCCAATCAAAATAACACTAATAACAGGATTAAACTAGAGGCACTCGTAGAATGCAAACCTCCGCCAAGGCAGCACAATCCAAATCTTCATGAGTGGGAGCGAAGTTGACTTATCGCGTGTCATACAATTTCAAGATGGCTGCCATGGCAGCCATATTGTTTCACGGATCGCGGTGAAAATCAATAGGTCCCACGCTTGATGTAATAGCAATGCACCCACAAAATTTCAGACAAATCTGTGCATTACTTTTTGAGTTATGCTGTTCACAAACAGACAGACAGACAAACAAACAAACAAACAAACAGGGGCGAAAACATAACCTCCGCCCCTACTTCGTTGGCAGAGGTAATTAAACTAGACACACCAGCTTTGATTACTGCCAGCCCTATTGAATCTAAACATGACTTTAATAGAACATGGCGGCACAGTGGTTTGTGCTGTTGCTTCACAATAAGGAGGTTCTGGGTTTGAGTCCTGGTTGGCCAGGAACTTTCAGCATGGAATTTGTATGTTCACGTGGGTTTCTTTGAGTACTCTTGTTTCCCACACGCTAAAAACATGCACGGTAGGAACACTCCTACCATTTCTGAAGACCTAGGCTGTTGGTTACCACATGTGAAATAATAGTATAAAATATCAATGAAACTGAATCCTTGACAATGCATTTTTATTGTCTTGCACCCTATAGAATAGCCCGTTTTAAACTTCCCATGAAAGATGTTTCCAGAAATACCAGTCCTACATTTAGTATGTTTTTTGTGCAGGGAGAGTGCTTCATGAAAGCACAGCAGATGGTTCGGTTAATTGAAGGACGAACACTGGGTCATTCCTATTATGTATGGATCTTTGGGAAAATAACATATTAAAACTGTAAACAATGAAAAGTTGGAGGACATTTTCAAGTTTTCATTAATTTCATATTCCCAAGGACTGTGTCCCAGGTATTTATGCTGTTATGGTTTTCAACAGCATACATATATCATGCAAGTATAATGGAGGATCACACATGAAAACTGCAATAACACTGGTTTGAAAGCACTTTGCAAAGCTTTTCAAGTTGTAGAAAATACAAATTCACATTTGACTTAATATCACATCTGTATTCTTTCAGATTTTTTACTCTTGTACAGAAATATATTTTTAAATTGATATCTGCTTCCTGGCATGAAGGCATGTTGTCTTTGATTTCATCAGAACCCCAATAGCACACTGATCCCATTTCATGCCTAATAGAATTTTTAGAGTCGTATTGCAATAATTGATTTATTTTTTTTTTTTTTTTTTTTTTTTACTTAATTGTATTATGGTTACAGCCAGGCAATTTTTTTTTTTTTTACTGGTCCTTGGAGGTCACAATAATCAATTAATTTTGAAAATGATCCAAATGCATCATTACAGCCTTTACGTATTTAAAACTTCACTGTATAAAACCAAATGTTAAAATTCTAAATTTTTTATTTGCATCTCCAGCTGTAATATCATAGCATATTTATCATAAGACTAATTTAGCATCTCAACTTTACCAATGCACTAGCAATATCTTATTTAGATATTAATAGGCTAGTGGCAGTACCGATTTTATGGGCCGTTGAGGAGATTTATGCATTACTGCATGAAAGACTGCACAATAGCTGGCAGCTTTCTGAACAGTCTGGTCTGACAACTCAACGGCACTCTGATCTTACATCATTTCTCCAATGATCTTCTGACAAAACTCAACTCACTGGAGATAAATTGAAGAAAGCCTGTTTTCTAAAAGAGCTGTGATGCTCACAGTATTGAATTCTTAAAAAAAGGCTGACAGCCCATAGGAAAGTAAAATCCAAGAAAAGATCTCATGGTTATATGTTTTATTCCTCCTGGACACAAATGAGCTATTTAAATACAAAAAAATGAGACTCAAGGCTTTGTCACATACTGCTCAAATTGAACATTAAATCTCATCTCTCGCGCGCCCTGATTAGAACAAGATATCATGAAATGATCTTAACTAGGTTTCATTTTAATCTCTGGACATGAAGCCATGAGATTAGAGAAAATAAACACAACTATGACTCCTTAGATCTCAATGTTCTGACTCAGTTTTTAGTTGCCTCACTGCACACGTCTCATGGCATCACAATTAGACATTTCACTGTTTACTTCAAGATCATCAGTCATTTTTCAAAGATTACTGATGTCATAAGACATCCATTCCTAATTTCTCTTCAGAGTATTGACCACGTGTCTCTCCTAATCTGCATGGCTTTCGTCGGTCTCCCGGTTCTCCAGTTCTTGGCAACATGATTCTCATTATGTTATCACCCCCTATTTACTATTTAAGTTCCTTCATGGCTGATAAGATAAGATAATATACTTAATTGAATTCCACTGGGTAATTAATCCTCTGCATTTCAACCATCCTAGTTTCTTACAAGAAAAACACTGCGCCGTCGCACCATCCCGAGATCCAGTGTGTGGCAATGCAGTTTGAATGACTGCTATGCTTTTCATAGTTCATTTGTATTTAAAGACCTGTGTGCCAGAAGTACTTAGGCTGGGTGCTGCCCTTTTCATTCAACTCATGAACTTGACTTGACTTGACTTACTGGCATTTGAATCTTTCTGTTTTCTTGTTCTATCCCTATTTTTATTGTGTTTATTCTTTTCTCTATGTAAATGACTGTGAAGCTCTTTGTGACCCTGTCTGTGAAAGGTGCTATACAAATAAACTTTACTTACTTACTTTACTTTCTTAAGTCACAAAATGTCAGTTTTGAGATAGTGATGGTCAAAGTTTTCAAAACATACTTTTTCTCAAAGTAGCTTATTATGGACTTGTGCGCTAGTTCTAGGGGCTACACATGGTTAGTCACCTTTTTTTGTGTGGCTTGATTCTCCTTTATTGCCGGGAAATCGAGAAAAGTGGTTTAGGACTTAGGTACTTTTTGTGACGAAATGGCTGGACTTAAGTACTTTTTGTAGAAAAAAAAAAAGATTCTTTTATGAGGACAGATTCCAGAACTGGTGCCAGCTCGATTTTTTTTCAAAAATGTGACTTAGGTACTTCTTGCACACAGGTCTTCATTTTGTTCAAGTGCATTATTTTTGGTTTCTGTTTCTTGGTTTGTTCCTTTATATTACAGCAAATTCCCCTTGCAAGGCGTTTTTGTGTGCTGTAATAAAAATTGTGCCTCGGACACTGTATAGCTCAACTGGACACTCAACTGTTTTGACCAAAGTAGATAATTGTTTGCAGGACCTTGCAAGAAAGGTGCAACATTCTGGAAGCAACTTATAATGCATGCATACATTCTGTGGTGTGTTAATATAACATCATTAGTTGTAGGTGACACTGAATGAACTATTTATAAACATGGGGGGAATGTGAGTATGCTCAGCAAATATGACAACAAGCGCTGGTTAGTTTGATAGATTTAAGAATTAGATAAAATAATTTTTTTGCAAAATAAAGGGTGCTTCTTTCTTTATTTAACATGTATGGTAAGAAAAATGTGGGTATGTCCAAACTTTTGACTGGTACTGTAAATGAACTCAAGTAGATCCAGCGATGAGATTTGTCAATTACTTCTATCAGTCTCTCCATTAACTCCTCTTTTTTCCTAAGGAGGTTTTAAGGGTAACATTTCAAAATCAATCGATATCCAAAAGATTTGCAACTGAGATCATACTTTTTTCTCAAGAGTTTATAAAAAGACAATTCTGGGCCATTGATTTTTCCTCTGGAGGCAGTCAATGGACAGTAGGTGTCTGGTTAAGTCTTGCTCTGATAACAAACGAGTGAGTCTCCCGGAATCCTTTGTTAAAGGTCCTTTTTCCCTTCCTCCTTTCATTTTGTGGAATTACCCTCATCAATGATATGTATGGCCATTCCTCGAATTATTCATATTTGGCACGGTACCATTTCAACTGCATTTCATTACGAAAAAACTCCATGAGTGTTTTTTTTCCCCCAATTTTATTCGATAGCCTGACATTTGAGCACCCGCCGCTTAATACGGTGTGCGCAGAATTGCCCTCCATCTTCAGTCATAAATGTAATTAACTGATCTCCTCTGAATAAAATCTCACACTGTGCACAGTGGAGATGCTCATTGGGGTATCTGGCCTGGGTATCACACTCAGATGACAGGTGGCCCTTTTCAAAAATTACAATGTCATTAACAGGGTACCTGCTGAGAGTCTGGGTACTTGGCTTTGAGAAGATCTACGTGATAAATGTAGTGATAAATTGACATGGCATCATTACACTAATGCAAATCAGATTTGATCTAATGAACAAGAAAATGTGTTTTTTTTGGGGGTGGGAGGTGGGCTTGGCAGCATAGCAGTAGGCATCACTGAAAACAATTAGTCCCAAATTTGCAGGTATTTGAGATATCCAAATATATTCCAGCTGGAAGCTGGAGAGCTGGAGTACTTTCCTTTATTAGCTCGCTGAATCTGCGTCACGATGTCTGAGATGAATCCAATACTGTGACCTTACAGATGCATTTAGGGACAGGACAGAAAATATCGATTGAAAGAAACGTGGTTTATCAGCTGTCATGTCTGTGATTCAAAATCATTTGGGAATTTTATGCGATTGATTTAAGAAATAGATTGAAATATCAGTAATGCATGCCACATCACACAGACTACTGTAGACATACACTTGAGGTACAAAACTTTAATCTTACCATGTCCTTTTCTGTAGTGCAGAAAAATGCATAAAATGATATAAAGTTATTTCAGTTCTAGCATAAATAAGATCCAATCAACTGTTGGTTGTATTCCTCATTGCAAACTGTCATGGATGAATGCAAGTGCAAATGAAATGTAGCATGTTGTATAAAATTGTATTAGTAATTTCTACAACTGTTTGCAGATCTCCTTCCTTTTTTAATTTATTGAGTTACAGACATTGCCTCTAGTTACCACTGTCTACAAACACCAACATGCAAAACAGAAGAGAAGAGGAGTACAGTACAATGGGAAATTAAAAAAGAATATGAGAATAACCCTCCTATTGTCCCCAAATTATGGATGCACCCCATTTCCAGAGATTTCCAAATCACCCGCACTTGCCAGACCTCTGGGATACAGCCTCGCCATTGAATTCTGATGCCCAAATCTTTGTTTTTTTATGTATAAATGAGAAACCACTAATATTAGGTATAAATATTCTCAATCCATATTAAATGATACGCAGTATTATAATTTTTTATTACTTATTTTACAAAAATGAAACAGTCAGTCAATTTTTGAATTTTGACAGAGAGTAAATAGAAGTCAAATCAAAATATTTGAAATTCTCGTTGAAATTTTGGGCAAGATGCATCTCAGCACATGAAGCGAATGCAGTATAATAATAAAAGAATGGGAATAAGAAAAGGCTTTCTTGATTAATGATACAGACTCAAGGGCCAAGTCAGATTGATTCATGTTTTCCTACTCATCCTATGCCAACATTTACACAGTATTGTGATTAAATCTATCCTGAAAAAAAAACAAAGTCATATAATTGCACATTTGCACAAGTAAACAGACAATCTTTTCACTGGACGAAAACAGAAATAAAAGTGAAACAGGTTAAGGTGTTAGATATGATAATTAGGAGTTAACAGCACATTTTCTGCTGATCATATATCTCCTATTTGCAAAAGCTTCATCTGCGGCGTGACAACTGGCATCGCTTCTAGCCTTGTGATTTTTGAGTGGCTCTGATCATATGGAAGTAGCCCACTTCAACGAGATATGATAATTTTCCAACTCTGTTAAATTACGACCCAGTTTCAGTCGGTGTGCTGCGAATTCCTCCCCATCAACTTCAGCAGATGTTTTGCACTTAGTCACATGAGAATGAAAACTTTAATACATTGAAATTCTTAGCTCATTTCCTGTTTGAAAAAAGTGCAATAGAACGAGTAACCGCTTGTGTGAGAGCTTGTCTACTGGTGAGACTTCCTGACTGCATTTCCCACCCTACGACAAAGCTCTGAATTCAAAATGGCAGTTTCGCTGTTGCAGGGCGAGAGTGCATATGCCTCACCATATGTCGGTGTTGGCTCTGTGAACGTGCCAGTTCCCTTATCAGCACATTACGCAACTGTGTTAACTGGGAGTATTATAGCCATGCAGTAGTGCTTTATTCAACAAACCCAATACTAATTCAGGCAGGAAACAGATTGAAATTCTCCACAGCGGTAGCAACAACTGGTCGGCTCTTACCCAACAGCCTTGAGTGATGTGTACTTGTTGAGTTCCTTGCTTGGCTGCTGCTGGTCGTATGAATGGCTGAGCTGGCTCAGAGCAGGATAGGAGTGCGGCTGAGTCATCGTGGGCAGGGGTGAGCCAGGACCGACATTGTTCATTTGGGTGCCCTCTGCAGGCAAGACAATGGGAAGGAATGAGGATGAGCTATGCATGCAGTACAGTAAGTCTCCAAAACAGCTGTCTCCAACTCCAACCCCGGACATCTACAGTCCCGTCAGTTTTCATTACAACCCAAATTCCTCACACCTGACTCAAATAATGAGCAGCTCCATGCAGCTATCCACCTGTTGAGTGAAGTGTGCGCTGTTACGGCTGACACGAAAACCTCCAGGAACAGGTTTGGTGACCACTGCACTAAAACATAGCATCAAAAGCTCATGTAGTCAGTAATCAGTCAACACAAATTCTTAATACAGAGACACATCTCACACAACATAGGAATCATGCAGTCCAGTATTCATTTTTTTTTTTTCTGTATAGAAGTACTGTTTGTTTTTTTTTTTTTTTTTTATAAATTTGGCATCTCTGGAATGTCCAATCCAAGAACTATGTACAAGGCTTGCTCGTATGCAACCCCCTGTTGCCAGCGCAGGAGAGAGAGACAGTTCGCGGCTTTCCTCCGAAGCACGCGCCTGTCAGCCCCTGCATCTTTACACTCATTGGTCGAAAATATCGCAAGTTCAGAACGAGGGCGGAGGATACCCGAACATGAGCAAGCTTAGAATCTCACTGACGAGCACCCGGCTGGCCAACAGGAGGCGCTTAAGCAACGAACAAGGCAATCATTTTTAATCTCCCTTCCCAGCAGTCCCTTCCCAATTTGCATCCCTACAGTGCTTTAGCCAGTCGTGCGCTGTTCTGAAAAAGCTGCCGACCACTGCTGATTGGTACGACTGGGGATTGAACCCGCGCCGTAGTAGTCACTACTGCTCCGCAGAAGTACTGTTTCTAAGCTTGACGTGTCTAACCTTCAGTTGATACATGTGGCTATTGTACAATAGGCTACTGGCCGATTGTACTTTAAAAATATATATATATATATATATATATAAATAATTAATTTATCTTGATGAATCACCGAATTTGACTGCACTATGGCAGTTCCTGTCTAATCACCACTAATATTATGACAGCAACAACCACTGTACTATGTTTGTCTTCTAATTCAATGACCACCACTGCTAATACTACTATCATTGCTAGTGCAATACTTCTTAAGTTTTTTTTTTTTTTTTTTACTCAGCCTACGACCAAAAGCTGGAACATTGCACTATTACAGGGAGTTCCCGATAACAAAGGTTAATGAACAAGACCACTCCCAATGTGCCTTCCTATTCGTCCGCACGCCTATATATACCACCTTCATTCCCACAATCCCCACTCGTCTCGATTCTACGTCCCTCCCTCCCTTCCCCTCTCCAAGAAGGAAGCAAGAAACAGCCACCACCTGGGACCCCGGGGGGCTTAGGAGCCTACACGGACTCCGACGAGAGACGCGAGCCCCACCCTGAGTCTCGCCACCTGGGGCTCCCAGTGTTCGCACAATCACAGACCAAGTCCATACAACATTGCCTTCGCCCTGATCCCCTATCCATCATTCCACCGAATACTCTCCTCCACTTTGGGAGTGGTCCAGAGTTCATTAACCAAAGAGTAATTGAAATTAAGGTCCACCTGTTTGAAAGGAACCCAAGTCGCCTGAGATCATTGTAAAGAGAATGCTCAATTGCGCTACGATTTCACATTGTCTATTGTTTTCACACATGAGCCAAATATGATTTCCTCTTTTAAGCTAAGCTTAAAAGCTTTGAGCTACGATGGTAAGATTTACAGCTGCTTATACCGTCGGAGAAATGCTGTACAGCTCTTTGAATGAAGTCATCTGATGTCGAACAAAAAAAAAAAAGAAACTCTTGACTGACTAAAACCAGGCAATTACTGAAATAACAATGTCATCTGGGGGTATTTCTGACAGGACTATTTTCAAAGCAATTCTGGGTTTAAGCAAAGTTTTTTTTTTTGGTGATAGCTCCAAAAAAATGGAATTGAAATGCTGACCCACATGAATAGACCTTTTCGGACCATTTTCCTGTATGGGGTCGTAGGTCTTAGTCAGGAGCCAGTGAGCTTCGGGAGATCAGTGAGCTTAGCAAAGCTCTCCAATATCAAAGGCCAGCGATAACATACAGAAGGTCTGAGGCATTATACAGGGCTACCTTCACACCAGGAATCTCATATAAATGGAATTGCGCCAAAACCCTGTTCCTCAAATCATGGTCCTCGAGGGCCAAGAACTGCTGGTTTTCCTCACTCCTTTTATCTTGGAGTCAGGGGTATTATAGGTATTTGTTCTAAGGAGCTTCTTCATTCTGCTCAGTAAGACATCCTCAGATCTGGACCTCAAATCCAAATCCAGCCCAGGTTTTCTGTCTTACTGGGTTATTAACTGACAATATTAGCAATGCTGATTAGCTAGTCTGGCTTCAGGGTGGAAAACCAGCAGACCTTGGACCTTAAGGACCATGATCTGAGGAGCAGAGAGGTAATCAATTTATGGTTCTTCACTTTCTTTTGTAGCAGCACAGTAACATGCATCATGTGAGTCACATCAGCCGCTGTTGCAATGAGCTTGGAGTTCAGACCCTCGTAATTTCCTTCCCTTGTTTTTTTTTTTTTTTTTTTTTTTACAGAAGCATGGTTCCAGTTCTCAACCATTGTAATGACATTGGATGAATCCTTAAGCACATTTAACAATATGCATTCGCTTATATCTTCCAAGGTCCAGTCCAGGTATATAACAAAGTACTGCATATCAACCACCGTGCAACCCCAGCACAGTGGTCGATATGCAGTTCTCCCGAACAAAAATACCACTAACATTGCAAATCAATGAAGCCTTTTCAGCTGAGAAATCAACAGTGTGAGCTCATTGGCGATGCCACATTTTGTTATCGTCATAATACGCGGTATGATATTCATGGCTAAACTGGAGAAAGCGGAGGAGCATATCAGATGGAATTTAATTACCTGCTCACATGTAAAAGAGAGAACAGATGCCTATTATGTGCAAGCAGACAGTACTGGCCATTGTCCGATGAGGTAACGGCATATGCCCGTCGTTTTGAGGGCAGCTGGGAAACCCATCTTTCAGAGCAATGCCCCCAGCCATCACTCATTTTAAAGGCCTTTGTGTGGTATGGGGAGAGGCTGCACCTGTAGGTTATACATTCTGGTGCTAACTTACAAAGGCATTTCTATGAAAACTATTTTTTGAGATCATACAAAATATGAGGAAGAAACACACAAAACTGTTCTTGTTTTTAAGACTGATAGAGCAGGTTGAATTCTTGTCTGGATGCTGGGTTATGTACCAAGAAGTACATAATACATATCAGGCTTCTATATGACATTAATTATACCCATATGTGCAGAATGATATTCTGAGTGTGTTGCACTATGATGGTATTATGCCTCAATCCATGAATTAACAGCATTCAGAAAGTTTTAAATGAGCTTAAAATCAGCACATTTTCTTCTCTAGCCTTTATACACAGAGATAACTCATTTCACCTGTTTTCCATCGCTCAAGCTAATCTAATATCAATATAGAAAAGAGCAGTGGTGCTCTTTGGTCATTCCTGGACCAAATTTGGGATCCGCTGGAATAGAATAATTAAATTTCATCATCTGCCTAATGCATTTTGCACTGAAAAATTTCATACCATTTCTGGAGCAGAAAAACAACGCTAATTGAGTGAAAGTATGTATCTTCAAGGTGTATAAACCCATAACAGAGACATAACTGCACGTAGAAGTAGTACAATGAAACATTTGGTTTACACGGTTTAGGGGAAGTGTCATTTTGGCAGCAGTGAAGAATGTATCAGTATTTCGCCCCTAGTTCTGCGGATTCCCCTCACTGATCCATTATTGCATCCTTACCCAGGAGAGAGCTTGCATTGTATCAAATGGGCTACAAGTAAAGAATTTCAAGAAGGTGCTACATTGCTTTTCAGCTTCATATTATAACTTCAGGCACGCCAAGTGAAAGAGATTTCACGGAGGGAGATAAAGACAGATAGGATAACAACAGCTTGTGTGAGAAAATAAAGTAGAGCAAGAGATTGGAATCTGTTGAATTTCCTTGATGATTATGCGAGTAGACATTGCATTGTTTTAAATACATAAATCATAAAACAATAAACAAAAAAAGTGTTGTGTAGAAGGTAGATGAAGATGGCAACAAAAAAACCATCAGTGGTATTCATATTCATATTCAGCAAATAAAATGCTAATGCAATTTCACGTAAACAACAATCTAGCACTACTATATTGTGTCATCGACCAAACATTGGGATAAAGCAATATTTTCACAACTTTGAATATAGGGCTTACGATGCAGTCACAAATGTGTGCAATGCATTTTGCAATTGACTCCATGCCTGCGTGATGAAGAGGAGGTGTTTGAAATTTACCTCCCTATTCTCTTGCATTGAAAAAGCTACTGACTCACAAAAATATAAACAATGCATTTCAAATCCAAAGTTTCAAACACACAATGATATTTCTACATTCAATAATACGTAAAAGAGTAAATATGCCCCTGTCCCAGCTTTTTTGGAACGTATTGCAGGCATCAATTCAAAATGAGTGATAATTTCCCAAAAAAAAAACAATTAGGTTTATCAGTTTGAACATTAAATATCTTGTCTTTGTAGTTTACCCAAAGGCCGAAAAGGACTTGCAAATCATTGTATTCTGTTTTTATTCACGTTTTACACAACGTCCCAACTTCATTGGAATTAGAGTTTGTACGTCATCTCCTGACGGCTCAATGTCTGACTCTCCCTCAATGATTGTCATCAGAAACCTTTCTGCCTCACTCAGTGCTCTGTTTCCTTAAATATGCAAAATGGCTGAAAATGAGCAGAAGCAAGTCCCTCTGTCCCCTACAAAGGACATGGACCAAAAAGTGTATTTTAAAAGGCTTAAAATTAACATACAGCTCGGAAATCTAAGTTCAAATATAGCTAAGGCTTTCATACATAAAACACAAAAGCATTATCAACAATACAAATGTGATATTTGTTTAACTCATCCCCTACGGCAAGCCGCTGCCAACGGCGCGGCGAATTCTACCATTCCCTATGGTCAGACGGAGCCAGCGGCATGGATGACCATTCGCAATCCGATGAAAACACGGAATCAGTTGACGATGGCGGTGATGGGCCACCTGTACTTCAATACTTTCTACTGTGTAATTTTTGGGAAAAGTATTCCGTACAAAAGCAACAATTTTATAAAAAAGTATTTTGTAGGGAATGAGTTAAATTTGATCAATTACTTCCCTTACAACCATAGAAGGTGCTTGCTGTAATTCCCGCCATTTTGCAAAGACAGAACATGTACATTAATACATTAGGACTCAAACAGGCTACATGCATGGTATTTAAAATAAAGGCCTCAGTGCCATGTCCCCGACAGAGGACAAAAATTAATTGCCAGGTCTTAGGAGGATATTCACCTTGAAGTGAACAACCCCAGCTTCTGAAATACAGCCCATGTAGCAAAAGTTTGTTCGCAAAACTTTTGAGTTGTACGACAAAGTAAAAATAGGACCAAAGTCAAAAAACACTTCTCAATAAAAATTTAGCAGACTATTTCAAGAAAAAAAAAATCATTTGACAAACACCTAGTACTGGATAGGTTCCTCAAAGTGTAAAAATTGTGTATTACACAATATTTGTAGGGACAATGCAAGTGAATCTAGCGATTTTTTTCAGACACCTCCTCTTGGTAAGCAGAATAAAATTTCGGTGAGCCAATGGAAAAATGTATTGTACTCATTGGTAACGGCATAATAAGCTCTCAAAGTCATGAAAATATTGCTTTACAGCTACATCATTGTCGATACTGTCATTAGATTAAATGATAAAATTAACACTTGAATTCTGAACATGTTGGTAAATGTGCGCACTGATTGATTTTTGGATATTAGATCTACAGTTTGGTACATCAAGGACATCATAGAGAAGCTGAGAGAGGGTAGACAGTTGAAACTGCTATAATAGTGACGAGTGAGTGTCCTGCGCTTTGTGCATTATGGCCAATGAACTCTAATGGAACCTCTCAGACAGACCTAACACAGTTTGGCGACACACACAAAAAAAAAAAAAAACGCTAATGGATGCACTTGCATAATACAACGGCCAAGTAAAGAACAAATATGCCAGAGTAGAAATTTATCCAAATCCTGTCACTGCTGCAACACCCATTCCTGCTATTACCATAGTCTGCTTCACTTCAAACCTACTAACTAAAACAAATAATATGAGAAGGATACATATTTAGCCATTTAAGCACACATTTTAAATGCAAGGACGATGGGGCAACTTCAAAATAGAGCACAGCTAAAAGTATGTGAAATGAGCCCACCCGTCCACACTTTGGGACAGATTATGTTCTGCAGCAAAGCTGTTTTGCCTGCAGCCAGCTGAACATCAGCAGGGTTCAGACTCTGTTCTCCCTAATGGGAAAGCAAATGGCCTCAGCAAGACAGCTGCTGGGAGGACAAATGGGATCACTATTCTTAAAGCGAACATAATTTTCCTGTTCTGTGCAGAGAGAGTGAGATATGCACACAAGGATTACCCATGCCAAGAGAAACAATATGCTTGTTGTTTCCACTTGAATCTCTCATTATCAGCAACATGTTCAAGTTAGACTTCTAATAGATTTTGGGTGGTCACAACAGCATTGAAAGGTGACTCACTTTTCTGGGACAAAATGCCATGTGGGGCTGTGTGGACACCAAGACTTGTTGCTTCTACTTGAATTTCTCATTAGTGGCGACACTTTCAAGTTTGACTGTTAATAGATTTTGGCTAGCTAGTTATAATAGACCTGGGAAGGTGACCCACCTTTCTGGGACAAAATGCCGCTTGGGGCTGATGGGGACACCTAGAAACCGAAGTCTTTTTACAAGTGAGTGTCCACTCGTTCAGTGAGCTGCTTATCAGGGGAGCGCATTGACAAAACAAATAATGACTCCACTGTTCACAATCCAAATAATAAACAATAAAAAGCCGCAGTTGGCCAAGGAGTCACTTCCACTGATCAACATCACCGATGAATGAGATACAATCTACCACGACACACAGCACCTTGCGCCTGTCATGAAGAATCGGGGAAGCAGATACAGTTTAATAGACACGTTACAGAATTTTATATGTGTTCTTAATATTTTGACACAGCCCACTGGAAATATTCAAATTCATCATTTTTCAACAGAGAAATGTCACGGGGACATTGCAGTGAATTGAGCCACTTTTAATTAACTGTAAAGTCCCATTATTCTCGGCTATTGTTGGGGATACAGCCATGACAGCCTTTGGGCAGGTAGACGGGGATGGAATCTCTCATATCCGGAGACATTGCTCATTGTACCATTTGTTTGACACATTAATTATTCAGACAGATAAAAAGACAGGTGGCACACATTAAATATTAGAACTGGCACATGGAAGCCTCTTAATTAAATCAGTGAAGTACCAGGAGATTGCAGAGAATGTATCTACAAATTATCATTTACAATATTCCATCTAAATTGGTCGGGAGAGTCCTTGGTTTCTCTTTAGAATTAGTATATTCTTCATCTATTCTGAAATTAACATCTCCATTTCAAGGATGCAAATCTCAATACATTAATTAATCACAGGCACAATGGCTGAAGGTCATGTCAACACATGACAGTCAAACAATTGTGGGAAATGTAAACAGTAAAAAATGAGCATCAACCAAGTTGTTAACAAGGCTGGTATTTTTCCAAGGACCTCATAATCGATAAAAGAATGTAATTAGTTTGAGAATTAGACTAATTTGGACAAATTATTTAATTGCCTCCCTGCTGTCAATAAGAATGTCAGTCTTCACTAATCACTTTGAGAACACAATTAACTGCTCTCTCAATTCCCATAAAAAATGCAACCAGAAAATGTTGCACTGTAGATACCGCACTATGAAAGGTTGACTCATCGAAATGTTATGTTCTTCAAGGATGAATGCTTTAAATAAATAATATTTTTTTGTTACAATATTTTCCTAATTTTGAAAATCTATGGCACCCCTAGGGCCACCCCCCTCTGGACAAATTCAGCTGTTTGTAAGGAGGTTGCCTAGGTAATATTCACACATCAATATTCACTTTTGAACAAAAGTCATGCACGGCATATTTTACAGCTCCCTTCTAGTACTAGAAAGAAATTTAAGTATTGGTCCTACAACTAGAAACAAACATGGTGGATATACATTGGCTGCTGACAGTTTAGTTTGGTTTAATTGTACTGATCATAATACGTCTGATCTCCATACTGCTGAGAAATTGTATTTCTGTATCAGCTATATCGGCTTTGCCACAGCCGACTAATGTTTGTCTACCTGTGGTATTAGAAACTGACCAGCACGGAAAGCAAAACAGTGAGATAATTACAGTATCATGCCAAATTTAGAGCACTGGCTAAAGTTATAAATAGGCAGAACAATGTATTAAGCCAAACCACATAGCATGGGAAATTCTTAAATCCTCAATACATGAAGAGATGAAACAGAGTATGACACTTAGGGTGACTTATATCTCATGCACAACATAGGCGAAACTAAGCTTTCTGAATCATTGGCACTTCTGCCATCGACACAAAATGCCTCACAGATGGAAGGGACCTGTCAGCCTGAATAAACAAAACCCTTCCCTCCAAAAGATTAAGCAGCTTTACCTGCCACAGATGACAGAGGCTTGAACATGCGTTCCCTGTTTAAGCTAATACACGGGAAACATGGACCGCAAAAATTACCGCACGTTATACGGTGACACCTTTGGAAGGTATGTGATTTACTTCTTAATGGTATTAAGCTATCAATCAAACTTGAGCCCGGGCATCCCCCACAATTTATTCTTTGGAAACGGGCCATCTTTATAAATTCCAGAAAAAAAAAATTAATCCATGAACAGCATGAAGGAAATGTATTTAAAGTCTCACGTTATCAACTGCATAAATTTTTATAAATATTTGCAAACTCTGAATTTGACGCCTGCAACACATTCCATATCAATTGGGACAGGGGAATGGAAAAACAGGAAATGTTGGGGAATATTCAGAAAAACACCCATTTGGAACAAGGTGACAGGTAATTCAATTATTGTTGTGTATAATATAAAATGAACAATCACATAAGGTCTGGCTATTTACCAGCTAGATAGTTTGAGGTTTGCCACAGCAAGAAGGCCATACATGAATGATAACAAAAAGCACCTGGTACTGCATGCTTTGTCACAGCAGGAAGACACTGTGCAAGACGATACTCAAGCATTGCTCTTGCTACATCCCTCTCTTCATCGAGGCTGATTGCATCTGTTTCACCAGTTGGCATGACCTACAGAAAAGCGGGGCATTGCAGGACGGAACGTGGTGTTCCTTGTAAGTAGTTTTCACTATTTTTTCTTAATTTTGCATACCTCCTAAAGTCAAATCCCCAGTCCACGTCATAGGAGGTGGTAACAGCACCCAGTTTCCTTGCGGGGTAAACATTCTGCCAGTAAAATAAGCATTCTTTTTTCTTTAATGAGTTTGCGTGCTGGCTAATGGGGCTCTAGTGAAAAATGAACCAATGAAGAATACTTCCAATACTTTATAATGAAGAAAAAGCATTTTTGGGGTTGGAGAGGTTTTTGGAGATCAGTAATGTCCATTCCCACCAATTGAAAGACTCATGTTAATTCCCACCTAAAAATAATTTATTTATTTATTCAATTTTTATTAATGAAGGTATTCTTTTAAAAAGCCAGGGTGTCCAATTCAAGCCATGTGGCCTGCTTTACAAGGGAGCCCTGCTGATAAAGATCATATAAGCAAGAATATGCAGTTCAAAATGATCATGGATTCATTTCAGGCATCATAAGAAAAAACATTAGATTTGTGGTAAACTATGATTATTTTATGATTTCACTGTGCACCCTTTGGAGCCATTTCGAAAGCCATCTGGAGAGCCACTTGGAAAGCGCTCTTATCTGGCTCCTGGACAATTGGAAACTTTGAATATCACACTCAGATGTATCACAAATGTGGTCAAGGAGTTTACGATCCCGGAAATGCATTGTTTCACCTCCAGCTCTTTTTCGATTCTCAGATCTCAGATGGTCAACTCCAACTCTCAAGAAGATTCTTCGTGTTTGGGGCCCTTACTCTGTAGTAAAATTATGAACATAAACTGAAATAAGATGGTTTTTCCACATGGTACTAGTGTGTTGTTTCATTTAAGTTATTTCCCAGCTCTGCATAAATTGCCTGTTTTGGCTTCTGCACATAGGGGTTAAGCAGACCCAGTGGTATTTAGATACTGCCTACAACTTACATTATTTAAATATGGCGTATAAATAATTGAATGCATATTTTAATTTACTATCACTGACTGGTCTGTTTAAAATGTCACTAACAGTAAATATGCTGAAATAGTGTCCTTCATTACCTGCCTTTGTACAGAACAAGGCGTTATTCTTGCACATATAGTAATTATTTAAATAGTAACTAAAATAAATATTTTTATGAAACCCGCACCACTATTCTCATAATGATCTATGCTTCTACCCTCATTAAAAATATTTTTCTTTTACTGTGTGGAAAGCTTTCTCATTACATTCAGTATAATATTCCAGCATTCAGATTCTGTTTGCATAGTTCAATGTCAATGTTTTCATATGATATACAATTATTTTGCACAATTCATTTGGCTGATGGTAAAAACACAGAAAAAAAAATGCAGGTCTTCAGGAGACGATAGGAATTCTGAGAGCATTGCACAGACAGTGCGGGCACTGCTTAACTTTTCAAAAATATTAATTGACTGAAGGACTCCTTTCTGTCTTGCTCAGTGCTGCTGAAATCCCAGTTACAGAATAATTGGTGTATGTTAATTTAATAATGTTGCCGGAAATTACACAAGCCTCAGTAAAAATATGGTATTGAAACAGTTACAAACTGTAGTTTAGAGTAAATTGTGCTCATTGTTGTGTACAATGCTAAATAAATGAGTAGTTTTTTGATAGAAAACTATTAATATTTCTTGTGTAGTTTGGTGGCACTTGAATGTTGTTTAATTGCTCCTCAATACAAATAATGATGAAATGCTGCATGTTAAAGGGCATCTAAAGTCAATTCTCAGACGGGACGTTGAACGTCCAATGTTTACAAACAAATCATTTGCTTTTGTTGACATCTTGCATAGTCTCATGACCAATTTCAATCATAAACCAATGTTTTGTGTACATGCATAGATAATCCCTCTATATCGGTTCGTTTGCGCAGGTGCGGCTCGCTGATTGGCCGATATACAAAAACAATGGGAATCGACTTTAAATGCCCTTTAAGTGCAGTCTTCATTGTCCTTGGTGTTTGAATACATGAGTAAATAGTATCAAGGCCCTCAGCTGGTGACCTGGGGCCTTATTTATAAAAATGTGCGTGGATTTCATACCTAAATAATACGTACGCACAAAAAAATAAAAATTACATTTTGTGGAAAATAACCTAATTTATAAACCTATGGGTAAAATAAACTGCATGGAATTTTTATTAATTTAATCAGGATGGACTTGGAATTTATTGACGTTGTGCATATTCTTAATAATTTCCCTTTTTTTAATGTCAAGTTTGTTTTTATAAATCAGAAATCTGCAAAGAAAGTGCCTATGCACCATTTATAAATGAGGCCCCTGGGGTGGAAAGTGTTCTGTGTTTACTGTATGACGGCCCCAGTCCCCTATAAACATGTCTAATAATTAGCAGTCAACAAATTTGATGGATGTCCAATGATAGTTCCACTGCATTTATGCATTTTAGTGCAGTGATGGTCATTAATTCCCTTAGAAAGTAAAAGAGCAGTGAAGTGTAATAAAAAGAAAACAAACAAGACTGCACTGAGATCCGAACATCCCCCGCCGGAGTCACGACTGCGATATGCGTATCATCAGTCTATCTGCAGCATATGTGCAAAGTTTCAGGATGTCCTATGAAAACTGTGGGAGGATTCGATTTCACCAGCCAAGTACCATCCAATACAGACAGATGGACGGACGGACGGACAGATGGACTGCGCCATAACATAATCCCTCTTTCGGGCTTTGACCCATATGAAAAGCCAAAAAAAAATATTGAATGAGAACATGAAAAAGACATTTAAGAAGCAGGTTAGGAAATTAACCTGTTCCTCAAGACCTGCAATATTTAAACCCCACCAACCAGCGAGCAACCATTTCATGAGCAATGATAGTAATTTCATCAGGCGGGGGGGTTCAACAAAGTAATTCATATCTAAGCAAGAGTTTTAAATTCAGGTGTTACATCAAGTATATTGAACACCAGATGAGGGGAGCTGTTCCAGCTTTATCTAACAAGAATTAGAAATGGCATTTAACCTTAACCCTTAAAGTGCTCAATTTTTACTCAGCCTATCCCTCCAAAAGTTACTCATTCATTATGTAGTTCACTAATGACCTTCAGAACGTACTGGTGCGGGTACTCACAGGCGCTGATAAACCCTTCTGAAGGTTACTGCCAACTAATTTTCCAACTAAAAACTGACAAAATTGTTGACCTTTTGAGGGCTGAAATCTGAAATTTTGCTTTGTATACTTTGTGCCTTATGTGACTATAGCAGCGATTTGCACTTTACGGCTTAATATTAATTTAGTCATTGGTTGAAATATACCAATGACTATATGAATTACTGAGATTCCAAAGGGCCCAACTCCAATGAATTAGAGGTCTGCATATCTTATAACAAAAAGGGGAACTTTCTTGAATTTCAGCCAAAAGTATCCCAATGACACTCTCTTGCAAAGAAATGAACTAAAAATATATGGGTTATAACATAAGGGCAAAAAAAATCAATTTTTCCCTTTCTTGAAAAAGAGTGTTCCTTGGAGTTGGGCCCTATGGAAACTCAAGGATTCATATGTAACCTGCACGCCTACACATAGTGGCCTAGCTTCCTGAGTTCAAATTGCTATGGAGGGCCAAGGGAATGAAGGGCTCGTAAATCCTTCCTCAGAAGCACAGTCAGGATATAAGAACTGAACTTCATGTCCATAACTGTGAGTAAATACAATGAAACTGTAATTATCTTTATAGCTTCAGCGTAGTCTCCATGTGTAATTACTGTGCACACTTTATGTGCAGCCATGAGTTGGCAAGCACTGGTCTATTTTATTTCTGAATCGTGATTTTTTTTTTTTTTCTTCTGCAATGTAAACCTCACTCGTACAGGAACATTACATGTCATGTATTCCTGGCATTCTATCAATGTTGTTGTCCTTCCAAGTCTTGACTGTCATTTTTCATTATTGCATGTTAATAGGGCACACATGCCTTACACAATACTAGTAGGATCTTTGCACAGACACAAGGGACACAGGGGTTTTATTGCCATCGCCCTCCTACACTTTTCACATTAATGGCTGCACTGAGCCTTGGCACTGCTCCTGGCCGTAATCACTTTCTTTGATGCACTGCAGCTATATTACATCCTGCTATGCTGAGTTGCCACCACATTCAGTTTCACACATTACAGAGAGGCAGGCTCATATCGGAGGTAATATCCCATCAGTTGTACATTGATATTGCAGGTGATATAATTTTATTAGGCAAAACACATTCCATTGATGAAATACAATATACAATCCTGTCTCCACTGCGCGGAGTTTTTCAGCTTTCACAGAAGATTGGCCTTTTGTTGCAGCAGATGCAAGGACATTTTCAATTCAGAGGCTCCCAATTCCGACAAACATTCCTAGGATTTCGCCATATATTTGCTGTCAAATATTTCTGTGGCCATGTAGCATATTTCTACAAGGTTTCTACAATTCTTCACTGTGTTTTGCAACACTAAAGGAGTTTCATAAAGAGCAGTGGTGTCCAATCTGACAGGACTATGACACCCAATTCAGCAATTTAGATAATCGTGATCTTCAATCAGACCTTGATGAGCTGAATCGGTCCCTGATGTTCACTATGAAACTTCTAATATCCTAAATAATAGTCCTGCTGAAATTGAGGGAGACCACACACAAATCTCACAGGTTGTTTTTTGTTTTCTGAGTTATACTAGACCAAAGAGCAAACTGAAGAGCTAAAGGGTATCATGCATTTAACTTTCAAGGACCTAAGCAGTGACAGTCCTGATAATCAGGACCTGGGGTCTGACAGAAACTTTCAAGATTCAAAGCGACTTTACAGCAAAACAATTAACGGCGGCAGACGGTCAGGCAGAGCTTGTTTACTGTCCATTAAACAACCACAGTAATATGCATTCATTTATATTGCAATAGGTGTGCTAGCTTTTCTTTCATTTCGACTATCCCTGCGGTGTGAGAGTAGAGTCGTCTCTGCTTTCGCAGCCATGTTTTTGTTGTAGTTTCCACAACTTCCTTTTCCCAGTCTGCTCAGCTGTCATTAGCCATTTTCTGTTGTTTTTCAGTACTATATTCAATCACTGTTCCCCACACGCTACAGGACTTTGAGTTTTAACTATCAAACATTTGGTTTTGTTTTCATGCCGCTGCGGCCCCAAGCCAATTTGGAGGGGAAAGATTTATCTGTAAACTGCTCACACAACAGGATATTCTGGCAGACAGATGATAGTTATTCAGACCGTGGTCCAGCAATTATCAAGAGGGGTGAATTGGGCCTGAAATTAGTCCAATTTTCTACTGGTGTGCAATGGGAATTAGGAGGCTCCTTTCCAGGTGAGATTGACATCTGCGCAGGACTATGATTAAGTTAAACTGATTCATTAAAAAAATCATGAAGACCAGCGACTGCACTGCATGTGAATTAAGCACTTTTTTAACTATTTGTGAATAAAATATTACTATCTGATATTTCTGAGACCACCAGCCACTTGTTGAAAACAAATACTAATAAACCATTAAAGAAATGGAAATGCTTCCATCTCCACATGATATGAAAGGGACATATTTTCTGTGATGTGCTGGTGAAAATTTACCAAAAATACTGCCAAAAGCTTCCAAAAAGACAAACAGATGGCATTTTCTCCATAATTTTGTTAATTTAAGTGCAATACTCGATGAATTCTATTTATGTTCTTCTGTTTGATAATCTTTTACAGTATGGGGCCAATTTTGTTACTTGCTATATCAGTTCATCTTGTAACTTGGGTTTCAAGCTGACACATAGTGACACAGATCCCATGAAAGAAACAAAACAAGTCTCAAAAGGGAAATCACACAAACTGTCAAATGCTGATCTGGAGAGCACATCTCACAGAGCCAGTTACACAGGGTGTGACAAGCATTTCTGGTGGCAACTAGCCATGCAAGTGAAAGCCAAAATTACAAACAATGTGGTAGCCACAAATGCTAGCCTGGGATTACGCCTTGATCATCGTAACAACAATATAATGCACCACAATTCAGACTGCCAGCAAATGCCTTGATGGCAAAATGAAGGCCATTTGATGACCGAAAGAATCTAGAGAAGTGCACGCTCTGAGGAATGTGCGCAGCTCCAAAAAAAAAAAAAAACTATTCTGTGTCAGTCCAATGCAGGCGACATGATGAAATGAGAAGGGAGTACATCTTACTTATGCCCATGTAAGGTGGAGAAAGGAGATGTGCTTCCTGTAACCCAGTTTGGCTAACGTGATCTCACCAGAAGGTAATCCAGGATAAGGACAGTTATTCAGGGGAAGGATCAAAGTCCCAGCCATGAAATCACCGCGATTCAGCCTAAAAGGATACGGAGGTTCCAGTACTTCTTGCAGAAAGTGGTACCAAGGAAAGCAGGAAGGCAGCCATCCATCAAATACATACTATACTTCTGAAGGTCAGCTGAAGATGAGCCAATGTGGTTTCTGAATGACAATTAAACAATTTCCAAATGTATACAACCAAATAAACTTTAAATTAGCTTTTTACTGTGGCAGTAACTTGTGCCGTATGGTGTGAACTTTATTTAACACTAGTTAAAAAGAAAAAAAATATATATGCAGTACTGCTCACAAATATCAGTATTCATGTGGCCCATCTATAAAAAGGTAGGCATTTATTTATGTTTTGGCCATGTAACCTACATAAACCCAGGGAAGGTTGGAAGTAAAATTCAAAATGAGAATGGTAATATATTTTGTATTTTATGCGTTTATCTTAGTTATTGTATGCCCTTAGGTTAGGATGAATTACTTGAATCCATACTGTTTCATTAAAACGCACCACCATATTTAATTACCAGCTGAAAGTGTTGGTGCTGGAGCTCATATAATTGTAACCTTGCATATCCATCTCCTATCAATATTATCTGTAATTACTGATGTTCAACATAATACAGCATCAAATGACTAAATACCTTGTTTTGTGGGCTCTGAGACATCATCTATTATGCCATCATGCATTTAAAATAGGCATTCAATGTGTTGGCTACAGCAGCTATATTTATTTGCATGTTATTCACAAACGGTAAACTGGCCTAAAATTCTTGAACATTGTTTGAAAGGTTCCTGGCAAATATCTTTACAATACAAATAAGTGCACTGCATTTACATACCACAAGGCAATATCCCTTTAATGAATGATACTGATGTCTAGATATGGCAGACTTAAGAACATACAAGTGTGCACACAACATAGAGCAGAAAAAAAAAAACATCAAGCGAGCAGCAGCTCTGTGGGCAGAATCACCATGTTAATCCCAAGAGGTCAGTGGAAAATGGCCAGACTTAATCAGGCCGATAAGAAGGCAGAAGTAATGCAAATAAGTCTAGATTTTCAACTTGCACTGAGCATTAAGTGGAACCACCTCAAATCTGCCCAAATGCCACAGCCTACCTGTTACATTCGGCTGTGTTTGTGTGAACGCTCTTTCTTTTCTTCTGTCTAGGAGCCAATTGATTACAGGATGCACCTGCAGAAAAGCAGCTGCCCTTCTTGATTCCTGTGCCCGGCCCTTTAAGAGGATCGACGTAAGAAAGGAGGCAGCTGGTTGTATTTCATTTTTTCTACTTCAGTGTAACTTTATTGTAATAATTCAAACAAATACAATGACCACAGACATTAGGGAATAATCAATACATCAGTACAAAAATGAAAGCATATTTGCTGTAAAATAATAATTCATAAATACTTCAAAAATTCAAATACTCCCTTGTCTTCCCCATCTGAAGTGCACTGCCAGCTGCGTTCTCTGCTTTTCTCCTTTGTGTTTATTGTTTGTTTACTGGCTTGTTTTTTTTACGTTAATGTTAGTGCTGATTTTTGTTGACACCTGCGGTGCTATTTCTTTTTGCTACAATTTCCGTTCAGTAGCTCTGACCAGAGTAGGTTGGCAAGCTACCCAGAAGACTTGCCTGCTGTTCTTTTAGCTCCGTGGTAAGGGAAGATCTTTTTACAAAAGGGAAAGTGCAGTCTCGTAGGAACTTCCCGACCCTGCTCTGGTCTCACTTTTGTCAATCCGTCTTCATTTTGTTGTGAATTTTGAATTCTTTGGTTTGTTTAGCAAATCCCTTATGTGTTTATATTAATAATGATAAACATATGGCATTTTTGGTGGCAACTTTAATTCTGACTCTGAGTACCCATTTATTACTTCGGGCCTATGTTGGTCATAATACCACCTGAGCACCATTCAGGGCTATGTGCGTCCCATTATGGCCACAATCTTTCCACCTTCTAAGGGCCATTTCTAGCAGGAAAATGAGCCCTGTCACAAAGCACAAAAGCACCTATCATCTCCATCAAGTCCTATCATGACAATGAGTTCAGTGTACCAATGGCCCCCACAGTTACCAGATCTTAATTGAAAAAAGCACCCACAGGAAATTGGGCAATAAGAAATTTGCCACATGAATCTCCAGCTTATAAATCTGCCCCAGCTGTGCAATACAATCATGTCAACATGGACCATAATATCAACGGAATGTTCCAGCACCTTGTCAAATCCATGCCATGAAGAATTCAGCCCTCTAGCCCCCAGAGCCTAATTAGGTGCCAAATAAAGTGGCCATGTATTGTATTATTGGCTCACAGTAGGTTGAAGAATGTACTTAAACCCTAAAACCAACTTGCCTCCATGAAAGCTTTTAATTTAGCACAATGCATCAAAGCTTCACAAATCCATGTTTTAATGCAGCTCTATGAATAGAGTTATGCCAAACCATGTTTTATCATGTCAGTCCTACAATGAAGAGTAATCTCCAATCCAGTAATAATTTTCAGGCAACATTGCAGTTCACAGCTGCACAGATGCTTCTGCTCTCCGAGATTATTGTATGTATTATAGGCACCCTGTCCACAATGCTGGTTTGATATTATGGTCAGTATTGGAATTTACTGTCGCCCAAGAATGCTTCTCTACCACTTTTCGAAAAAGCATAATTTGTCAGTCATTGATTTAGGCCCATTTCCCTTTTAGAGGTTGGGCTGGGCATTTGTTTGAATTGTTTCATGAAGCAACCATGAAAAACTGGTTTAATCCTGCAGGAGTTAAATCAACATCATTTGGATTCAAAGGGATGCAATGCTCATTATGTACAGGTCCTGCAGGAAAGTGATTTCTGATTTTGCTCTGAATATCAGGTGGCTCTGGATAATAATATTCAGTACATTTTTCCCTGTTTAACTACTAGTCTTAATGATGCATTCAGTAACATTCACAATGTTTGAAATTTAAACATGAGAAAAAAAAAAAATCTATATTCCAAAATTACTTTGTTGTCCACTTATTCATTGAAAGACTCAATGTTCCAGCTTACCTCCCACTGACTGACAACTTGGGAAAAGTTGTCACACGTCAACACCCTTTACTTAACAACTTACATTTTTATCTTTGGAATTAACTTTTTATTTGGTATTTGGCATTACGATCCACAGTGCCCACAATATGTTTGAAAGAGGGAGGTGTGAGACAATATGCCCTGCTGGACCCTATATTCTGAAAAATAATATATAATTAATTTAGAGGACATCAGAATCAGATCTGTCTGAAGTAATATACTCTTTGATTTAGCAGCAGACAAAAACTAGAATAGCTCTCTTTCTGGCCTTTACCATGAATACAGCATAGCAATGCTTATATGCAGTGAGGCTTGTGATTTCCGTTCTGTCAAAATAGCAATGAGGGAAACCTTGAGCCACAGAAACAGAACTTACAGTAATGATGCTATTACTGCAAAACAGAGCTTGCATCCAAAGTTTAACTGTTGTTATGCTGTTGTGTGACATTCCTGCTAATTCTTTAGCATATTTCTGCATCCCCCAGACCTATGTATGTGAAGCTACGAGGCTTGCTGCTGAATGCAAGTAGTTGAAAATAACCCTATACATTGCTTTTTGACCCACTTCCCTCACATTATGATAGGGTAATGTGCTTGGCAAGGACTATTTCTATGCCACAGAAGGAGGCTTTTTGCCTTCTAGCAGTATTTTGTTCCCATAATAGCCAGGACACAGCAGAGCCCTGAGCTCAAGAGAGAGGCACTGTCACACATAATACACACAAAATACTTACGTCTCACTAGTATCCATCCTTTTATGTAGGCAGTGAGCACCATAATGTTAGGGACAAAGGCATAATATTTTCAATTTGTCTCTGTACTCCAAAAATTGAGATTTATGAGCAAACGGGAACATTCAAATTTTACATGCGGATATTTTTTTGCTGCTCTTAACTTATCTTCTAATACCTTAAGTAAATATCAAGGACAAAAGTGTCAAGACAACATTTATAATTTACTCCATGTTGATTGCCGCATTCTCTATTGGAACCTTTTTGGTTGAGAAACACAAATGATTTATAGTTGTTGTCCGGTAAGATAAATTGATGCCAAAAGCCTCAACCTGTGTTTGTAAATATACAAGTTTATATTCATTATAAATATTAAACAGGCAAGGCAATCCTTCCCATTTTTTGATTAGTAATTCAATGGACCTTTTAGAATATCAACCAGGTAAAACAGCGCTTTTCAATTCTGTGCAGAAATTATTTTTCATGCAGATCCATGGAGTGAATCTCAAAGGATTGAACCCAATCCCATTTGAGGGTGGAGTGCAGGATGTAAGACATGATATTGGCTCACAATAATCCATGAGTTGTACTGCAATTGAGAAATTACCCGCTAGATCCCAACCCAAGGTAATAATCACTATATAGTATAGAAAAGTGGGTTTTCTAAGCAAGTTTACCACTGAAACAGATATGCTTTGTCCAGAGACTTGGCTTCAGCAGCTGCTACTTCCAAAAGTTCAATTAGAAACCTGGAATGCCTTTGAGGTCAAGTCCTCAGATAGGGCTAGCTTGAAAAAGTACTGATTGACTGTCCCCCAAATAATTACATTCGTTGCTGAGCTGAAGTCATTAAGTCTGAAGGACACCATATTTTTTTTTTTTTGGGGGGGGGTTAGTGGAATCTATTTTGCATCAAAATATTATATTCTTACCAGTATGATTGCTTAATTTCTCACAAAATTGAAAACCTGACTTTTGGGAACATCTAAACTCATTTTTTAGGGTCAAAGAGATATCCTTAGCCTGGAATCCATCCGTATCAAGCTTTGGTCGCTCCCAACGGTCACTTGCTTGTACGTCTGGCCTCAGTCGGTGGGCCAGCGTTTGACTTTCAAATATTCGCACAAAATCCATGCGAGATCTGTGATTGGCTCACAGTCGTAAGGGTGCCCCCCTCCCCCTTTTAGACAGACTTAAAATAAATAAAAATACCACAGTTCTGCATTCAACGGAAGTCCCGCCTCCCGGCTCGTGTTTATACGAGTATTCATCTGAGTGGCAGCAGAGCCTCTGGGCAATGAACGAGCCGGGAGGCAGGACTTCCGTTGAATGCACGAGCTTACTTGAAGCAGAACTGTGGTATTTTATTATTTTTAGCGAAAAATAACCGCGTTTCTAGAGTTCTGAGGATACGAGTGGACAAAGCTGACTTGGATTATGTTGGAAGATGGTTTGAAAGTTTGTCAACGGATGTTTTGTGGAGTTTTCCCATTGCTACTGCGTGACCCCATTTGCTTCCAGCAAAAAAGGAATTTGGATAATTTTTCAAAACTCTCCAGTGGCCATAAAGTTGCGCCAGGTGAAGAACAACTTCGTCCGTTCAAGACATCTAATGGTGAGTAATTGATATACAAATTATAGTCTTTGGGTGGAGTATCACTTTAATCTAGCTGATGCAATCATGCCCTTCGAGCTATAGCTAATGCCAATTACAGTGAAATACGTTATGTAATTTGAGTATTATTTAATTTAGCCTTTATTATACCGGGGAATCCCACTGAAATAAACAAAATGCAGATATGGCCAAACATTATCCTGTTCAAAACCTAACAACCACTCCAAGAGTAAACGCAAGCAAGCCACAATCTAATTTTTAAGCTCATGTCAAATAACATTCACAAATGCCGTTGCTGGCCAGCTAACTCATATTCGATTGGTGGTTCTCGCCAAGAGCAGAAAACATGAATATTCATATATTCACTTAATTAGTGACGTAAGGGCTAAACGCTGGCTATACGACTGAGGCCAGACTGATAAGTCAGTGACCGTTGGGAGCGACCAGCACTTTATCAGTATGGATTCCAGGCTAAGATATGCTAGTCTTCAATATTAAATGTGCCAATTACCTCCTACTCCTATTAAAACATAAAGGTAAAATATCAATTATTTGTAAATGGAATAAAAACAGTTGCATACTTCCTAGAATTACATAAGTATATTATTTCCAAATATAGTGCTCATTACATATCTGGAAGCAGGAAAAATAATATGATCAACATAACTGAATTTTTTTTTCCCTCAAGGCTATAATCAGTTGTGCTCCAAAAAGTAAATGTTTCTCCCTTTCTTAAGTCCTGTGATTACCAGGATATTTCCCTGTACAAATACAAATTAAATTGTCGCTTCTTTGTACATGTACAGCATTCCAATTTGTTCTCATTCTATATTTGTTAAAGTTTTTCAGGAAATGTAGGTTTTCAGTGCTTACTAAATCCAACAAAACTTACATCCTTATAGCTGCTTCAAGCAAAGCATAGAGGAAATGGGTTTTAAATGTATTGTCCAGTGAGAATCCATCAATCTATTATCCATCCATCCTCTGGTCACTTTATCCTGTTTGTGGTCGATGTGATGGCAGGGCAAGCACAGGAGCCCAGACATCTCTCACCCCAATAACTTCTTTCAACTCCAAAGGAGTTCCCAGGGTAGCAGGGAATTAAAATCTCTCCAATCTGTCCTGGGCTGCCCCCGCATCTTCTCGCAGGAGGAAATCCCTTGAACATTACAAAGGGGTCATTCCATTGCGACTTACTGAGCAGTCCCATGGAGCGATATCAGATTTAGATTTTTTTATTTATACCTTGGGACAAATCATGAAGCTGGGAAAGGTTTTAGCGGCAAAGTCTTTATAGTTTTTGAGATAAGAGCCCTGGAAATCAGGTATTATGCCCCATTTTTCTACTTGCGAGAGCAGTTTGTCATTTTCGTTCCACTTTGGAGCTTTGCATCTCCCAAAAAAAAAATCAAGCTCTTGTGATAAGATCTGGTGAGTTAACAACTACCCAGGGAAAGTGACATTATACATAGTGCATGTTTTGCCATTTTTTACATTTGAGTGTTTAAACGAGCTAAATTTATTCATGCAATTTTTTTTTCATCTTAGGTTTTTAGGGGCCCTTCAAAGGCCTCCAGTCATTCTGACGAACCCAATATTGCACATGTTCAATATTTGGATGCAGGCATACAAAGGAGAAAAAGCAGAAAGGGATTAAGATACTTTCCTTGTAATTAGAGAGTGTTGAAAATTAAAATTTTCTCAAAATACGACAAATCGGCCCTACTTGGTAGGGCACATGACCATGTTGACACCAGCCCCCCCCTCCGAAACATGCACTTTGACACTAAAGCACATTAAATAGTCAGAGTTTTCCTTCTAGCAATACATAATTGGATTGGGGAGGGTTGCTCATTCAATGAAGTAAGCTCCAACTAAGCAACTACCAGCTCAGAACTCATGAGTATCCCCACTTCCACCCAATGCCACTCACCCTGAAAAACTTCTAAGCATTAAAGAGACCACCCCCCATCAGGCATTTCCATTTTAGAGCTGCCACTGAGCATTAAAGTGAGTCCCATCATATTCAGTTGATACCTTTCAACTTCCTGCGGCAGTTCCAGCTCTTTCTCCCCAGTGTGATAATCTTCCAAAAATCAAGAGTCAGTTTTTTTTTGGCCGCCTCATAAATTGATGCTTAGGTCCACATGACCCCAACTCAGAACCTCGTAGGTGGTGGACCCACGCGGTGAAATCCAGTAAGAACTGAAAATTATTAAGAACCGGGCATCAGCAGTGAAACAGACTTGACAACTCTAAATAAAATACATATAATTTCCCGATTCTTGTCTGTGAAATGTCATGTCATTTTACATTTGAATAATGGCAACTTGTTCAAATGTGCTTTAATCACCAACTCTTAATTATAATTTGAGCAAAGCAACCCAATTTGGACTGAGTACTTAATTGCACAATTACTGAGAGTGAACAGCTGTCATGATGATACTGCTTTTAATCCATTTTTTCTAAATGTAAAAATAACAAGAAACAGCAACAGGTGACCCAGCAAAAATATACAGTAAGTTCAAGGAGTACTACATTTTCCATAGCATAGAGCTTCAATAATCTGTGCCAGCATTGCATAAATACTGTGCATTCCTAAACAATTTCACAGTATTATCATGATTCACATACAGTTGATAAGATTTCCAAGGCCAGACATCAAGTTTAAGAACTGAAAAGTACAAGTTCAGAGCCTGTTCAAAACACAAAAACGATAACAGCTGTGGCCTGAAAAGGTTCCCTCCAGACGTAAGCGACAACGTAATCAGTTCAAACCATAGAACCTTGAGGCCCAGTCTCTGCTGTTGCACAAAGTGTTGTGTGCTTATTTTTTCAAAGTTCATTAATGCTATTGAAATTAATTATCGCGCATATCTAAATCGTACCAAATTCGACACTGCATGTCCTTGGGTCCACAGCAATACACCCACCAAGTTTGAAGTAGATCAGATGAACGGCTCCTGAGACAGATAAACGCAGACATAGATTCCTTGCCTTATAGTTAAATTAATGAATTATTTAATACACTGTTGTGCTAGCAATTATTGGTTTAAAGAAATGCCAAAGTGGAATTCAAATTAACTGTGGAATATTTGTTCTTGGTCCTACATTCAGAGTGGTGCTTAAAGCAAATGTAGGCCTGGCTGCCTAAGGTGCACACATAAGGCCTGTGCGACAACAGTGCAGGCAAGGTTTACAACTGACACCATCATCCCTGCTGTGACCTTATTGGCGACAAGGTCACAGCAGGGATAATGGTGTCAGGTGTAAACCTTGCCTGCACTAGGAGCAAGAATCAAGCCTCAGGCTCCTCAAGAGTGACGTGTCAGGCATAAGGACAATTACTCTTCTGGTGGGTTTTACCCACAGGCGACAGCAAACAAAAGTATGGTTTCCCTCCTCATTTAGAGCTAACCAGGCAGAAAGACAAAGGAACCAAGCAGTGCTTCTGTCTATGCAAAGGATAATGAAGTTCCCGCATGAAAAAAAAAAGATAAAAAACACAGGAGACATTAAAAGTATACTAAATAATATTCCACAAATTACAACCCCAATTGCAAAATAGTTGGTTCGAAGTGTAAACTGTGAGTAAAATCAAAATGCAATGACTCTCAGATCACATGAGCCAATATGTTATTTACAGTAGAACACAGATAACATCTCAAATGTTGAAACTGAGACATTTTACATTTTTATCCACAAAATGAGCTTATTTCAAATTTTCTGGCTCCAACAGGTTTCAAAAAAGTTGGGACACAAGCAAAAAAGGGCTGAAAAAGCAATTAATATATAACAGAATCAGCTGAAAGAACATTTAGCAAGTAATTAAGTTAACTAGCATTAGGTGTGTAACATGATTGGCTATAAAAGGGATGTCTTAGAGAGGCTGAGTCTCTCAGAAGTAAAGATGGCCAGAGGCTCTCCAACCTGTGAAGGCTTGCGTAAAAAAAATTGTGGAATACTTTAAAAACAATGTTCCTCAACATCAAATTGCAAAGGCTTTGAAGGTCTCATCATCGACCTTGCATATCATCATCAAAAGATTCAGAGAAACTGGAAAAATCTCTGTGCGTAAGGGACAAGACTTAAGACCTTTACTGGATGCCCGTGATCTTCGGGCCCTCAGACGCCACTGCATCACTCACCGCATGATTCTGTCATTGACATTATTAAATGGGCCCAGGAATACTTCAAGAAACCACTGTCTGTAAACAGAGTCCGCCATGCCATCCACAGATGCAACCTAAAACTCTATCATGCAAAAAGGAAGCCATTGTTGAGCATGATCCAGAAGCGCTGCCATGTTCTGTGGGCCAAGTCTCATTTAAAATGGACTGCAGCAAAGTGGTAAAGTGTCCTGTGGTCAGACGAGTCCAAATTTGACATTCTTGTTGGAAATCATGGGCATCGTGTCCTCCGGGCTAAATAGGAGAAAGACCACCTCTCCTGTTATCAGCATTCAGTTCAAAAGCCAGCATCTTTGATGGTATGGGGATGCATTAGTGCATATGGTGTGGGACACTTGCATGTTTTTAAAAGCACCATGAATGCTGAAAGGTATATAAAGGTTTTAGAGCAACATATGCTCCCCTCCGGACAACATCTATTCCAGGGAAAGCCTTGTGTATTTCAGCAGGACAATGCAAAACCATATACTGCAGCTATTACAACAGCATGGCTGCGTAGTAGAAGAGTCCGTGTGCTGAACTGGCCTGCCTGCAGTCCTGATCTCTCACCAACTGAGAACGTTTGGCGCATAATTTAACGAAAAATCTGTCAAAGGAGACACAAAACTTTCCAGCAGCTGGAAGCCTGTATTAAACAAGAGCGGGATCAAATTCCAATGGCTAAACTCAAGAAACTTGTCTCCTCAATGCCCAGATGCCTCCACTTTGTGCTAAAAAGAAGAGGGGATGCTACAACATGGTAAACAGGCCCCTGTCCCAGCTTTTTTTTAGACCTGTAGCAGCCACCAAATTTGATATGACCGCATTTTGTGGATAAAATTGTAAAAATTTCTCAGTTTCAACATTTGCTATGTCATCTCTGTTCTATTGTGAATAAAATACTGGCTGGTGTGATTTGAAAGTCATTGCATTTTGACTTTATTCACAATTTACACTTTGTCCCAACTATTTCGGAATTGGGGTTGTACAATATTTTAAAGAAGTTTTGAAAACCAACGTTGCCATATTCTGTAAATTTTACAACATACTACACAAATGAGCAAGTAACTGTCATAAGTAAGATTAAAGCAGACAAATGCTATTGATAGACAACAGCAGGGTATACCCCCAAAACAATGGTATTCTCTCCATAGGCAGAATTCATACTACGGCCTAGTGGCCACACAACAGGAAACGGAATAGGGCCCCAAAAATCACCAGGGGAAACAGGTCAGGGCGTCAGGGATGTTCACAGCAAATTTTACCCAATTTTCATCAAAACAATTTGACGTACTGAATTTCTGAAAAAGTGAAGTTTTGCCTAAAAGTAGTGCTACATCAACAGCCATAATCTCACCAGAAAAGTTGGATTGCTCTATCATGCACCAAGATGTTCACTGCAAAGTTGATCTGATTCCCATAAGTAAAGTTTGACATATTGCATTTGGAAAAGTAGTCTCACTTAACGGTGGCGCTACAGAAAAATAATAAAGATAAAAATCAATAAGTTTCCTCCTCTGTACACAAAGATGGTTTAGAGCAGATTTGCCAGGATTCTCATCAAAACTGTTAAAGCTATTGAATTTCCAAAAAATAGACGTCTGTCTTGGTGGTGGCGCTACTGCAAACATCATAGGATGACTAATATCAATAAGGGCCCTTCTTTGTGTGCCAGAAAGATGTGTGACTCGATTCACAGCAAAACTATAGAGTTTTGTAAATTGTAAATGCAAAGTTTGACCTGATACTGGCACTGCAGGAAAGGTCATAGGGTCACACATAACAATAAGATTTTGTACGGTATACACCAGGAATGAACACAGAAAAGTTTCATGTAAGTCCCATAAAAACTGACATGTTATTGCGATTTTTAAAAATGCAAAGTTTGGCCTGGTGCTGGCATAACGTTTTAAAACATGTTAACTGATTCCTTTACTCCTCGCATTCCTTTTTAAAAAGCATATGAAGAGTTTGTTTCCAAAACGCAATAACTGCCAAAATTACAAAAATTTAGATAATACCATAGAGTGAAAGCCCTGTGCTTCTTACATATGGTGCAAAAATCCATTTTTAGAAATTCATACTATCAGGTGTATTTTTTCATGGTCAAAGTTTGTATTTTTCTATAAAATGCAATAGGCACCAACATAGAAAAAGCTGATTTACTCAAAGTGAGTAAAATGGATATATTGCATTTTGTAAACAAACTCTTCACATTTTCCCTCAATTCTGCAATGCCTCCTGAACAGTGAATCTGGCCTTGGCTTCCCTTACTAATGCACTAACTGAAAGACATATTCATTCCCCGAAGAATTTTTCATGCAATTTATATATTTAGTACTCTCCCAAGAAAACTATGCTTATACAACAACTCCATATTTGAAGAGTTTTGGACAATACAGAAAAAACAGAAAACAGTGGTTTGTAAATCATCCTTGACCTGTAAACACTGCAAAGAGAAGCTATTTCATGTTTTTCCCTCTGTACTTCATTCGTCTTTTGGAAATAAGCACTCATTTGGAATTCTATGCCTTCAACACATTGCAGAAAAGTTGGGCCATGAGGGTGTTAACTTCTCTGTTCCTTTCAACAACCCTCTAAGTCAGCATTTCCCAGAATTAGGAGTGTTAAATCAGTGAGACACCTTAAATGTGCAGAGCAGGGGTACTCCAGGATCAGGATAGGGAAACGCAAACATTGGGCACAGTAGCCATCACTCTTATCAATTAATATTACATTGGCTAGCTAGCTAATGTAACTAATATGATCTAATGGCAACCAATGGTTAACGTTTACAAGAAAATGCAAGGTAACGCTACCATCCTCGCAAACCATAAACCGCTAAAGAGAATGCACCGCTAAAGAGAATGAAATGGAGATCTTTGAGGTTGCTACTTAAAGTTTTTGTTTAAATTCTACATACATATCGCATGATATGTATGTAGAATCATGAGCTCACCTTGTCACTTTTGCATGTACTGATCTTTCAGCCTCTGTTCAGCAGTTAGTTTCAACCATGTTAATGCACTTTTGTGTGAGCCAAAGGCAAGACAAACCACAGCCATCCAGTATCGCCCCAGAAAATCAAGGACAGCGGACATTTTATTTTCCCTGAAAAAGATCTGCCTCACTCCTTTCAAACATTATATACTGGACAAAGAAAGTTAGGGATCACTCTGATTTTTAATATTGAAATATGATATGGAACATAATTTGAACTATCAAATATTTCAAATTTGAAAATTGGGGTGATCCCTAATTTTTTTGGTCCAGTATAGGTATCTAGTGACTTTCCAAAAAGACACAGCATTCTGTAGTCACTGCATCACATTTTGAGTCAGCCTCAGTGCAAATTACAATATAAATTTAAATTTTTCCAGGATGGCAAAATTGTGTGTTTGTGGTTTATTGTTTTACCAAATACCACTCAAGACTTTAACACAACTCATATCACTGCTTTAACCTTTCACAGCCATACCCCAAAAAACCCTGGAGCTCAAGGGATTATAACTGCCATTTACACCTGTCATATAAATTAATGAGAGATATATCTCAGATTTGATACCCATCAAGTTTCCAGGGTGAAAATACGTGGAAGTCAACATTTCAGTAAGCCTTTGGTACAGGTTGTGTTTTCAGCTTGTTTATAATTCCAGAACAGTCTTATTCTGACCTACATAACAATGCCAAGTCCAAATATCTAATAATTCCCTAGCCCATTGATAGACACAATTTATGGTATAAGGTATTGCTACATTATCTTACGCCTAGTCCACACAAACACATATTTTTAAGAACCAGATTTTTCCTCCTTCATTTCCCAGAATAAACTCTGGCCACACAAAAATGCAACTACACAATAAAAGCCCTGTCAAGAGCATGCCAAACCAACAGGCGACAATGATATAATTTACTGTTGGAGCATGTTGGCCGATCACAATCCTGAAAGACTTGCTATAAGGCGCACACACTCTGAGGTTACAAGCCAAAAACTTTGTTTTCCCTGTCCACACATAAATAGTTAAAACGCAGTTTCTAGAAATCTGCACCCTGGAGGGTGTTTTTAAAAATGCCTGTTTTCAGTGACTGAAAATGGAGTTTGCATGTGGATGACAGGCCGAAACGCATAGCACATGCTATCCTTTCAAAAGTACCCATGTACATGCAGACAGAGCCTCAGATAAGGTAGCTCACTAAAATTACCTATGAGTGTCAGCCATACCACCAGTTGATCTGCTTCAACCGCATGGCTGAAACTAAGCAAGTGTGAGCTTGTTTAGTACTTGGATGGGAAACCACCTGAGAAATGAAAGATCTGAGATTTCATTCAGAAAGATCTGGCAAAATCTAAAATTTGGATTTTTGGTTGGTGAAATCGAAGATTCCAATTTTGTCACGCATGTTATTTTGTTCCATTTATTTGTCTGTCTGTCTGTCTGTCTGTCTGTCATTCTGTCCACGTGATAGTGTCCATAATTTTGGTCCCATCACAAAAAAAAAAAAAAACCAAAACAAAACAAAAAAAAAAACATATGCTGAGAACCCCAAACCACAGGCCACATTTGACATAGGGTATCATAGGGTTCAAGTAAAAAAAAAATTCCTCTCTTGTCTTATTGGTGAATTTTCAAACAGTCATATCTTCATCAAAACTGATTCCACTGACTTATAATTTGACAGACACACACAGATTGGTATGCTCTATGACCTGACCAAGTATGGAACTCTTCTGCAGCGGATTGTGGATTCGGCGGCTGCAGTATACATCCCCACTCACAATTTTTGATTGCAAAATCAGCAACTTATTGATTCTGAAAGAATCAGACATCCTTAAACATCCAAGGAATAGAAACAAAATTTCAAACCATCGGCAAATAAATGAATGTTAATAGAATGCAAAATGCAAGTCTTGCTTTTAAGAAAGTGACATTTAAAAGCACCTGGTGCCACTGCATAATCAAGGTAACTGAAAACCATTGAAACAAACAATTTTGAACATACAGTATATTCACATCATAAGATGCAAAAATGTGTTTGGCAGGATCTATGTCCACCATAACTGTAGTGGCTGTAGGTCCGACATTTGGTTTGACATCTATTAATCACAGCTGTATATCAACTCCTTTTTCGAAATTGGGACATGTTAGTACGCCCTCCCATTTCTCTTTTTCTCAAGCTGTGTGCAATGGGAGACACTCACAGCTCCAAACATGGCCGCCCTCTGCTTTTATTTTTCTCCTTACACGGACCCCTGACTTTCATGTCCTATATTATAATTAGGCTAGTCTGGGGACACCTTGTATTTCGCTCAGTTGAAGCGCGACGCCAGACTGGACAACATGCGGATTCTGCCAGCTTGTCCCTCTCCAAGCAATTTCATCTGTTTGTCAGCGGGATTACAGAAGTACTGGCCCAATTTTTGTGAAATTTGGTGAAACAGTGTCGCACAGGCTGAGGAAGAGCCTATTAAATTTTGAAGCAGATCCAAATCATGGGGTGGATACATGAATTATTTTTCACTTTTGTTAACATTGCCAGATAGGGTATTTGGCCTCGGCAGAGGTCTATGCTTTCCAAGTGCCCCCCCAGTTTCACATGAATTACCCAGTGGCAGAGATGATAAGAAGGAAGGTCGATTTCAGTCACCTGCTGTGGTACAGGGGCTCAATAAACAAGGCGTAGAAGGTTTCTAGGCTTTTTGGCGGAAAATCACACTAAGGTAATTAGTCTGAGCAGAGACAGTGTGATGAGCCGATGAAGTGAAGTGACAGCGCATGGAGATAGAAGCATTTCAAATGAAAAATGACACCGTATCAACACAAAATCATGTCAATGACTGATCTCCCATATGTCCTCCAGCGAGGTGAAGGCAAAAGTCCATAGATTCACGGTTTCTTTACACTACCAAGTAAATTTGTGACAAGTAAATTGACAGGTAAATTTATTCTTCAGCCACTGAATCATGCAAGAACAAACACTCTGCCAGTTAACATTTATTTTATAATAAATCAGAAGTATTAAAAATGATATTTTCTGTTTGATATATGAAAACGAATGCATAAGGTCTTCAGTGGTCTCTGAATTCCCAGCACACGTCCACATATCCTGTGATATCTTTTGGTCAAAGCCCTGTACATTCTGTAACAAGCTCTCTTCACAGTGAAGCAGTTTCCGGCTTTTCCTCAAATGATTCACTGCAGCAGAAAAGGCACAGCAAATGTGCAAATGGTGACACAGGAGGTCTCTGAGGTGTGTTAGTTTCATCCTTGCTAATTTTATGCCCAAGGAATTATAGTGAAGACCACTGGAAGCTTTATATTTGGCCATTTTGGGCTTAGGCCACTGACACTTATGATATACGAACGGTTTTAGAACAGCAAACTGTCCCTTTAAGTGGCACGGAGGAATGATTTAATACTCATATAAAAATATGTTTCTATATATAGACCTTCTCCTCCAGACAAACCCCAATAACTATCACAAGTGTTACGCACTGGCTTTCCGTGACTCCAAAGAAATGCTTGAGGCGATGTCATTGGAACCTCAACAATGAGAGTATCAAAAGCATGGAAAAGTGCTTCATCAATGATCACAGATTTTAAGCCAACTTAATTACTCAGCTGGTCAAGGACCAGTTGAGTTAAAGATTCATGATTTCACAATATTTGCTAAAAATGTACTTATTACAGTTCATTATGATTGGCTGCAAACAATGGTAAAAAAAAAATCAGCTCAGATGATAATCACCCAATTTTTTGGCCTTTTTTTGGTTGAAGCAAAGTGTTCTATACAATACAACACAACTGATTTGCCGTATAATAGGATCTTCTATCAAAGTGAAATTCGCTAAGATTGTGCAATGGCTGGAAGTGGCAGAATGACTCGTCTTACGTGGTGCCGTTTCACGGAAAAGAGCACACAATAACCAAACGATCGTATTCTCGCCGCACGGTCCTCCGTCTGTCAAAGCACGGGGGGAAGAATCCTTTAGCAATGGAAATGAGGCCAATTTTTTGCTAAAACAGTTTTGTTTTTTTTTTTTTTTTGTTATGTTTGAGTAATCTGGAGTACATTTTCAAGTGATAAAACTCGGTTAATTTGCATTTAAATGGTAATATTAAGCATTGCATTTGCAATTAACTGCACCCCATTAACAGAATGCTTACAGGTTCTGGCTTTATGCTAATGTAAATTGTATTCATCACTTTATCTTTCTAATTCATATTTTTAGCAATTTCAGAGGTTAGAATCACCTATGAATGAAGCTGAGCCTTTTTTAAGCATCTTAATACAGATTTTTGTTCCCTTACTGGAAGCAGCCCTTGCACATCTAAGAACCTACTATTCTTCTGTGGAGCTGGCCCCTGACTGGTGTGTTTTTCCTCGACAAAAGCAATTCCTTTCTAAGATTTTCCTGTCGCTTCTTCCGATACTTTCAATGAACTTTTTACAACCTTTAACCTCAGGTGTCACTCAGCCCAGTGCACCAGTTTTAATTGGATTTCAGTCTTTTGTCATCCGTTCTAAACATGAAACAGTGTTAGTTTGACACCTTTTTCTGAGCTGATCCCTTTTATATTCTTTTTTCAGGATTGTTCACTTCACCGCTTACCTCAGAACTCATCATGCCGTCTGTCGGACCAAAACTCATTATCAAATGCCTAGCGACTGTTTTCCGGTCTCTTAGCAAGTGAAAGTGCAGTATCATCCAATAGAATTTATATGTGTGAATTACAGTATATGTTATCATCGAATCGGAATCATTTTATGTGTGTTTGGATCAATTGCACTCTTTTCATAGTTTTTATAAGCCCTTTTCAAATGGCATACATTAACTATTACTGAACTGCAAAATATTCCAAGCTCTTTATTCAGGCTGTAGTTATCTACAGCTGCTACGAGGCACTCCTGTCTCCTGTGCTAAGTGCAGCAATAAGCTTTGAAGTGAAAGGCTGAGTGATGAAATGCGTTTCTACAACAGTGCTTTGTGACACAATGAGGCACATTCTTTCACTGAAAATTTTCATTACTTCCTTACCATGTCGATAGCTTTTTAATTCACATCTTATATTCTGAGTCAAGAGAGTAAAACACCTTATTTTGTTTGTAATCTTCTCTGGTCAGTGAGACACAGTTTACTGCGACAGTGGTATTGCAAATTCCAACCCCGTAAAGACATAGGAAGGGTTTCGGGGCAAAAACGAGACATATTCCTTGGTGGGAAATGGGATAAGTCTGGTTTTGCCCCAAAACCAGTTAAGTGAGGATGCATATCCAACAAATCCGGCGGCGTGTGTGGATATTCACAACCAAAGAAATGATGATCATTTCGGACTACATGGCAACTTGGATACATTTGCATATGATGCATTCCCGGGAGGCCTAGATGAATCGCCTCGCCCTTCCTGATCTGAATGTTAATATTTCTTAGCGTGGAATTCCTTCTTTGCTGGCTAGCTCCATACTTCAGGCTATCATGTGCCCAACTACTATTTGCACAGATAGATTTCCCATTACGAGCCGATAAGCATTTAGCATATTAACGATGGCCAGCAGGGAATAAGCGCCTCCTCTGTGTCTGGGTTCCATCCAACATTTATTTCCATTGGGGAGGTATTTCAATGCCAAGGCCTTTACCTCTTGCTGCTAAGTGTTTTCTTTTTTTTCTTTTTTTTTTTTTTACAGTTTCAGGGGTCAAGGCTCTTCCAAATTTCTCTTTCCTTGTCTCCAAATGACAAAGAATGTTTGAGACAGTTGTGCGGTAAAAACTGTGGTACAAAAAAAAATTAAAAATTGAACTGAACTGAGTGTGCAATTCAATCAATTCTGAAGGGCCAGAAATTATGTGATTGGATTGCTGCAGATCCCTAGCAGAAGAGACAGAATTAAGTGCTCAAGACCAGCAGCACCAACTTCAGGCATGACCGCCCAGTGTCAGAGACAAATTTCAGTTTGCAAAAAATGAAAACTACTGCTGATGAAAATAAAATGTTGTATCGGATCGAATGGTCTGTAAAAGTAATTAGACATACAGTCTTTCAAGGTATGGAACTGTTGTATTACTGAGCAATGTACAATGCGAAAACTTAAAGCGTGCTATATAACTTGCGATTTGCCTTCCTACAATGGCCATCTTTCTGAGAGTAATAAGTTATCACAATTGAAAAAGATTTTATAAAGCAACAGGTCCCACACTTACATTACAAATGTTAAAATTTATGAATCATATCAATAAGAATAATACCCATATTTAGGATAGTATACAGTATATAGTTTGCAGTGAAGTTTGTAATGAAATACCCTTTGCTAAATCTCACTTGGAGTCATAGATTATAAACACATCAATATAAAGTAAGAAAGCACAAGCGGTCAGGAGTGTACGTACCTGAAGCAAAGGCCATATGTGCTGTCAGCTGTCATCTACAACATGGTTAGGGGTGCATGGGTGTATAGTGGGTAGCACTGTTGCCTAACAGTAACGAGGAAGTTTGCATCCCGCCTGGGGCCTTTTTGTGTGGGTTTTCTGTGCGCATGTTTTGCCCGTGTTTGTGTGGGTTTACGTGTGGAGTGACATTGAGGGAGTGGTGTTTCAACTTGAAAGCAGGCAAAGTTTTTTCCCCAAAATTCTACTATTGCGTTCAAAAAGCCACTGCTTGCACTTGGATTTGTGCGCTCACGCCTAGATCTGTCGCTGATTGGTCAGATTTCCTGCGCACAACCTGCTGCTGCTCAGACACATTTGTTTTGCGGGCAAACGTCAGCCTTTTCTCCTCACGCTTAAACTGCCACTGTGGGCTCGGAACATTTCTGCCTGCACTTCAATTTTATTTTGTGACACATTCCTGTCAGAAATTACCAACCAGTAGAATGCCAGGTTTTGTGTTGACCAATGAAATTGTCTCTGCCTCGTTGCAGGCTCATCCGTTTTCCAGTTAACTTGGTTATTAGATTCATACACTCCAGCCCTCCTGGGCTATGTATGTACTTCCATTGCCGGATATAGATCTGAATTTTGCAACTGATTATAGTGCTAGTGGATCAAACCCTGCTGGCAGAGGTATGAGCTCTCCGAGTGCCCTCTAGTAATTATTGAAATCATTGAACATTTACAATGTTGCAAACAATGTTTACAATACATCAATGTCTTAATTTTAAAGGAAAAAATTAGAAATACGGTCTTAATGGGAGATGTGGTACTGATCATCTTTCAACAAGACAGATATGGTAAAACTGCGAGTGAGTTTACATGGCAAATTTTAAGCACTAACTGCTTTTAACATTTTGTATCTGTAATTGTCTTCAGAAAAAAGGCACAGTCATTCTGAATTTGGCCGAGCTGGAAATGTCAACATCATCTAAAATGGCTTCTCTGGAAAACACAGTGGGGATGTTCCCACGGCCTGTTTCATCCATTTTCCACTGATAAGCTCCCGAAAGAGCAGATTCTTCCTTTAATCAACTGACCTAATATTTGGGTAGAAGACAACTGACACAGAGACAGAGAAACTGAACAGCTGTCGACATTGTCTGAAAGTTTCAGAGGCCTGCATGAAGATAAGCCTCCGAGCCTTTCAAGAGTGTCCTTTGGTGAATTCAGGCTGTGGTCAGGTTCTATCTTGTGACCGCATTCGGGAGAGTGAAAAGCTCACTCAAAGCAGTTTCTTTGCAAAAATCCTGAGGGTGTCTCTACATGGTGAACTCCTCACCCGCTTTCATGTTGTGAGTAGGGCGGACAGTTTCTTTATAAACAACATCTGAAGAATCCAAATTTTCCTTTACAAACTACTCTATGCAGCTCATTATCCAGTCCCTAATACCCAGTTGTGGCCTATTTTCCGGCCACAGTTCCCTTTTCACTAGTCAACCAAACAGAATGCATGCACACAACTTTAAAAAGTCAGTTATCAGTCTTTAATGGAAGGAGGAAAATGAATAAGCAGCTGTGCACTTAGCCCTGACCAATCACAGAAGGAGGGAAAAGCCAGTTGCCCAGTGTGAATAAAGTAATCAGGCCAGTTATTTTTTGTTACTATGTCACTGAAATGGAGTTTTCTGGGATATTACCGACTCACCCTGGACGCTGCTGCCACAGATCTTTTGTGTAAGCGCGATAACTAGAGCAGTTTTTATGAGAATCGCAAGAAACTTCTTGTGTTCAGTCCTCGGGGATAGAGGAAAAATCCTATTTATTTGTGAGACCCAATTACCTTTCCTGTGGTACCATCCCCCAGTCAAATTTTACATTTCCACATGGATAAACTCCATAAGCTTTCATTGGAATCATGTCACACTTATTGTATTCATTTCTGGTGCATAGAGATTTGTTGTTGTTGATTTTGGTCACCATATGATCTTTCCTTCAGCGCCACCACCAGGTCAAGCTTTTACTCAATCAGCTTTAATGGGAATTTCGTCAAATCTGCTTTCAACATTCCTAGCATATAGAGGAGGCACTGTATGACTTTGACAGCTTCATTACCTTTACTGTAGCGCCACCATCAGGTGAAACCTCATTTCCAAATGCAAAAAGTCGAATTGTTCTAATGGACATTAGATCAACTTTCATGCAAACGTCTCGGTAGATAAAAGAGCAATCCTACTGTTCTGGTGATTTGGTGACCATTCCTGCAGCACCATTTTCAGGCCAAACTTAATAAAAAGTCAATAAGTCTTATGGATCTTATGGGAATCTGGTAAAATAGGCTGTGAGCATTTCTGGAGCCTTGAGTAGTTCACTGCTTATTTTTTTAGATTCTATCCCCTTTCTTGTAGCGGCAAAATTTGGCCAATCAATGAATTCTGCTTATGGGGACAATGTTATAGTTGTGAGGATATACCCTGCTGACATACGCGAACAGCATTTGTCCAGCATGTTTAAGGAAGTTTGACTAAACATAACCCGGTGCTGTGCCATTAACTGTGCATGGTATCTGGTAGCTCATAGCCAAATAGCTGTTTTACCAGAGCTGAACTGAATATTATAAATAGAAAAATAAATAAATAACTGGCTCTTTGCCACATGAAAATCCTTCTTTTTGGCTCACAAATGGGTATCCTCGCAAAAGGTTGCGTAAGCATGAAACTTGTGCACTTTGCATTTTACTAGAGGACACTATCATATAATGGCACAGATTACTGGGAACAAGATGTTTCTCCTGTCTGCTCAGTGAACTCTATGGTGAGTCTTGGTCACAGGTTGCTCCGCCCTTTCCAAGCCCTCCATGCCAAACATGGCTGCCCCAACTGCAGAGAGCTTCACTCAAACACTGCACAGTGTTTCCCACTTTATCAGACTTCATCCATAATCCCCATCCATACAGAAAAGAGATAAATCGACTGAGATGTGCCAGTCTGCTGCCTCTTTCATCATCATAAAGGGGGTAAGCCCACCATGAGAAGTCGTTGCACAGCGAAATGTTCAGAGTTCATTCAACTCTTACAGAGTGAAATTAACTCTTACAGAGTTTACTTCAGCCTACTGTTGCCTGAGTGGAACCAATTAGACTCCTTAAGAGTTGATTTAACTCTGAAAATTTTGCTGTATGTGGTTATGGTTTGTGATGATCCTCAAAGCAAATGTTGTGTGGTGTTTGACTTCCCACACCGTTGCTAATGAAAGCACTGTAACCACCAACATATTCAAGGCTCCACGGCTTGGTCAGAATTTTTGATCAACACCCATAGATTTCATGCATTTTCAATTTTCTAGGCTGTTGATATGTACAGACATCACTGCAGGTGGTTTAACAAATAAATAATAAACTGTCATATGTTTAAACATGGGACCATGGGAGTGCCTTACTTGAATTTAAATAAAATTATGGAAGGATAGGTATAATATAAAAGCTGATTCCAATACTTATTAATAAGCATTGCCAGGCAAAACAAACCTCACCCGCCCTCTGAAAATCCACAAACTTGCGTTTGACCTTTCAAGGTCACTCAAGGTGAAAAATCATGGTGTCAAATAAAAGTCCATATAGGAGTTTCCATATGCTAATAATAGTAAAAATCTGTCCATCTACAACAGTTTTTGAGTTATAATGGAAAATGTATTATTTTCACCGGTGATCTTGACCCCCCTGACCTTTAACCCCCAACCACTACGGACATTATCAAAGCTTCCCCATCACACAGTATATGGTTGGAAGCAGAATTGAAAGACACACATTTCGGTTTTGGTTTAAAGTCAATGAGATGAAGTTGAAGGAAGCGCAAAAAAGGATTTTGACCTCTCTGGTGACCTTGACCTTGATCCGATCACCCTAAAAATTTTATCAGGTAATCTACAGACCATTGCCTAGCTACTCTGAAAGCTTGAAGTCAATTAGTGCAACGTGTAGACGCTAGATTGCTAAGACACGGACACACAAACAAACAGACAAACAAACAAACTGCACTCCGTCACGGGCGAGGTAATAATGAAATATGAAAATTAACCTAATCAGATGGTAAGCTGCTGGAAGCAAAACTGTGTTGAGAAAGCTGCTCTGTGGTTACACTAGGTTGGTTGACAGCTTGTGGTTTAGCCTACACAGAAGATAGCAATATCTAAAATACATAATTACTACTCAGTGAAGATGCATTTTAAGCTCAGTAATAATTCATTTATTAATGTTGACATAACTCTAAATAATGTGCCTCATGAGAGTAATATACCTCAGAGCATTTTAAATTATGGGTTTCATGACAATCGCTGTGAAACCTGTATCATTAGTAGAATGCCTTCTTTGGCACATGCTACACACCTTATTATCACTAAGTCCAAAGTTCATATTGTATATCTCCAATGCATTCCAAATATACAGCAGCATCACATGAGAAAAAATAATGTTATTTGCAATTAGCAGGAGACGGAAACCTTATTATTTCAAATCAATAGCACAGGTTACTGGCTTCCAACCTCATCTTATCCTGTAAGTGAAATTATATCATACTTACAGTTCAGAGGATATCTTGCCTTCATATTCCCTGAGGGGCAATTATGATAAAGAGCATTGCCCAATTTTTATAACACATTTTTAACGATAAGGAAAAAATGTGAAGCTATTCTTCATTTGTATAGAGAAGCAGTATTGAATGAACCATGAAACATAATTACATTAGACTCATCCTGAGGGATGCGAGAGGGCTTTTGTTGTGTGTGGCAATTAATGGCATTAGAATATAAAACACATATTCTTCATTCAGCAGGACCTTTTTTGGAGTGGATGCGTGATGTACATCAAACACTTTTCAATTTGAAATACTGTTTCAAACAAAAAACATTGCATGTAGAAATCATTGATCACTTTGTCAATGTGATGCTTGAATAGCTTGAAGAATGTATGAAGCAACACCATGACTACTGATTCAACCCTTGAGGGTAGCCATTTCTACATAATGAGCCCCTCACCGTGAAAACAACTTGAAAGCCTGAAGAATATATCCATAGTGTATTTGATTAGTTGCCTTGGGAGTTTCTTGTTTTCAGCCCAAAATTGCGGTACTGCTGTACCTGTCTGATAAGCGAGTGTGACAGTGACACCAAATAGGCCCCAAGGTTCAATATCAGCCTCACATAGGACATAAAATGACTAAAATCATCACGACACATCTTAAATCAATGACAAGTTTATTATAATATACTGCATGTCTGAAACTGGGTGGTATTACTTTTCTCTGCAGAGGAATTGATAATGTTTCCAATACAAACAAGTCTGGACTGCATTCATTGATGGGTAAAAAACTATACTGATAGAGACTTATTATAGTGCTGCATAACAGTAATAATGAAAACTTTGTATGAAATGCCTTTCATTTCAGCTTCAGAGAAAATATGAGTCACAGAACAATGCAAGCTAGTGCAGCAGACAGGAGAGTGTGCAGTTGAAATTGTTTTAGTCGTATAAAAAGAGACAATTAGAGTATTTCTAGCTTCAATTATTCATCCGTTTGACTACAAAAATAAGTGCTGCTTACATTTCCTGAGAACACGCAACTGTCTGAAAAAGGCAGTATGATATACCCACAGCAGGTTTAACACTTGCTTGGAAACACTGAAGTCTCATTTTGCAAAGGGCACAGTTGGCTCCAGAAGTACCCTGCTTTTTTCCCCACTTCACACTGCCAGACAGGTTTTATTTAAGTGATGTTTCGGTTCAACAGGGCCAGCAGTAATCATGCCTGGGTGTGTCTAGTGAATTTGAACCCAATTCTCAATTAAATTTGTTTTATTTGTGGATTTAGTTGCTATAAGGACGATTACTTTTTCACATTGGGCCAGGTGGGGTTGGATAGTTTTTTCCTTGAATAAATTAATTATCATTTAAAAACTGCATTTTGTGTTTACTCGAGTTATCTTTGTCTAATATTAAAGTTAGCTAGATGATCTGAAACATTTAAGCGTAACAAATATGCAAAAATAGAAGAGATCAAAAAGGGGGAAATTACTTTTTCACTGCACTGTAGAAGGAAACTCAACGGCCAAAATAAAATTTTGGAATCTATATTTAATTAACCAATTACGATAAAATAGCCCAATGCTCCTGTAAAAATGATACGAGAACGTTGTATGCTTTCATGTTCCAAAAAAAAAAAATCAATTTCTATGCTCAGAAGTGCAATGAATTGCAAAAAAACAAACTAATAAATAAATAAATAAATAAATAAGTGCAATCAGTCACATGACTTACGCAAGTTGTTTGCCTTTGTCCTGGATTGCGTATTCTCGTAATGTTGCACACGCATGCCCAGGCTGTCTTCCCGCTCCAGATGATCGCCTGGACATGGGCCCTGCTGCCGCATCACATTTGCAAGAGCTCTGCAGAAAGACAAATTTATTGTAAGTGCATTAAGTCAAAGCCCAAGTGAAAAAAAGGAAAATAAATAAAAGGAAAAATGTGAATACAAATACTGAGTCCCTTAGTTTATTTTTTTTATTTTTGCCCCCTCATCGCTCATAGCCAATGGGGAATCGTCATTCCCACCACCATCCATCCATCCGTCCATCAGTTTGTCTTCCCATCACATCGCTGCTGAACCGTTGTAGGGAAAGCCCTTAAATTTAAATGGCCTATTTGATGTCAAGTCCCAATTTCAACCTCATTGTACCCCAAAGGTTGGGCATGCCCACCTGTACGGCACGCCGAGGGGGGATATAGTGCCGAGTGCAATCTAGTTTTAGTATGCTTGGTTTCTGGAGAGTTTATAAAGCATGATACCAGTATTGCTTTAGAGGATTTGCTTAATTCACTCCAATGCCATTTTTTTTTTTACATATAAGCAGACGTATTAGCTAGTCCAAGGAAGGGCAACTAGATTCCTGGAGAGCCGCTATGTCAGCAAGCCTTTGTGCACTCCTTTTGATCACTATAAGCAGCTGTTGCAAGGAAAACAAGGCGTATGAGTTCTTTATCCTACAGGGATGTAAATTAATCACTTGTGCGGAAACATACTAAAAACTTGCAGACGCTGCAGACCTCCTTGGAGTTGACAAACCCTAATAGAGTCTCTTAGTTCCTTTCTTGAGAAAGCTTACTTCATGGTCTTCAACATTTTATTGTCCCTCAAGGCCCTTTTCTGAGCCCTTTACTGTTTGAAGTTAATAAGTTTTTTCTTCTTACTCTACCGGACAATCAGGTCTCATTACGCAACTCAGCTCATGTAAATGACACTGTTTTCTGAATGGCAGATCACCACCTAAGGTCTAAATAAAACTAAAATGTATGCCTTTCATTCCTTCTAAATCCTAAAAACTAAGACTTCACCCTCAGAAGCTCAGAAGTAAGGCAAAAAATCTACTCTGCTTCTCCACCCAAAGAGCAGCAGCGAGCCAGGTTTTAACTTATGCATCTTTGTCTCAAATTCTACAGAGCTCGACTGTAAATTCATGCCTTGAAATTCTTGTATTAGTAATTGCAATTTTGTAAACTTGAGACAACTGACTCTTCAGTGTTTACCAGCTTTGCTCCTGCTAGTCAAAAAGCCTTATGGTCAGTGTACCCAATGTCAGGGTTCAGAAGATTTGCAAGAGTCACAAGTTCAGTGAAAAAGTAAAAATCAAATCAAAGTTTGCATAATTCACTTTACGTCATGGTTTACAGCCCACCGGATGCCAACGGCAATCCGGCGGGCACTAGGACCATGGGCCTAATAATATGGGCCTGATAATTTGAGTAAAATTGTATTCTGATAGGTGACTCTTTATATAATATTCATGTTTATTTTGTTGCAAAGTATGCCAATGAAACTATGATCTTTTTTGTACAAATTTGATCTTGCTTCCAAACTTTTGGCCTGTAGTGTGTGTGTGTATATATATATATATATATATATATATATATATAGAAGAAGCTATTGATACTGCTATTAACAAAATTAGCAAACCTTAAACCAAGATTTGGTTCATCTCACAAATCTGAAGATAACAGAGTTTCATTTGTGTCTGAGTATAGTACCATCTCCGGAAGGGTCAAGAACATTATAAAAAAACATTGGAATTTGCTAAAATGTAATCCTTCTTTACAACATATTTCTGCCTCTATGCCAAGGTTTTGTTACAAAAGGGGTAAGAATATAAGCAACTCCATTGTTTCATCCATGTATAGAGAACCTCATATAAAATCTAACTGGCTTTCCAAAGAGATTTATGGTAATTATAAATGCAGTAGATGTACACACTGTTCTAATACTTATGATACTAAGGCGTTTTGTCACCCTCATGCAGGTCAGAAGTATAAGATTAGAGAGTTTATCAATTGTATGTCTACACATGTCATTTATATGTTGAAGTGTCCCTGTGGTCTTATATATGTCGGTCAAACAAAGCGTAATCTTAAATTGAGAATTGCAGAGCATAAAGCAGCTGTAAGGAATGGGAATATGGATTATGCTACTGCGAGGCACTAGAAGGAAGGAAATCATGGGACTGCTGCTTCCCTTAAATTTGTAGGGATTGAGAGAGTTACTCCTAATCCCAGGGGTGGTAATATCATAAATCAATTATTAAGAAGGGAAGCTTATTGAATATACACTTCCAACTCTTTGGAGCCGCATGAATTGAATGAGACACCGGATTTGAGTTCATTTTTGTAATTCATGTGTCTAACTTGATTATTCTTTTGTACTTACAGGTGACTTCTTTTGTAGAAAAATACTCAGCCACTGAAACCTTTCCCGACACAGCCCCTTCCTGCCCCTCCCTTATCTAGAATGGTGGATTCTAATTGTTTTTTTTTTTTTTTTTTTTCTACCTCGTGATGAGTATTATTTATGGTATCAGCATATCCTCTGTATTTCTAGTATGTAGTGTTTATCTTCGCATTGTGCATCTACTTATCCTCTGTGTATGAGAATTCTATTTATTATTATTTTTTGATAAAACATTTCGATATTATATTTTGTATCTAATCTCTAGAGGAGATAGCCTTTGGCTCTTTGTATATTTTTTGAGTCTCCTATTTGTGTTTTTGCAGTGTTGTATTTTTGTATTTGTATATTTATGTATTGAGTCTGTTTCCATTTCCTGTCAATCAGCACCTGATGGTTTTAAAAAGACACACCTGCTGTTTATCAGCGTAGAGTGAATCTGATGAGGCTGATGTGAAACGCATTATTTGCTCCTCTTTTTTTTAATGTAATTTTTGAATAAAAGTGCGGCCAAGAGTATCCTGGTGTGCGCTGGTATTTTGTCTCATTATATATATATATATATATATATATATATATAATTTATTTATGTATTTTTTCCCTTTGGGGCTTGTTATACAATCTGAATTCCTATAAATTGAGACGGTATGGAACATGCAAGTAAAAAACAAAACAATGATTTGTAAATCATCCTACACTGACAGGGAGGAGAATGGGCCCAGGAGCAGATAATGGCAACAAATGCACAAATGAGGCAGGAATCAGGGTCAGATAGTCAAGATTAGTAACAAGCAGGCGAATTGTAGAACAAAAACAAAGGGCAAAATCATAGTCAAAATATAGGCAGGCAGTATGCAGTACAGAAGCAGATGCTAAATACAAAACCAGTGAACAGGCAAATCGGTAACAATAAGGCACCAAGACATGAAGGGCAATCCAAGAACTCAATAACCGTGAAACAAAGGAAGTCAAAGCACTAAGAAACAAACTCAGAAATAGGCTCAAATGTAACAAGACAAGAAAAAAAAAAGCTGAGACAAACTTGCACAGAGTGGAGAAAACAGAGAGCTCTGGGGAAGTCATCAGGAGAGCAAAAGACAGGCGAAAAGGAGAGCAGGGGAGCAGAGAGGGACATGGTTAGAAATAAGGTAATGTAACGGTTTCTCCACAGATTTTCAAATTACACGTCAGGTGCACTAACACATCCCCTACCATTATACGTGGTGGCTTTTGAACCTTCCCTGAAACAGGGGGGATGGTCTTCTTTAGCCTCGTCATTCTTACCACAAAAGTAAGAAAGGTTGACTGGTTTGACGACACTACGTTTCCAATGTGTATCAGTCCATTTCAGATGAGCTCAAGCCCAGAGAAAACAGAAGAATTTCTGGACATTTTTAGGCATATGTCTTTCTCAGTGCATAACTCATAGTGCATACCATTTGTGGATGCAATGATAAATGGGATTTATTGCCGTAAGTTTTCCAAAGTGGTCTGAACTCATGTGGTTATATCCATCACAAAAGCACGTCAATTTTCAACGCCATGCCATCTGAACGATTTTAGAAACTGATTTTAAACTTCATCCGCTACGCAGAGATTAACTGAGATTCACTGAATCTTCTAACAATATTATGCTCTGTAGAGGGTGTTTAGTTGTTTTCATATTGTTTTTATTCTATCATATAGATTTTTTTTGCGAAATGATGAGCCTAAACCGCATAAAAAATAAATATAGCCTTTTGTCGACGTTCCTTTTATATCCCAGCATGGTACCTGTAAACTGTTCTTTTAGCATTCCAGCACTTTCTCAGTCTTATATTGCCCCAGCCCCAGCAAACATCGAATTCATAATGAGTGCGCATTTCCAAAAAAAAAAAAAAAACAATAATATTGACAATAATAATGTTGATGAAATATTTTGTTGTGCTCTGATCTAAATTTAATACAGGTCAAATATGATTCACAAAACCAATGCAACTTTTTAAAAAATAAAATGATAGTCTTGATGATATCTGTTTATTGCAGTGTGGGGATAGCCCCAGCGGTAGCGTCTGCATTATCCCCTCTCCCACTGCACTGGAGCACTGGCACAGATGATGCACACCAGAAAAAGAACCTCTGCATAGAAATTATTGAATGGTCATCAACACTAGTATATGCCAGCTACAGAATTTTTTTTTTGTCTGTCTATTTATTTATTTATTTATTTATTTATTGGTATAGAGATGAAGTGACTCTGCACATCAAGCATTCACTATCCAGGCAGACACAGGCCACTTCAAATGGTGAAAATGAATCTTGAAATCCCCCAAGAATAAGAAACAATGTTTTATATTCTGTTAATTTTGAACTCCCCAACTCAGGGATAAAACAAATTCCTCTGATCCAGGATGCCCTTTTGTGTCGTCTAAAATGTCTGCCTTGTACGTATCATTTTTCTTTGATGTCAAGGGAGATCCACAAATTAAATTACACTATGCGTATCTTGTTTCCTTGTTCAGCTCCGCAATGTGAAACATTAATTTTTGAACCTCTGCCACATCTCTGACACTGAAAAAAACTATCTAAATACTATTTCTTTTTCAGATTACAACTGGCACTGGCTTGCAAAATATTGATTTTGTATTGTAATGGAGTATTATGTACACTCCAATAAATTTTAATGAGACTCTAATATTCAAAATTTTAACTATGAATTTCCCTTATTCTCTACATGGCGAGGAAAAAACAAAAAGAAAAATCAGGCTAACATCTCCAAGTTTCAAGTTTTAAAGTAATAAAATATCAACAAAGTAGTTTGTCATTTCCTGTGCCTCTTAGCAGAAGCTGAATGTCAGTCGCACAGTGACTGGCTATCTTGGATCACATTGTTGGATATAGTGAAGCAGTATTTCCCAAACCTCTCTAGAACAGCACAGGTGTGTCACGACCCTCGTGTCTCCCCAATTGGTTTCTCCACTTTTCTAGCAGCCCGTGTGTTTTCTGATTTTGTCTCCTATAATTGATTTATTGTCCCGTGTCCCCCCTTTCTCCCAGGCGTTGTCATTTGTATGCCATGCTCCTTTTGCGAATGTCCAGTTTATATAAGTTCATTAGGAATTCAGTATTGTTTCTGGATTGTCATGCTTTACACTGTACTAAGCCAACCAGTGAGTTATTGAGCTCTCCTTCCGTGTGTTCTCAGTAAATAAATGATTAAGGTAAACATTACTCTTCAAAGTCTTTCAATTAAAAACACCTCCCAAGTCTTCATTGGTCTCCAGGATTGGGACTTTGTTTTTACTAAATGCTTCAGTTCAACTGTCAAGCAGTCCTGCTTCTGTGAGGGGGATTCACCACCTGACTTCTGCCTCGGAAGAGCCGCTGGCCTTAGGGCAGATGCTCACCTACCCTCTGCAGTCATTATCAACTTAGTAAGACTCCCCAACACCCCCCCTTTCCGGGCTACAGCCACTCCCTCTACTATTACCGTATTCCTATTAATAAACACTCCCTTGTGGACTGTACCCTGAATCTGCACCTGGTTCCTTTTCTGGATCATAACAAGGTGATTCAAAGGATCTGCTCATTGTCAAACAGCTTCAATGACCTGATCATTTGAGTACCCTGTGCTGGAGCAGGGAGAGAAATACAACATGCCGGGTAAGTGGTACTCCAAGAGAAGTCTGGGAGACATTGTAGTAAAGGAAGAGTAAAACCATACAGCTGCCTGGCAGTTCTGTTAGCATTAGCAGTAAGGCACAGTAATGTTATGCGGTTTGCAGTCTGTTTGCTAAATAATTACAGCTACCTGGTGGAGTGACCAACACCAGTCACGCGAAGCCCCCAGCAAGCCTAATCCTCTTTTGCTTACACGTATGTAACGTAGCCAGTTAATGCCTTACTATTGCTAAATCAAGAAATATAATTAAAAAATACTATGTTTCAAGGTGGCTTATGCCCTAAAATACAGCCCCAAATTAATCTCATCCAAAAAAAATTGCCCAAATGTGAACATGAGCCTGCTGCTCATTAATATTTAATAGCCTGAATGTTTTATAACTGCTAAACAGCCCAGTATGTCTATTGTCCTTTAGATAGACCCTTTTAACCCCGTAAAGTATTGTCCTTCTTTGAGCAAATTTTTATTCATGCTAAAGTGCATATTCTTCTTGAACCACTTTGGCTACAGGCATCAAAAACATATCATCTCGCAGTGGAAATGTAAAACTGTGTCCTGAAAATCTATATTTCAGGTCTTTTTTTTGGAAGAAATGGACCAAAGAAAAAAGGGCCATCCAGACTGTTACCAGCAGCAAATCCAAAAGTCCTGCTCTGTCAGGGTATGGGGTTGCATCACTGCCCATGAGTACCTTGCACTTCTGTGAGGGCATCATTAATGCTAAAAAGTGCACTGATATTTTGCGCTGCCTTCAAGCAGACCTCTTTTCATTTTGCATATTTCCACAAGACAATGCAAAACCACATTGTGCACGCATTACAAAGGCGTGACAGCGTAAGAAGAGGGTGCGGGTGCTGTACTGACCTGCATGCATACCCCCATGGAAAATGTGTGGCGCATTTTGAAATGCTAAATGTGACAACAAAGACCCTGAACTTTTGCACACTTTCAGACTTGTTTGCTGGAAAATGGGACAGAATCACACCAGAAACTCTTCATAACTTTGTATCTTCATTTCATAAACATTTATTAAGTGTTGTGAAAATGAATTGCAGCATTACAAAGCGGTCAATACTTTTCTGCCCCAACTTTTTTTTGAAATATGTAACAAGAATCAAAACTGAATGAATTGTGTTTATTTAGTAAAATGTGTGAAATTAATTTAGTGATACATAAAATTGTGTGCTGTTGTGTTGTTTTCAATGTAATATGTGTCAACGATAATTTGTAAATGACTGCTTTCATTTTTAAATTTAATGCACCATCCCTAATTTAATTTTTCCATTTTGGTGTTCTTGCTTATGCCCCCGTCACACTTATTCAAAATCAGCAGGAACCAAGCAGAACCAGCCAGAATGAAGAATTTTCTAAATTCGCGCAACATTCGGGCGGGAATTTCAAATTGACCAAAATTCTTATAGCTTTGAAAGAATGCCGTTCGAATACTTAGAACGCGCTTCGAACCCGCCTCAAATGATTCTTGCACATGCTGGGTGTATTAGCCCTCGAATGCAGCTTGAATGTAGTTGGAACACAATAGGAATATTTAGAATGCTGTTAGAATGCAGTCAGAATATTTAGAACACACTTCGAATGCCGTTCGATATTTCTCCACTTCGAATGCACCTGGAAAGTTTTGAGCATAAGCAAAACATTCGGGCCGGCCACAAGAATGGGCCCGAATATTTGGAATGCACTCAGAATGCAGTCAGAATTTTTAGAACGCTCTTCGAATATCCAGGAATATACAAAGAATTTTCATTCCGACGGCATTCCCGCTCATTCCGCCTCTAGTGTGACTAGGGTTTAAAATTTTGTGAAATAAATAGGTTACTGTTTTTGCAGTTAATGTCTGTTGTTCCTTTTTAATAAAAACACAACACTTGAATTCACGATTTCAAGTGATTTCAAGTTGCCACAAAATCATTAATCAACAAATCCCTTGTCCATTCATTGTCTGAAACTGCACTTCTGTCAATGTCCCAAACAACATAGGAAATCCATTAATGCCACACTGATAAAAGGTACTGTTCTCCACAAAACAAATAAACTACAGCAGCCAATCGATTGATAAAAATGATGCAAGAATTGATAACTCCTTCGATACAGTGGGAGAGTACGGCCTACAGAACATCTCAGTCATGTAGCGGCCTCTTATAACAGTGGTGAAAGGTAAACAAAAGTTTGCAAACTGAGGAAGTAGCAAAAAGCAAAAAAACAGAGGTGCATGTCACAAAAAAATAATCAACAGTGTTTATCAAAGCATTTCACAAAAATGAAGTTTGTATAGTTGAAAATGCAGACAACAGCCTTTTGTAGTCGTGTCCTGTCCACAACTTTAGCCCATAGGTGGATCATCAGCTTGGTGTGTTCCTGAGCTCTGTGTACACTTCTGTATGCTTTTAAAATTTTGTGTGTGTCTGAGCATGTGTTTCGAAGAGGGAATCAAGGGATTTCAAGGGCAAAACCAAACAAAAAACTGATCGAATTTGTGCTTTTTACAATATTAATGTCAAAATCCCTAATCTATGATGGAAAAGGAGACCTTAACTGGAAAAAGAGAATCCAGCATTATATAACCGCCCAAATATTTGTGGATGATACTATTACTCAGTGATGCAGAAAAAAAAAAAAAAAAAAGCACACAAACTGCACATACCTGAGAGACCAGATTGAAAATCAGATTTTATTAGCCTGGTTTTCCATCAACACAGCACCAAGAAGCTTTCAGATAAAATGTTAATGCTCACCACATTAATTCAGGGCGCTCCTGACACCACAGAAAATTTCCTGATGGTAATTACAAAGGGAAAGCTTACCCAAATGGATTCTAAGTGCTCAAAGTTCCTATTTTACGATGATTCCAAAAGGACATGAATTCTACATAAGCCATTTTACTTCACAGGGGTTTAGTATTAAGTCATGATGCAATTATTTACCTGAGAGTCCCATCAGGAGCAGACTTGTATAGACTTGCATCCTCTGCCCACAACAGTGCAACCTTCTTGCAAGTACTCCTGTTTTCTTCCAAAGATTTTTGTATCACATTTATGCATTTACACTGCCCAGCGCAGTAGCAAAAAAAAAAAAAAAATTCTATTCAAATGTGACATCAGGGGGGTCAAAGGGTACAGATGACCTCGGCCCAAAGGGTGGGCATAGAAACTTTAGTCCTTAAATGGTATGTAATTTTACTTTCTGACTTATTTCAGAGACAATACTTATTTCCATGATGAATCAATATGTTGCTGTGATTAAAAGACATTCAAACACTTAATTTCATGTCCCAGCCACCTATATCCCTGTTATCAAAAAAAAAAAAAAAACTTTGCTACGGCACTGCTGTTAAGGCCATTCTATAGCTAGGCCTAGAATCAGCAAGACAACTAAACAAATGCTGTCAGTGGAGGACAGCAGAGTACATTGTAAGAACAATAGCACTCTCCCCACAAGCTAATTTCATAGTTTGGCCTTATGGTAGCACTCAGGAAAGGGCACAGGGCCCAGAAAATCAACAGTGGAACGACTCAAGGTCCCAGGAATATCTACAGCAAATTTAACCTGATTCCCGTAAGAGCTGTTTGTCTTTATTGCATTTTTGAAAAAGTTGAGTTTGGCCTAAAGGAGGTGCAACATGAATGGTCAGGGTGCCACCAGAACAATAGGATTACTATTTGATGCACTAAGGCACGGGTGCCCAAACTGACCCGTAAAAGGGCCAAGAGGCTGCAGGTTTTCACTCCAACAATACAGAAGCACACCTGATACAACTAGTCAGTCATGCAGGCCAAGATCAGTTGATTAAATCAGTGGCTTCAGGTGTGCCTCTGCTTGGTAGGATTGAAAACCTGCAGCCTCTTGGCCCTTTTACGGGTCAGTTTGACGCCCCTGTGCTAAGGCATTCACAGCAAAGTTGATCTTCTTCCCATTAAAACAGTTTGAATTATTACATTTTGAAACTAAGTTTCACCAAATGGTGGCAGTACATCTATGCACCAGGAATGTTCACAGTTTTTGACAGGATTCCAATTAAGTTTGCGTTAATGCGTTTTTGAAAATGAAGTTTGGTCTGGTGGAGGTGCTACAGAGAATGTCATGGGGTCACCGACATCAGCATTATACGCCATGAGCAATCACAGAAGGTTTGAGATGATTACCATCAAAACTGTTTAAGTTATTACATTTGGAAATATTAAATTGGCTGAGTGATGGCGCTTCAGGAAACATTACAGAGCAACCACAATCAATAACTTCCTCCTGGACTGGTGCAAAGGGGCCGTTCGGGAGTGGAGTCTGTTCTGCTAAAGGTCCTGCCTACAGCCTACCACCAACCCAGTCTCAAGTCCAGCCGTACGTCCTGTTTCCCGCCCAGCCACCCCGTTCCACCACCTGTCCCACTTTACGCCCTACCACAAGCCCACTCCTTGTCCTGCTGCGGTTCTAGAGCCAGTGCTGCAGTCACTTGTGGCCTCGGACCCTGCAGTACTGTCACCCCCGGCTCCAGCCCTTAGCCCCTGAAGAGCCTTCCGCATCTGCCCTTGGCCCCGGGGGGTCTTCGCTTCCAACAGTTTTTCTGGGGACGCGTCTGGCCTACCCCCACCACCGTCTTGGGTTTGGAGGCCTCAAACGAAAACATGGCCCCCAAAGACCCAAGCTGCCCAGTGGTGCCGAGCTTGGGTTGTCCAGCAGTGCAGAGCCTGAGCTGCTCTGCAAATAGACTGTATAAAAAGATGGACGGAGCAACTGTGACGTCACCCATTGGTTTCAGCATACCATTTAGGAAGCCTCGAGTTTGGCAATTTGAACAGCACCATTTTTGTCATTTTGAAACCAGGTGTGATTTATATTGGACGAGAGCATGAATTGAAGATCCAGGAAGGAGCGACAGGTGGATCTACGTGTGGATCTGACCGTCTCTATCGAGGACCAGAGGATAGCCACGCCCCATAAAGCTTATCTGGCTTTATCCTTTATTCTAGTCTATTTGGGACCATCATTTACAAAAATGAATATCGTGCTACATCAAAGGAGACTTGAAACTTGCGATAGATACCATAAAATAATGTGGAAAATCACTATTGAAATAATACATCAGGTGGGAAAATAGGGTCATTTTCTTATAAACTTCTATATTCATTGAACTTCTTTCTGCAACCACTGACGTCGCCATCTGGTGGCAATTAAATAGAATGCAATTTTCAGAGATTTCCTCATGGGCTTCACTTTTCAGACCCAGGTGCTGCGTCCATCTTTTTATGCAGTCTACGGTTCTGCAGTCAAGAACCTGAGCTGTCCAGCGGACCAGAGCCTGAGCTGTCCAGTGGACCAGAGCCCAAGCTGCCCACAGTCCTGAGCCCAAGTTTCTCCATGGTCCACAGCTGGCGCTACTGCCACCTCAGCCCCCGGTCCCTGCCTCAGCAGGGTCTCTGTGTCCAGCTCCTGTTCTGGCCATCTATCCCAGATCCGGTGGGTGTTCTGCCAGGTGCCCGAAGCCATTTCAGTAGCACTAAGCGGGCCTTTGTACTAGGTGCCCGCAGTCGGTCCACTGGCAGTAAAAGCCTCAATGCAGGATCCTGGCACTCACTCCAGTGGGCAATCTATTGTTCCAGGCTCCAGCACCCACTCAAGAGGGCAGGCCTGCTCTCCTCTGCCTGAGTCTGGTGGGCACTGTCCTCCACTCAAGCCAGGTGGGTGTCCGTAGTTGCCGCTCACGGCTTGGCGGGTGTCCCTGGCCTCCACCTATCTCAGAAGTCGTCTCCGGCCTCCTCCCCATCTCCACCCATATGTGTCAGCTCAAGACACCCCTGGCCAGTCCTGATCTCCCCAGCTGCTCCTGTCCTGCCCCGTCCTGTTCCCTCTACTCCCCCCACCCAGTTCTTCCCAAGTTTGCCAGGAGTCGACCCTTGCGGGGGGGCAAAGCTGGGGGGGGTTACTGTCATGTGCCGTTCCTCTTGTTAATTGTTCTCCCCAGTCTCACTGTCTGTGTCAGTTTTGGTTTTGTTTCCTTCATTGATTGTCTTTGTCTTCCTTGTCTCCCCACCGCCTGTGTTCCCTTCCCGTGCCTTGTGCACTTGTTCTCTCTCATTCTTAATTGTTGTCACAGTGCATTTAAGTTCCTGGTTTTCTTCTTCTTCCTGCTAGACTGTTAACCACTCCCACTATTCACTTGCATTCTATGTTGATTGTAAATCAGGTTTTCAGCCTGTATATACCTGCATTTGGAGCTATGTTTGAATATTGCAACTCCAACAATCTACTCTAATAAAAGATGCCCAAACAGCTCACCTGACATCGGAGTGTGGTTCCTGCCTCTGCAATTCAGAACAGATTCATCGGTAAATGGAACTATTGTCTATTGATCCACAGTGAAATACTGGCATTTTCCCTTCCAGAGAAGTGGTTTTGAGACTGTTGCTCGTCCACGGAGACCACAACTAGACAGCCTTTTTCTAACAGTATTTTTCATTATTGGAGTCCTACATTTTTTATCAGCAAATTCTGTATCTGCAGTGACGTTGTTTTTTCTACCTGGTGGTTTACAAAGCTTGATGTATTGATCCTCTGGTCATTTTTGGTGTGCCTGATCATGCTTTAAATACAGCTGATCCCGTTTCCGCAAAGTCTTTCAGTGCCATATACTGCCCGCTTAAAAACTTCCACTGCAGGCATGATATTACATCGAGAATGCCCTTTTTTGCTTAGAATAACAACTTGACTTCTGACTCTTTCACTTAGGTCTGATGCCATGCTTCCCAATATTACAGTGCTACTTAGCCTAGTATCAATGATCTGCCAAAAACCTGAGTCACAAACATATCCAAGAACAATCACTTCAAGTTGATTTTCTTGAACTTGTCTGTGATGAATACATCAAATTTGCCCGTGTCGACTGAATTCATGTTACAATGGAAGGGATAAAACTCAGAGATCTGACCTTTTGTGCAATGGAGTTAACATGGTCAATATGACTTTGCTCAAATTTGATGATCTAGAAACAGTGCAGAATCTTAAGCATTTCTACATTTATCTCATAGTACTTTTTTGTTTTTTTAAATGTTTTTAAATCCTCACACTTACTGATAATTTCCAAGTTTACATAAAAATACCGCAGATTTTCAATGTGGTCTCAGACCTTTGATCCCCACTGTATGTATTTATGTGTCCGTGTGTTTACAGAGTAGGAAAAAATGTGGCTATGACCATGGCTTGGTTGCTGGTTTCAGAATGGCTGGTTTTTGTGTTTCCAAAACTGCTAATCCCCTGGAACCTCCATGCTCGAAAGCTCCTGAAGTTCAAACAGAATGGAGTAAAGAAAAAAAACACCCAAAATAAGTGGGAATTCTGCAGACTGAAATGCCTTCTGAGCTCAGAGGAGAATGGCCAGACTGGTTTGAGCTGACAGATAAGCCACAGTGACCCAGTGGTGAGCAGAAAATCATCTCAGAATGCACAAAACATCAATCCGCCAGTTGAATATGCTACAAAAGCAAAAGACCGCATCAGGTTCCACTCCTGTTAGCCAACAGCAAAAATATGATACTGTAGCAGGCACAAAAACTGGACTGTTGAAAGCTGGAAAAACATAGCCAAGTCTAATGCGTCCCAATTTGTGCTTCAACATGCTGACTGCAGGGTTAGACTTTAGGGTCAATAGCATGAACCCACGGACCTAACTTGCGCCAACAGTTCATGCTGGTGGTGCAGTGAAGTGGGAAATGGTTTGGCTCCATTTGAGCCCCATAACAAAAATCACTCGCCATTTGAACGCCAGAACCTATCAGAGGATTTTCCTCATCACAAGCTTCCCTTCATGGTTGCAATTTACCCATCTTCAAATGTTTACATCCAGCATGGCGATTCACCATGTCATAAAGCAGAAGTCATCTCAAACTTGTTTCATGAACATAAAAAAAATAAATCAGAGTGCTTCACCAGCCACCAGCCTCCTCAGTTACAAAATCTGAATCAAATAGAGCAGCGCCTTTGGGATATGGTAGAGCAGCAGATTCACAGAATGAATGTGCAGCTGACCAATCTGCAGAAATGATGCGATGCAATCATTTTCACATGCTCCAGGATACCAATGGAATGCGTCCTACACTTGTGAAATCCATACCATGAAGAACTGAGACTGTTCTGAGGTCAAAGGGAGACCCTGAAGTAATGTGTACAGACTTCCATTGTAAATCCCCACCCCCTTTTCCACATTGCTAACAATCATTGTAAACAAAAAGTTACTTTGGTATTTTTTTGGTTTCAGTTCATCACAGACTAATTGCGCAACATCGTGCTATTCCGTCATTTGTTTCAGTGCAGTACAACATTGAGATAAAAATCCACACAGAATCCCTATTAACCCTTTAAGCGCTTAATAAATTTTCAAGGAATTAAAAATGCAGTCATCCTGAGCTGTTGAAAACCTATCATGTGGCAACTTGTTTAAAAGAGCTCCATCTGGTTTTGACATCTTACACCATTGGGCAACTATAGTTGCCTGTGGCGCTCAAAGGGTCAAATAGAAAAAGTTTAATTACCATCAATTTAAAAAAAAGACAGATGGCAATTGGCAAGTGAGGCAATGGGTCACAAAGAATATATGTCCAGTTAAAAATATTACTAAGCACTGGAAGGATAATTTGAAAAAAAAAAAGAAAAAGGAAATTGGCCAGAAAAAGAATACAAAAGAAGGGAGTTCAAGAGCCAATTGAGACCAAAAAGAAAATTTTTGGACAGAGACACCGTTGGATATTTGGCAGCAAAACAATGCATATGAGGAAAATAACCTTGTACCTTCAGTTGAATATGGAAGAGGATCATAGGGGTTTTCAGCATGTGTTCAGCCGGTGGTTCGGATACACTACTTAAGATCAAGAGCATAGTGCATATCACCATGTACTAGGAAATTTTACCTGAAAATCTGGTTGTCACTACTAGTAAGCTAAAACTTGGCACATAGATAAATATTCCAGCAGTAAAGCAAGGCAAAGAATCTAAACAAAAAGGGCGAAGTGAAAACAGCATCATTTTTTGTAACGGTCATCTCAGTCTCTGGATTTCTGTGGACTGAGCTGGAGAGGGCAGTCCGTAAGTGCACACCCAAGGATAGCAATGATCTTGAAAATCTCTGAATAGGGGCCAAAAATCTCCCAGAAAATGTCATCTAACTTCACCTCAAATGATAGTAAAAGGCTCAAAGCTGTTATCTTTGACTGGGTTTTCAAAAAAAGTTCTAATCTTAGGGTGCCAATAATTTTCACACCTGTGGTTTTCAGTAAAAAAAAAAATGCGATTACATATTGGAAAATAAATGGAGAGTAAATGTATTAAAATAATTGCACACAGTGTTCCTAAATCTTGAACTTAAGATGTGAATAATTAACTATGATGTTAATTACATTCAGCTTTGTTTTTCATTTTTCTCAAGGGTTCAGATAATTCAAGGCGACTGTGTATGTTGTAGGCTACATGAAGTGGAATGGCAATTATGTAGACTTAAGGGCACTCCCTGAACTGATCATTTTGTAACTCGGCCCTCAGTTCACACTCATTCAGATCAGAAATATTTTAGACTACATACATTTCTCAAAGGAGACCCTCAGTGCACCCTCTAAGTCATTTCATCTGCCAAGTCTGCAAAAAGCAAAAAAAAAAAAAAAAAAAAACACCACCACCACATCAACACTTATCACATTACGTCGTATTACTAGTGTTTCCAAATGTTTATCAGACTTCATAGCGCGTAGCGGTGCATCGGAACGTCTAAAAATGGTCAAGTAAACCAAACCATCGCAAGCTCCTTGACATATTATTATAATAATTATTATTATTTTTCGATTACTATTGGGTAGTAGTGCCTATATAAGTAGTAATCGGCAAGCTAGGCACGAGTGCATTCCTGAATTATGTCACTGATGCGTTATGTTGCGCTCAAAGGAGAAACTGACTAAACAAAAAAAGATGTTGCAACCAACTGACGTCTTCACGTCACTGTTTCGAGACAAATAATCACTGAGGTGCAAAGTTTATTTTAAATTTTTTCCTCTCTTTTTCTAATGGGGTGGTTGATTTGAAAGCGAAAATAAATTAAATTATGTTTACTGATATTGGATAATGGCCCTGAATCGACACAGCTCAGGTTAGATCTATATCACATGGAATGACTTCTAAATAGGAAATGACACTGGGATCATAGCAAGCCAACTTGTTGGCAGAGGGGGTAGAAATTGTGTTTATTCCGTGACAATAGAGGAACATTCAAGTGATGGTTAACAATAACAAAACTCGTAATTTAAAGCAAATCCAGAACGCTGACTCAGACAAGCCAAAAAATCCACTCGTTAAAGCAATAAGGTTTGCACTGCTGGTGACATTTCACTAACGGCACCTTTTCCATTGTAATTAGATGATTATCTTTAGATAACACTTCCGTAGAATCAGCCACATTTTACAAAAACAAGATACATGCATTGAAAATTATAAAAGTGATTTTGAATCGCGAAAGATCCCCACTAATCGTTCACCTTGATCTGTAATATAGGCTACATTAATTAAAATAGTAAAATAACACAATGTGCTTGAATAAAAGTTGCATCTTTACTGAAGAAAGCACAGCGTTCGCGACGTCATCGTCTTATTTCAGTCCAATTCAATTAATTATAACTTAATGTCGGGAAAGACATCCATACTTGCTGAATAGCGTGGGAACATTGCAAGTAAAGCGCTCATCATCAGTGGGTGCACTTTGCTTTAAAATCTTACCCCCAAACGTCACAGGGTTTTGTCTTTCATCCAGCGCATAGCGCCCTTGGGTACTGAGGCACAGCAAGTGCGCAGAGTGCCGAATCAACAGCAATGATAGTATCGGAGTTTAAACCTACCTGGACATGTTTTCTCTCTGAGGTCTGTGCGCTTTCTCTAACCCGAGTTTCGTGAATATCCCAACAAGTGCCATGATAGCCACAACTCCACAAATGATGTAGACGATCAAGTTAGTTTTATCCTTGGTGGGGTCGGGTCCACGGCCATTTGGCTTGTACGGGGTTTGACCGGTCATCATCCATACAGGAGTATCGTAATTGTTGCAAGTGCTCTGATCCAACCGCGAGTTTCTAAATGCACAGCAAAATCGGAAGCCACAGGTCCCGCAACAGTACAAATAATTGCCAGTTTCGCAAACAAACGGTGGATCCCATTGGCCCATCACATCGTAGTATCCACGGCATCTGTCTTCCACATGCGGGTTTTCTGTAAAGGCATTTTCCCCTTCTCTAGATCCATTGGACCCAGAAACCATAATGAAACCATCGAGCTGCTGTTCGGTTTCACCTTCTGCGCAGCACACCGGAGCCAGAACTTTGACCAAAAAGTAACCAAGCAGTAACCGAGTGTTTTTCATTCTGTCCTCCGCTTAGTTCTCTTGAGTACGGCAAAAGAAAAACAATGAACACAGTGAAGACAGTTTGATCGCATAAAATGTCAAGAAATATATTAACAATGTGTGCGACATCGCCATCCAGACCCAACGTTTTCACGTATTCATCCCAATGAATGTAACGAGTCCCAAAATCAATCACTTGTTTCGTTGATGCTCTATTGTAAACGTGTACGTAGTGTTTTCTCAACTGCCGTTTCAACACAAATACAGGTGTGTTATTAGAACAAAGTCTCTCACGTGAGCCTTGCGATGTCTGAACTCATTCAGTCGCAATACTTCTCGCGTTTCTTCCCTTGATAGTCCTTGTTATCCGCGATCAGCTCAGTCAAGAATCGATGGAGACCGAACTGAACAACCTATTTAAGAGTGAGTGAGAAGGAGAAAGAGGATGGGAGAGCGCGTATCAGAGGACCGAGTGAAGGACAGAGGGAGGGGTGGAAGAATAAAGAGATCATCATAGCGTTTGCATCTTGGCAACACATTTCTGGCAAAATTAGATTTTAGAAAACATTAGGATTCACGTAACCACCACCTTGTCGGATTCTAATATATAGGCTAGCAGTCCACCAACTGTACCGAGTAGCCTGTGTTATGTTCGCCTAAATTACACTGTCCATGCGCCGAAAAAATGTAAATGCTGCCCAGAGCAACAAGCTCTCCATATATGAAGTCTAGTCGCGCAAGCGGCGAACGTTAGGGCACTTCTTTCCTTGAAGCGATGCTTTTGAGAAAATTTGGACATCATGGATGAGTTTCAAACTTGAAGGTTTGTGTGATAGCGATACATTTCGAGGGAAACTTCTGGCTGTTCCCTTTTATCGTTTGTTTATATTGCAAACTGCAACCGTTTTAGCTTCAGACATTTCAAAGCAGCGCCTCGTTAAACAAACAAAGTGGAGCATCAGTATTTTTCTGAACGATGAAAGATTAGCCCGAATGAAAAGACTGTTAATTGATTGACATTGACGTTGACGATGCTCAGACCTCCGAAATAGCTCACCCATATACGGAATTGATCAAGTAATTACGTAATCATCCTTCAGCAAGCTTTGACCCGTAAGTATTTAAATAGGCGATTGCTTCGATCGATTGTAAAATTTGAGCATTTGCCAGGTGCATCTCATGGCTATGAACAGTTTGTAGTTTTTAAATTGGACCTGAAACTCGAGGAATTGTAATCGCCTTACTTAATCACTTGAGGCTTTAGAGGAGTATTTAAAGAAGCCTAATTTCGGTCATTTTTCCAGCTGAATGCAGGACTTCGAACTCAAGGGGCGGAAACTTCAGTTTCAGTTTATTCAATACCCTCTCGTCCTTGATTGGCCATATTCATTGGATAGCCTATAATGGAATCAACAGCGCCGCCGCGTCCTCTGCAGATCCTTCGTGTCAACGCGATTACTCAGAAGTACTTCATAGATCCTTTTCGAATTTTTTTCGCCTCTAGATCTCATCAAGACGGAGAGCTCGATTGATCTTGGCCTTTGTGTTATGAGCAATAATAAATTAATGAACCCATTAATTTCCTGGAACTCCATCATCAACTCCATCATACAAGTTCCATCATATTACCTGACACGTAAGCAATATAGACTTGTAATTTCTCCATTTGATTATTTCAGTCATACAAGTCGATGTTATGGAAACATCATGGCCGCCACGTCCGCCGCAGATCCTTTATGTTAACGCGATAACTCAAAAACTATTCCATAGATCCTTTTCAAATTTTATATGCCTTTATATCTTATCAAGATGGAGAACTGGATTAATTTTGGGCTTTGTGTTATTCCTAATAATAAATTAATTAACTCATTAATTTCGTGAAACATCTGAGTTGCATCATATTGCCAGATATGTAAACAATATCATCTTGAAATTTTTGCCATTTGATTCTTTCAATCATGCAAGTCGATACTATCAAATCTCATGAATTGCACTACTGCCATGTCCTCGTGTTAACGTGATAACTCAAACTATTTTATAGATCCTTTTCAAATTTGATATGCCTTTAGATTCTTTCTTTTTCAGATCTTTCTTTTTCTATTTTTTATCCAAATATGTTTGATTAGGTTTCTGAATATGACTTACCAACTGTTTTCAGTTTCAAACATTTTTAATGAAGTTTAACAATACTGAACAATTGATAAAACTTTTACCAATTCATAAGTAACTTAATTACACGATATTATGTTGTATTATTACCACCGCCAAACGAAGTTGGCAGGAGGTTATGTGATCAGTGCCATTTGTTTGTCTGTTTGTTTGTGAACAAGATAACTCAAAAAGTAATGAATGGATATCTCTGAAATTTTGTGGGTGGTTCGCTATTACATCAGGGATGGACCCTATTGATTTTGACCACGATCAGTGTGAAATCCTATGACGCGATAACTGAACTTTGCTCCCACTCAGCAAGATTTGGACTGTGCTGCCTTGGCGGAGGTTTGCACTCTAGGAGTGCCTCTAGTTAGCAACTGTTACAATCATTATATGGTAATTTATTAGCTAGCTAGATAGCTTGCTAAGTATTGCTCTAGCTATCTCTACCATCTTATGCCAGTCAAACAATTAATGGCTGTACAAACCAGACTTGGTAATGCCTCACCCAGTTTCTATGAAGCTCAACATCCGCCAAGTTCCTCATATGTTCGATAAAAGTTAACACAAGAAATTTTTGGAGAACTGTTTTCTGACCCCTCCCAAATTTCTAGCACATGAACTTGAATTTTTCCATTATTAAATGCTTTCTTGTAAATGTAAAATTTCCAAGTCAGTGTCCACTCTACCTTCAGACAAAAGGTAGGTACTCACATCCAGTTGCCGACTGTCTTATGTTTGTGAAATGGTCAAGCTGGAAACAATAAATCAGTGGCATGTATCCCAAAAAAGGTCATAGTGCTGCACATCCATAGACTGTATAAAAAGATGGACAAAGGAACCATGACGTTACCCATTGGTTTCAGCATACCTTATAGGAAGCTTCAATTCTGGCAATTTTAACAGCGCCATTTTGTCATTTTGAAACCGGATACAATTCCTATAGGACGAGAGCGTGAATTGAAGATCCAGGGAGGAGCCGGGGGATCTATGGGTGGATCTGATCGTATCTGATGAGGACCAGAGGATAGCCACGCCCCTAAAGCATATCTGGCTTTATCCTTTATTCTAGTCTATTTGGGACCATAATTTACAAAAATGAAAATCATGATATATCGAAGGAGACTTGAAACTTGCAATAGACACTATAAAATAATGTGGAAAATCATTGAAATAATAAATCAGGTGAGAAAGTAGGGTCATTTTCTCATAGACTTCTGTAGCATTGAACTTCTCTCTGCAACCACCAAAGTTGCCATCTGCTGGCCATTCAATAGAATGCAATTTTAAGAGACTTCTGCTTTGGCTTCACTTTTCAGACCTGGGTGCTGCATCCATCTTTTTACTGTATACAGCCTATGTGTGCATCGCATGATTTGACAAAAATAGCCCCCAAGTTTTAGCAGATTTACCCTTGCCTCATCTTCCTGACTACTTTTTCTACCATTTGTATGCCATTCATTTGACTTAATTTTCAGAGATGTTAAGATGCTGAGAAAGGCTGCAATAGCTAATCAAAATCCTAACTTGGACATTTGATTGCTGATAATTTTTCCCGCAAGTCTTGAAAAAAGTTATTTTTCATCACATCAAGAGAAAGGATGCAGCTTAACCACCGATTACAATTTTAAAAAAAATCAATTATCTAGGTCTAACGGAGGCTCGACATATTTACATTATTATTAAACATTAATAGATTAACATGTAAAGAATGTTACCTCTTACAACTGAGATTTGTTTGGCTTTGCTGTCATTTATATTGCAAGAAAACTTACTACTCGACCATACAAAGAACAGCGTTAAATTAATTCACCTCAACCTGGAAATAATAGTCTTTCTTTTTTAGACTTATAGGACTGCAACAATAATTTCTCCACAGCCTCGGATGCAATTTGACCACGATCACCCAGCTCACGCAAGCTTGGGTGCAACTGCATCCTCGTGTTTCCACCACTAGTGGGTATAGTGTCAGCAAATGTTTGAAATTTGTTCACTTTCAACAACCTTCACTGACCACAGAAAATCAACTTCATGCACTTATAAAACCCGCTCAGTTCTGGTCGAGGGGACAGTGTAACTAATTGCGTGGATATAGTAACGTTAGCTGGCTAGCCAGTTCGCAATCTTGTCTGTTCTGTGTGCGGTACTGTTTTCTTGAAACAACGTTGGTAACGGGACTACTGCCGAGATAAACACTTTAGATTAAACCATTGACTGTCTATGCATTTGACAAAGCCACCAACCACGGATGCACTAACATTACTATGACCTGGGGCATGTTACATTTATAATGTCGCCCTTCTTCTACTTTCCCCGTCGACCAAAAGTTGGTCGGGATATTTTTTGCCATGTTTGAAAGTTCCCTACCCAAATCTACCCCTATGCTTACTCGAGAAACAAGCTGATGTCTCCTAATCACAGCATTGAAATAACAATTAAAATTATTGTTTGTGCATGAGAGTGAGCCAATATCAGTTTAGCCACAATCATTAATTTAGCCATTAATCACTAACTTGTCAACGAGCCCCCATCACTCACAGGCCCATGTGCAACTGCAACCCCTGCTCTCCTGAAATCCCACCCCTTATTTGACGGGTGCTCTGGCACAGAGTCTGAAAATCATACAGACATTCTACAGAATTTGCGAATGGAATGACAAAGTTAGGTAAGGAGTGAAAAATGGTGGGCAACGATAATATTGTCTGGTGATCAAATCAAGCGACATTATCATCATTTGTAACAGTAGCCTGAAGTTGCTAAATCATGAGTCAACAGTCTTCATCTGGTATTTCAATATAATGATTAAACAGTGGTTTATTATTGTGGTTTAATGAAGGCATGTGCTCCCTCATCTCTCCTTCCAGACCAACAACCATTATTTCCCTACTTGGCAGCTCATTTGGCAGCTTTAGAAAGTAAGAATTTTAATTAGTAAAGTAGTATTATTGTGTTAATGAAATAAGCAATATGATATATTATTGTTCTCAACTTGAATTGCAGCCTGTAACCGTCACACTTTACACTAGAAGGGGATGTTTGACATTATTTCATTACACCCAATTATCTAATATCCCAGGACAATGTAGTAATTATTTTCTTGCTTTTAATTTGACATTAATTTAAAAGCCAGCCTCTGACAGGCTGCTTGCTATTATTCTTGTATTCTTTTATTTTCATTATGATCTCAAAAAGTTTATTTAAAGTTCAAAATATTCCATTTTGTTTGTTCAAGTTCCATGGTTGCCTTTCTCCTCTGTGCTTGACTTCTCTTGTCTTTAATGCAACATGTTTTCCCCCCTGGCTAGAACTGATTACCCTCCTTTCTTCTGAAACTACCCTATCTATCTACTTCTACTTAAAAAGGTTGGACTGCAAAAGTTGGCTCATATGCTGGTATAATTTCCTGGCACATTGAGAGGAGAATAAAATATACAGGCAATGTGCCTAAGATATATTTATCTTCTTGAATAGTCTACGCCTGACATATTGAGCATATTGAAAGGGCAATATAACTTTTTTTTTTTTTTTTTTTGCCAAAGTGCTGATCTACAATCTACCCAGATACTCCTATGCCCCAACAGCCCCCCCCCACCACCCTCCTCTTTATTTTTTTACAGTGACCTCCACTGGCTGCCTGCTATGGCTTGCATTAAATTTAAAACATTATTGTCATCATATCACACCACTAAGGCATCAGCCCCAGCTTATCCTCCAAAGATATTACATTCCCTGCACCTGCCAGACCTGTCCCCTACGCTGCCACCTCAGGATGTCAGGCACCTCCCCCTCCCCATTCCCATTCATAGTTAGCATATGGACAACGACACAATTTTAGTAATTTTTTTGTCCGTACACCACCACAATGGATTTGAAAGGAAACCACCAAGATGGGATTAAAGTGTAGATATTCAGCTTTAATTCTAGGCCTTTCACAAACAAATCTTGCATTAACCTTTAGGTACCACAACCATTTTGTACCACCCCTCAGCCCGAAAGGGCTAGGGGTATTGTCGTCACGCACGGTGTCCGTCCGTCTGTCCGTCTGTCTGTCAACAATTTCGTATTCCGCGCAATAACTTCAAAATGACTTCACCGATCACTTTCGTTTTCGGAGTGCATGTTGGGGGTGTGGAACTACAGAAGCCTATCGATTTTGGTCACGCTTCGATATCCAATATGGCCGCCACAGTCGCCATCTTGAAAGCATATTCCACACAAGAACTCCAAAACGACTTCACCGATCGCTTTCGTTTTCGGTGTGCATGTTGGGGGTGTGGAACTACAGAAGCCTATCGATTTTGGTCGCGCTCCGATATCCAATATGGCCGCTACAGCCGCCATCTTGAAATCACATTCCGCGCAATAACTCCAAAACGACTTCACCGATCACACAGACATAAGTCCAGTCATGTCACAGTATGGATACTTACAGCTGGTTCATCGTCAAGTCTCTCGAATCAAGGACATTAGTCAAGTCACGTCACAATGTGGATACTTACAGCCGGTTTTGTCATGTCTCTCGAATCAAGGACATTAGTCGAGTCATGTCACACTGTGGATACTTACAGCTGCTCCCGCCACGTCTCTCGAATCACGGATATTAATTAGTCAAGTCATATCACAATGTGGATACTTACAGCCGGTTTCGTCACGTCTCTCGAATCAGGGACATTAGTCGAATCATGTCACAATGTGGATACTTACAGCTGCTCCCGCCACGTCTCTTGAATCACGGACATTAGTCGAGTCGTGTCACAATGTGGATACTTGCAGCTGGTTTCATCACATCTCTCGGATCACGGACATTAGCTAGTCGAGTCTTGTCACAATGTGGATACTTCTCTGGCACATCAGCTGGAAAAAGTTCTTAACTTACATAGGAATGGTAGCACGACAGGGAGAAAGTGCTTCGAACTTCACAAGCACTGATAGCAGGTCAGCAGCAAAATACTACAACATTCTCACACTCACTTTCTAGTGATACAACACACAAACGATGCACATGCTCAAATAAAGCTCAGGGCTGAGGGGTCCTGCTAGCGATAGCGCGCTATTTTTATACATCGTCTTCCATTTTCAGAGGTTCAAAGTTAAATTGAACTAACTTACACAATTATAAACATAAGGTTCACTTTTAATACTTGGTTGAAAATCCTTTGCGATCAATTGACTGCCTGTAGTGTTGAACCCATGGATGACACAAAACGCTGAGTTTCGTTCCTTAAGATGCTTTGCCAGACCTTTACTGCGACCACCTTTAGTTGTCACTTGTTTGTGGGTGTTTCTGCACTCATTTTTGTCCTCAGTAAGTGAACAGCAGATCAGTTGAGTTGAGGTCAGGTGACTCACTTGACCATTGAAGAATAATCAATTTCTTTGCTTTCAGAAGCTCCTGGGTTTTACAGTATGTTTTGGGTCACTATCCATGTATGTGCTGTGAAGTGCTGTCCCATCAGTTTGGCAGCATTTTGCTGAATCTGAGCAGATTGTCTTGACCTGTACATTTCTGAATTAATCCCGCTACTTCTATCAGCGGTCAAATCATCAATAAATCCCAGTGACCCACTTCCACTAGCAGCCCCTTAGTCGGGGCTGACTGGTAAAAAAAAAAAAAATCCATTGATTAAAATAATTTGACATAATTTATTTGAGGTGTGTTTTGTGAGGCCTGAATGTTAAGCTAATAAACAAAAATGTTTTGTTTCATACCTGCAATTTTTTTATTTGCTATGAAGTAAAAAAAGCTGAATAAACATCCTTTAATTGTGGTGATGCCATAATTTTTGCCAGGGGTGATACACTACTGTCCTGAATACGATGATTAATTACAACCACCGAGAATGCTCTTAAAGGTCCCATGATACCCAAAATTTCATAAATTGCTTTTAAGTTTTTTGATAGTATGTTTGCCTTGTGAATCTGACACTGTTTTTTATTATTCTATTCATGAGAAGTGTAAAATGCAAATAAAAACCAGGCTTGGGAACAAGCCTTGAAAATCGCAAAATCGCTCCGTGCAATTACGTAATCCGTGCAACTCTAGAAGGACCATACCGTGAGCAGAGTCGTGGGATGTGAGTCTTGTCTGCAGTACCCTGTACATTCGCCTGGACCTGCAACCGAACATTTGTATTTTTCTCTCCCAAATTCAATACAAATCAAGTGCAACACTTCCAACCACAGTAGTGAGGATGAGAGAGAAAATGCTTTGTTTTCGGGGTCCTCTGAAATACCAGATTTGTCAGAGGATCGTGAAATTCAAGCTGGAATTTGGGCAGCTGGAATAGGTTGAGCCCGAGGTAGAAGCAGAAATTAGAAACTCAATGCAATGTCAATAAGATTTTTACCTAACCTTTATTTAACCAGGGAAGTCCCATGGAGATTGAAATCTCTTATTCAAGGGAGCCCTGGGGGTTAAGTGGGAGAAGGAGAGGACAAGTTGCATAGCCAATTAAATCAGGGGATGATTAGGTAGCAGGATGAAAGAGCCAAGTTGGGAATCTAGCCATGACACCGGGGAACCCCCTACTCTTATTGAAGAGTGTCATAGGACCTTTAAATGACCACAGTGAGTCAGGACCTCGGGTTAACGTCTCATCCAAAAGATTGTGTCTCCTTCGGTACAGTGTTCCCATCATGATGTGAAATAAATAATTAAAAAGTCATTTTTGGTGCCATCCAGTCGGCAAAAGTGGGGGCTAATATAACAATGGTACCTGGTGAACTGAAAATTGGTGATGCACAGACCATTCCTTGAATATAATGATTGGTCTTGACCTGTTTTCAATCATTTAATTAAACTGACTTTACATGAACTCCAAAAACAGTTGGGACCATCAGGTGTAGCCAGTTCTTCTCGTTAAGATAAGCCTCGATCTGCTTTAAATCATTTTCCTCGATGAACACGTTTTCCAATGATAAAAATAAGCCATTGGCGGTTAAATGAGTTAAATGCTCAGCTTCCTTCCTAATGCAATGTTGCAATGATTAGAGAGACAATGTTTTATTCACTTTACAAAAAAAGAAATTCTACAATGTTAACTTTGTGTTTGCTTGAAGCACATCCTGCTCCATCAAATCTTAGCTTCGTGATTGTTTAATTCCAACAAAGACTGCAAAAATTAGCAACAAAAATCCACAAATGAATAAGGCTGATTGAAATGGAATTTCATGTCGAAATGACGTTTTCTGTGAGTTAAATTACTGAGGAAAACTCGTTGAATCTGATAATGTTGAGTGCTTTTGGAGTTTATGTAATGTTAAAATAATTGCTGATTGAAAACAGTTCAAGGCCAATAATTATTTTTAAGGGATGTTCAGCACTTCAGCAATTTTCATTTCACCATCTGTCACTGGTGTACAGTACTCGTATGACCACAGTCGTGTCTGTGGCGCAGCAAGCTGCAGCTTGCTTAGAGTTACAAGGTTAAATTATTGACATTTGACATTGTTTATTCTTGCTGACTGACATGTGATGGTGCATATTTTGACTTGCAAAGATTCATCAACCTTATCCATTACATGTAGACTGCAATGCATGCCAGCTGCCTCTCACTGCCCAGTAATGTAAAACAAATGTGTAAGTACAGCATGCAGCAATGAGATGGTAGTTTCAGGCAATAATCTATGAAAAAATGAGCATGACATGGCTACCTTTTAGGTTCTACATAAAAGAAATTTATATTTAGATGCACTTTTTCGATATGCTGACTTTGCACCAGTAAACTTCCCTTCCTGACATGACGGACGGTCACAAAACTCACATTCTAGTAAGTGAACTTTTTGAAGGGGCGGGGCTTAGGAAGTTAAAAAGTACACACAAACTGGATAGAAATTCCCGTTTTCTCAAAGTAGTGATTTCACCGACGAAACACGCAGAAAAATATCAATCAGTGTACACATTAAAATGAGCAAATTATTTCGATTTCATGGGACCTTCAAGCAAGGTCCCATTGGCGTTCATATACTATGAATAAAGATAAACTTTTTGTCGCTACCAAGGAAGAGGATACCAATAATGTAAAAGTGGAAAATTAAGAGATTGTACCTTGATGTGTGGTTGTGAGGAAAAAAAATTCGCTGATTTAGCAGTGTCTTTTTCAATGGTTCCATATGGAGAAATGTATTTTTTGCGCCCCATGGCATCACGTGACTTGCAATATCAGGTTCACCGCAGAGGACATGTCGGCGTGAAGCCCAGCCCCATCCCTGGGGGCCTGGTCGCAACTCTGACTAGGAACTCTAGTTAACACGGTTGATAAGTAAGCGCCGATCCCGGAATAGTGCAATGATTATCGCAGATGAATTGCAACTGGCGGGTATTCTGTACTGTTGATGTGACGGATCAATAAAAGAAGGTCGCAAACTCTGAGCTCTGAAACCCCACCGGACCGAATCTCAAACAATACAGATCCCTAACTTGGCTGCAAAGTTGTTCTCATGGCTGGAGATGAGAAATTGTTTCTTAAAGCTAAAGATCGAACGTTTACAGGACTGACTGAAGGTATGTAAAATTTCAACTGTAACGTTGAACTTCAGCAGACTAGGCAAAGACAGCTGATTAATAAGCTTACCAGCTGTAAATGTGTCTCTCGCTTCCTAAGTTTATCGTTTGCTCCTAGAACGCCACATTGAAAATTGTTACCTTTATGACTGCGCAATAACACAAGTTAAACTGAGGTACTAGGTGTTGCTGGCTTACCGTGGTTCGCAAAAGCATTCGCCAACAGGCTTGACTTTTGGGTACAGACCACTTTCGGGGTTATTCGCGTGTCATCTCTAACTTAGCTGGCTATCCCCACTAGCCTGTTAAATCCAGCGATACTAGGCGAGATAACGGAGTTGAAAGCTCAAACAGTTTGTCCGAGTATTGCCCCACAGCGAAGCTTTCTTGTCGTATACACAATTAACTTAGCTAATGTTTGCTAGTTATATTCCATTTAGATACGGCTGAATGTAATCGATGGAGCTGCTAAGCATAAATCACATTCATCGAGGATCTAGCCAGCTAAGTTAATTAGCTAGCTAGCTTCAGAAGTTGACGTTTACTCGACTTGGGCTTTCTCAGATTAAAGTTAGTTTCAGGAAACATTATGGTTTTGTTTTTTTTCTTTTTGCGTCTTGCCAAGGAGTTGATTAACTTGCTAATGCACTTGAGAAGCGCAGGAGCAAGGCAAATCAGGCGAAAGTTCAAACAAGGAATTCTTTGAAAGAGACGCGACAACTTAAGAATAAGAGCCATTTTGTATCCATTGCGCGAAACCGAGCTGCGGTGAAGTCGGTTTCATATTGGCATATTCGGTATTTGTACTTCAAAAGCTCACGAACGAAATGCTGAAATACAATGAACTCCCTACGCTCGGAACCGTGGCTACACAGACTGTAAACTACAAGCTCTTTTGTGTCAGAAATATTTGCGTTTGTACTGATCCTCGCGGGAACCCTACGTTTTAGGGACCATCGAACAGGTGCAGCGACCAGAAATGTAGGCGACTCAATATAGCACATCGGGGTTAAACGTAGGCTACTGTACTACAACGTTTAGGCGCTCAATATTATACAAGATTATAAATAAATGCTTAGTAATGAGAATATATTCCATCTTTTCCGTTGTAATAGATGGCCGTGACTATAACTCAGTTATATATAATATATTTGTAACCGGAGTTGACTCATTTCAGAAAAAAATCTGGAGCCTTTCAACTGAACAAATTGAGAGCACTGAAGTCACAAAAATGTTTCCCGTTGACAACTATGGATCTTTTAAATAGGCAAATACTCATTCTGTGGAATTGTGTTGCTAAGTAAAAAAAAAAAAAAAAAAAATCCCACTCGTGTGAGGAAAACGGGTTGAAATTATGCAGAAGCTTACAGCATATGCTGAAGGGCCCCATACTGGCCATATTGCAGTTTTTTGAATCTGGACTCATCAAACCACACCACCTTTTTCCATTGCTCCATCATTCATTCTTTAAGCTGCCTTGCAAATTGAATTTTTTTTTTTTTTTTTTTTTTTTTTTTTGCAATTAGCCTCACTAACAAGTGGGTTTCTTGTGGCCACACAGCTGTTTACTCTCAATGAGGCACGTTGTTGTCACATTGTGAGTGTGGCAATGGTCTGATTTTCACAATTTAACATAGCTGTTTGTTCCTCTGTCATTTTATTTCCTATGAGTCTTCACCATGCATTTTGGTGATCTCAGATCAGGATCATTAGTTTTTTCTGACCCATATTTAGCTTTCTATAGTCTTGAATTACATTTTGCCCTAGGGTCAAAAATCAGTCTCTCTGACTCTGACTAAATTGTGATCAGAGAGGTTCTCTTTCCTGGTATCACTGGCTGCCAGGCGATGGTACAATTGCACTGACAAAAATCTCTCAGATTTGCAAGTTGTTCGGCTACTTTGATATCAAAGTTGTCTTGTCACTGTATGATAGATGACATGCACCATGCTATCTGACCCTGTGAGGACGTTTTTTTTTTTTTTTTTTTTTTTTTTTGAGCCAATCTTATTTGATGTCTGATGCTCTAAGTTATAGGGACATTTTTGAGTTCTTGTTGGGAACAACTGGAGCCTGTTGGTTGGCCCTTCAAGTTAATCAACTGTGCAGTTGAGTTTTGATAGGAGGAGGGGTGTAATGCATCTCTCCTACATGACCACTTGAAATGGCTGAGGCAGAGAATACAGATGGATTCAAATGAGGTGCCAACCGACAGGGCAGAGTGAACTCTTTGCTGGGGAATTGGAACAGATAACTCGCAGCCAGTGCTGACAAGACACTGCTGCTCTCGGCCATAGTATGCCCACTGTCGAAAATCCATCAATTTGGGCCATTTCCTTCTATGGGGAATAGTGGTGGGATAGGTTAAGCACACATTAAGGTGCCAGATCTCATATGAAATGAAAGCTCTTTTTTTTTTCTCTAACTTCCATCCTAGCAGAAAAAAATTTCTGTTCAGAGAGGATGATTACAAAGTCAAGAACTTGTTAGGGAATTCCCAGTGTGACTGTCTTTTTTTCCCCATGTCTTTCTCTAAGATTCTGTGTGATGAGAGGAGAATTACCATAAACCCTCCTGGAATGGGAAGCAACATCAGGCAGCATGTCAAACATTTTAGAGGCAGCTGAGGAGAAGACTCTTGAGACTAAAGCCTCTTTTGCACGCGCATATAACCTGTAAATTAACCTGTCAATTTTCTGTGTCGGCATCATGTGCGAAACACAAGCCTGACGACAAGTTGATTTTCTAAAGTTCCTCCTATTAGCTGGGTCGAGACCTTATACGATTTACATAAATCTTTCTCCGCGGCTCTATACCGTGTACCAGAGCAGTAACATTCTTAGATGGTGCACGCAAAAAGTTACATCATTCTCATGTAAGCTAGACCAATACTTTAAAAACTTCAATTAATCTGGCCTGTCAATGGTTCTTGTGCAGAGATGAAGCAGTGTATTTTAACTTTATTTCTCTTTCATTGTGCTGTTATTTGAAGGAAATCTCAGCATGTGGGGGTGAGATTCTGAATTGAAATGTTCTAAAGTTTTTTTTTTTTTTTTTCATGCCAGCTGAGCCGTTATCAGACGGTTGACATATTAATCGAGAAGTCAACTTAAACATTCTCAGTCTCGTTTGGGGCCTCAACATGCTGCCAGATTAGCTTCAACGCACCTTGGTTTAGAGTCTACAAGTATAAAACTTTGCTTGCCTTGAGGCATGGAATACCTTTCTTCAAAGAGATATTCCCGCATTTGGTGTTTTGATGATGATGACAAAGAGCACTGTCTAACACACTTCCAAAATATGTGGATAAAGTGACTTCAATATCTGTTCAGTTGCTTTGAGATTTATTGTTAGGCTTGGGCATTCTAGGAGAGACCACATTCTTCATGATAGGACTGCTTCATTATAGGATATAAAGGTAATCACACAGCATAATTCTCATTGATTTGCCATGACTCTTCTGCGTTTTAGGGGAGGAGTGAACCCAAACCATCCCTGGAAAATTAACAGAAGCATCTCTATTTATGTTTGTCAATGAATTTTTTTTTTTTTTTTTTTTTTTTGAGACTTTTTTCCTTTTATTGGTCACCCCTCTGTATATAAGTCATCTAAAAAAACAAGCTATCAAGTAAATGTTTGTGTTTTCCAGACCGGAGCAACTTAATGGCTAACAACTGCTTGACAGTGTTTTTTTTTTTTTTTCACTTATTTTTAACAGTTAACACTGATCTGTAACTAAAGTTTACACTTTTAATGGCATCAATAGAACCTGAATCTCTTGTGTTTAAATTAGTGATAAGCATAAAGGTGCATTCAGGGATAGTTCTTTTTAACATTTAGTCCTCTCCGACTCTGCACTGTGTCAGTCATCACATAAATAGATTGTCTGATGTGTAGTAGTGCTATAATTGTCCCCTCTGGGTCCCATAGGCTCAGAAATATAATTTTCCTTCCCTCCTATTTGGTCTGAAGATGCAAGCCAACCAGTTAAGGGTTCAGCCAGGAAGCAAGCCTCAGTGCTTGTCAATCACTCTGCACGTTCACAGTATGCTTGTATAAATGCCTCTAGAACCTCAAACTGATGGCATTGATAGAAGGAACTTCAAAACAACTGATTATGCCAAAAATGGCGTACACTTCTAAGCAGCTAAAGTGTATGAAGAATGCTGAAGAGAAAAAAAAGCTTTGAAGATGGAACTAGACAAAGCGGTCTTCACCTAGCTGGCTTGTTTTATTACTGCCACACGTTGCACTGGCTGGACTCTAGTTCGCTAACTTTGGCTCACACTCCATCAAATGTTAGGATTGTATATTAGAGAAACTGCGGGTCATTAGTTAGCTGCTTGGCATGTTTAGCATGTTAATTTAAGCAGTATTTAATTCTAACCAATGTCATAGCTAAGTGAGTGACCAAGGAAACATAAGCCTTTGCTGACAAATTTAATCTGTTTTCATTCATAGTAGAGAGACTGCCTGGAAGGTGAAAACTAGTGTTAGATTAGCTGCATAACATTATCTGTCATTGTTAGCTGGGAGCTACTCTTTGTCAGTTTGGGCTTCCTATAGCCAGTATTACACAAAATATCAATATCACGCAACTGCATTGTTAAAAGTGCACTGTCAAGTGCTAGCATGCATAGTAGATGCTCATAGGTTATCAGAGAGATTGTGCAGCTGCCCGCAATCTTGTTTTTAGTACATTTTGACTTTGATCTTGTCAAATATATATTTTGAAATATCATGAACAATGAAGTCAGTTGAGACTCCTTTCTGGTTAAGTTTCATTGAGTAAGCATGGCTTGTAAACCAACTTGACCAGCTATGTTTCTAAGGTGATACTCAGATGATAATTCATATTGGTTGATTGTGGGTAAAGTCACACTGTCATGATTAGGTCGTTTAGGTCGTTTGTTAACTTTACTAGTATGGTTTGTTCAATTTTTGCAAATTTCACTTGATGTTCCTCATGTCACTTGATCTATTAGCACTTTAACTTGTCTCCTTGGAGCTCAGCACTTTTGTACCGTACTTTTGCGCTCTTGTATGTCGCTCTGGATAAGAGCGTCAGCTGAGTACATGTAATGTAATGATGCTGGACTGACATCTGACCTGTTCTTGTCTTTACTCCTGCCATAGATGTGCAAGGGGAGTGGAAGGGGCCCTTCTACTTCATTCAGGCAGCTGATCCGCAGCTGGGACTGATGAAGGCCTGGAGTCTGGGGGACTGCGATTTTGGAGGCGATGAGTGGGAAGATGAAGTCCGCCTGACCAAACAGGCTGTCCAGGCAGTGAACAGATTGAACCCCAAGCCTCGCTTCATGGTGCTGTGCGGGGACTTGATCCATGCCATGCCAGGTAAGCATAAATACATTTAGCATGAATTTGTAATTTTTTTTAAAGGTCTCCTATTATGTCACCAGGTGTACAGCCAATTAGTTATTACCAGCCATTTCAAAATCTAGCTTGACATCACATGGGGAAGTAACCAACCAGAGGCAAGAAGAACTGATCAACTTCAGCCAAGCAGTCAATCAGATTTAATTGTTCTGGATGGTCACTCCCCCTTGTGATGTCAGGAGGGGGAGACTTTGAACTAGCGCATAATGGCTAATAGCTGTATACCTGGTGGCATAATAGGGGACCTTTAAGGGTTGACCAGCTAGGCTAGTTGGGATAGTAAAGGTAAGATATCAATTTTTAGTTTAAATTATAAGTCGATAAACTAAAATATGCACACAAAGTGCAAAATCCAATTATGTGATATCGGGTTTTATGATTGAAGTATATTTCGTTGAGTAAAGGGGAAAACAAAATTACACACTCTGGGTCTCTTTGGTAGCTCCTTGGAAAGTAAGCTGTCTTTCTGCTCACTTAGTACAAAACATTTGTCCAAAAAAAAAAAAAAACGCATGCGCGTAAAGGTCCACTACTGTGTTGTGAATAAGCATTTGCACCCTCCTGATTATGTCAACCCCTCCAGTGGGAGTCGGGGAGGCGGCGTGTTGTTTTTGGCCTGGTTCTCATCGGCATTGGCATTTCCATAACTGAGAGTCCGCCCAGTGTTTCTTCACAAAAATTTGTAGGCGCATTAATTGGCTACTAATTCAGTGCCTTTTTGCTATTTAGAGATTTTCAGAGGCGGCAGGGGGGCATTTGTTTTTATGAGTAAAAACTCATTCTTTTTTTTCTTTTGCATATTTGTAATGTGTATTTGCTTCAGATCACCAAACTAGTTTTGATATTAGACAAAGATGACCAGAGTAAATGCAAATTACAGTTTTTGAATTATGATTTAATTTATTGAAGATAAAAAGCTATTCAACCTTACCTGGCCCTATGCGAAAAAGTAATTGTCCCCAAAGTTATTAAATCAACTAAATGAACAAATTTATTTGATAATTGGGTTCAATTTTAGCAGGCACACCCTGGCATGATTACAGCCCACCCTGTTGAATCTAAACATAACTTTAAGTAGCACCTTTCTGGCACTGTGAAGTAGGCTAAATGCTGCCCACCTCTGGAGCCCAGTGTACTCTTGAAGAATGAGACTTTAAGGTTTACAAGCCATTGGGGAAGGCCCTGGGGTTAGATTTGGGTCTGGGTTTTAGAAGTAGTTTAACAAAATTCTCTTAGACCCTGCTGAACCTTGCATATAAAAACCACACAGGGAGGCCAATATCTCTCTTCTCCTTAAAAAAGGAAAGTGCCTTGACAACTGTCTCCTACAGGCCAATACCCCTACCCAACTCGGGTCAAAAATTGCTTTCTGAACCACCAGCTGCGCGATATATATATATTTTTTTTTTTTTTTTTTTCAATTGAAGTGCTGCCTGCCCTACATTATTAAAGAGGACCAGACCAATTCTATTAAGGATTGGAACTCCTGTGACATTATGAAGGCTCCTTAACATCATTCAGCTATACGAGGGCTACAGGGACCATTTCAGCGCCCTCTCTCTCGACGCCGAGAAGGAATTTGGTTTAGTCGAATGGTCTTATTTATAATAAATATAAATTATATGTATGAATCTTTGCTTGTTATGGGCAATTGATTTAAAATTTTGCTTATCAGTTATTGTAATTTATTGTATTATTTATGTGAAATTGGGTGATATGCATGTAGGGCTGCACGATAAACGGAATCCCGATAATCGCAAGCGCAATAAAAGTAACTGCCACTATGAGGCAGACAGACGTGCTTGCTTATTGCTTTTCTATGACACATACCTAATGCGGTCATTTGAAATGCTTCCGGGAAGAAAACTGTGATTTGAAGTCTGCTAATTATCAGCGAGGTTGGACAGCCTCCATCACCTTGGCATAATTAGCTTACCTTAAATTAATTCCGGTGTACTTTGCCTAACCTGCAGTCAAGCCATTTATTCGGCCAACTGACTGATCAAAACCAAAATGTGGCCAATAACGATTAAGAAGAGATAATAAGAAGCAGACAGACCTAACCAGGGCCTATTGCTGTCAAAATCGGATCCTGAGATCCTGGATCAATTAAAAATAAACCATTTTAAGATGAGGATTTTAAGCCATATATCCTTAACAATTTTTGCATGTCGAACTGGCTTAATTGATTGCACAAAGCCAACAGCGGGTTGGAAACACATTCAGAATTAATTGGCTTTTTTTATTTGAAGCCGGTGCAAGATTTGATCCTGCTGAGTGGCGCTTATTTTGGTTGCTTTTGACCTCTAAATAGCCCCGAGATCGATCACAGAATTTTGTTGATCATCACCATGGGCACTAAGTAATTGCAGCAGGCGACAAATGTAAAACCAGCAAACACATTCAGATAAATTACGTTCAAACAGAGGGGTCTGCAAAATCATCATCTGAAAACATTTGCACTCACCCCTTCCTTTTTTCCTCAGTTTCTGTCTGAATAGTTTAAATTGGTAGACGTTTGAAAGGAGTTTGAAATTTAGCTAAACTCAAATGAGAGATTTGCCTAAATATGTTTGTTTATTTTAGTTTTACATTCTCCTGCGCCGTCAAATGGAAAATTGCTGATGCATTTCAACCTTCAAGCTGTTATCGAACAAAGAAAAAACATTAATTCAAAGTCAATGCAAAGTGTTGTCAGACAGATTTAAAATCTTGCAAACAAACAGTAGTTTCACTGTCGGCTATTTGATGCAAAAAAGTGACAAAATCAGGATGTCTTTAATGGTAAATTAATCTTGATCCATGGAAATATAAATGTGTGAATGTGCAAATTTGTGCACAGAGTTCATAAGTATTGTTTGGCCTTTTTTTGTCCTGTAAGAACTGAATAAAAATAATCCGATCTAGAAAGACGTTGTCAGATTAGTTGAGTTTACTTGCTGCTATTAAAAACACCTCTGATGAAGACATACTTTTAAATTTAAAAATAGAATGTTCAGCGTCTGCTATTTATTCAGAAAAATCTTACGCCAAGGAGCCTCCTGAAAATGTTTAATTCCAGTATCAATGAGATTTGGATATGATAACTTGGCGAAAATTTGCTCGTTTCTAGCATTAAGGGGAAATGTATTCTTACCTTACCCGTCACAGTCTGAATAAAGGCGGACTTTTAATCAACAGTAGAATTTCAAATGATACATTAGGCCACGCATGTAGGTAATAAATAAATGGGGTAACTTTCATTACGATTTAAATAAATTTATTCTGAAACACGGTAACCTACTTCATGCAGCACTGCTCATTTTCTACTCTGATGGAAGTCTCAACTTGGGGAATAAGGACAAATCTGATAATGACGGATTCTAAATATGGTTAAAATGTGACATGGAAGGGGGACTGATTGAACTGTGATGGTCACTGTCACATGGATAGGCCTACTTGAATATAATGATCGAATATTGGCTATTTTACTGACATCAGTGGTCACAAGTTTCTAAAATAATTACTCTGGGCCTATTATAATTGAGATAGCAACGTGTAGTGGACAATTCAGAATGACTGTTAAGGACGTTGATTTTCAATTTGGGTGACTGCTGAACGAGGAGAGGTGAAATTGGCTGCAGACAGGAGCTTAGCTAGTTAAATAAAAACTTGCTCCGGTGCTGGCTAGCTCCACAGACTTTGTTTCCATAGTAACTAGTGCCATGGCTTAGCTCACACGCTCTGTGCAACCGAAATGGGGCTTGAGATCAGGCTAATCCCGTGCCGATCCTGGGCTAATCCCTTATCCTGCCTTTGTGCAATAGGCCCCAGGCTGCCCTGTTTGATTGAATGTCAAATAATCTGAGTAAATGGCAAACCGTAGAATTTTTACATATCATTAAAAAGATTAATTAAAAATAAACCATTTTAAGATGAACTTGGTTTTTAAGCGTTTCAAAATATATACGAATTGGAAAAATTTTGTGAAGCATATCGAACATGAAAGTGAGAGAAATTATTTTCGCATTGCACGCAATAGACAAATGCAGCGAGGACTTGGCAAACACATTCAGGCAAACGCAAATTGGGAGCATTTTTTATTTGATAATTGAACAAGATTTGAAATAAAGTAATTAATGGCTGTTTATTTTGGTTGCTTTTGACCGTCTAAATAGCCTAAAGTCAAGGTGGAAGACATTTTGTTTAAGCGTATCGAACGTGAAAATTATTGCATTCGCACGCATCGCGACCAAATGTAAAACCAGAAATAATCTCGCAAACACATTCAGATAAATTACATGCTGAGCAAAGCAAAGGTCTGCAAAATCATCATCCTCTACCCAACAATTGCTCTCACCCCCTTCCCAATTACTTTGCTCAGTTTGCAATCAAACAGTTGATTCGCTCAATTAACGATTTAAATTGGTAGACAATCTGATTTATTTGAATATGTTTTGTTTGTTACATTTTGAAATTTAAATGACCATGAAACATGACAGATTTGCCTAAATCTGTTTGATAGATTATTTTTAGTTTTACATTCTCCTGCGCTGCGTGCAAATGCGTTAAAAATTGTGACGTTCGATACGCTTAAACAAAATGTTTTCCACCTTCAAGCTGCTTTGACACCGGAAGCGAAACGAATTTTTCGCACGACAAATTACATTCAAAGTCAATGCTTTGCACTGATTTTGAATGTAATCTGTCGTGCGAAAAGTTCGTCTCGCATCCAGTATGAAAGCGCCTTCACTGTCGGCTATTTAGACGCTCAAAAGTAACCAAAATCAAGAGCTTTATTTTAAATTAATCTTGTTCAATTATCAAATAAAAAATGCAACAAATTTGCGGCACGGATTCGCCTGAACTTGTTTGCCAAGTCTTCACTGTATTTGTCTGTTGCGTGCAATGCGAAAATATAATTTTTCTCACTTACAAAGTCGAGATGCTTCACAATATGTTTTCCACATCGTGTATGTTTTGAAACTCTTGAAAACCAGGGCCTTCTTAAAATGGTTTATTTTTAAGAAATCTTTTTAATGATATGTAAAAATTCTACGAGAGGTGGAGTTCAGAGGTCTGCTATTTATTCAGATTATTAACATTCTTTCAATCTAACACGGCAGCCTGGTTAGGTCCGTCTGCTCCTCATTATCTCTACTTAACCAAAATGTGGCCAATAATGATTTGGATTGGTCACTTGGCTGAATAAATTGCTTGATTGCAGGTTAGGCAAAATACACGGGAATTGTAAACTAATTATGCCAAGGTGAAGGAGGCTGTCCAAACTCGCTGGTAATTAGCGGACTTCAAATCACAGTTTTCTTCCCGGAAGCATTTCAAATGATCGCATTAGGTATGTGTCATAGAAAAGGTAATAAGCAAGCACGTCTGTCTGCCTCATAGTGGCAGTAACTTTCATTGCGCTTGTGATAACCGCGATTCCGTTTATCGTGCAGCCCTATATGCATGCCCTTAATCCACCAATCTGGTTTGAGGGAAATTTGACAGTTGCTTACCATCTAGACAGAAAACTTTCTGCCTTAGGCACAGAAGTACCGCAGTGCGTGCACTTTAGCATGGTCTGGGCTGGCGATTGGTCCAGGTGTAGTCTTATGATAAAATGCGATTGAAATCGCATTGCACTGGCAGATCTCCATCACCATACCCCAAGCTGTGCCTTCATGCCCATCTGGGCATAAGTGTATTGATTTAGATCCATAAAAATACCATACCAATGTAAATGCATGAATTCATGCTGCACTGCATGAAGATGTCGATGCGTTCGCGCTATACGGGAGCGCAATGCCAGCGCCGCCACAAAAATGGGGCCCATTGTCTCCATACTGCCTGCAATGAAATACAGGTCAAATTAAATGTAGAAATCACTGTTTTCTGAGTTGATGTGAATTTTGCATGCCGTCCCTGCCATTTCCGAGTTGGGTTTGTATCAAATATGAGACCATTACCTGGCAGCACACCTCCAGTTGATAGCAGATTGGCTCAAATATGACCCAGTCTGAATTTTGATTCAGCGTTGAATCCTCTCCGTCCAAATGCCTTTTCTAGAATTTGTTGTGAACAGCTCTTTCTTTCAAGGACCTCTGCACTAAACCTATCAATTTAAGTGCAGTCAAGCCCGGAGTCCCATCTACACCATGCTCAGTTATCCCCTCTTACTCCAATTCTGTGTGTCCCAGACTTTCTGCCAAGCTGTCAAGACCAGAGCTGCAGAGCATAGCATAGCCAGGGGCTTACCAAGGTCAGAAATCTATTCCATGCTCAGATTTTACCGTCCTTTCTGCAACCATATTGCCGCTATAGTTTACAGAAGTGGGAGATTTTTAGGTATTTACAAGTACGGACACTTCATTGCTAAAGATGCCACATTGACAACCAATAGTGCCTCCTCACATATGGGGAGGCCTTTATCTTTACAGTTATCCAAGAAATGCATTAGTGTATTTTATATAGCCCTAAACTCCAATTCATCTCTAACAGGGTAGGTCTAAATTACATCATGCAATGGGCTCAAAGGTGTAGCTTAAGTACCACAGCCACTGCACAGTTGCAGTGTTGAGTCAGTATGCAGCTAAAGTGTTAAAAAGCCGAACCATAACAGACTTATTCGTAATATCCGTAAGGAGTGGAAAGTGGGCATGTGTTGATGTGGACTACATGTTCCAGAAGGGATATGGGAACAGAGCAGTGAACGAGTTGCTCTGTCTTATCACTCCAGGCAGCCAGTGGTTGGCTGATGCATGGAGGACGATTTCAGCACATCCAGGAACCTTAATCTGATCTCTCGGTTTTCGGCTCAGTGCCTCTCTTCACTTTCCGGAGAGACTGTAAATGAAACTGCCTCTATGTGAGTAGGGTTAAGAGAGGACAGCGCACATCTCCGGGTACTGGTACATCAGCCAGAAAAAAAGAGTAGCAACATTGAAAAAAATGTGTCCTTTTTTAGATGAGGAATACCTTATATGCATATAGGTTAATGAGCATCTACATCAGAATTAGATGAAAAGGCAAAGAATGGTAAATGAATTTGTCCTTTGGTCCCTTTATCAAAGTGGCTTAGTTTTTAATGTTTGCATCGAAAAAATTAGTTGGCTTGTAGCACTTTTCTTTGCTGTGGTAAACACAATAAGCAGTGATGAGGGCGTAAACTTTGCTGGCTCCCTGACACGGAAATGTACTATGCAAGCAGAAGCCTACTTTCCAGGACTCATGCTGGCAGTTTCCTTTTATTTTAGTGTTATTTGGATCTCTTAACTGACAGTGTCACATCGGCACTTTGTTGAACAAGAAATGGAAAAACTGTCCTCAGTTGAACTCTCAAATATCCGCGTGAAACCTGTGCAGTATTTGGGCTAACCTAGTCTGTTCATCTTGCAGCCTCTTGATCACAGTTCTTCAAGCTGCTGCAGCCCAAAATTGGACAATTCCAATTAAATTCCGTCAGACAAGTCGTTCTCCTCGAAATTGACGGAAACGAAATTCAAGATGGCTGCCGTGGCGGCCATATTGCATATCGGAGCGCGCCCATTTTCGAAAGCAACCTTCCTCTTGTCAACCCCAATCCACAGTGCAAAAAACAATTCCGTCGGACAAGTCGTTCTCGAAATTGACGGAAACGAAAATTTTTGACGGACGGACGGCATGCTCCATAACATAATATGCCCTTCTCGACTTAAGTCGAGTGGGCATATTATAACAATAATAATAATAATAATAATAATAAAAACTACATTCTACTTTCTGTGTGAAATGTCAGTGTTTGAAATCAACGGAGTTAAACTTGGTTTCACCTGTCTTTTATATTTTCAGAACCTTTGCGACCAAAAATCTAAATTTGTCTAGTTGTTCACCTCTGTTTCTTGAATTCCCAGACCCAGGGTTCCCTTGCAGAACATTTCCCAGTGTATCACACTCCATCCACTAGCTTGTGTTCTTCCCACTGTACTTCCTGGTGCCGTCTCTTTCCCAGGTAAATGGTGCACACATACCCAGCCTGTGCTCATGTAAAAGAGAACCACCCTCGCTGGACTGAGCAGCCTTCTTCAATCGCTCCAAGGCCCAGTTCCGATGCTCAAGTGCCCATAGTAGGCCCTTTTAATTCAATTCTACAAATAAAATTTGTAGTATGTTGTTAATTATGTTCTCACTGTGCTGAATACGCTGCTTTTCTATACTGCTGTAGTGTGTTTTCTTAATTTTTGCCAATATTGTGTGTTCATGTTGAGCCCCAGATTGCTTGTAAACAGAAGCCCTTGAGGAGCTTCACATTGACTTACTAACCTTCACTTCTCCTTACACCATCTTCATTTGAGGATGGTAAACTGTCGCAGGAATTGAACCGTTTTATTCTGTCGGAGGAGAAGAAGTAGTATAGATGGTGAGAAATGATCACAGAATTCCATGGCTTTGTTCACCCAAGTCATTTCCACTGTGCAGGTCCAAACGCTCACAGCTTTGTAGTTACTTAGCTGGTTTTCCTCACGTGTTCAGTTATCTGTCACTCAGAAGAGCTTGTTGGGCCATTTAACTTACAAGTATAGGTGTGCTTTGAAGATGCAGTGAAGCCTTATCTGAGCAAACAGGAGTTCGGTAGAAACTTGCTGTCTGCATTTGTTGCATTTGTTATCTGTCCAGATAAACATGCTGAAGCGTGCGTGCGTGTCACCGTGTGCACATCTGCACAGCATACGGTCGTAGGTTCGTATCCTCAGCATTCTCGTCTATTTCCGTACAAGCAGGTGTTCAGAAGGTGCAGCAGCTTCTCCAGAATGGCGTGCTGATCTTGGATCGATTGAGTACACTTACGTTTATATTTCCTATGCCTCCTCTCACCATGAAATTTCCCCCATCTTTTCCCAAGTGAATGACATGCTGTCTTTGAGTTGGTTTGCCAAAATTCGATTTTATTTTTTGCAGTTTTGCAGGTATAATTTACTTTTTTTTTTTTTTTTTTTTTTTTTTAATGGATCTGTTTTCAAAATATCACCGTACCACATTGTGTTACAAAATTGTCAATTGTTGAACTGGCATTCTTTAAGCAAAGTATGTTCTTGTCATTAGTGGTATCCGACGTGATGTCACTAACTTCAAGTGCACTTCATGTTGTATGTTGTTCTGTAGAAGGGCATCTTTTAACTGACAATCATGCAATGTAATATCTGTGAAACCACGATGTCTCTATGAAGACCACCAAATTTGCATATCGACAACCGAATGTCCTGCAATTTTTGCATTTTCCTTGATTAAGCTGACCCAGAGTCTGGCTTAAGCGGATGTTACCTGGTTCTTATTCAATTAATATGCATACTGTGTGTGATTTGTGTTCAGTCAGTGGGGCTGACTTGTGAAAAAGCTGATAGAAAGATCCAGAAAGGGGAGCATAATGCGGGATCCCCCCCCCATTTATTTAGCATTAAAAAAAATTGAGCCAGTTACCACTGTAAACTGAGGCTATCACATCCTAGGTGTCAATAATTTGTGTATTTTCCATTTAGGGAGTAAACCAGCATTGGTGTATACAACTTTTCTGAAAAGTGGTTTCAAATAATAAGGATTCAGCCCGCCAACTGGCTGGTTTGGCAGCACATTAGAGATAGCAAGATGCCTGGAGGTCAGTGGAAGTATGCTCAGCAGTGTGGTTGAGAAAGATCTTGTCTAGAAATACTTTTGAATTACCTAAATATTTTTCAAAATTTACATCCTTCTCAAATCTGACCGTTTAGAAGGTTATGAACACTTTTCGCACTACTTTTTCAACTTGAGTTGAGCTGAGCAACTGATTAAAATTGAAATTGAACGTATTATGTTTGCTTGACGCAAAAGCAAATCGCATAAAACTCGCTCGGTATTTTGAATGACAGGGCAATTTCGCATTATTGCATTACAATTTTCGATGCAAAAAAATTATGCTCTACCCATCATTATGAAGCCAATGGTTATTTTCTTTTTATACTGATAAAAATTCTTACGTGCAGCACTAAAATGTGAATAGTAAGCGGTTAGTTCGTAGCATTCTGTGATTTGCCTGTAAAATGTTCCTCAAATCCACATTTCTGGCAGTTGGAAACTCGATTATGGGCTTGATGCTGCAGTTTTTCTGCCTTGACTTTCTTTTTCATCTTTGTTTTACTGCGTGTCTTGTCTGGCAGCACCAAACACTTGTGCCTCTCGAGAGTCTTTATTGCTGAATGTTCAGCCTGCAGTCTTACTTCCTGACAAATTCACCGGTACTATCTCATGTGGTTTCACAATGACTTTTGTGATGCAAGAGATGTGTAGCATGACTGGGGAAACGGTATGTGAAGCTCATCACTTTCCATCACGTTTAAAATGATTCTGCTGGTGGCTGTTTGTGTTATGATGTGTTTAATTGAGCCAGGGAGGGCAACTCCAGGCTTGGAGGGCCGCAGTGTCTGCAGGCTTTTGTGATCTTCTGTCAGTCAGCGGACAATTAATGTCTGTAAAATGTGGTGTTTTTCTAAATTAGACGATCAGTGACTGATGCAGTTAATGTAGGAATACCTTTTTTTTTTTGTCTGAGGCCATTGTGTTTGTGTGTGTGTTTGTGTGATTGCCGTTCGCTGTGTGCATGTATATGTTCACTGGTCCAATCAAACAAATTCTAGTTGCTTTCTCAATGTCACTTGGTACTGGTGGACTTTATCACAAACCCTCTTTTCTGGGTTCAGTTCTATTTTCGGTGACCTTTTCCCCACTGAAATTGTGTGTGGGGGCTACCCAGCTGGAATTACCTGTTTTATATACCTGTACCTGTTGCTTAGTTACCTATACCTTTGTGTAATGGAGTACTGAAGTACTCACCGAATGCATGTACTTTATTATGCAGAATATGGACATCAGGATATGAATGTGGAAGACTGTTGTTATTTGCATAGACTGTCAAAATTTTTGAAATGCTGCATAAGTATTCTTATTTGAAGTATAAAGAGTGCCATTTCCCACACTGAATGTGTACTTTTGCTGTGGATGTTAATTTAAGTAGGTGCATTTTTTTTTCCCAGACCCATGCAGGGTTTCCCACGCGTAGACTATTGTGCAGGCCGCCACAGAATTAACTCGGACCGCCACAAATTGATTCCGCCCCAATGCAATTTTCTCTATTGCATTCTCATCTGTGTGCGCGCAAAGGGGAAAAAAAAAAAAAAAAAAACGGTAAAATTAAAAGTACTGGAAGACGCGTAATGTGCGCAATATTAGTGCCATGCTCCCCCGAGCCAACAAAAGAAAAGGCATCTTCCACCCTCCCTGCTCAACAAAATAAGATGCAGCTACCCCTCCCTCCCGGTCTACCTCCACACATTGCTTCCTGCTCTGTGGGAAACACTGCCTTGACTTTGTTTTCTCATAAGTGGACCACTGTTTATAGGTTGAATGATTAATGCCTTAAACTTGTCTCTGGACATGGATTGCTGTTTTTCTTAATGGCTCACCCTTGCCAAAATCGAAAAGTAGTTCTTGCAGGAGGAGTGATGTTTTGGCATTTTTTTAATTAATGGTAACCATAACCTCATTTTTAATTGGTCTGTCTTTACACATCAAAAACTGAGTAAAGAATTTCATCGTAATTGGAAGTTTGATTTTTATTGTGTCAAAGTCGATGGGGGACGGTGACACAGAAGTCAAGAACAGGTTTCAAGGTCTATCATTCCTTGTAATTTTGTGCCGAATAACATCCCATCATTTTTTTAATATATTTTATGGTGAGAGAGACGGCCTTTAAAATTCTTTGAGAAATTTTCCTAGGACCACCTGGCACTAAATGATCTGGTGTCGACTCGCATTACTGTGAATCTCTGAACAGGTTATGAGGGCCCAAAACATTATCTAGCATGACCGTTACGGCATATCCTCCCCTCCATTCTCTAAGACAGGTCTTCCCAACTCGTGCGCTTGAAATATGAGTTTGCACTCCACCCCTAACAAACTCGCATCAACAGATGCTGTTATAAATGGTGTGATTTGTCCTGTTAATTAGAAGAAGCTTGTGTCCACATTAAGGTTTAAATAAAAACCCAAAGGACAATAGATATCCAGGAATGGGGTTGGGTTGTCCTGCACTGGGATATATGGTCCAGTTCTACTCTTTATTTATTTTTTTTTTGTAAATCACTTTTTTAAACAAGTTTTGTCTAGATAAAATCTGGAGGAACCATTCCTGTTAGGTGCTGTTAGGTAGCATAAGCTAGACAATTTATCTATGTCCTGATTAGTCACTACTCCTCACTTGTGTACGGTGATTAAGGTGCTTTGTGTTCATGCTCATGATAGGATTCAGGCCTGTGCTACACTCACATTTATCTTCTGTGGTAATATATGATAATTAGCTATTAGTGATGGGACCTGACCATCTCTGATACAAATTACTTGTGATCATGAAGGTGAACTTGAGAAACAGGGGTTTTTTGGAGGACGGTAGGCGACGTTCGGTCGACCTTTTTGAGTCGCCGTAGCGTTCATTAGACACGCCCAGCCTGGTCGCGCCTTGAGGATCAGTACAAACTGAATCTGATTACGTTTCAAAAAAACCCAGCAAACATCAGTCTTCCCCCGTAATGATCAGTCCATAGAACATGTAAGCCAAGTACTGCAAAAGAGAATAATTGATGTCTCTGTACAACCCTCCCACAAAAGTCCTTGAGTTTTCAATCTCCTGGGCCATCTCTCTTTACCTCAAAACAAAGTGCAGTACTGGATGATTAGATTAAGTATGATGCTGGAGTTTAGCCTTAATGAGCTTGCCTGTGGGATTGTGCTGGAAGCTGGTAAGGTTTGAAAAGAGGGGATCAAAAAGGTGAAATCGAGGTCATCTCTTTCCATTTCATCTTCTGCCCCGACACGTGAGCCGTGTAATTGCTCCTTGTGGTTGATAAACTAAGGTTCTCTGTGGCATTCTTGCTCTCTATTGGAAGTGCCTTGCGGAAAATCAGTTAGCAGAGACCCTTGTGTGAGTGTTTTGCTGATAGGAATCTATCTGGTTGTACTTTTAATGGGTTTCTTTGGGGTTTAGAGCAGCTAGAAGGGAGAGGGAGAACTGCGCCGGCCGGTCTCTGTGCTCCCATGTGCTGCGATCCTGCTGCAGAACCTTCACCCGAGCATTACCCGACAGCTGGACCAGCCATCCTGCTCAGCACTTTAGGAAAACATTCACTTACTTTAAATTTTTAATCCCCACACAGAGACTACAGCATGATGGTTGTGGTCCCGCATTAACCTTTAAAGTGCTTAGTTTTTACTCGCCCTATCCCTACAAAAGTTAATCATTCATTATTTAGTTGACAAATGACCTTCAGAAGAACTCACGGGTACCTGTGAACCCCTCTGAACATCATTGTGAACTAATTTGCCAGCTAAAAATGGACAAAATTGTTGACCTTTTGAAAGCTGAAATCTGAAATTTTTCTTCGTATATTTAGCACCTTGCTTGACTATAGCAGTGATTAGCACTTTAAGGGTTAACATTGGCCTATTTTAGAAAGTAAATGCATCCAAATATTTAAGAATAATTTTTTGGGTAACTTGTAGAAGTCTGTCGTATCCAAGTAAGTTCAGGAAGAAACCAGAATATTTTGAAGAATCTACTGTAAAAGGAAAAAATGTGCTGTTTGCGTTGAGGTTGATCAGCACAGACATGATATGGAGCGCGTGTTTCGCGACAGCATACCTTGAGTCTTCATTGAAATATCACTCGGACATATTGAAACCCATTTTCACCTAACCGGTGCAGTACCCGTTCAAAACATGAGAGCTTTTGGGCCACACCCTGCTAAGTCTCACTCTGGAAGTAGACGCTCGACTCGGTCTACAGAGCACCGAAGCCCCGCCCCCTCTCCTGCACAGAACACTGGCTGCTTGTTTATTCAAAAATTATTCATACTGAAATTGTCTACTGTCCAAAGTGCTTCAAATTTGACATTGTACGTCTTTGGGTCCTCAGCCATAAACCTGTCAAATGTGAGGTAGATTGGATGAACTACTCTAGACATATGCGAGGGACGCACATAGACACACACACACAGATTCCTTGCTGTATGGTTAGACGGTTAGAATCTCGTCCAGCTGTAGATTCTATGTCAAGGTTCTATTGGCCTGTATTTGAACTCTCATTGTAGTTTCATTTTCTCCTTTTGCAGGTCATCGTCATATTCCAACTCCTGACGTTTTAGTAACCAAAGACTCTGATTCACGATTGCATTGCCCTGTATTTGTCAACTGCGACCAATGAGTAATTTTAACTGTAAGAAGTTTGCTTTTGTATTTTAATGCTGGAACCCCAAGGGCAGTTTATATTGGCCACTGTGGGATGAATTAGTTTCATTCCTTAGCACTCTGTTTTCAGATTGAAATGGAAATGATAAGGCAGAATGTGTTTTGTAATCGTGTATGGGCCCAAGAGCTCATTTCACTCTCATGAATCATGTGAGTCGTGATTCTCAGTAGCAAACGGTGAGCCAACCTGTGGAGTACACATAGCTGGGCACTCCTTACTGTCAGCAGTAGCAAAATTTGATTGCAGAATAGCAAAATGAGTGTGTTTCCCTGGATTCTGTTCGTCCTACGCTTGCAGCATTACTATAAACTGTGATTACCCAAATTAAGGCCTGGAGATTTGGTCATTTTTTAAGGCAAAAATAAAAGGTTCCACTTGAAGCCTTCAGTTTGTTGTTTCTCCTGCTGGGGTTAGGGAGTTTGATCTGTTTGTTAAAAGAGAGAGAAAAAAAAATGGCTGAGGCTTATTTGATTCCCCAAGTCCTCACATCAGCCCTCGGCTACACCAGCAGTTGGATATTTGATTGTAATCTCATTTCATTTTATTTTCCTTCCCACTGGAATGAGTTCTCTGATGATGGTTCGATTTACCCTTGTGGGCCAGGTGTTGGGTTGGCAATGATTCTCTCTCTCTCTCTCCCTCCCTCCATTAAAGACACAGTCTGATACAGAATAATTGGCACCCTTGATGAAACTAAAGAGAAAAGCCTGCACATAATGAGGAATTGTGACTCTCCCAATAAACAGCAGTTGATAATTTTGAACTTAACACAAGCATTAACTATTATATGTATAATACATATTAACTATGTACTCTGACTTTTTAGAAATCCTTCTCATTTATTTTTTATGAAGTAATCTTATTTTTACTTTGCTGGAGTCAAAATCATTTGCCCAGACAACTATTTATTGTGATTCAAATCAAATGATGAAACTGATAATTGAACTTAACTGAAGGCAACCTTCGTCTAAAGCAGTGGTACCCTCTTTATACTGGCCTGTTCTTTCTACTGCAATTAGCAGGTGTACAATTTTAATAAAATTTTGTCCTCCTAATTAGGAGCTTTTCGTATTTTAAGCTGTTATTTACCATCTTAAGCCACATTTTGACAGAAATATCCATGTGTCCTGGGAAGGATAAAAAAATATCCTGTTCAAATTGTGTTTATTTTTCTATATTGCAAGCAGTATCAGGTGACAACATTTATAATCAGATCAAATTACTAGGAATTAGAATCAGTAAGCTCCAAATTATGTTGCTGAACACAAGCGTTTAAAGGTCTTTCAAAATAATTGGCTTGAACTTAAGAACATAAACGTGCCACAAAACAAGTTTAACTCTCTCGTGCTTGGCTGATGAAGTATTATTTTTCGCATTCATTGTCCTACGGTATCATCTGTGCGGAATCTATTGATTGTTTACTTAGATATGTAAAAAAAAATTTGAACCTCTTTTTAATGCTTTTGTTTCTAAGATATTAAAATCCAATATGGAATTTTTATTATTTCATGCATTGCTATTTGTCAAAATTTGGCTTAGGAGGATAAATATCTGCTCTGAATATAAATGCATGGTATAAAAAAAAAAAAAAAAAAATCTTGTTTGATTGCAGTTGTGGTTGGAACAAAAGCCAGCACACCCCAGAGGGGCACAGGACTGAGCGTGGGAGCCAGTGGTCTAAAGGATCACGTTGCATCATTGCGAGTCGACCCATTCATGGTTTCTGATGAGGAGAATAAGTCTAGAAATGCCCCATCAGAACCCAGACCTCAGTATTTAAATGCCATGAATGAGACCCTCAAAGATTTAAACACAGGAGATCTGCTGACAGTTTAAAGGAAGTTTAACTTTTTTGCTTTTGCTTTTGCTTTTTTTAAGCGACTAACTTATCAATTAAGGGAATAAGAGTAACTAGCACTCTGCCTGTGGGGATCCACGGGTTCTATTTTATGTAACTTCGTGCAGCATTATGATGTCATCACATGCACCTTCATGATGTCATCACATTGCTATGGTGTTGCTATGGCGTTTCCATAAACTCCAAGGAGGCGGTCACGGGACCGATGTTTTTATAGTAACTAAAACTAAGTAACCATCAAGGGGAATACGCTGCGCTGACATTCCGCGCTCAGTGGAACACGAAGTCACCTGCAAGACGGAGCATAATAGCGTTGCTCACGTTATGCTGCAGATTACGCGCTACTTTCTCTTGCGGCCTGGCATCTGTTTTTTGGGATTCGGGACTCCTGTGGATGAATTGACTTGGGTTCAAAAGGGGGAATCCCCAGGAGAGGACATACAGGGGGAATCCCCAGGAGAGGACAAAGGGGGAATCCCCCCTGCATGTCTATATTATAAAAGCGTAGCTCACGTTATGCTGCAGATACGCGCCCGGCAGAGTCTAGCACCGATTGGCCGGACACAGTCGCCTGCAAGACGGAGCCAAACAGCGTCGCTCCCCCTATGCTGCAGACATGCGCCCGGTGGAATCTAGCACTGATATGCGCCCGGCGGAGTCTAGCACTGATTGGTCGGAAACAGTCGCCAGCAAGGCGGAGCCAAACAGCGTCGCTCCCGCTGTGCTGCAGATACGCGCCCGGCAGAGTCTAGCACTGATTGGCCGGAAACAGTCGCCAGCAAGGCGGAGCCAAACAGCGTCGCTCCCGCTGTGCTGCAGATACGCGCCCGGTGGAATCTAGCTCTGAGTGGTCAGACACACACGCACGCATGCACGCACACACACACACACACAGAGGCCACTCGGCTATTATAAAATAGATTGTAGCCCCCGGACGAAGTCGGTCGGCTACTATGGATTCACATTTGTCGTCTCCGCCGTCGCGTCCGCGTCGGTAGACACTTTCTTGTGGACCTTCTACAGGCTGTAATTTTCAACCGATTTCTTTCATTTTTTGTATGGACATGTGTTGCACTTATGTCACACAGCGATTTTGGTTGCCATGGCAACAGTATTGACTGAATAATATGCAAATTAGTGGCAAAACATAGAGATTTCTTTGTGGACGGAGTACAGGCTGCAGTTTTTGACCGATTAATTTCTTATTTGGTATGTACATGTGATATACTTCACTTATGACACCTATCTATTTTAGTTGCCATGGCGACAGTTTTGGCCGAATAATATGCAAATTAGTGGCAAAACAGATTTCCTTGTGGAGGCTGTACAGGCTGCAATTTTTGACCGATTTCTCTCATATTTTGTATAGACGTGTCTTACGCTTCACTTATGACACCTATTAATTCTTGTTGTCATGGCAACAGTATCAGCCAAATAATGTGCAAATTTGTGCTGAAACATACACTCTTCCTTGTGGACGCTGTACAGGCTGTAATTTTTGACGTATTCCTTTCATATTTGGTACGTGCAAGTGTTATACTTTACTTATGACACCTATCGATTTTGGTTGCCTTGGTGACAGTATTGGCCGAATAATACGCATATTGGTGGCAAAAAATAGAGATTTCCTTATGGACGCAGTACAGGCTGCAATTTTAGACCGATTACTGTCATATTTGATATGTACATGTGACATATTTCGTTTATTACACCTATTGATTTCGGTTGCCATGGCAACAGTATTGGCCGAGTAACGCGGAAAAAGGGGAGAAGTGGGCTTTCAGGGGCTATACCCATGCGGTCGCAGCCACCCAGACTGTCTAGTTTTAATTGAAGTAATACTCGAAAGTGGCCGAACCACATTACAAATTTATCGTGGGATTTTACTTCAATCACCGGTAGCTAAGCTGCAGTGAGGTTGTCGCCTATGCACTCTATGGCTATGTGCTGATGGTGCTCAGAGTCAGTGTTGTGTAGGAACTGGAGTGCGTGAGGGGAAGCTAATGATGCTCCCTTCATGGAAGAAATCCATTGAAATGTAGCCGGTGGCGTTATCCTAGCTCTGCCTTGTATCATCACAGGCACGTGCTACAGGGAGGCGCAGGAGAAGGATCTGAAGGAGGCTCTGAAGGACGTGGATCCCGAAATCCCGCTGGTGTTCGTCAGTGGAAACCACGACGTGGGGAACACGCCCACGCCGGACACGGTGGAGCTGTACCGTCGCCACTGGGGCGACGACTTCTTCAGTTTCTGGGTGGGCGGGGTGCTGTGCCTGGTGCTGAACTCCCAGCTCTTCTTCGACGGCTCTGCCTGTCCCGAGCTCCGGGACGCCCAGGAGGCGTGGCTGGAGGAGCAGCTGCAGAGGGCGGCCGAAGGGCCCAGTCGACACACTCTCATCTTCCAGCACATTCCACTCTACCTGCGCACTCCGGACGAAGAGGACGACTACTTCAACTTGCAGAAAGGTGTCAGAGAGAGCCTGATCCGGCGATTCAAGCAAGCAGGTATGAGATCTGATCTCGCCGTTCCTCTGTGGGGTCCATTCAGATCTGAGTGCCTTCAAATGATGAATTTTTCTCAATTTCAAGGGGCTGACTTCATCACCGTAGATGGCATTGTTTACAACATGTGAGTTTTACCTGCATTTTCAATTTTTGCACAAGTGGCAAATATATTAATTTCTCATCGGAAGAGTTCTGTCATGAGCATCCAAACATGAGCCATGGAGAGCTCTCTTTCCCCACTCATGTTCCACTCATAAAATGGATGCATGTCCTTCCAAGCACCAATTAAGCATTTAACTTTCCTCAGAAGCGTTGCAGTATTTGTTTTAAATGGAGCTCATAGGCTTGCGTGTGCAACAGGTTTATTTCAGCATAAGTGCATTTTATTTTATTTTTTTTATTCAACACCGACATCAGCTTGGACCAGTATAAACAATCTTTAGCATGTTCATTCTCTGGTGTGATTTTAATGAAATGTTCTTCCATGTGTTATGTATGAGTATTTTATGTAAAGTACTGTGTATCATTTGTAAATGGAGATTTGTTACATACTATTTGTGCTGCCTTACTGGTCAGCTATTTGTTTATTTTGTTCATCATTTAGCACCCTCTGGTGGTATGACTGTAGAAAAACATGATCTGATGCAATACCACTTGTTTGTGATGAAATAGACTAGTGCTTTCTAGAAGTTTCTGGCTTCTTCTTGCCTGGAGGGGGCCGGATCACCCAGGACTCCTGTAGATCTTTCCAGAATGTTCCTAGTCTATATAAATGCTTTGATTTTGTTCAGTTGAGAGAGAGTTTTCTTTTGGCATCAGTTACATAGTGGCATTAGAGTGTTGTTGTAAGATTGCACAGTGGATTATTTGTAGAAGTTTTTGGACCTAATCAGTGAAGAATAAATTTGTTTAAGTTGTCATTGCTGGTTTTCTTTGTTGTGATTTTCAAGTCATAACACATGTCCAACATTTGATGCTCATTATTGCTCCTTGATTAGACTAGAGAAGGTTTTATTTCCCATCCTATCAATCTCAGGTTGTTGTGGTCACCTTGCTTTCACGCACATGTAGTGCTGAACATTATCCTTCATTGCTCTATTTTATCACACCAAATTTGATGCGAGAATTGATAGAAGACAGATTTGATCACAGTTGAGCTGAATGATTTTGCGCATTTCTACCTTATTGTTTTGGGTTTTTTAGGACGTGGTTACCGTGGCTTGCTATGTGCATATTGCCCAGCTTCCATCTATTTCGCTTTGTCATAGACTTTTTCCTTCATGCTCTTGCTGTTAAAGGGGTAGTTCTCTCTTAACACTCAATGTGTGTGTGTGTGTGTGTGTGTGTGTGTGTGTCTGTCTGTGTGTGTGTGTGTGTGTCTGTGTGTAGGACGTCTATCCATCTGTCCGTATAGGGAGGTACCTGGCTGATTAAATCAACTCCGCCCACAGTTTTTATACGACATCCCTGAAACTTTGCACATATGCTGCTGATAGACTGATGATATGCGTATCACAGTCGCGACACCGACAGGGGATGTTATGCTCATCAAGCACTCTTGTTAAGGAGGGTGCTGCGTACAAAGCATTCCTAGTTCAGGTGCCTCGATAAAAAAGCACCCCACTCCAGTATCAATCTTTTCCTTCCTGTCCAATTACATGAAAGTAGAGGTGGAGTTTGATTTCTCGTTGGGTTCCATGATATATAAAGATGGCAAAGAAATCCATTGTTGTCTTAAGCAGTGTAACACACGATGGAACAAATGTTGTTTAATATGTGTACAAATTTTATCTCTTAACTCTTTGTAAGAGCAAAATGAGTGCCAACCAACGATCAATTATTTAAACAAACAAACACTCCTAACTTTCTGGCGGAATTAGCTATTGCCATTAAAATTGTTAAGAATGTTCCCTACTTGGCTGACAGGAATGCTGCTTAGCAACCGCAGAATAAGTGCAAAGACTTCCAAAAATCAGTGCAGACGAGCTTCAAGTTTCCATGCTGGTAAAGCACGTTTGGTGTGAACGGCCCAAAACTATGCGTTCTCAGGAACTGTTCACACTATACATGTTTTAGCGACATGGGGTGTCATTTATTATTATTATTATTATTATTATTATTATTACTGTGTTTTTACATCCAGTTGAGAACATGTGTACCTTTTATAAAAAATGTCCCACATCACCGTCACTCTTTTCTCCACAGTCTTTTGTTGGCAAACATGGCAAAAAGTTGAGAAATGAGAAATTGGTTGTTACTGCTAGCACTGACTTAGCCCTTAAAAATTATTTCACAGGAATTGTTTAATTTTTTTAAGCAATTCTGTTTCTCCCTCTTTAAGAGTAAAAGTGAGTGCCAATTGCTTTTCAGTCATTTTAAAACAACAAACAGCATACCTGTGTTTACTGTAGCTCACTAATACTATTTACCATGATTAGGATGTTTCATGAGTGACTTACCGGAGCGTTGCATGGCAATCACTGAAAAGACCTGTCCAGCTTTTATTACTTTGTAGGATTTTAAAAAAATCTGAACCGGCAAAAAATTTGGACAGAGAGTCAATATAGTGAATTGCTTCATAAAGTCAAAGCCGTAGTTCTTTCCTTCAGTGGCGAAATGTGTGAGCATATTATTTAGCCGTATACTGGAGAAGGCATTCAATTGGCTTTCAACTTGAACTCCAAGTAGCTTTGCGATGCTAGAAAGTATGTAAGTATATACTGTTCAATAGTTTGTTGTGCTTGACATATTGAAGCCCCATGAATTAGCATGCTATCCAGCAAGTGACTTTGTAACTGTTTTTTTTTTTTTTAAAAACTCCCCTATGATTTATTTGTGTTGCTTGTGTCTAATGTCAGTGTTAGACTGCAGTCTGATTAATCCCTAAATGATTAATAATTAACTGTTTTTTTTTTATTATTTTTTTAACTATTTTAACTATCTAACCTATAGCTTTGTGTTGTGTTGCTTGTGTCTAATGTCAGTGTTAGACTGCAGTCTGATTAATTTTCAAATGATTTTTGAACCAAATTAGCTTACTGGCACACGTAACTTAACCTCTGAACCAAATTAATTTAACAAATTTTTTAGATAGACTTGGATAAGTAGTGCTGTCCACAGTTGAGATTGTAGTCAGGGACTAGAATCTGTGTTTCTGAATTTGCAATACTGACTCTAGTTCGAATAATTTTGTGCACCTTACGCTATCCTGTCACTGTGTTAAGTGACATTTTCGAAGATCACTGTTTGGTATAGATTTTGGAGTTTAAAAACCGAATTCTTGGCACAATCCTTGAAACTTATGAGGGAAAAACTAGTTTCATCTGATGTGGAGTTGCGGCTCGAGCAAACTATTTCTGTGGCTCCTCAAGATAGGCATCTGGGCCCTGAAAGGGTGGTGTGTGTGTGTGTGTGTGTGTGTTTGTGTGTTGCACTGCTCTGGGAAATTCTGTACCAGTGTCATATCTGTATTGGGTCACATTTCTCCCCTGTATACGGGTAGAGACTGATGGTAGAACCGTGTATTGCTGTCCATATAATTGAAGTTTCAAAAACAGGTAATTCTTCTACCCTCTGAGGTCACCTGAGCTGAAGAATTGATTGCCAACACCCATCAAATATGAAGGATGGCTATCCTGTTTTTGGGTTAAAATCATAATGAACAACAAGAGTTATGTCCAACATTTTCCCCCTCATCAGAACTTCATGGAGCAGTGAAGGATTTATGGTCCAGGTCTCTAGGCCTCTCTTGTTTTGCTTGACTTTTTGTGCCAGTATTAAATGATGTTAGTTTAAGACGATTTGTTTGATGGATGGGCTCACTTCTCACATTCAGAACCATAGCTCACTCTCGTTCTATCTTGGCTCCGTCCAACTTGGCAGCCTGTACAATTTAAACTACGGCTAAATTGGAAAAGGCATGGATTTCAAATGAAAGATGAGAGGAATTTTACAGGATGTCATGTTAAGGGACAAAATCACATTTGCCGTTTTTTATGGTCCAGGCGGTAGTTTGGTTTGAGTCCAAGTGAAATTTCTTGAAACAAAGCCAAGCAAATCTGGGCAGCCTCTGGCCATTGTGAGTCTCTTCTTTATCGGCTGTGACGATGCACCAGGTGTCAGATTTGAAAAGACTTTAGCACTAATCCTGTCCATCTTTGGGGACTATGTTAACCAAGCGCTAAGTCTCAACACTGACAGTCAGGTCAATGAAAGATTTAGCCTGTATTTTTTCCTCCTCCTGCAGTTCCAGTTAACGGCGGTGATTTGCCCGTCAACTGCCAAGAGGAGCGGATAGGCACACTGGACAGACACTGCACTGTCCTGTCCAGTGCTCTTGCTGACACCTTAGGATCTGACACACACTACAGGCCTAAAGTTTGGAAGCAAAATCATATTTGTACAAAAAAAGATCATAGTTTCATTGGCATACTTTGCAACAAAATAAACATGATTATTATATAAGGAGTCACTTATCAGAATACATTTTGATTCAAATTATCAGGCCCATATTACTAGGCCCATGGTCCAAGTGCCCGCCGGATTGCCGTTGGCATCCGTTGGGCTGTAAACCATGACATAAAGTGAATAATGCAAACTGATTTGTTTTTTACTTTTTCACTGAAGTTGTGACTCTTGCAAATCTTCTCAACCCAAAAACTAAGCCCCTCCTTTCTTTTGTTAACATTTATTCAGCAACGGTCTGATAACATCAATGTATGCAGTCCCTAAAGGTAAATAGAGCAAAATGGTGCATATCAATGAAAGAAAAGTCTAATCATGCAATGAATGCATCCCAAAATCCATAAATTTCATACTGGTTTTTAAGAAAGGCATTGTGAACAGAAACCTGAAGTTGCTTCCAAATTTTTGACCTGCATTGGCCTTGCTTCCAAACTTCAGGCCTGTAGTGTATACAGAAACAAGTTCCTCTTTTCTTTGATGGGAATCGCTCTTCTGTATTGTTACGCCTCTCTGCTCCTTTGTGCTCGGCTCGCTCTCTGTCGATTGCTTTCATTAACCTTTCGGGACTGGTGCCAGCGCTATGAAGTTGCCTGCAATGAGCAAAGATTCAAATTTCTATGTTTCCCATTCACTTCTGCTTGAAACCTCTGAACCAGTCTCATAATGTTTACTTTAGGAAAGTATGACAGAAAATATTGATGGTAAAATCTACCCATCTGCTGCATTATTTTTTTTTTTATTCTGCAATACTGGCTGCAGTGATATTGAAGCAGCGAATAAAGTCGTGTAACGCTGGAGTCCACACAAACTCATTTCCCAACTCTTATTGGAACCTTCAGATCTAATATAGCAAAACAATTCCTTTTCTATGAATTCGGCAATATTTTGTACAGGGTTTGGTTGCGGGAAGCTCATCATAGACATCTGCCCTGAGGCTTGCGCTGCTGATCATCCTGTGTTGTCGGAGGAATTGCTTGAATTGCCTCCATTTATAATCATCAACCTCATACTCCATTTCAGATGTTTTGCTTTGTTTATCTGTATGCATTATTATCCTTGTATTCTGTACTTCGGCAGAGCTTTGTCGGCTTTTCCGCTTCTGTACTCATTTCCGTATCTTGTTACATCTTCACATGCTGCTAAGGTGGTAATGCACCTATTCTTAGCGGTAATGCTTCTATCTAACATTGGTTCTGTGCTGAAGTTGTCTTTCACTTTAAATAATGCCTGTAACTTTTGGAGGCAAACCAGATGGGTTGACAGCCTCTTCCCGTGTGTTAATGGCCGCAAATACCCCTCCGCTGCTTTGATATGATTTTCGATAGCGTATTGTTTTCGCTCATTTACGCGTCTTTTTTGTCTTCCTATTATTTTTACCTAAGTTTCAATTAAACCCATCGTTTACCTTGTCTGCTGTTGATTGCCCTTTTCTTTGTAGCTCCTTTACAGATGGCAAATCTTTTTACTCCTGGATTAGCCAAACTTAGGAAGGAGTGTTGTGATGAGACTCGAGCGGCACTCACTAATCAATCGATGGATCAATTTGCGGTGAGATCAATGGGTCATGCCATGTCAAATCATCAGATATACAAAACATTTGTCACCATGAAGTCATAGATTGCTTCCATAGTTTCACATTTGATAAATATGTATTAGTGATGTACAAATCCGAAATTTCAGCTCATTCGGACCAAAAGTGATTTTTTGATGAATTATGTTCTAAGGGTACTGTCAGTTTTTTTTTGTCAATTGACATTTTTCTTGTATTTAACATGGCATAACTTTTTTATTATTACACCTATAGCTTTGAAACTTTGCATCTAAGCTAATGTTATACTGCTTAATCAGAAAATGTAATGCAGTGATTCTTGAGATTACCCCACCCCTGTTCAGACACCTGCAAAATTTAAATTGGTCAAAACACATCAACAATTTTTGGAGTGGACTTTCTACTATAATAGAGGAATCAGTTAAAAAAAATTGAAGAAAATCCAAGGTGTGCCCCTGGAGATACGGGGGTTTGAACAGGTGGCATTTTAGCATTTTCTTCACATTTGGCAAGGTACTGACTGCAGTTGGTGATGAATTCATGGTGAATTCAGCCTGATTTATATTCAGCAGACACAAATGAATGGAAAAAATGCCGGAGAGCTTATGCTAGGGTTTATATTGGGGGTGCTTTGGGAACCTAAACATGGAACTGTCTGAACAAAAGGCACTTTTGGTGTCCTCATAGCTCCACGACCAAAGAAGATAAAGTAAAATGGACTACATTTGCTGATTAAGCGGTATAACATTAGCTGAGATGCAAAGTTTCAAAGCTATAGGTGTAATAATAAAAAAGTTATGCCATGTTAAATACAAGAAAAATGTCAATTGACAAAAAAACTGACGGACCGTACCCTTAGAAAATAATTCACCAAAAATTCATTTTTGCTCCAAATGAGCTGAAATTTCGGATTTGTCAGTGATATATATTTATACAGCTGCATACAAAAAATTAGCAAAATTGAGAAGGTTGTGGTGAGACCCATTTGATGATCTGACATGGAATGACCCAACTATGATCTTGGCATGGATGACTGGTCCCTAATTCACAAGCACATTATCCAGGAGTTAACTATAGTGTCACTTTGATTTAAATAACCTTGACGCATTTGCCTCTTCCCTTTGCTGCTCATCGTGGCTCATCTCTTTAATATGCAACAGTTAATCGGCTAAAGAAATCTCATTGGCTGTTGTAGGCTGCACAGATTTAATTTCTGCTCAGGTGTCCTGACACCATGAACCTAATCCCCCGCAGCGTGAATTATATCATTCGGTGCAAAATCATTTTTGTGGACAACGTTTTTTTGTGACTGATGTTGTCTAGTTTTATGAATTGCCCTGATAGAGTTTTTATTGCCTTACATTCTTATTTGTTTAACATGCAAATACTGTCTGACCCCAGTGGGAGTTTTCTTGCAGCATTTTTAGCCTGTCAGCATTATGCCTATTAATTATATGGAAAGTTAATCAAGCGGCTCTCTCGCTTCAACTAATCTCGCTGAACTCCTGTAATTAATTTTAAATCACACTAGATTGACAAAACTGCCAATATGCTGTGACAGCTGCTGTTTGTCGCTCCTTTTATTATGCTCTTAAGTTCCAGTCTTATGGTTATCAGGGACGACTTTGATTGGGATAATTGGCCACAGTCAAGTGTCTGTGAATCAACTTTACAACATGAACTGCATAACAACAAGCTTGTCATTTCAACAGTATTGAATACATTTACATACCTTAAGCTTGGAAGTCCCTGCTGTCACTCTGTTTTGCATTATACGGTGAGGCATTCTGTATGCATGGGGGAAAAGTGCATGCATTTCACTGGTGCATAATTACATTTTTTCAGATGGTTACAGTTGATTTTCTTACAGTAAAATGAAAATCAATTTGGACTTTCTAAATGCTAATGTAGACTACTTAAAAATAAGTGGTTCAGTTATACCCACAGTCCCAACTCCTGTATTCTGGCAGTTATGTTATTGTTTGTCCGTGTTATAGCACTTATCATATCATTCAAGTTGTGATCTTGCATTCCTGGAACTTCTCTGTGAAGATTTTTAAACAAATTTGTGTCGTGGAAAAATGAAGGTACTCTTTCTGAATATACTGATGTTTACTGGCGCTGATAGTAGAACAACTGAAGTCGATACATGACAAAGTGAACTCTAGTAATTTTCGAGGAATTCCAGCACATTTGTGGTCCTACACTCTCAGGAAAAAAATTCCTATTTGTACCTTTAGGGGTAAAAAGCTTGTCACTGGGGCAGTACCCTCAAAGGTACTGCTGTCGTACCCTCAGAAGTGGGTACATATTTGTTTTGGAACATAAAAGTACCTTTTAGACCCTAAAAAGGTTCACACAGGTACCTTGAGGTCCAATAATTAGGCCTAGGGGGTACGTAAGTGCTGAATGTACCTCAGGGAACAGAAATGAACTCCTGCTGTACCCCTATTTCTGAGAGTGTAGGGATCCAACTCCCACACACTTCCCAACAAAAATCCTAGTTTATCAGAAGATAAAAAGGGCACGTTATTTAGCTTTGTGTATACTAATGTAACATCATAATGTAGACTATTGTTGGAGCTGGATGGCGCCAACATGAGATTACATAGACCAGCAGAAAATTTCGCCTGTCATCTTGGTAAGCACTTTTGTGGACATTGCATGTTATAGCCAGCTGGTAACGTTCAACTTCAGGCTACTAAATGGGCAATTGTCATGTTTGAATTCCCTGTCCAAAGTTTTTCCGTCCAACAACGAGGTTGGGTGGGCGAGACAAAATAACACCAGCAACCCAAACACCTGAAGTTCAAAATCTTATGGCAGAAACTTTGGTTGATATCAGACCATGTGCAATGATCCTTAAAGGAAAGGCTATATCTGGAACCACTGGCTTGGTGAAAATCATTTTCTTTCGCCCTACCAAGCTCCCCTCGTCATCTTAAACACAATATTACCGTAAAAAATATGCAAATCTGCTCATTTGAATTAATGTTTGTTGTTGCATGCATTGCAGGGTTTGATTGTGCATGCAGCTCTCAGAGTGATAAAAAAGCACTTCTGCGCAATTTTATAATTTCAGTTCTTTCACGGAAAAGCAGCTCATGTCCATTAATTAGTTTTTGTAAATATATGAAGCATATTTCAGTTCAATTGCCAGGGTAAAGCGAGGTATATTTCTTTCTTTGATGCAATAAAATATTTCTGCAATGGCGTAAACGAGAGTTATCAAGGTGAAGCAGCTTTACAGATGGGAGTTGACTCCAATTATTCTCTCCGCTGGAACGCTGGCCTTGAATTATCGAGAATAGCTCCTAGTTTCCCAGCTAAAAGGCTTCCACCAGCTTGGATAAGTATAGAGAGCAGGACAGTGCTTGCCAGATAATTACCCAGGGAGCATTCGCTGCTCAAATCTGTTTGTTTTTTAGCCCAGCTGCCATACATTTTTCTGGCAGGTTTTATGCCCCCAATCTGTTTATATCATATTTATTATAGGTCTTTGTAAGCATATGTAAGCAGCTGAATAATGAATTGCATTTAATTAGGCAGGGGGTGCCTTCTCAGCACATTTTGTGTGAAATACAAACTCTAAAGGAACTTTTTTTTACTCCTGAATTTTCACATTCAGTACGTTAGGCTTCATTTACAGTGTAGTGGAGTGTTCTCCTGTTCAATGGCTCAAACAAAACTGGAGGAGAACTAGAGCCGGCTTATTAGACGGGTTTAGAGGAAACAAAAACCCAAGCCAGTATGTAATAATGCTGGAGTTGAAATTGAAGTTGCATGGTATTATGTGGTAAATAGATTTTTTTTTTTTATCATGGCTACTCTGTCAGCTTTGCCTTTGGTGTCACAGTTTGTGGTCTGTAGTGTGTTCACTTCCTCTCTGTGGCATGCGTTGCAATTTCTGTGCCATGTTTTTGCTATTTCTATACTAGCTTAGCTATTTGACAGGGGCTGAGACAGTTGGTGATTCAATCCCCTCTGCAGTTACGATGGTATCTTTGCAGCAGCGGAGCGGTTGGGTTCTTGACCAGGGTCCCGCAATCACCTCTTCTTGAGTTAAGAATTTCCTGTGCTTCTTGTTTGGGCACAGCGGCAATCTCGATTACGATGGAAATATCTTTGGTATGTTTACAATTAAGATAGCATATGAAGTTATGTATGTGGAATGGAGGTGCAAAGTTGTGGTTTTTGAAATCATCTGATGTCTTTTTATTACAGTTGACTATTGTCTTAAAAAATATGTAAATTATTACATGATAGTGTCTCTATTTTACGGTAGTTTTCTTTTATTGTATCTCCCAGATGGCGATAGTCGGGAGATACTATGGTTTAGTTCCGGGGCCGCCGCCGCTGCAGAGATTTTCTGTTCCAGGCTCTGGAGACTTTAAAGTTCATAGGATTTTTCTCAAAATTTGCATGGTAAAAGATGTTAATTTGGCAATGCTCAAGATCAATTTTCGGCAATTTCTGACATCCAATATGGCCGCCGCCGGCTATTTTGTCGAAAAATTTTTTTTTTTGCAGATTTTGTGTTTTCTGCTCATTTTGTGCCACGTTTACATATACATACATGTACAGGGATGCATATTAATGTCGTAGCAAGCAAGAGTAAAAACTAACATTGTGGCTGTAAAAATTTGCAAGTGATCTTTCATAGGGATCGGGGAGATACACGACCGAGTTATCTAGTTTCTTTAATTTAGCAAAATATGAGGCTAGATTGAAGGTTCTAGAATGACTGTAAGTACACATGCATGCACATGTAGACTATAGACTATAAATTTTGCATAGAGTAGTACAATTTCATGACCTGAGAACTAGGTTTTCATGCATTTATCATTACTTTTAAGAATACCTTTGGCTATATGAATCGTGTTCATATCCCCTGGCCTTTTATTTGCAGATTGCCTCATCTGTGTGTGTTTAAGGAGGGAAACTGGGAGGCCTTTTGTTGTGCATTTTAAAACGATGCTCTGTGGTCCAGTCAATGGACGTTTGTTGGATGAATGAGGAGGAAGAATGAAAATTGATCTGTTTGCTGTAAACGTCTTTGTTCATTTTTAAATCCATTCTGTTTCGGCTGATGTAAACCCTCCTTGGAGACCATATAACAGTAATGAGCTCAAGGGGGAATTAAAATGATTTTCCACTCCGTTTTGGTTGTGGCTCTTAACTTCTTTCATTAAGGTTTCAAAACAGCCATGGTCTTGTGTGTTTTCTGTGTTTGAAATCAACTATCATTTGACCCCTTTCCTTTTGATGTTGATTGTTTACCCACAATAAAAAACCCCATGTTTTCCAAGTGCCACAAAGAAGGTAAAAATGATTTGTTCTTTTTTTAGATCTCCATTGGCATTGACCATATTTGGGCCACATTCTTCCTTTCTGTTTGCCAATGGCACTATTAAATTGTCAACCATTCTGTTTTAATTGAAAAATTATGTATGACAAAACCTGCAAAAGCCACCTTGTGTTTATTTTGGCTTTGAGGCACTAATAAGCTTATAAAAATATATAAATGGAGGAACTTTTGGCCATTTAAACATTTAAAGTCTGACTGTTACACAGTCAACTAGATTTTCATGAAATTTACAGATTTTATTGGGCTGGCAATAAGAGGGTAGATAATTTGCCACAGTTCAGGGACAGTTCTGGAGCCATGGAATCAGAAGTGTGTGAAGAGACTTTGTGTGTGCGCGCGTGTGCGTCTGTGTTTGTGTGTGTGTGAGAGCATCCTACAGTCAGCATTTGTGTGACTGAGATCAGCTCTGAGCTTTTGACAACATCATTGCTTTGGTGGATTGTGCTTTATACTGATGTGCCTCCTGAGAGCTGAAAGAGTATTCAATTTATTGAGTCGTAAGAGTTAAACTTCAGTAGGTTGTTAAAAACATTTCTGTGATTTGAATAATGCATTTTTCGCTGTAGAGGAAGAGCAGGTGGCGGAGATAAATTAAAAGTGGCAGATTTTCCCATTTCCGATTTTCCTTTTTTCTCAAAAGCTTGCCTCTTGCAAAAACAAAACGCACTGTGGAAATATTGAATCTGAAATGCCACCTGTGTTCGGGAAAAGCACATTTCCCAGGTTCACGTATTTGCATGAACTTGCATGAACATTAATTTTCAATGCATTGTGAGGTTTAGCATTGATGGAAATGTATACGATGGAAATGGCCGAGCTGTATTGTGTTTAGGATGCCTTAATTGATGGACATATGAATTGCTATTCAACCAATTAACATGTAATGCATTTTGAAATGGATTTTTCTCATAATAAAATGTTCGTTAATGCATTCAGTGTGGTTAGATTTTTATCTATTGCAACAGAGCTCATCTGTCTATTCGTCCACCCGGATAAGTTGGAAGTTAGTTTTCCCAGAACAAGTTTTCCCAGAAACCGCATTATCTATATAAATGAAATTTTGTGTGTGTGTGTGTGTGTGTGTGTGTGTGTGTGTGTGTGTGTGTACGCTACTAGTCATGAAATTGATTGGGTTTGTAAACAGTACTCCATGGTGGTTGGGGATGTTGATGAGAATGTCCTTTTCTTTATTATGACATTATTGCTATTACAGCAGTGGTGTGCCGTCAGCTGTTCAGGGAGCCTTCATTAGCCCTTTACCGCATGACTGTTCTCAAGCTGTTCCCGTTTAAGTTTCCCTGATTTTACAATAAAAACGATTTAGTAACTGAATAACCAGGACTGGTACATGACCAGCAATGATTGAGAAATGATAATGACTTCAGTGATTGCCTATTGGCTACATTTATGGAATTTATCTGACATTGTAATTATGGGAATAGTCCGCGAATAAGTGCAAAAAATCCAGAGCTTTTGCTGACTTCCATTTATTTAGACTATTGCCATCCTAACAATGCCAATCCGCCGTGTATAGTGGCCGACAACGCCCTTTAGCCGTGTCTATAATCAGAGTGTAGAACGGATTCTCATACCTTATTACTTATTGGGCCTCGCAAACTATTTTATGCACATTTGAGCCTTTTTTTTTTTTTTTTTTTTTTTTTGAGCTTCATGAGTTCAAAATTTATGAATAAATTTTGACAGAAGAGAATGCCTCTGTCAGGATGCAGCCCATTCATAAGACTGGAGTACAGTGACAAAACTGATTTATTGAAAGAATCTTCAACTTCAATACAGCACAGTTTGCCTTTTTTTAATTCAAACATGTTAACCAATTTTGAGAGGTTCCATACACAGCAGCACAAATTGAAAGGTTCAGGCAGGTTGCCACAGGGGAAGTTGCCAAATACCCAATGCGGCTTTCTCTACATGCTCTCTCTATCTTGGTAGCCCCTGCTGTTAACTGGCTGTGCAGTACCTTACGGCCATTTTCATCATACTCATAATTAGGCAACCTGTCAAGAAAAACAATACTGACCTGATTATTTTTATCTGGACACAAAAAGTAACTAATAACCAAGTGCTACGCACTGAGGTGAAGGCCTGTAGTTTTCATTGGTGTAAGAAGCAATCGAGTATTTGCCCTACATAGACTCATTTCATCAGTATGCCTTGCATGGACTGTCTTGAAGCTACTTCCATTTAATTCCCCAAACTGTTCACAAATAAGCTGGTCTTCACCAGCAATTTGAAAGGTGCAAACTACTAAAAAGGTCAGCTGCTTGTCCTAGTTTTGCATTCATTATTAAAAGCGGACTGATTTTCTTTCTGAATACCCACAGGTTTTTCTTTCCTAACCAGCCGGAACAACTTTCGAGGTACTTCCCCCCCGGTTTTGCTTTGGATAAATTCCGTGATTGTACTGCAAAATATCCAACTTGAGTTGGGAGATAATTTTTTTTTCCAGAATTGAGGCAATTGAAAGGAAATTGGATACTGCTTTTAAATTAATCATGGAAATGTGATTATAGTATTGCTCTTCTGCCTCCGGCCTTTAAGCTTATGGTAAAATGAAGCGTCTCCGTGCAATACCAAAATAAACTTTGTTTTTCAGGAGTAAGTGTGGCGGAGGATTCCAGGTCGATTATTGCTGACCATCTGCATTTGTTGATTGGGACAATACAGGTTCAGCTTTCTCATTGTAATAGAATCTCCCGTGGGAGAGTCCCATTAGTGGAAACCTTCGCTGAATTCAAAAGGGTGAGGTCAATTGGCAGTTGTACTTTGATGGATTCACACTTGAGTAATGTGAGATCAGATTAATCTGGACTCCAGGCCACTAAAATCTGGTTTCCTCCCGGGTTGTTTGGCAGTTATTGTGTATATGAAAGAAGAGTCCTACATTTTAGTCTCTGCCTCAGCCGGAGGTAACCAGAGCGGTTGGCCAGTGACAATACAATGAGGTGCAGGTGCCGCATTCACGTTTTACGTTATTTACCATAAAAACCTAGTTCCGAATTGTAAATGGCCCTTACAACAAAATACAACTCCTAAGTACTTCTATTTTTCTGAAAGTTTTAATATGTCCGACTGGGAAGTGGATATTGCAGAAGTACTAAAAGGTGTACTTCCATATATCAGTCGCACTTCACTGTTAGGCTTAGCCCAAATAAATCCAATTTATTGCTCATATATTGTCATGCATGCTATTTAAACCAAAACAATTGACAAGTCATAATTATGCTGTGGGAAAATAATTATCTGCTACTCTAATATTTGTGTTAATTTTTTTCAGAAAGGCTGTGCCTATTTGGTCAATGAAACACCTTTTTTCTTGTTTTTGATCTGAAGTGAAATACAGTACCTGTTTAAAATATAGAATATACTACTTGAAGACTTATGGTAATTGGCTTGTGATAAATATCAGGCTTTTGAAAAGCCATTTTTCTCAAGGTACAAATGAGATTTTATTTGAGTGTCGTGAAATTAGAAATTTAAAAGTGATATCCTGTAAATGGTGAATTGTCAGGAATATATATTTTTTGTCATATGTTGACATATTTATGCGTCATTGAAGTCTTTTAGGAGAGAGGCTTGCTTGTGGCAGGAATGTTTTGACTCCTGATGCAGAGCTGTGAAAAAGTATTTTCCCCCTTCCTGATTTCTTCTATTTTTGCATAATTTTCACACTTAAATGTTTCAGTTAATCAAACTCATTTTAATATTAGACAAAGATGACCCAAACATAAAATGCAGTTTTTAAATGATTATTTCATTTATTGAAGGAAAAAAGCTATCCAACCCTACTTGGCCCGCTGTGAAAAAGTATTTTCGCCTTAGCTACTAAATCAACCAATTAAACAAATTTAATTGAAAATTGGGTTCAACTTCGAGACACACCCAGGCTGGATTACTTCCAGCCCTGTTGAATCTAAACATTACTTAAATGAAACCTGTTTGGCAATGTGAAGTTGGCAAAAAGCAGCACATGATGCAGCAATATAAAAAAAATTCAAGAACAGGCGAGAGACAAAGTCATTGACATCTATCAGCCTGGAAAGGGTTGCAAAGCGATGTTTAAGGACCTGAGACTGAGGTGAGACTGAGGTGAGTGCCATTATCTATAAAAGGAGTAAACTTGGAACAGTGTTTAACTTTCCCAAAAGTCACCGGCCTACCTAAATCCATCCTAGTGTGCATTGACAACTCATCCAGGAGGTCACAAAAGAGCCCAGACTAACAGCTAAAGACTGCAGGCCTCAATTGCTGCATTTAAGGTCAGTTCTCGATTCCACAATAAGAAAGAGATGTGGCAAAAATGGCATCTATTTGCTGTAAGGCTAAAGGCCATCCGTAATCTTGCTCCTCTGTACCTCGCTGAACTCCTCCACATAAACACACCCACCTGCAGTCTTAGGTCCTCTTCTTCCATCCGCCTCACTGTGTCACCCATCCGCTTGACCGCCATTGGGGGGGAGCCGTCAGCCGCTCCCCCCCCCCGCCTTTAGAACGCCCTCCCACCAGACATTCGTAACTTTGATTCTCTCGATATGTTCAAATCGCATTTCAAAACATATCTCAAACTGGCATAGTCTGTTTAATTTCAATATGTATCACTTATCACAGTAATCTTCTGTCATGGATATTTTCTGTAAATTTGTCTTCCTTATTTTTATTAATTTATTGTACATTGTTTTTATTTTGTTTTATTGCCTCTTTATTGCTCTTTTAACTCTGACTGGTAAGGTGACCCTGAGTGCTTTGAAAGGCGCCTATATATAAAATGAAATATTATTATCATTATCCCAACTTCTAACTTTTTTGGAAACCAGGTCTTGTGCAAAAATGGAGAAATCAAGGGTGGGGGGAGGGGGAGGGTATTTTTTATCTCTCTGGTTTCATTAAACAGAAGAAAGGGACCTTTTCATTACCATTCAGGATTTGAAAATAAATTTATGTGTCACCGTTCTGTTGAAGAGGCTGAAATCTCAACCACTGGTGACAAATGCGGAGGGATTTTTTTTTTTTTTTTTTTTAGTCCAGTTTTGGTGGAAATATCTGTGCTTTTCTTATACATGGACTAGAACTTAATTTGCTGTGGTGTGATTTTTTTTCCCAGAGCTCATTATTTTCTACTGTTTTTTTGGGGTGGACCTTTTCCATTCATTTTTGCTCACATTTCCACTTTCTATGCTGATGTCCCTAGATTTCCGTATTTCTAGTAAGAAGCTGACAGTGTTAATAGGTTCCTCAGGAAAAACACAAAAATAAGATGCACCCTGCTCGTGGTGAGGCGATATGCTTGCAAATAGATACTGAAAATATGTGTTCAATGTGTTCAAAATGTTGAATATTTATGATCTGTTTGAGGAAAAATATGTTCTTTCCCATTTAAATGTTCAGTCAATGTGACTTACTTTAGTGCATTTGTTGTAATGTTATCCATTTTTAATACTGTTGGTGCAAGTCTGCCTGTAGCAGACTGTTTAGACATAACCTGAAACCTTCTTGCTGTAAAGTTATGTCTACAGAAGTGCTTCAAATTGTGAATCTTATTAAAGCATGATTAAGTAAATTAGAAGAGTAATCTTCAAAGGACGGGACAAATGGGTACGAGTGAGCCGATTAAATGGAAAACGTGCTTTGTTGAGATTGAACTTTTACCCTGAAAATTTTACAGAAATTGCTCGCAGAACTCTTAGCTGCCAAGCAAGAGGTACAATTCCTCTACATGGGTGTTTTGTTATTTCTGGAAAGTCTGTGATCTCTTTGATGTTTCTTTCATTTTCCACTTTGTGAAAAGAAATACCTTTAAAATGATAAAAGTGCTCTGTCATTGAGCTTCTCAGGACAGCACCAAGAAAGAAAGCGGCCTCCTATTTTGACTGATAGAAAATCTGTTTGCGTTAGAAGAGGGAAATGGTGTCCTGTGGATTATTTGTCTGGTAGATGTTTACGGATCTTGCTGGAAAGCTGGGCTGCAAGCACAACCTGTGTGCTCTATTGATTTAAAGAATACATCAAAATAAATTAATTTAAAGTTTTTTTTATTTGGCCATTTTAAATCTTCTCATTTGAAATATCACCTTGCAATCCTGTTTGTTTTGTCCCCATTATCAGTGGTTTCAGCCATATGACGTGTACTTACAAAATATCCATGACCAGTTTTGGTCTACTTCACAGGCAGAACTCATGCAGTATGTATTTCCCACCCTTAGCTTCTTTATCCATAGGATTTGTGCACCTCTGCTCTCATCTTCTTCATGGCTTTTAAGAGTGCCTGTGCTCCACTGGAAATTCTGAAATGAAAAATCACTCCCATGTCCTGCTAAGAAACTGGTTCCTGAACAAAGTAATGGTTTTTTTTGTCCTTATCGTACCTTATCGGAAGAGAAAGTGCAAAGCTTCCATTTTGTGAACAGTTATATTTCGTTGTAAGGTCTTTGAAACTCCTGCTGTAATACTATTTACATAGATTTTATGCCAGTATAGTATGGAGTCGCTTGATGTCTGAATCTCTGCGAGTTGTATCGTATATGATACAGTCCTCAGCATCTATTTGATTGACTGAAGAAGGGTTTTATCATTATAAATCAAGTGCAATGGCATATATAGTTTGTCAGAAAATGCAGTCCATTTGATAAATTGATTAAATAGATATCCCCTGTACCCAGTTTTTTTTCATTCACGGGGACCACAACAGGTGGCACGTACATTTTTAGTTGAATGTTCTATTTTTAGTCGGGCCAAGCTGATTTACATTTTAGATACAAAGGACAATGTCTTGTGTGTCATAGATTTATCACTTGCCTAAGTATTTTAGAAGAGCAATAAGAGAGTTTGATTATTAGTTTTGTAATTTTTTCGTTGAATAGTTTTGACAACCAAGGGTGCAGCCGTGCAAGCTTAGTTCGTTCCCAGCTTAATCAGAAGCTGTTTGTGGCAAGTCTGTTTGTGGATTTTTTTCTTCATTTTCAGGAAGAGGCGAGTTCCAATTAGCCTCATGCTAGAAAACCGTTGTGAGCCTTTCTTCAGGTTTATTTGTTCACTCTTTCATTTTGTGCTGTTTATTAATCTTCTGACTTGTTATTGACATGAATGACCAACTGATACATAAATAAGCTCATATTTTATCTCACATTTTCAGTAGCAAAAAAGTATAAAACAGTGGAGCCCTTCCAAACTCGCCAACTGCTCCCGGGGGAGAAGATGGAAGTCATCTTGATAATGATCTGTAACGTAATGGAAAATAAATTGCAAAGGAGTTCTAGCTATGAAAGAAGTTCTCATATCTTGTTTGCTCTGTCCATAAATAAAGGCAGTCATTGCCAGAATTTGTTTTAAAGAAAAATATGATTTTTTTCTGAAGACCGTATAAAATTTTAATGATGCATTACAATGATGCTGCATACTTACTGGAAAAAGATGCGATGATTTTCTAGTTTTTCATGTTGCTCTATAAATGCATCCTGGTATCTTTGAGAAATTAATCTTGTGCCGTTTTATGCTTTGTTGTGCGACTGAAACTGTGGTGTCAGGGTGCTAACATATCTCTGATGGAAAAAAATGCAAATCAGAAGAATATTTTGCTCTCTTGCTAAACGCTATAAGAAGATGGCTGTGGAGTAAAGAGAAATAATTTTGTCGCAGAATAAAGCTTTATTTCCTTCCTCTGACTTCAGAGTTTATTGTTTTTATTATTATCATTATTTATTCTATTATCTTCAGTATTATCGTCATTTTGTAGTCACTGAATTAGACTGTACAGTGGAACTAATCTAAAGTGTATTAAGTTGATATTTCAGTCATTCTTTTTGTTTTTTTTTACTGGAGTATTTCATACTGAACTTTTGAACTTCATTAAATGCCATAGCTTTTAGCATACAGTTGTCTCATATGAGAAAGTTACCGGTTCTGTCGGCACCTTTGCCCTGAACTCACACTGTTATGTCTCAATTATAGTTATTCAGCTTATCTTTCCTTACTCGTAAAATTGAGGTTTGTGGTGTAACATGGTAATGAAGTTCCTGAAGCAATTTTAGTGGAGCAGTCTCCTAATATTCACCTCCTATCTCTTATCCAGGGGTGAAGGCAGTTTTTTCCGGACACTACCACAGAAATGCAGGGGGAGCCTATGGTGGCTTGGACATGGTCGTGAGCTCAGCGATCGGCTGCCAGTTAGGAACCGACACCCACGGCGTGAGGGTGGCGGTGGTGACCGAACGTGAAGTGGTCCATCGCTACTATAGTCTGGATCAGCTGAGCGAAAACGGGCTGGACGACGATTTGAAGAAACTGCTGGGTTGAGTCGTGTGACCCCTCCCAGTGTTTCCAGCCAATGGGGCTTCATCTGGGCAACCAATGTCAAGACTCTGCTGCGGGAGAATTGGTGAAAATAAACGAATAGTCTTCCGGACCTTTTCGCCATCAGTGTGTTTTGCCTCACTGCCCAGCTACATTTGTGTGCTGTAGAACTGTCTCAGGGGAAGTCATGCGGAATCTGCAGTACGATGCCTGCTTGCTGTATTTTATGAAAAATATTATGCTGTAATGTTAATTTTGACACTATAGCTGATTGCCAAATAATAAGAATAACAATAATCTGCATCTATGCAAATTAAGAATAATAATAATAAACTGCATTGTCATTAATAACGGCCTTTATCAGTTGCTGATAAAGAATGCTGCAAACAGTACACACTCTGGTTTCTAGTTCAATTATTTTTATCCATTTTTGATTAAAGTACGGCTCTAGGGGACAATAACACGACCAATGACCAGTTTTTCTGAAATTTCAAGGGATATTTTTACTTGATAGCAACGAATCTTCCTTTCTTATGTTTGCATTAAATTTGTGAATCAATATGCTGCTCTTCATGTGCCTTAACTACCCCTGCCCTGGGGTACTACTGGGGTAGTAATTGAGATCAGCGTGCATGGTTGCTGTCTTCAACGTTGACGACTACGGCACCTGCTGGATTTTAAATTGATGCTGGAATCTTACTTTAGGATGGGTGCTGTAATGTGATGTTGGCTCTTTGATACTGTGTTTTTGGACAGAGGATGAAGTAGAATGGGTTTGCCATGTACAGATAGAAAAACTGCCTGGATGGGGACAGCATGCTTGAACTCAGAAGGCAAGCTTTTCCAAGCAGGACTCTCTGGCCCCATTTCAAAGCAGCTTACTGTCACAAGGCTCTCCATCTTAAAATAAAAAGCAAACGCTAGACATGTTGAGTGCTTCATCAAGATTGTGTCATTTATATAATTAGCCACAGCACATCAAGATTCTGACCAGTCTATTTTTAGAGTCTGAATCTGTTTTCTGAATAGTTCGCTCTGTTGCATTTCCTCTTTATAATAATTGTCCCCTGCTGCCGCGAGGGGGGGTGGGGGTCCCTCGACACTAGTCTATTTTGGTGACCTTGAGGTTATTTTCAAGGTCACAGCACAATTGCATAGATTTTGCCTTTGTAAACCTTGTTAACGTGAAATTGATCGCTCCTCCTTTTCTACCACATGGTTGTATGAACAGTGATACTCAAAATTTGATGTATGTTGAATAAGAATTGTTTGTCAAAAGATCTTACATGCGGCAGGGGACACAGTCGCATTAGTGACAATTACTTGTTTATTTTTGGTTTTTGAACTCTGGTTGTTTTATTGTATACGTCATGATTCACTTTAGTCACGACTGTCCCCAATCATATGTTGTTCATCTTGTTGTTGTTGTCAATTTTATGTTTTCTTTAAATAAATGTTGATTATTATAATTGTACCATAAAGATGATTTTGTTTGACTTTTACTAGCATGATTATGTAGGTAACTCAAAGCTATTGCAGGGGATTGCCACCTTACAGGGAGTGAAAAACGATGTTTGGTATAAATTGTGAATGAGAGCTCTAAACTACACACATCAAAAGTGTTTCAGCTTTCCTTCGGCTCTCGGAGGAATTTGTGAACAAATTGCTTAGCAGAGGGGAACAAGGTGACGCTGAGTTGCACAGGGAATGTGTTAGCGGAGTCGCTCAAAGCAGCGGCGAGTGCTGTGCATTAGGTCTCCAGTCAACAACGTGTCATTATTCATTACAGGCGGAACCGAAAGCGTCGGGTATGACATTGCCGCCTCGAAAAGGTTACGGGAAACCTGGAGCACATTGATTTTGTGTGCCACAGATTTGACCATCTGGGAGCCAGAGGAAGCCTCTGTGCGTAATTGGGTGCCGCGTGTGTAATTACCGGCGTCCAGTATTTAGGTGGAATTGTCAAGACAGTGAGATGCCTCATCTCTCTCTACCTTGCCAACCCAACTGGCACAATATCAACAAACTGACCCCCCTCCCTTCGTCTCATACTGTCATATCTCCCCCCCCCCATTTGCACCACTGCCTCGTACTCTCCATCTCCGCTTACTCTTCCTATAATGGGTGACATTGAGCAGACTGCTCTATTTAGAAAGTATTGACCACCCATCATTTGATGGCTTCCCTGCACTCTGGGTCTGATTACATTACGACCGTGCCCAATTAGAATAGCCCGGCCTGGGGGGAATAGTGAGGGGGGACGTGTTATGATTCTGCCGGAGGGATTATCCTTTTGAAAAGATTCGGCCTCTTTTGCTGAGGAAGTGATCTGGGGATTTTGCCGATTTTTCTCGAGTGGCGCTGAATAATGATGAGCTGTCAGTGTTGCATGATTTAGCAGTTATTTTAGCCCTCATGTCCCCTTAGCACGACCAAATGGCACTCTGCTATTGGAGCTGAGGTGTTAACTGGATAGCCGAGGCTAACTTTTAGCTTATTCCTAGATCAGTGTATAGGGATTTCCCTGGTGATGCTAGATGAAATTAGCAGCGGCTAATCGATCGCATCTGACCTGTTTCCCTCTCCTTTGCCCTCTGCACCTCCGCAAGTGACTTGCTGTTTGATGGCTTTAATGGGGCTTTGCTGTGCTACAGCAAATTCCTCTCGCTTACCGTGCTCGCTGGGGAAGTGAGAAATGTGAATCCAGTGTTACGGAGTCTGCCGGTCATTTGTGTTAGCGATGTGAGGAGCCGTCGAGAGCCGGCGCTAAAGTGGAGATGTCTACAGTGAAGGGCTTAAATCTTCTTGGATAACGTGGGCTTTACGCTCTTGTCTGTTTTCTCTCATCCATTCTCTTGGGTTTCTCTCGAACAAGCACTTTCTTAAAAGAAGACAAATACGCTGCTGGGTTTTATCTGCGACAACTGGCAGTTTTTCCTGCTTGCAGCAGAGCAGGAGGAAAAAAATGGTTCGGGGATTTGTGCTCGGCATTGTTTATCTGTTCGCTGGAGAAAAATAGTTAACGTTTGTTCATTGCCTGTGCCTCGGTATCACAACAACATCTGTCAGCATCTGTTTCGTTCTGAAAGCAGGCGACGCAGCCCTCTCCAAGCCTCAGCCTTGAGTGATGTAGTTTGTCACAAAATAGAAGGCATGCAGGGGGATGGGATAATTGTTGTATATGGAGAATCAAAGTACTGGAGTGGTGAATGATGTGTTTTAATGGTTTAGGATGGGGGTTCCCTGTAGCATCACCTTTGCGCTTTCCGGCATGACAGCATTATACCAATCATTAGCACTCAGGTGGCTGCTTGGCAGTTCTGCTCTGCACGTATTTCTGCTGAGAGGTCTGTTAGACAAAACATGGATATGTTCAAGTTAGCCCTCTGACTCCTGAATCCACATCTTACAGTGTACTCCGCATTGCTTGGAGATACAAGAATGTTTTTAATCAGTGTTTTTTCTTTTCTGAAACCACTTCAACCAAATTAGATCCCTTTTCTTTTGTGAATGCGGCCAGTAATTACTGTGTACATTCTCCTCACCCGGCTTCCTTACCAATTAACTCATGTTCTCTCATGCTTTTACAGTTCAGCAAACTCTCTTGCAGGCATGTCTATATTTGACTGGTGTACTTGCGGGCACTCTGATAATGTGCGCTACAGCAGACTGATAAATGTTTTTATAATAACCAGCTGCAGGGTGAGATGTGTACTTCAGCTCTCAGCGGACCACAGAGCAAACCGTGGAGGAACTGACACCAGCTAGCACATGCTGGAGGCTAAGCTCTGACCGGTCTGCCTGGCCAGATGCTCTGCAACCTCAAGTGCAGAGCACTTAAGCGCTTAGCGCTTGTCCTGAATTTTAACCACAGTTCCCAAATGGGTGTTTGGTACATATGGAGTGCTGATGCACATTATTTGTGTTGGGGTCCAACCAACGCAGTTTTCCTAGATTTATGTCTGATGGTGTCGAATAAGGTAACTTTGTTCTCAATAATTTGACTTTCTGTGCTGGAAGGGTAAATGGTGGCCTACTTTACTGCCTCCCTTCATCTGGCAACATTATCTAGGTTAGGAGATTGTTGGCTGTTACTTGAGAACACAGCAAAAGAGAAAATGGAAGACGTTACTAATGAATGATCAATATTATCATAAAATGTATGTAAGGGCTTTTTTTTAAAAAAAATCCTGTTCAATGAAACGATGTGTTTGAAAACTAATTATGTTATTAATAAATATGTATGTTTGCCATGGGCAGTTGTACAGCGCTATCCATCTTTGTGCCACAATTGTAAATTATGTTTTGTTTTTTTTTTTAATCAGTTATACTCTGACTTGTAATTGTAATTAACTGTATATCAAGTGTAATTACGTGACTACCAATCATCTGGGTCTATTACCTGTACTTTTTATGTCTGTGAAACATTACATTTTGCAATTTGACAGATGCTTTTATCTGGAGTGAATAGTTTATTACACAGTGAACAGCTTTTAATTTCTATAATTCATTTATGTAGTTACATACTGACAGATGCATTTCAAGTTACTGTGCAAAGGCAGTGTCCCACCTGGGGATCAAAATGGCACAATTCCCTTAGCTTTTTAGTCACTGCCTCTTATTATACTATACTTTCACTTACTGGCAAGATCTCAGATCTTGAGTTCTCTCGGGTGTAAGAAACTGTCAAACTGATGCATATGGTCGTTTAGCTCTTGGAATACCTTCTGAAGACTGTTAAATGCTGAGAATTTTCGCAGACCTCAGGACATGGCTCGTATACAGACATGAATTATAATGGAGTATGGAGGCTCAGCTGTTCCTCTGTCACACGTTTACATGTAATCGTAGTTATTTTGCTGTGAAAATTGTACAGTATATTATGTCACCTCGCATTTCACTTCTCGCTTGTTAACTGTTCTTAAATGGTTAAAATTAATGTACTGCGCTAAAAAAAGTTGCTACTTTATTGAGAACACCTAGACCAACAGTCATTACATGCTTCAACACGGAATCCATAGTGGTCTCACTTGGTGGTTTGCCAAGGTATTTGCGTTACTATTTTCAATTAAACTAATGTCTGCAGTGTGGATGGTAGATTTGGACTCCCTTTCCTGAGACTTTCCTCAGTCAAAACTTCACTACAGGTGTAGATGAGCTCAAACTGACTGATAAAATGAGCCAAGGAAAATCATGCTTTACTTTCGAGGCCTCGGATTGGTAACTCCGGTCTTGGAGGCCCTCATTGCCTGCTGGTTTTTTGGCGTGTTTCCACAAAAGTGATTATTTTTAGTCATGAACAGATTAATGAGTCCACTCAACCCCTTCTTTAGGCTTTAATTACCTGCTGACTGAGAGGAGGCCTCACCGGCTTGTCGAACGTGTGGCTTGGCAGAAAGTTTGTTATCCCCGCTGAAGACTTCTCAGTGTTCGTCATTCTTTTCATTTTCGCATTAGGCTTTGTTTTCCGTGTCCACGTGCCTTTGTGTACCTATCCCTTTTGTTTCTCGTGTCTCCCGTCTTGATAAATTCAGTAACTGTCATGTTACGTTGCCCTTCCATGTGTGTTCCTCTCATCCTTTTCCTCGCCTGATTCTTGTTTGCTTTGTTTTTGTGTTTTTATACCCTTGACTTTCCTTTGTTCAATGCGAGTTTATCACGGTTGTCTTTTGCTCTACTACATTACAAGCCTTTTTTTCTGTATGCCTGCCTGTTCCCACTCTAATTCTGTCTTGGTTTTTCGAGTTTTTCAGTTTGCCTGTTTAACCTTTGTACCAGCCTCTTTATGAGCCACTGCCAGTTTCGGCATTCTTATTTTTACCCCGCCCCACCCGAAGGGTGAGAGCAAGGGGTATTGTTTTCGGTTCGGTTTGTTTCTGTGTTTGTGCGTTTGTTTGTTTGTGTGTTTGTTTGTTAACACTTTGCAAAACTAATGGCCAGATTCACCCCAAATTCGGTTTAGGGATTGCCACTGACCCAGAATAGATCCCTATTGAATTTGGTACAAGTAGGTGAAAGTATGTGCAAGGGGCAGGGTTTGTTGTGCCTGGCACCACTTGTTTGAATTATGATTTTATTCCGCCCTATGTTTTTTTCTTTCCCCAAACTCTGCCTGCTTACTGACTATGCAACTGTTTTGTGATAGGGTACTGCGCTGTTGCCCTCTGGTTTTTGACCCAGCCTGTAAAAATTTGAGCTTCTACACAAACTTCGGTTTGTTTTTTGGCCACCTGTCTGCGACTGAGCCTTGAGGTTCTCCTGACAAGTTTATTCATTAATCACAAGCATTTGGAAAATTTACTTTTAACACACATTATTCAGTACACTTGCCTAGATTGAGCAGCTGTGAACTGTTAAGATATAAGTCTCGCCTGAGTGGAGAGCATCTCAGGTCATACAGAGTTTACAGCCACTCATTGACCCTAGAAATTTCCCATTCCCCATCTTCCCAAAGGTGCTCAGTTGGATTAAGGTCTCAAGACGATGCGGGCCGTTTAAGTAAACTGAAGTCTGTGTCACATTCATGCAACCAACTTTAGATAATGTGTGCTCTGCGATGCCACGTTGTCTTTCTGGAAGCATCCATTTGAAATCGGTTTGACTGTAGCTATGAAGAGATGCGCACAAAGGTATGATATGATTTTTAAATGACGTTCAGTCTGTATTCACCAGTCTAATTTGTGCTGAAGAAATGTTGCCCAGATCTTCGCAACACCAACATTTGCTTACAACCTTGACTCGAGGCAAGACAGATCCTTGGATTCATGCTTTTTTTTTTTTGCCAAATCTGACTGTACCATCAAGCATACTGCCAAAGAAATGGAAATTCCTCTAACTTGATTGACATTTGTATATCTTTCTTCCAGAAGGTCCCATTTGAGCCATTTGTTAGTTTGGAGCAGTAGGCCCTCTGTGTTTTAAGCTGACTGGATTGGACCCTGACGTTCACTCGCTTCTGTTGGTCATTCAGTTTGAGGTTCAGCATGTTGTGCAGAAAACTGATATCTTCGGATTTGAGGCTTTTCTCTTCATTCAAACAAGCCTGCCCATGCTCTTCCGAACTCGATTGTTAACAAACTGTTTCTGACTTAGGAACAGTCACATTCTGAACGCTTTTTGCTTGTCAATTCTTGAGACTTGTGTGACATTAAAAAATCCCAGGATGGCAGCTGTTTCTGGGTTGCTGGAACTATCACATCTTGGATCACTGACTATCCGAGTCACTTGTATGACACATTTTCCCTATTCTGATGTTTGGTTAAACAGTAAGCTACACTTCTTTACCATGGTTGCCTGTTTCATATGAGCTGAGTAGCAGGTGCACGATTTTCCACCCGGCAGAGCAAGCAGTTTTTAACTCAGAGCAGGTGTGCCTAATAATGTGGTTGATGAGTGCATTTGTTTTGATTTTTGGCTACTGCTTTTCCAATAGCAAAACGAATAAAATAACGAATTAAATATCGGTAAGAAATGGGTGAATCGCAAATGACCATAGAAATGCCAATTTGTGAGTTAGCTTGCAATATTATTGATTCATATTTAGGTTAATGAGTTTATCATCATGAATAGCAAAGAGGGGTGTAACGTAGCATTATAGCAATAGCATTATAATCACTTGATTCCAATTGATTAGCACCTAAATGGACACGAAGCTAAATGCACAGAAATGAAAATCCTCTGAATTGACATGTCCATGTACTTCTAATGCATTTGTTCATTAAGACTGTAACCACAATGTACGCCTCCCATGTGCTTTCACAGAAACCTCCCACATACAAGTGCACTCAAACTTTTCTAAATAAGGAATCCAACTTGACGCTGAGTCATGATTTTACAGGAGGTTCCTATGAACTTTGCTATTAATGCCGAGTGTTTATTCTTTCCAGTGCCGTAGTAATGCAGACAACGTAGTGTAAGTTAGTTTTATTCTTAGTTGTGAAATGGTTTAATGAATGCTCTCATTAAATACACGATGTTTAAAGCACACGTGGTTGGAGTTGCATGGGTCTCGGCACAGAATCGCTGTGATTTTAGCTAGGAAGCAGTCTGTGGAGAAAGGCTTCATCAATCATGTGGAGAAAGAGTTTCATCAATGGGGTTTCAGTGGGAAGGAGGCTGTTTGTAGCCTCTGCAGTTCCTTTTAGCTCTCATCTGAAATAGGTCCACTGTGGTTATGCATTTCAATGAACCTCTGAAGTCAAATGAGTGCCTCTTTCGCGGGCTGAGGAGTCACTCTTTCTTGTTTTGATGTTGTTCAGAAAAGCCTCGGCGAGTTAACCCCACAGAATCCACAGACCCATATATGAGTCCGTCAGATACATTTGCTGTGTTCAAACCTATGGAACTTCTAGCCTATTTTAAATACTAGTGGAGATTGCGAAGTTTCTTATGGTCCCTAAATATGTCCTACTGAATTAAGCTGTTTTCACACCGGACGCGAAACGAATTTTTCGCACGACAGATTACATTCAAAGACAATGCAAAGACGCGAATCGCTTTACAGGGAAACGTGTATAAAATGATGTACAAGATCGAGATACTCGCCATTTGTAATGCTGTGGCCACAAAAACATTGCGTTTTGGGTTTGAATATTTCTCTCAATGTATTCAGTGAAGCACTGCAGCCAACAGATACAGAATATGTATGTGACATTGTCCTACAATTTGGAAAAAAAAAAAAACAAACAAAAAACATTCCTTTTCTGACTTTGAACCTACTGAAGTGAAAGCATTAGTGAAAAGTTAGTTTAAAATGTTAATATTTGACTTTGTTCTGAAAACACAACCTGTTGAATCATTTTACATCCTGAAATGGAAACCATAATTAGTTTAGGAGCAGTGGGACAAATGGCTGTGATATCGATAATTGAGTGATAGCCTCGAGAACAACTGCACTGTTTAGATTTGTCAAGCTTTGCTATTGATGCTTGACCTTTGGCAAGCCAATGTTAAAGGCAGAGCTCTGTTTTATACTTGTTGATTGCTATAATTAGCATATTTTCTGAAATAATAGTTTAGCCAATTGTCTTTGTAACAGAGGGGTTTATTTGCTAATAAATAGCAATTAACTGAGCAGGAGAAGAACATGTTGGCATGAGCAGACTGTAGACATCATTGATATGTTGGTAAAGTGATTGTTTCTGTAGTCCTGACAGTGCACAGTGCTGTTTATGAGTATATGGGCAGTAAGACGATTCTTACATTTTGACGCTGTACTCAAGCGCATTGCTGAAAACGGTCAACATGAGGTTAAATTTAGAAATAGCCTGCTTAAATTTGTGGGTGCTTATGTTGTGTTACTGTATTCCATGAGGAAATCCTTCCCTTTTTTGCAATTTTGTATTCCACATATGGACTGTCTATGCTGTATCTTTGAGAACATCTTAACTGCATTTTTTGCAAGGTGAATCTACAATCTGTGGGGAAAAAAAAATAGGCCAAGCCCAAAATGAAATAAATAAAAACTTTTTTAATTGTCATAACAACAAATCATTGGTCAGGAAATTGGTGATGATTAAATGAAAAGATAAAGTATCTTACTTTAGGATAGTTTTCTCCTTTAAGTTTGCAGCTTTGTGGGTAAACTGATGGACAGCTTTTTACAGGAAGAAGAGTCAATGTTGTTCCACTCCATGTTGACGGCTTCAAACAGTTGAGTTGTTGAAAAACACTTCCTGGTTAGTTTATCTTGAATGTGAGACCAAATATTCTCTATAAGGTTCACACCCAGACTCTAAAACCTTTTCCTCAATGGTTATCTGTGGTAGAGAAGCCCATGTGGCCCATTTTGTTTTTGCTCAGGAGTGTACATTGAGCAGCATATCAAAACCCTGTTAATTTGATCAAGAAGCTCACAGACCCACCAATTTTCCTGGACATGCTGTTAATGGCATCTCCTACTCAGGCTACAACAGTCAGACAGTGTGTCCTTTGTTTTCTGAGGAGCTTGGCTCTAAGATTGTGAATGAAAACTTGGATGGTACCCTGGCTCTATGGCACAGTCACACCTCCTCCTGGGGTATTTGGAGAGAGTGAGAGAGAGAGAGAGAGTGAAAGAGAGTGAGTTGAAACTGTTTAGGAGAAGATCCCCCATTTAGCTGCACAATATGTAACACTGCCATGACATTAGAGAAAAACATGAATGTTGAACCTGAACTCCCAGACTACATATGTAGTCAGATTTCACATGTATGACCTTTATTACTATTATATAATATTGTTGATTTTATTTCATATGAACTGTATATAAATATATCTTTTTCATTGTATCTCAAGTACCCAATTTATGTTGTATATATTGTATATGATTTTTTATTGTTATGCTTTGGCAACAATGTTTATTCCATTCATGCCAATAAAGCTTCATTGAATTGAATTGAATTGAATTGAGAGAGAGAGACAGAGACAGAGACAGACATTTGTGGACTACAGCCTCTCTCCTGCGCAGCCACTCAGCTTGACTGGCCCATCGCCCACCTCCGCTAACATGATCTACCTGGGAGTTTGAAAGGTTCTCCCATCATTCCTACATCTCACATCCCAGGGCCAATATCATATAATACAGTCCCTTTAACAAGGTAATGGGATGTTCTCAATTGTTATGCCTGTGCATGGTAAATTATTATTGTAAACGATTTGTAGTTTCAGTCACAATTATGAGAATTTATGCAGACATCCTGACACTCCAGGAGTTTCACCAACTATGTAATTAGCTCTGATACCTGGAAATGGTCCCGAATCGACTGCAAATCAGGAAACAGAGCAGCAGTGGAAGGTTCTACATGCTGAGAAGAATCTGCAGAGCGTAGTTGTAAAATATTGTCTGCAGATCCTTGGATGAACATCAATCTGGGATGTACGCCCATACTAATACGCACGCAATTAAATACACATACGTGGTCAAAAAAAAAACACCACGTCTGTCTTCAGTCAGATCTTCGGTATGTAGAAGCTGGAATTAATTTGATAGGTTAATAGGTTCACTTACTATACATTCTTTGTAAAATCGCGTGGTACTCATAATGAATCACATGGCACTATGACAACCCCCTAACTGATAAACAAATCATACTCCAAGCTGTTTTAATCTAGTGTGTGATTACCTCCGCAGTAAGCACTAATTGGGTGAAGCTAGCATACAATCATGCTTGAATGTGGCTGCACACCATATGTATCTGTATGTGTGTGTACATGAAGGCGCACAGAACTGAAATCTATTTATGTGCTGCATTTATTTAGAACCAATACAATCAATGGATTTGTGATTCAAAAAATGGCACCTAACACATTTCTGCATGTGTTCTACCTACATACAGTAAAATTCTCTGCAGCCCAGAATGTGCATTATTGCTATAAAAGAAAATGTTTGTGACGTGATCATTAAAAATAGAAAAAGAGCTGTTTATGAGTCTATACATATTTGTGCGTATGTGCAAATGTGTGGTTTTAGAAACAGAAGCGGTGAAACAGCACGATCTGTTTGAGCAATACCTACACAATGACCTTGAAGAGAAGTGATGCTCATCGTACCCCTGCCCACTCTTTTCTTCTAGGGCAAAAAGCCGGTGCGGTACTAGCGGGTCTGTTATAGCTGACAGGGTGGTTCGTGGGTGATGATGATGATGGTGTGACTCCGGCTGGGCAGAATAATCTGTCCAGGCATATGTGTGGTGTTTCCATATTTAAGGCCCAGCAGGGTAGCTGCCACTTACAGCATTGGTCCTTATGGACAGTGTGAGATATGTGGGGGCTCCAACTGCCGCATCCAGGTACATTAAAAACAAGTCCTATTTTGGCAGATGTAAATTTTTGGATATTGAAAATTGCAATGCGTGGGAGACCTAAATGAGAAAAGTACCACTGAAAACAATATTTTGTCAGGAATGTTTCTCTTAACAGTATAGGCCAAATCGTTGACGATTTGTAAACAAACTGCCAGGCAATTTAACAGTCTCCTTTTTTCTCTATCCGGGCTCTTTTTTTTTTTTTTTTTTTTTTTTTGTACGCTCAGGTTTGGTGAACAATTTAATATAGAGCCCCCTGAAATGTACCAGCTTGTCTACCGTCAAACTCAAAATGTACACTCCAGCCGTGCTGCCTCACAGCAAGAGGGTTATGGGCTCAATTCTGGCCTGAGACCTGACTGTGAAGTTTGCATTTCCTTCCCATATTTTTGTGGGTTCTCTGCAGAAATGCCGGTTTTCTCCCACAGTCAAAACACCTGCATGCTAGGCTAAATTGCCCATAGGTATGTGTGCGTGAGTGAAAGGATCGTGATCCCTTCATTTCTTTGGCAAGAAAAATGTTGAAGGTGCCTTTAAAACATAATCAATCCATCTACCAGGAGAAATTCTTTCTGGAAGTTGTCCTTGTTTTCTTTGTAAGAAATTAATCTTTTTTTTTCCTCCTTCTGAAAGAGAAGGTCACTCTTCCTCAGCCTATTTGCCACTCGGGCATGGTCGCATGTTGGGTTTATCTTTTTCCCTCTCCGATATAGTGCCAACTTTTTTTCACAGTCTATTTAAAAGTTCAGCCTTTCTGAAATCAAGTGAGCAATTTCAATGCAATAATGTATAATCTAAGATATCTCAGTGAACGCTTGTGTAGGCGGTAAAGACTGCATTTTATAACTCAGGAACTATTGAATACTCTTTCAAAGACCTTTGAAATTTCCCATGATATTTTTGGAATTTCTGACTTCTCATCCACGCCGAGGATTACAGGAATAAGTGATACAACTTAAGCTGTCCAAACGTAATTCTAATTCAAATAAAACATACTTTGAAACTTCGAGCTTAGGAAGTGGTACAGGCCAACTTCACATTTAATCTCCCACCCCTCTTAGTCCCTGAGAGTTCACTGAAGCCAGTTCTGCAGCCAGTACCGATTTACCGACTGCCAGTTTTCTTGTCAATAGGCTTTTCCTGGAAAAATGACAGCTCAAGGTGCTTATTTTAAGCCGTCAATCACGCTTTGCCTCAACTTCGTCGGACCTCTTTGTTGGCAGCTCATCTGCATGCCATTATGGTCAGGCTGCACGGTAATGGAGCCAATTTCAGGGAACAGTATGACTGTGGACTACGGAAGGAGAGAAGAAGAGAGGAACTCTGAGCGAATGATGTGGTACTGACGTGTGGTGCATCACTGAGAACCCCAACGGGCAGGCGTGGCGAAAAGACGGAGTGTGGAAATCTGTCACACCTGAGCGCGCCTCGCGCAGTCGCCACATCCATTCCAATTTAGTTTGATTCAATAACACTTTATTGTCCCAGATGGCTGATTCATTTTGCAGCCTGCTTTATGAATCACAATGTAAAAATAGCAGAACATAAATGTGTCATCTGAGACAACACAAAGCACAAATTGGGTGTGAACGTACTCCAGAAATACAGTACGCCTTCGCTCCATCGTTAACCAATGCTCGACTTATCAACATGCTCTGGGGTCAAAGGAGACTGATAATAGAGCGAAACTCATAGATTTTTTTTTTTAATTAAATTTTTTTTTTTTTATGAAGCTCAGGAATTCATTTCATTAGTGATAACATGAGTGACACAATCGGTGAATACATTATTAAATGACTAAAATCACTAATGGATCAATGATTACGTGATGAAAATGACTTAGTGATTACAGAGATATAAATATACAACGCATAATAAAACTTAGACAAACCAGGTTCATTTTAATTGCTTCTCTTTAATGCTGCCTCTTACCACAATTACCTCCAGTTCTATAATGGAAGTGACACTACCAGGTACTATAGACCAAGCAGTATCATTTGCAGTTCAGAGAATATTTTTGAGTGATCCTGTCACTCTTAGTGATATCATTTATTAGCCCTGTGGGGACCCGCTGCTCTGTCAGAGGATATCAAATCAAACATCAACTATCTGATTTACTCTACTCTACCTGTACTGGGGAGCCTATTTATAAGCACTGCATTGAAAGTTATGCCTCCCTACGGCTACGTCCACACTAATACTGCGTTGCACGTTTTAAAACAAGAACAATCTCCGTCCACACTGAAACACAATCCCAGAGCTTTCAAACTAAAACGGGGTCAGCAGCATTTTCAAAAGTCTCCGTTTTAGGGCTTTGAAAATGCCAGCGTAGTGCGGACGCTAGGCGAAAATGTAGCAAATGTTATGCATTTTAAAATTAAAATGTATTATTCGTGTGGATGTAGCCTAATAGAGTCAGCTAGCGATAACAAAGTGTCTACGGTGGTTCGATTCTGCACCTGCTGGGCCTTAGCTAACAACCTGTTTTACCCGCTTGCGAGCAAAGATGCCCTGAGCTAGTTTGTTGAACGCTAGTGTATACACAAACTTACCTTAAAGGTCTCAAAACTATCCGTTCTCCTGGACCATACCTCCTGCTCCACCTCTTTCCCTGCCCGTTAGTATCCAATTTTACTGCCATTTTTTAGGACCTATCTAGAGAGACCAGGGCTATCCACCCTCTCCTCCCTATGCCATGCTTGGCTGTTTTTCCCTTCCAAGAAAAGAAAGGCATCCCTCACAAAGGGCTTTTGTTTTGATGAGTGCTTTTCATATCGACGCAGACACCGAGCCCTCGTGGATAGCCAGCTCCCTGGGGCTCAGGCTGTGTAGAGCTGCAGCCGAGCTCCAGGCTCATTGATCCAATCCTGCTTACAGGAAATCAAAAGCCTCGCTTTTGCCCAGTCTGGGGCTGCAGCACAGAGCCAGCGCCCTCCCTCTCCTGCTGCCACCTGGAGCCTCGCACCTACAGTCTCAGACAATCGCATCCCAGTCTAATTTGTTGGGTTGGTGGGAGGGTGGGCAAGAGGGAAAGTGTCATAACTATTTTTTCCATCTCCTGGCTTGAAATTATTTATCGCAAACTTGCATCAACTAACAAAAGCTAATATTTGCCATTTCTTCTTAACCCCTTTGTGCTACTGCCGAGAATAATAATAATCGTGCTAATACTAATATCGGCAATGTTTCCTGTTGTGCATGAGCCTATTTTACCCCTTTGCGCAGATATAGATGCCACCGTCCGTAAATTCCGAAATTTATTCCTAAATAATTCTGGAATTGAATTTCCAAATGTCTTGCTTCACTGAAGTAATTTTCCACAGTCTCTGTGACTCAAATAATGAGTTTTAAAGCCTAAATAGGCTCATGCATAACAGGAAAAATTTGGCATTATTTGTATTCTGCGCAAAGGGGTTAAGGCTTTACAACTCAGTATTTGTGTCACAGAGGCTGTGGAAAATTATTCCAGTTAAGCGAGACATTTGAAAATTTAATTACAGAATTATTTAGCAATTAAATTTTGCAATTTACGGATGCCAGCGTCTAAATATGCGCAGAGGGTTTAATTCATCATTTTACATGTATAGATTCGAGAAAATTGCTGCCAATTTACAGCCGGTCACTGAACAGTAAATTACGTCCAATAAAATGTATTGTTGTATTCATAGTCTTTAGAGAATTGAATTGATCTGGCTCACCTTTGAGCTCAACGATAGATGCTGAAAGGCGAATAAAGAATGTCTCGTGCTGTAGCCACAGACTGCTTTTGTTGCGGTGGGCTTTTGTGTTTTTGTGTCGGTAACAAAAGCGCGAGTCCACCGATCTGGAGAGGTGTCGAAGAGAGTGGAGATGTGCTGGTGTACCTGAGACAGGGGGGGAGTGCCCATTGTTCAATGCTGCTCGACTCCATCACTCAGGGGGGCTGGTCCCGCTGGAGCCTTCTTAAAATGGCACCCCGTTAACTATGTCAACACCCAGCTGTGAATACTGCATGCAGGCAGCTGCTGTTATCGCATGGTGTAGGTTTCCAAGAAAAAAATAAGTAGCAAAAGGAAGAGGAAAGATTGATGAAAGATGTTGGTATTCTTCCTGCACATTGAGCTGACACAACGTGAATTTCAGCAAGGATGTGAAAGTGTTCAAGTCTGCCTCAATGCAATACGAGCAAATAGTGTGTCCTTTAGAACAGCTTTGCTTGATCAAATTCATTAATGTAGAAGTGTTTGTCATAAAATAATGGTCATGGTGCATACTATAGTATGAAGCCAATAAGATTGTAAACACAAGTTGAAGAATATATTAGGGGATAAAGTCAGTTAATAGGTATTCCAATCACATAGATTTGCTGATAAATGCAATTTTCTAACCAGGAGGTAGAAATAATCACTGAAATCAGCTGGCTGGGTTCATGCACAGGTGGAAAACATGGCAGGACTTCCTGACCCCTGGACTTTACACCTCTGATCAGAACACACGCAAGCAAAAAGCAGAAAAACCTTGGCTTTTAATAGGTTACCCACCAGCTATTGTACAATAGGTTTTCCAAATATTCAAGCAAATATTAACTCCTACACTTGACAACAGCAATGACCAATTGTTCAAATGTATAGATCCCAAGGTGGGAGGACTTTAGGTTTCACCAGACTAGAGTGAACTCCTTCAATTCCTGACTCCAAGGACAGGGAAAATTTAGCTTGTGCCTACATGTGCGAGATAACATAAGGATTACCTAATGATAACAAAGACATTTTTTCTATATACCCAGCTTTAAGGTGTAGCTAATATTTCTAGATAACTTAGGGTGTTACTAATATTTAGCCCATGTTTATATGTGGTTGCAAATATGTTCCAGTCGTGTGAGCACCCGGATGGCCAGGAGGAGGCGCTTCAGCGACGAACTACGCTAACGCAAACCAACGGTATCATTCCCATCACCCTGACTCAATCTGATGCTGTGGCAGTCACTGAACACTGCAAGCAGCGCTGTCACTGAATTGTTTTATTAAAGACAGTGCATTTATGTTTTTGAAAAAAAAATCATGTCTTTGCAGAGTGTTCACAAAGGAAGAAAGTCTGTATTGCATACTTGTTTACTGCATACTGCAGCATATATTGGATATGTCACGTCCCTTACTACACAGACACACAGGACCTCCAAGGTATTCAGATCACCTGGGTCTTAGTGAGACATTACCATTGATTGCATTTTATTGTGGAATACAGTACGCCGCAAATCACTGGCTGTTTACCATAGAATATGGCTTGGTGGTATGTTATTTGAGTATCTTTGATGTCCTGGAACATTAATGTCTTGTTGACCTTTTAAACGTCCTGTGTAACTTGTTACCAAAATGCTATTCCGGAATGACAGAATATAACTTCATAGAAAAAGAGTAAGTTAAACATTGGTATATGGGCTATGACCAGGGCAATTGTTATTTACAGCGCCCTCCATAATTATTGGCACCCCTGGTTAAGATGTGTTCTTTAGCTTCAAATAAATTCAGTTTTTTTCTAAATAATATAGGACCACAATGAAAAAAAGGGGAAAATCCAACCTTTAATTCAAGTGCATTTATTCAGTGGGAAAAAAAAATCCCACATTAAGAAATAATTCTTTTTTGCATCAAATCATGTGTGCCACAATTATTAGCACCCCTGATGTTAATACTTTGTACAACCCCCTTTTGCCAACAAAACAGCACCTAATCTTCGCCTATAATGTTTCACAAGATGGGAGAATACAAAAAGAGGGATCTTCGACCATTCCTCTTTGCACAATCTCTCTAAATCATCCAGCGACCTGGGTCCTCTCCTCTGCACTCTCCTCTTCAGCTCACTCCACAGGTTTTCAATGGGGTTGAGGTCTGGGGACTGAGATGGCCATGGAAGGAGCTTGATTCTGTGTCTGGTGAACCATTTCTGTGTAGATTTGGCCACATGTTTAGGGTCATTATCTTTGCTGAAAGACCCAGTGACGACCCATCTTCAGCTTTCGGGCAGAGGCCACCAGATTTTGATTTAAAATGTTCAGGTATTTCAAAGCGTTCATGATGCCATGCACCCTAACAAGGTTCCCAGGGCCTCTGGAAGAGAAACAGGCCCACAGCATCACCGATCCTCCCCTATACTTCACAGTGGGCATGAGGTGCTTTTCTGCATACTCATCTTTTGTGTTCCGCCAGACCCACTTAGAGTGTTTGTTGCCAAAAAGCTCTATCTTGGTCTCATCTGACCAAAGCACACGGTCCCAGTTGAAGTCCCAGTACCGCTTAGCGAACTCCAGATGTTTGCGTTTATGATTGTGAGTGAGAAAAGGTTTTTTCCGTGCATGCCTCCCAAACAGCTTGTTGGCATGTAGATAGCGCCTGATGGTTGTTTTGGAGACTTTGTGACCCCAAGATGCTACCATTTCTTGCAATTCTTTAACAGTGAGCTTTGGAGAACTTTTTATTTCTCTTACCATCTTCCTCACTGTGCGTGGTGGCAAAATAACCTTGCGTCCTCGTCCAGGCTTGTTTACCACTGTTCCAGTTGTTTTAAACTTCTTAATGATTCCTCTGACAGTAGATATGAGCAGGTGCAGGCGAGTGCCTATTTCCTTGTAGCCATTGCCTGACTTTTGAAGGTCGACACACATCTGCCTTACTTGAATGGTGTGTTCCTTTGTCTTTCCCATGTTGAAGAGTGGATAAGAGAAATGGCCTCTGTGTCACGTCATATTTATACCCCAGGGAAACAGGAAGTGATGAATTACTAATTAAATGTTCCTAGATACTCTGATCAACTTTGTAAATTACTGTAGAAATGACAGAAATACTTCAATTACATTTTAAGGCTTTTAACACATCTTAACCAGGGGTGCCAATAATTATGGAGGGCGCTGTAGACTGCAACAGGGAGGGCAATTGGATCACTTGGATCACAGATGTCCATGGCTTTTGGAGAAAAATGTCTCTGGCACTCCTCATCAGTTAAGTTTAGTAATGAACGTCTTTATCAAAACATTCTTTGGCTGTAAATGTGTCTCTGCCTCTGGTAAATACTGTACATATCTTATACTCTGTCAAATGAAGCAAGTGTATACCAAAAATTACAGTACTAAATTTCGAAGATAGAATCAGTTTGAATCAAATAAACCTGATAAACAAATAACTTTTTTGTCTCACTTTATGTTTCAGCCCGTATATTTTCACCACTCTTAAGGCATACCCTGTATATATCTATGGCAGAGTGAAGCTTACTGTGAGAGACAGCAAACAGGCTCCACAGTTTAGTTTCATTGTAATCAATTTCTTTTGTATGCCTGCAAAAATAGCACTAATTTTACATCGATGATACAATGAAACACAACTCAATCATGATATATGACTTATACAACCACTTCAGTTTAGACATGGTTCTTGCAAGTCATAAGCGGCAGGCCGAATGTTTCAGGAAGATATAAAATATTGCCTGGCGCGACATTATTTCAATGATACTCCCAGGGATGCCATCTAAACTACATGGAAAATACCCCTCTGAAATACAACCGTGCCTTCAATTTTCATCTCTCTATCCAGTTGTATGTAGAGCTGGCATGAAATTACCAGTTCGTCCTTGAAACTGGAGGAAAATAGAAATAGACTTGATGATCTGTCTGCATGAATATCGTCAGATGTAGCGCATGCATAAAAATTGAGCTGATTGATTTCATATTGAAGACTTCCTCAGCCTCCTTCAAAAAGACTGTGTCATTACATTTGCTACGCGATGCAGAGTCTCTCAGAGTCCTCTCCCTGTCTCTGTTTGACACAATCTTCAGATATTTTCAGACTGTCACACCCTGCGGAATTATGCATCCAATATGTTTTCTCCCCGCTCCAAGTCACAGCAGTATTTTACCAAAACCACATCGTCTATTCGTTCCGGCCATATTTTCTTGTTCTCGGCAAATTTACTTTCCCCAGTCACATATCTCCCGCCCCTTGCCTCCAAACAATATTTCACTGCTTTTCATTACCATAGCTCTGTTTTCCTTAAATGGATTCTGACAGACTGACACATTGCTATATACCAGAAATCAGGACCTAAATTTGATAGAAAATAAGTTTATTCTCCCTCTCTGTTTTTATCACTGTTTTTATTTACTAAAGCTCTAGGCATTTTATAAAATTATTCTATCATCTCACTGCATTCTAATGTTCGTGCCCCTTGAAAAGTAGATCTCATTTGTTTAGTGTTCTGCAACACATTAAACAAATAAAAGCAGCAAGTAAATAAAAGCAGTTGAGTGGTGGAATGTTCATTGTGTGGCACTGGAGTTTCAGAGTTGGCTTGGACGGACTACTCATTAGGCTGTGGTGTATCGCTTCATATTCGAACAGACAGGCAGGTAATAAATTGCCTGAATCTCATGAACATTGAAGACCCACACAGGATTTCAGTTTGGATTTCACTGTTTCTTAATAATCTGATGTCATTGTGATGACATGTGATGCCGTGCTCCAAGGGATTACGGCTCATCAGAGACACTGACATGAATGCGGGCTCTGTGAGGTTCAGGACATTCTGAGACAGGATATGTATAGAATGATTCAAACCAGTGGTGATTGTAAGAGGTGTAGTTCGGAGTTTATTAGCAGCTATCCTACTGAGAGTCCATCTGTTCCAGTCAGAGAGCTTTCACTTGCGGCCACAGTTCTTCTATGGTGTTGCTTTATTTTGGTATTTGGCATATGTTGTCAAAACTTGTGACACCATTTGCTTTGCCACCATAAATCATTTTGACTTACCTATTAAAGTAGGTTAGACCTCTTGAAAGCAAACACATACTTCTAATTAGCACACAGATGAACAGAAATGACCTGATGCCTTCGGAATTGTGGTTGAGAGACAGAATTTAAAGCAATTTGTTGTTGATGCTTCTGATATTTTGTTGACCTCCTGTAATGAGCAGCATAGCTTTTGAATTAGCACAGTCAGTGATCGTTTTGCTTCCTTCCTGGATGGATTGATGCTCAGAAATATCCAGTCTGTATAAATCTTTCCCTCCATTGTTGGCGGAAATAGATGAGCTTTGCATTCTCTCCGCTTCAACTCCAGAAAATAATGGGTCCTATAATTAATTCAGTGTGCGATTTGTATCTTTACTTAACGCTTTGCTATTTAAAGCAAATTAATCAGCACTCACCGAGTTCTACAACAGATGGTCCACTAATTTGTATGGTAACATTCAGGCATTTATCATAACTGGCTATTAAATTTCTTTAGACTACAAAGAATCAGCTGTTCATTCAACAGAATTGTTTTTAGATTCAATAGCACTTGCTCTCCTGGTGTTGACTGGGAACAGATTCTTATCGCTTAGCATTCCAAAGCTCAGACTGAGGGGCATAAAATGTGTTTACTCGATTCTATAATGAATAAAAGTGATTTGCTTATGCAAGCCAAATGAATGTAAATAGAACTGACCTTGTGTTTTAAACAATACTTATATTTATAGTTGGATAGAAATCTTCAACCACTCATTTCACCTGATGATATATTGTGAACTTCCTGATGTTTGGGACAAAGTTACGTATATACATAGGCTATATTTGAGAGATATCACAAGGAAACACACTGGGCATATGACAAGCTGGTTGGGGGTGGGGGGTGAGAAATCTGGTGTCTGGACATTCATATGGATGTAAATTTAACAGTTGTCCTGGCAGCAGGCAGAGGGCCAATAGCATATTAGGCATGTGGTCATAATTTTTTTGCTCTTTGATGTGTACTGTATGTGTCCTAAACATTATGGAGCTCATTGTACAGTCACATGAATCCACCTAAATAAGAACCAGGCTCTGATTTCGCGATTCCTCTTGGCTCCCTCAGCAAGCTTGCTTCCTGGAAACAGTGGAGGTTTTGTCCTTGAGGGGGACAGCCGAGCTCATATTTAGATGTCAAATTCACCGGAGCAGTCCTATGAATTGAAGTGACTTGACGTCACTCATAGCCTGGCCATTATATGAGAAATACAAAATAGATCGAAGGAGTTCAGCCGGCACTGCTGCTTATTTCTGGCAAATCCCAGGAGCTAACACACATTAACAGAAATGTCAACCTTACCTGCAAGTCACACTTGCATTCTGAGTTTGAGGTACATATGTTACGGAAATATGAATCTCATTACTGCCGAACATTTTTCACTGCCATGAGGTGAAAATGTAAAAATTGAAGCAACATTTGCATTCAGCTATCATCACTGAAATCAACTTTGAACGGCTTGTCCGTATACGCGAGGCAAGTATTATCTCCTTGTGTTCTGGGAACTTGTGTCTCATGTACAGCCTCATTAATGATACCGGTGGGAATGTAAAAACACTAAAAGCTGTAAACAGACAGAAAATAAACAGGTAAAATTGTTCTGGACCTCCAAGTTCATCATGAGAAAAAACACTCATTAAATATACTGTATATCATGGGCAGGCTAGACCCTGGTGGCTAATTTGCTTCACTGGAACTTGGTTCTGACCTCAGTGTAGTTATCAGTAATGCTAATGGGGCCCTTGAACAATTCCCATAACACTGCATTGCTCAAGGCAGCTTGACCCCCGCTTTGACTATAATCTAATGGTTCTCAACTTTAGTCCGGGTGGAACACATTGTATCCTGGTTTTTCTTCAAACCACCGCTGCAATCTCAGAATTTCCGGTTGTTAATTTTTCTCAGCTAATTGCCCTGTTTATCTTTATTTGGATAATTTCAGCTTTTATGCCATGTTATATCAAAAGAAGCGATACTTGTCATGATGTTATGAAAAACGAAAATTTCTTGTGTATATTGCTCCATATTAGACATAGCGTTTTTATCGCAAAAAAAGAAAATTTGAATGACAAAATTAAAGAATCAATTAACTTTGATTTAAAGATATTTTAAGCACATCCACTTAAACTAACTTTTTGTAAAATAATGAAGAATTCAAAGACAATGTGAAGAGGTGAACCTTAACTTCTGTTGTAGTGCTTAATAATGATGTTAACTTAATCAAATAAACATATTCATAAGATCCATGAAAAGATCCAATGTCATCCATATGTATCTCTCTCTCGACTTCTGCACAGCCTTGCTATCATATTTCAATGTGACATACAACACAATTACTGAGATTTTGTCAAAAATGCATTAATATGAATTAATTTGTCAAATTAGCAGAATAGAAATGTATTATAAATTCACAAAAATTGATATGGCTCCTCTCTAGTGGTTATACATATGTCACTATTGCACTATTGAATGGCACATTTATGATAGACATCAGATTAAGTACTTCAATATATGCTATGTAAGATTTCACCCCTCCAGAGCAGAGGAGAATATGAAGGGACAGGATGCATAAAATAGAATCAGCCTTGGACAGGGCTGCAGTATGAGCTTTCAGTACTCACATCCAAACAGCTTGGAAATTGATCATATATGAAGAGTCTTGTCTGCGGTGAACAATGTGTGCACCTTCATTCATTTGCTGCATTCAAGACTTTTTTTTTTTTTTTTTTTGAGGCTGGAAAATTTCAATTCAAACGTGAAAAAGATCAAAGGTAAATCAGAAATACTCTTATTCAGCATAGACTGATGTAAAAAAATGCTCTACTGCCCTCTAGTTGTCTGTTTTTGAAGTGCAGCCTCATGAGACAGCAGAGAGCAGTTGCTCTATTGACCAACAAAAACCTGATCTGAAGTCAAGTGTCAATTTTAAACTTCTAATTTAAGGGCACAGTAAGGTAGTATTATGCACCTTTGTAAGCAAGTGCACAACACGCATACCGGTACATCCTGCTTGTTGCATACTACACAGGGACAAGCAGCAGCACCCACACATGCAAATGATTACACTTAAAAAAAATTACGACGTGCAAGATTATTGTCAAGATATTTTTAGAAATTCATGCCAGAATGGTTAGTGCAATCAACGTCCCCAAATCACTACAAATCATAACGGGAACCTGTTCCATCAGGTAATTTATGATTCAGCATGTGAGGTTGCACACATAGGTATTTGCAAAATATTCTGCATAAAGCCATAACTCCTTAATACTGGCGAACTCTGTCATTCCTGCTGTCTTCCAGAGGATCCCCCCCTGGAAGGGTGGCTGTGTTGGGGACAATGGTTAGCCTACATATTACATACATGGTATGTCATGTCTAAAACAGTGCATGAATTTTTGTTCCATCCCACAGAACACAAACTGGAACTGAAAGAATGTTTGAAGTGCTGAAAATGAGCCTCAGGTGTTTGGATAAGTCCGGTCAGAGTCCTGCATGGGTCAACTGGTTACCCGCGATAATCTGAAAAATCAATTTTGAATAAAAAATCCATTAATACAATACCTGCAACCAATCTGTCCCACTTCTATTATCAAATACAAAACTTCATATTTCATTTGAAATGGGATTATTATTATTATTCACAGTTTGACTGACAAAAGAAGCGGTCTTAAAAAGCAGCACTTTTAAGTAGCTGCAAAAGCAATGGATGACATTGTTCTCACTGTCTATACTTAATACAAATTTCCTCCATAAAGCTGACCTGACCTTCAATTGTTTGCCAAGCAGAAGTAAGTTCTTTTCACACCTGTCAGATATTATTCAAGGGGTTATCGTAGCGTAATAGAAATAATATTGTTTTTGCTTCGTTCTCGCTGGCTGTTTTTCTCGCTCATTACAATTTGTCTCAGTCATTCCCCATTAGCACGTATTTATTTGAACCAGTGACTCAGAATTAAAACCATTTTTTTCCATTTGCATGCTTTATGTGCGAGTTGTAATGTTGTGTAATTGGAAAGTTCAAAAGTGGCCCTGGGAATTTACTATGAAGATTTAAAAAATTTGGATATGATGAAAACCATTTTTAATGATATTTAAAATTTTTAAAAAAAATTTATTTAATTGGAGATCACTGTGTTCATGTTTCCATGCGATGGTTTGCTCATGCGCTTTCACGTCACTTATGAGCAGACCACTTTCCCTTGCAGAGAATAGTTTTTTCCTGCTACTTATCCGCCCTTATGATAACTATCTGTAGAGCTACAAGCCCACCTGGCTTTTAAAGGAAATTGGAGACGACACTCTGATTGGTTTGTTTCATGTCATGCCCAAAGCATGCTTATGATTAATTAAAAGATTAGTGTACATCCCCTTTGAACTATTCACCTGACTTTGCACCCTGATAACCCACCCTTAAACTAGCAAAAATGGATTTTGACAATCCCTAAATGCAATTGCACCACATGCTTCAGATCGTGTGCTCAGATCGTTAAAATAGGGCCCTTGGAGCAGAGGTGCCCAGAGAATCTGGCTTTGTACTGGCCCTCCCTCAAAAGGCAGCCTGATGCAGAGCAGGGTGGGTTTCCTGATAACATTGGATCTCGGGATTATAAAGTCTTTTTAAGAGATTCTTAAGCAATGGACGTTCTCTCGTTATATGGGATAGTTTAGAGCGAAATAAAGAGCGTTTTAGTCACGAACATGTTTGGGAAACCCGCATTATTTTAAGAATGATCGTAACAGTCATTTAAAGAGGTTCTTTACGTTAAGAGGCTTTCGGGAAACCCACCGCAGGTCTGTTTGTGGAAAACAGAAGGAATTTCAAACACTTGTTTCAAACACAAGTGGAAAAGGGGGACTAACAACTTAAATGGGGGAGGGGGGTCTTCAAAGTCAACCTCTCTTGGATGTAAGATGCAGTAGAGACCACTGTACAGGTGGCCTGAACTGGGAAGAAGTATTTACCATGAGTTATTCAAATTATTACTAGCTTTAGTATCAGAAAGTAATCCTTTTCTAAGGCTCCCACAATCCTTGCAATGACCAACAACAAAGTTCTTTATCATGCAAATGTATTCCTAATTCATATTCATTGTGAGGCTTCCAGATCTACAACAGAGTACTTGTAAACAAATTGTGTCCTGGTGCTGATAAATAAAGAAAACACATTTTGTTAATGATAATGAGTGCAAAATAAACATGCCTGTTCCAGCATTGAATGAAGCGCTTCAGGCCAGTTTCAAACCACAGCACAGCTTGACAGAAGTATTTTGAAAAATTATGGATTTTCATTCATTCATTATTGCACTTTTCCCCAATGCAGAATATTGTCACTACACAGGGGGAGGGTTGTGAATACAAGAGTATTTGCCTGAATGTAGAGTGGAGTGGCTCCTCTTGTTCCACTTAAAAACTGACAGAGCAATGTCTGCTTTTTTTTCATCCCCTAATACTTGTATACTTTTTTCCTGATGCACCAATGGAATCAATTCAGCAAAATAACTTGTTCCTGGACCCACTCCCACAGCAAGACTACTTCATTTTAAGTTGTATGCCCACTGCATTTTATTTATTGTTTTCATAACCATAGAGGTGTGCCTTTGTGCTATAAAAATAGTATTAAACAAATGTCAACTGTGAGCAGAGAACTAATATTTACTTCATTTAGAATCATGTAGAAGTTTGTTCAAAGGATCTGTTGGAGGTGTTAGCTAGCTAGGTAGCGGAATATTACTATTACTATTCAACAAAACAGCAATAGCCAATTTATTTTTTGTTCATTACATTCTGCAGTTTTTACGGTGAGGGGGTTAAATACTTATTTGATAGTATTATGCATAGAACATTCAATACAACATGTTGAGTTTCTTACAGTTCTTTAACAATGTTAGACCAACAAAAAAAATTCAAGTTTTAATGTTGTGGCTGTTTGGCGTTGACAAGCGATAAAAACAAGGTACATTATATCCCAAACCTCTTGACTTGAGGCAGCAATCTCCTCAACCTACGCTGCATCAAGTCAAAATCTGCATCAACTTCAAAACTCAGGGATTTACTCTATGCTGACGATGCTGCACTGTGCACTTCTGCACAAGGCTCCCTCCAAAGAAGGGTAACTGCACTGCAGGGCTCTTGTACCGCATGGAGTTTACAGATAAGCAAACCCAAAACTAAGGTTACGCACGTACAGTGTCCAGATCCAGCTCCAACTCTGCTTGACAGATTCCAGCTGAAGTGTGCCCATTAGTTCACATACCTTGGAGAAGAACTCGCGGCCGACAGTCACCTCACACCAGAAATTACTAGGAGGATCAACCGCGGTGGAATGGCCTTTTGCTCCATAATCTCAAGATGCTGGAGCAGGAATGGTCTATCAATCTCAACCAAACCCTGAGTGTACAATTCCATCGTGCTGCCAATAATACGGTATGGGAGCCAAACCTGGCCCACACTTGCAAAACATCAGCGCCTGTTGGAAGTGTTTCACTAACGTTCTCTCAATATCAATATCAAATGTTGGCAACACATTACTAACTCGGAGGTACTCAGGCACGCCAGGGCCACTACCATCGAGGCAGCTATACGGAGCAATCGACTGTGTTGGCTTGGCCACATCTCCAGGATGGAAGATAATAGAGTGACTGCCCAAACAACTTCTTTTTGGTGAACTTTACAGTGGCATGAGACCGAGAGGCCATCCTAAAAAAAGATGGAAGAACTGTGCCAAACAGGATCTAAGAGGATGCTCAGGCAAGGCTGGAGTGAGCTGATGGCCGACAGGGCAATCTGGTGCTCACACGTACAGCAGGGCAAGGCACTGTCGGAACAAAACCTCACGAACTGTAGGGAGGCCTAATGCGCAAGATGTCATGGGAGGGACCCCAATCGTCAAAAACGATGTGTAACATAGAGAGAGAGAAAATTCCAAAAGCAGGTGACAGTGGCACAAAGCAACGGCTAGTGAGGCAGAGGAGGTGTTTGATAATGCTGGCCGAAGCTGAGTCTCGAGTTGTGCCTGAAATGAAAATAGACTTGAACAGTCACAGATGAATTTTGAAACGGCATTCTAGGTCTTGGGAGCTGCGGCACTGAATTACCTGGGACCAAAGGCACAGCGCGAGGGGGGTACAGAAAGATGACCAAAATTTTGAGGACCTGAGGGAACAGGTGAGCAGGGAACAAGAAGTTTGAAGAGGCAAGTGCGGGGAGAGACAGCGGATGGTGAGGATTTTGAACTGAATGTGAGAATTTATAGGAAGCCATTGCAGACTCCGCTCATACTGTGGTCTGCAAGCTGCCACATTATTTTCCCTTATTACCTCCAACCACTAGAGGGAAATGTTATATTCTTACAATCGCTTTTTTAGGAAACACGCTCGACAGAACGTAACGTATCATGTGACACAGTAAGTGAATTCAAAATACGGAATGAGGCAGTCGAAGTGCGAATGACAGTAGCTGGCACCAAGATATTTTGATGCCAGTGAAAGTTATCGGGTTTCTTTGCATATATGTATGGGTATCATCATTATTATTATAGTAGGTCTAGCTAGCTAGACTCTTCAATATTGGCTCTAGTTCTGGCTATAATGATTGTCTGAACTAACATAGTTACATGCAAAGTATTGCTAGCGTTAGCGTGCTAGCTATGGTAACGATACTTTTCCGATTTGCAATCTCACTCTCCCGTAACGTGGGAATGTCCCGGCTTTTTTGAGAACGACTCTTTGAATGAACTTAAATTTGCTCAGCATTATATTACCTTTTACAGGAACCAGCTTGGATGAAAATCTGAAGTCAGTGGACCAGGTTAACAGCTCCAAAGTGGCTGCAGTATGAACGTTACTTGCATTGACAGCAAGAATCAAATTCATGACGAACTTGAAGAAGAAAACCAGCCAAATGTCAGCTTTTTAATAGCGCGGTCAAATCATTATATCACATCGCGTAGAGTAAATTACTGTAGAAAGATTGTATCTTCGTGTGGTACTTGTGTTATTTGAATAATATGGCTGGTCCCTTGTTGGAGTTTGAGACCGAGATGTTTCTCGGTCTTTTCGGCACCGATGGACTGCTGGTCACGGCGGAGGGAATGGGCATCGACCGCATACTGCTCCAGTTCTTGCGAGTTTACTCCGAGGAAGATAGTCTTGTGCTCTTGTTAAATACTACAACGCCGGAACAGGTAAGTTAAGTTGAATAAAACACTGTGGTCGTCGTGACTGCACAGAGCTGACTTCTGCAATGTGTTTGCATTTGGCTGACTTGCGAATTAGCGATTAAAAGTGATAAATCATGTTAAGTACATCTTTGTTGCCAATAGACAGACTAGTATAGAAACGATGTACGTGACCTAGGTTGGTATAAAGTGTACTCTACTCTAAATGCAAGGTTCACAGAAAATGTTTTGACTGTACCTTGCTAAGGTCAGTTTGAGCATCTGCTGGTTGCAAACTACATCCCATATTATTTATTTATTTATTTATTTATTTACTTATTTATTTATTTTTTGTTCACATGCGCTTCCAGGAGTACTTTACGGAACAGCTGCGGGCAGAAGGAGTAAACCGCCTTCCCCAGACTGTGACCAGTGAGGTGCAGAGCAATGAGCGATACCGAGTGTATACGCAAGGGGGAGTACTCTTTGTCACAAGCCGCATCCTCGTCGTGGACTTTCTCACAGACAGAATTCCGGCGCATCTCATCTCCGGTAACCAAGATTATTCCCAGGAATTATTTTGTATACCTTATCCTTTTCACTTTTCTACCTTCATATCTGACTTTTCTGTACTCAAGTACTCATCAAATTCTTTTGTAATCATTGACGATATCTGTAACCGCACCCCCCACTCAAAATGCATATATATCAAAATGTTTCCAGTGGTACTGTACCTCCACTGCGTAACAAAAGAGAAAAACGACAAAGCACGGTTTATACCCAACGTGCTGATTGCATTCTGCTAATCTACAATATTTCTTTGCAGGAATCTTGGTATATCGAGCCCACAAGATCATAGAGTCCTGTCAAGAAGCTTTCATCCTGAGGCTTTTCAGGCAAAAGAACAAGACTGGTTTCATCAAAGCCTTCACAGACAAGGCCAAAGCCTTCTGTTCTGGATTCTGCCAGGTTGAGCGAGTCATGAGAAACCTCTTTGTCAAGAAGCTCTTCCTCTGGCCCAGGTCTGACAATCTCGGGACTCAAAACTAATGCCGCTTCAAAATTACGTGGCTGTTGGTAGTTCAGTGACATCGAAATTCTGTTTTGATCAAAAAGTAGGTGTGCACATATTAAGCTATTTTCACAATCGGCAAAAAAGATGCAAAATATTAGAACTGGAGTCCTCAGGCTCATCTGGGTTAATGGTCTCGGTGCAATTTATTTTGAATTCACCCTGCACTAAGACACTTGATTCTACTTTGTAGGGTCTTGATTGTAGGACTACTGAATTAGCAGAATGATGGCACTGAGCAATACCCAAAAAGACCTTTTTTTACTTGACTATATGTCCCAGTTTTTTTGGAATTCTAGTCTTTTTGCTTTGTGTACCTGCCTATCAAGCCTGGTTGTCTTGCTTTGTGAGTTAGACTCTGAGCCAAGGCAAAAACCTGCTTCCACATGAGTCTTTTTCAGATATGATGGGCACCCCATCAGTAAAGGGTCTGGTATCAAAAACTATACACCAATGTGGTGATGTGCACCCATCCCAAAGACTGTGCTAAATTGGAAAATAGCCCTTCTGCTTCAGCTACAGTGGCTAAAACAGAGGTTTGTCCCTTTCTTTCAGATTCCACGCATCTGTGAATGCGGTGTTAGACCGACATAAGCCTGATGTAGTAGAGCTCCATGTGTCCCTCACTTCAGCCATGAGAAACATCCAAAGCTCGGTGCTGGACATCATGAACGCTTGTCTGAAAGAACTCAAGCGCTACAACCCCTCCCTGGAGGCAGAGGACCTCTCCCTGGAGAACACTCTGGGCTCTGCCTTTGAGAAGGTTAGTGCACCCAAGGCCCCCTCTCCCTGCTGACTGTTTATTTCAAAAAATGAATGAATGCATCTCGCTAATATATTTGCCCGAGTCCATTATTGTACTCAAACTGCACCATGATATAATATGACTTGCATGACTTGATGACATCAGACTGATTAGTGATATGAATTGGTGAACTTCACTACCCAAGTATGACCTGGAGGTGTATTAATGGGACAAAATGTGGCATCTTGCTTTGGAAGACCAATTTAAATGGTCTTGTACTTCCTTTTTTTTGAGTATGCTGAAATTCAGGCGACTAAAGTGACTTTCAGACTCTCCTAAGCTTGTGGGTTTCCCCTCTTGCTTATGTTACTCCACAGTTCAATTGCGATTTTATGTTTGACACTTTTCAGTTTAGATTGTTATGTGTAACTTGTGTTTGGTTTCCAGACGATCCGTCATTACTTGGATCCTCTGTGGCACCAGCTGGGCGCCAAGACCAAGTCCTTGGTCCAGGACTTGAAAATTCTACGCACCTTGCTGCTCTACTTGACCCAGTATGATTGCGTGACCTTTCTGAACCTTCTAGAATCCCTGCGGTCCAGCCAGAAAGCTTTTGGGAGCAACTCTGGTAAGACTAATTTGATGCTTTAAGAGTGACCATGGTACGTGAATAAAGATATGAAAAACTGTCATGTACCTACAGTGGATTCTAACAGGTCATTCATATTATTATTATTATTGTTATTATTAGAATTTCTTTATTTAATTTTTACGTGGGACATTAGGAAAACCAAGGCTTAAAATATGAAATAATAAATATGCAAATAAAAGACTCAGTTTCCTAAATACCCCTAAATGTTATCCACAAAAATTACATTAACTACAAAAATTACAAAACAGTGTGAAGGGAATCTGTTAACTGTTGCAGACATTCATATTTTCAGGCAAACACTTTCAAAAAGCTCAAATACATCTGCCTCAGCTAGGTCTTAAGAACTATTACCTCTACAGCAATACAGTAGTGTGCTAGCTATATTGTAATTTTACAAGCCATTTATATAAATTGAGCAGTTTAGTTTTGGTCTAGCACAGTTATGATTAACTTGCAAGAAGGAAAAAAAATATGCTGATTCAGTTAATGCTATTTGCGGTACATAACACTGGGATGTGCTGTTGGGAAATGCCACAGACTACCACAACAGGGTTTTCCTGCCTTGCCTTATTATGACTCGTTCTACAGGATGGCTGTTCTTAGACTCTAGTACATCGATGTTTGTCAATGCTCGTACGCGAGTCTACAGAGTGCCTGAGGCAAAGAAGAAGCTGAAGGCTTGCAATGATCCAGAACAGAAACTTAGCCGCACAGGTAAACACTGAAGCTAATCACATACATCTATCTTCCGTAATGCACTGGTTTTTTATCCTCATTTAGAAAAAGTCAAATTTTCATACCACTGAGAAGCACTGAATCATGTCTGTGCCCTTTCAGGAAGTTCAGTAAGCTGATGTAATTCATTCCATTGATGAAGGAGTGATTGATGGCTTCATTGTACTTTCTCCTGGACTGTGTATTTGCAGCCGAGGTGAAAAGGCTTCTGGTGCTGGAAGCAAACCCAAAGTGGGAGGCTCTGACAGATGTTATGCAAGAGATTGAGAGAGAGAACAGCCAATTGGAGAACAACCCAGGTAAGGAGCTGTACTAATTCATTATCAATAAGAGGCACTTTTTGCATACAGTGTTAATTTATAAGGTTACATTGGTTAAAATGATGGAAAAGAATTTTAATTTACTCGTTCATTCGTTAATTTATTCAATCATTTTACTCCTCACCCTCTTGCTTTAAAATGCTTATTACAGAATAAATAAGATATTCCAGGTATGTGGAATGTTACTGTGTCCAATAGCAAATTGTTGTACTCCTCAGGCCGGGTGTTGATCTGTGCCAGCGATGACCGCACCTGCGCCCAGCTGAAGGAGTACCTCACCAAAGGGGCGGAGTCTTTGCTCACCCGCCTCTACACGCGCACCGTAGGCAAGAGCGAGGCTCCACTGGACCCGGGCTTTGACGAGAGGGGCAAAGCAAAGGGCAGGAAAGACCAGGGCAAGAGGCCCAACGGCAACAAAAACCAATCAAAGCGAGCCAAGAGCTGTAAGAAGAGCCTGAAACCAGCGCTGACCCTGACCCAGATGGTGGGAACAGAGGAGAGAACGGAGGGAGAGCCAATGGGCAGCAGTCCGGATGAAGGAGAGGAGGAGGCAACGGCCGAGGAAGAGGAGCTCTCCCTCGACCTGTCCTCCGATGCCTACTACGGCATCCTGAAGGAGCCGCTGACTGTGATCCATCCGCTGCAGGGCTGCACTGACCCTTACAGTTTGACACGTGTCCTGCACGAGGTTGAACCCAGCTACGTGGTGCTGTACGACGCCGAGCTCTCTTTCGTAAGGCAGTTGGAGATCTACAAAGCCAGTCGTCCTGGAAAACCGCTGAGGTTTCTGATGTTCATTTCAGTCTCTCTGCCTTTTGCATTGTTGTTATCGCTGTTATATGAAGAGCATCTTGGTACTTTTGTAGATTATTGAAGAGCATTTCACAAAGAATCTATGATTAACTTTTTATTGATTTTTACTTTCTTTGATTTTATTTTGTTATGGCCTCCAGGTTTGAACTGCCTTGTTTACCTGTCCAATAAGTGTTCCTTTTCTGAATGATGCTGCCTGTAACCATTTACCTTTCAGGGTATATTTCCTCATATATGGTGGCTCCACCGAGGAGCAGCGATACCTGACAGCACTGCGCAAAGAGAAGGAGGCCTTTGAGCATCTGATCAGGTCAGGAGCTGTTTTCTGCTAGGACAGGGGTAGGGAACCTTCTCCAGAAAGAGCCACTGTGGGTGCAGGCTTTCATACCAACCAAGCTGCTACACACCTGATTCTACTAATCAAGGCCCTTAACAAACATTCCAGAGGTTGATTAGAATCAGGTGTGTAGCAGCCTAGTTGGTATGAAAGCCTGCACCCACAGTGGCTCTTTCTGGAGAAGGTTCCCTACCCCTGTTCTAGAAGTTCCACTGCAGCACTACTACTGAGTGTCAGTTGTAAAGGAATGCTTCACCATACTTACCCATGCATCTGAAATTTAATTCAGTGTTGCATATTTATATAGCGATACTGTTGCGCCGATTTTATGGAATCATCATCGCTGCTGCGTTCGTGACAGATTCTTTGTGTTAATGCGATAACTAAAAAAGTATTTAATGGGTCCTTTTCAAATTTATATGCCTGTAGATCTTATCAAGACGGAAAACTGAATTGATTTTAGGTTTTGGATTATTAGTAATAAATTAATCAACCAATGCATTTCCCGGAGCACCTAGCTGAGAATGACACGTTTGAAAACAATCTGTATATGGGCTTATATTATCAAAATGATAATTTTCAATCATCTTTATCTGTATGCTCTGAGCTAAGAGAGATGAATGCCTTGTGAGGTGACCAATAACATGGCACAGCTCAATAAAGTAGTTTTACATTTGTGAGGGCTTATTATTGTTGTTAACCCTTGAGTCAGGCTCGCTCTGTTGTGTGTGCTCGTGCTGTGTGGGGGAGCGCAGGGAGAAGGCCACTATGGTGGTGCCTGAGGAAAGAGAGGGACGGCAGGACACCAATCTAGACCTGGTGCGCAACCAAGATCTCGCAAATGCCACCACCAACACGCGCAAAGCAGGTAAGAGCTATACTGTGGATGTCTTTTCTTTGACTGCTGTAACATTGTTTGGTCTCGCTTCTATTCTTATCTGTTTCCATTTGAGGTCTTTCACATTCCCATCACTTGTGCTTTTGAAGTGTAAGTGAATGTATGAAGCTTGTGTTTAAACATCTGTGTGTCTTTGTGAACAGGAGGTCAGGAGGAAGTTACAGAGCCCTCGCGGGTCATTGTGGACATGCGCGAGTTTCGCAGTGAGTTGCCCTCCCTACTTCACCGGCGGGGGCTGGACATCGAGCCTGTGACGCTGGAGGTGGGAGACTACATCCTGACCGCGGACATGTGCGTCGAACGCAAGAGCGTCAGCGACCTCATCGGGTCCTTGCAGAGCGGCCGGCTGTACAGTCAGTGCCTCTCCATGACGCGCTTTTACCGCCAACCCGTGCTCCTCATCGAGTTCGACCCGGCCAAGCCGTTCTCGCTGGTGGCCCGTTCGGACCTGCGGCAGGAGATTTCCACCAACGACATCAGCTCCAAGCTCACCCTGCTCACCCTGCACTTCCCCCGCCTGCGTCTGTTCTGGTGCCCCTCCCCCTACGCCACTGCCGAGCTCTTCCAGGAGCTGAAGCGCGGCCGTCCCGAGCCGGACGCCGCCACCGCCCAGGCCGTGACGGCAGAGTCAGAAACCGTGAGCGAGTCTGCCGACCTCTACAACCCCGGTCCATACGACTTTCTGCTTTGCATGCCGGGGGTCAACTGCAAGAACTACCGGGCTCTCGTGAGCAATGCTGCTAACCTCGCAGAGCTAGCCACGCTAAGCCAGGAGAGACTGACTGAAATCCTGGGCAATGCGAAGAATGCCAGGCAGCTCTACCAGTTCCTTCATGGTACCACAGATGTGCCTCTTGCTCAAAAGGGCAAAGTGGCCGAGTCCCAAGATAAGAGGTGATCGGGAAGATGAGTGACCTCACTTGTTTCTCTCTCACGGGTGTGAATCCAGGTGTGTCTCAGCACACAGGACAAACTTAATTTTATGTGGAGTCTGTAATGTTGTAAGGCATGTTTCTAAGATGAATATCAATTTTTGAGGCCATTTTAAGTAGTTTTTTTTACATGAGTAAAATGAAAATTTAGTGCTGTATTTTTCTATGTTCTTCACTATGTGCATGTTCTTTTTATGCATTGAGTGTGATTGTGTGACTGGGTGCATTTACTTCTACGGTAATATCATGAGATGCAGCTTTATAATTCTTCCTCAGATGGTTTTGGTAAATGTGGTCGCTTACTACAGAATAGATTATATAATTTACATATTTATGCCTATTTCGATTATAAAAATGGAGTTACTTTCATTTGCTGCTCATGTAAAGAAGGCAGTGTAGGCAAGTCTTGCCAAAATGCAATGGGATGGTACATGCCAAAATCGTAACTTCTTATCCGGTCCTATTTTAGTGTAGTCCATCAGTTCTTATGGTTGTATGTAACTACTGTTGTTATTCATAACAACTGCAGAACTTATCAGCTGGAATTTTGAACTGCTCATCAGTGCTATGATATCCCCTCTTTGGACACTGGTGTTAAAGGGTCCCTGTCAAGTCATCTGGTGCACAGCTCATTAGCCATCACAAGCCATTTCAAGATCTGTTCCTTTGTGACATCACATGGGGTAATTGCCTCCTAGAGGCAAGAAGGACTGGTCACTGTCAGCGTACCAGTTAATCAGATACCATTCTGGGTGGCCTTTCCCTCCCTTGTGATGTCACAAAGGACAGATTTTGAAATGGCTTGTATAGGCTAATTAGCTGTGCACCCAGTGACGTGATAGGGTATCTTTAAACTAATTGCGCAATAAGCTGGTTTATGACTGTGTTCTTGGGTACCGTATCTTTTTGCAATTTCATTGAATCTCATGCCGTTTTAGCCTTGAAATGCCTTGGATTAAATACTTAGATTTGATTATGCAAGTTTAAGGTAGATTTCAACCGGGCTTTTAAAAATTGAGTTGGGCTTTGTCAGGCATAGATTCACTATACAGCCAAAAGTATGTGGACACTTTACTGAAACCTCGTTCACATGTATTGGGGGAAAAAAAGAAAGTTTTTAAATTCTAATTATTTGATGTATTGATTGAATTTGGAATGAATTGGTCAGTATTGCCTGACAAGACAGGCTTTCGGGTTCAAGCCGGGTTGCATTTCAAAACCATTATATCAGTAGGATTTTTGTTAGCACTATGTGTACCCCTTCACCCCATCCCTTAACAAAGGCTCAATTGAAACTAATTGAAACGGTAACAAAGGTGAGGTTGAGCACTTTGAGAAAGTGCAACAATTTCAAGTCGTCGTGTTGAATTCTATAAACAGAAAAACCTCAAATAAAAGCTGAAAGTCTATCTTTATAGCGCATACTGACCTATTCATTCCAAATTTTATTAACATTTTTGATGTTTAGAATTTAAAATGTCTTTTTATGCTATCAATGAGGTTTTGACAGTATCTGGTAAAGTATGTATACCACATAGCTAAAAGTATATGTATGAAGGACTTTTAAGGAGCCGCTTTCCACATTAAACATAATTTGTTATTTCAGTCTATGCTTAGACGATTGATAAAGTTTTTAGGTATTCGACCACTGAGTGGAAAATGGTTGTGTTATGACGCGGTATCTGACAAATTCAGTCTGCGGGACTCGCTCTCTTCCTCCCCACGCACGAGCTAATGAAAACACGGTCTGGTGCAGCTTCTCTCGAACGCCCCCGCATACAAAGGCGCAGTGCGGTTTTTGGGAGACATACCGAGCTTTTTTCAGTCTGAGGCTGTTATAAGAGGAATATACAGTGGCCTAATTCATTATATTACGACAGTCACTTGGCGGATATCGACCCGTCTGATGAGCTTGATGGGAGTGAGTTTAGCCCTCAGGCAATTTAGTATTTGTGAATGTATTTGAATCAATATGCTTCAAGTTCTCTACATTTCCAATAAAATAATAGTCTTTAGCGCAAAATCCTTGTCACATTTTTTCAGTTTCCTTAACACTTTACGAGGCAGACATTTTCATAGATTCTACGGCCCACTGCGCGGTTATGAAGTACCTTGATTTCCGACAGAAATCTGGTCTCTCAATTTGGAAATCCCTCGCGCGTTTTTGTAATTGTAATTTTTTTTTGTTTAAAAAAAAAAGAAGATGAGAAGTGAGAATTGCGATTTAAAATGCGAGACTATGTTTTTCATTCATAAATCATAAGAGTGTGGAATGATCCAAGCGGAAAAGGTTGACAACTTTGATCTGTTGCCTGCATAAAGTTGTCTTGTCAGGTGGTGGTGGGCTTCAATGAGTTAAGCCAAATAATAGCGCGATTACGTCATCCAGTTCAGCCGAACAGATTCATAGCGGCCATCTTATTCCAAGACCAGCAACTTCGTTTCCCCCGCAGAAGAAATACACACATTTTTGCGTCTTAGTTTATATAGGGGTTAATCTGCCTCAAGCCAACGACAGCAATAGAATTGGTAAGATCTCCATTCAATTGATTCCGTCTCCATGTTGATTGCTGCCCAAGTGTCGTGATGCGGCGGTCCTGGCTGCAGCCAAGGAACCTGACAAACGTTTAACCCGCTAGCGACATACATTCGCAATTAGCTAGCTGTGGTGGCTGATATGCTCGGTCTAAAAAAAATCTTAATTAGTATCACGCAGTATTTTATATCTTATCCAGTCTTGTCGCTTTTTCGCATTTCTTGGAACACCTGCCTGGGTGAATAAAGCTGCTTTCACACCGGACGCGAAACGAATTTTTCGCACGACAGATTACATTCAAAGTCGATGCAAAGACGCGAATTATTCGCGTCTTTGCATTGACTTTGAGTGTAATCTGTCGTGCGAAAAATTCGTTTCGCGTCCAGTGTGAAAGCGGCTTAACACAGACCAAGACACTTGCTACATTGTAGCTAGATGTTAGCCAGGTAGAGCAGACCTAAATTGAGAAACAACCTGCCAGCTAACGTTAGTTGTCATGCCGCTGTCCGCACACTGCATTGTTATGCTAGCTTGTTTGGGAATTCCCTTGTGGTTGGCTGGAAATGCAGCTCACGACACGTCTTGAGCTGTCTCTATGCCTTTATAATTTGTTATTTGGGTAGCTGTCAGACCTGGCAATTCCTTGTGTCTGAGTTAACGTAACGAGTCAGCCCTGACCGCAGTGTCCTTAACGTCGCATCGCAAGTTGGCTCAGGCTCAGATAGTTTCAGCTGAAAATACACGCCAATGCCATATAGCAAGATGGCTAACGCGAGTTTTCACGCTAATGAGCTGTCTATATCGCTCTTGCTGTTTGCTCTGATATTATCTCTGGGTTTGCTACATTAGCTGCATATATATATTAGCTATATTGCCACAATGGAAGCTCTTTTTAGAAATGGCTACAGTCGCATACAGTCGGGTAACTAACTTGGCTAGCTTGGTGGATTGGGTCGCTTGGTAGCTAGTATAACCGGTTGAAGCCATAAGCTATCTTGGTTGCGAATTGGTAATCAAGAATACCGGTATCTCGCTGTTCCAATGTCATCCTGAATTCTGAAAAAGCTAGCCAGCGAGCTAAGGTTAATGTGAACTTTGGTGATTGTTTGATTGTCTATCTGATTGAGGCTCTGACGTTTGCTCTGTGGTGAGATTGAGTCAGTGAATGGTGTGAAAATGGCATGTGTATATAGCTATGCTCCATGGCGACGGGTAAATTATTTTAATGAGCTCAATCTCTGTCGTTGACATGATGGGTTTGTCAAAGCGAACCATTGCTAGCCTGGCCAGCCATCTACAAGCAACAGCTCAGTAATTGTAACCGTAATCCACTCCACGCCTGCTGGCACAGATTTCCAGTAAATTACCTGTCGCTGAGTCTGGGAAGGCATGACCTAGTTCATCTTAAATAGTAAATTTCAGGTTGAAGAATCTTCTGTATTATTCATCCTCTCTTCGTGTGGAACCTTATTTGGATCTATTCTCGTGTACTCCTCACAAGGATTCTTCCAAGAAAGATATCCATTCGGCAGCGTCTTTGACTTTATGAAATCAGACGTATTTCACAGCTATTGCATCTTGCCCGAGTTTCGCCTGTTTGCTTTGAGACTAATAAGTGATTTAAATTATTGAATTGTTTAACTACATCTGTCAATGTTGCACTAGTAAGTGCCAGTGCGGCTCTCGCTGCTGTGTACGTGCTATGTTTACTATGTAATGTGAATTGTTGTCGCTAAATGTACCAGAAACAAGCGTCTCACATCTGTATTTGTTAAGGGCACTTCATTTTAATTGGCCGTAGCTTGCCTGGGACTGCATTGTCATAACTGTTGTTCTGGGGAACACATTAACATTTTTTGGAGGGGTGGCGGGAAGAGATTAGTGTCGTGTTGATGAGATTTTTTTTCTAAATTTCTGTAGATCAGCTGCAGCTTTGACAGTAGGTGTGAAAGTTCACTATGATGTGACACGTATCTTTGATTCATTGCCTATAATGGGCATGCTGTCCTTTCTCATCACTGCCTTTGATCACTACGTGGTCTTTACATTCTGGATAATCGACTGTCTTTTTCTCCAAGAAATACATATTTTTTCCTTACTGATCGACTGGCATGAATTGAAAATTATTGGAAGGACTATGACGTACGTACACTCCTGCAGCCAAAGTCCATTGGGAAAGGTGGGTCGGATGTACTGACCATATTAGAATGAGAAAAGGTGCAATGCTGGTGCTTTCAACACTAGGCACCACTAAATTACACAGTTTAGTAGAATACATGGCAGTGAATGGATCAAGAAATGCAGTGAAATGGCTTCTGCTGTCTACTTTAAATATTTTTGAGTATGTGATGTATTATGGTCATTTTATCATGGCCTGCTTTTCATAAGAACTGCATAATTAAGGGTTAATGCAATTGATGGCTGCGCACATCTCTCTTTTCGAAGAATCTCTGGTGCCGGCTGGGAGTATCAAAGCTGAAATAAACATGCCTGATTACAGGCTTGCTTAAACGTGTGTGGTCTATTGTGAGGGAGGAGGTGAGCAGTTTCCCCTCTCGCTGTTGTAGTAGATGAGTTGGCTAGCTAACATGATATCCAAGGGAGCTAGATGGTAATCTGGAAATTAAATAGCCTATAAGCAAGACTGGGCAGTGAGTGGCAAAGTGTAAGGTATGCACAATGCATAATTTGACTGGCCTCAAAGTGTGGTCTGAAAGGTTGGAGAACTGTTGCTATCAGCAACTAATTTGTTAAGCTAAAATTTCTACAATTGTTTGAAAAGATATCTGATGATTCCAGCAAGTCGCTTTTCACAGCAATACATTTCATCTTAGCCAGCCAGCAATGAACTGCTATACTACTAGGTGTGGCCCAATGTTGTCCAGACCCATTTTGCGGTGTACTCCAAACCACACAGCGTGGTGAAATGTTGAAGGTCTGGGCAGCCCAGTCTGCTGAATGAAAGTCATGCAACCCTCTGCAGTTCGCTAATGTTAGCGGGGACTAAATGTTACTATAACTTTGTTGTAGGTAATCGAGCTGTTTATTTTTGCCACATGTCCCAAAGAGGGTGTAGCCTGTGTCATGTTAGGTGTCCGTTGGCTTGAAGACATGGGGTCAATATGATGCCTTTCTACTGTGAAACTGACCACGAGTGGCATGATGCAGTGTACTGATGCACTGGCAGAAAATTTTCTGGCATCGTTGGTTGTGCCTGACAGTGAACTTTAGATAGATGGATAAATACTTTATTCATCCCCAACAGGGGAAATTCAGGTGTCCAGTAGCAGACAATGTGTGATACACACAACCAAGCACTCATAATACAATATTAAAAAACAATACCACAGGCAACTACAATAGATATATAGAAAATTAAAGACGTTGGACAGCACTTGCTTAAAGTATTTATTTAATCTTACAAAGAATAAAACGGACGCGTTTTGGCTCACAGGCCTTCCTCAGCGTATACAAATCATTGTGACCACCTGCGTATAATATAGACAAATAATTAATCACAAACATGTGTTTCTTTTTACCTCATGGTATCAAACTTACAAACCTTATCAATTAGGTTTAAATAAAGACTCTTTTCTTGTTTTTTTTTTTTGTTGTGGTTTATTCTATAATTGTTATTTCAGTGAGAGACTTGCATTTTATAATGTCAATTTACAATTTATTTAAAAAAATAAAAAAAAAAACATGCCAATTTGAAAAAGAGTCTTTCTTGTCAAACCTTACAAAACCTTCTGTTTTGAGTTTTGACTGATAATAACAATAAAGAAATAAACCATGATTAATTATTTGTCCCATTAAATGTAAAATATGGTCCAATCAATTTGTCAGATTGTTTGGAAGGCCCTACAGGAGCCAAAAAAATATGTTTTATTCTGTTGTTGCTTAAATTAAATAAATAAGCAAGTGCTGTCCAACGTCTTTAATTTTCGAACATTTTTTTCCTTTTGGATTCAGCACCTTATATGTGATATTTGGAGGGCAGCCCGTTTGTTTTTGCATTTTTAATAGATAAATAGATGAAAAAGATTAAAAGTTACTATCGGTAGTGAAGAAGTGCACATTACGTGATCTATTGTACAGTCTCATGGTGCCCGGGACGAATGACCTCCTGAATCGCTCCGTACTGCAGTGCATGGAGAGGAGGCGATCACTACGACTGCTTCTCTGAGTGGTCACAGTGTCATGGAGGGGATGTCTGCTGTTGCTGAGGATGGCCTGCATCATGCATCTCATTCTCCTCTCCACCAGACCACTCCACTCCTCTTTAAGGCTGCGTCCTTAAATAGCTCATTGTATGTCACTTGTCATTGGATGTCGAATACAGCATTTATTGTAATTATGATTTGATTCTGGTCTTTGAGTAAAATAGATGGTTGGAAAGATAACAGCAATGTGATAATAAAAAATGTCATCATTGGCTTCTGGTCGCTGTGCACTTCGAAAGACTTATTTAGGTTGACCACCACTCTCCGGGGAGAGTTTGCATTGTTCTCCTAATCAGTTCAGTGTTTAGCTTGGGGCCTCTTTGACCTCTATCTTTGCTGTCAACTTCTTTTCATTATCCTCTCGGTCTGTGTTCAGTTTTATCAAAAATGCGTTCGAGAATGAGAGCAGCTCCCTGAAGACGGCACCAAAAGAGGTGAGATGATAGATGCAGTGACGGAGAGAGAAGGGAGATGGAGTAAGGTTTGCAGACGTGGCATCTATGTCCGATCAAAGCGACCGCAGTGCAGGTCACTCGCAGGTGTTCACATAAGTGACCATGTTGGAAAGAAATATTTTAGTGTACATGACACTTTTTTTCCCCCCTGTATCTGGTTCTTTGATATGTGTTAAAAAAAAAAAAAAAAAAAAGCCCTCTGTCATTAAAATACTTGTAAAATTTGATTGGGGCTGTTATTTGAGTTCAAAACTACCGCTACGTTGACTTGAAATTTGTTACAAGGACATGTGGCCAAAAACTCACATGATTTACTCTTGTGAGGTCAGCTGATTCGATTCGACAAACACGGTAGAAAGCAAAAGGACAGTGAAGAAAGGAGGCTGATATTGAGTGGCTTGAGCCCCAACCAATCAGAGTTTTACAAATACGTTTTACACACCAACCATACTGATGCATGCGTTTCCCTCAGATCCCACTTCGAGGGCCAAAATGTATCAAATTCAAGCAGCGGCACCGCGTTGATATCGGCGAGCAAATGTACGTGAAATGACTCAAAGCTGAACTGAGCTGAGACTGCAATCAGTTACACTGATGTCACAAGTTTGGCATTCTCGGACCCAGTCTCCGGGACAAGTTTGGAGGGAAAATCGGTGCATTTTGGGCAGCAGATAGTAACGAAAAAAATCTGTATTGCATATACATTAAATTGCTGGATTAGTCAGCTGATGTAATCACAACCACATGCTGAGAGGAAATAACCCAAGCTCATGTCCACCAGCCCTGCAATGCCTGGTTTTAATAGTACTGCTACTGTTTGTCTCCACCTCTCTTGTGATTTCATCGTTGCTAATTGCTTGTTAGTATTGACAAGCAGAGCTGTTGGGGCCGCTTTGCTGCCTCAGGACCTGGGCGACGTGCCATGATTTATGGAACTATGAATTCTGCTCTCTACAGGAAAATCCTGCACAGAATGTCCAGCCATCAGTTTGTGACCTTAAGTTCATGTGCAGTTGGGTGACGCAGCCGGACAGTGATCTGAAATGCACAAGCAAGTCTGCCCCTGAATGGCTGAAAAGAGACAAAATGAAGGTTTTGGAGTGACCTTGTCAAAGTTCTGACTTAAATCTTATCAAGATGCTGTTGCATGGCCTTTTACAGGGAATTCATACTTAATAACTCTCTAATGTTTTAACAATTGCTGCTTTGAAGTATGGACCACAGTTCCTTGACTGCAGTGTAAGAGACTCATATCCAGTTATTGCTAACGTTTGATTGCAGTTGTTGCTGCCAAGAGTGACACAACCGGTTATTAGGTTTGTGGGGCAATTACTTTTTCACAGGGGTGATACATTTTGTATAACTATTTACCTTCAATAAATGGAATGATCATTTAAACACTGCATTTTGCGTTTACTCATGTTATCTTATTATAATTAGTAGAATGATCAGAAACATGTAAATATGACAAGCAAAAGTAGAAGAAATCGGGAAGGGGCACATACTGCACTTTTCATGCACACACACACACACGCACACAGCTTTCATGCTTCATAATATGATTTATACAGTTTGAAAAATGTGTGCAGATATGTAATGAAACCAGGTCTCTCAACACTTTTTTTTTTTTTAAAGAGAGATGAGCCTGGCTTATTTTCTTTACGGTCCATCATGTAATAGGCACTTTTTTGAGGTGTATAATTACTCCAGTGGCCATATGGTATATCTATAATTCTGCTATCCTTTTTACAAGGGTATAAAAAGTACACTTTGCATGAAGACCCAGTGATCAGTTTGCTTATGCCCACAGGGCAGCTGGGTCTATGCAAGAACTCTCGACTAACGGTTTCATATAACCCGCAATATAAGGGAATTAATGGCAAATATTTCAGGAGAGGACCACCTGGAAAAGAAAATATTTTGTTAAAGTTTATCCTTTGTCTTGACGCTCTATATATTTATCTTTACCTGGGCATGGTAAAAATGAGTCCCCATAATGGAGCCGGAGTCCTCTTTAGTGCTCTGTTTTACTGAGGTGTTTCATAAAGGAGACAGTTGTGCTTTAAACATGTTTATGCTAGAAGCACAGCTGGGGGACATCAGTTGTCTTTGCTCGCACACTTGTGCCGTCCATCCGACTCGAGTGTCTCCTACGGTAGTGACAACTGCGTAAGCCATGTTGGAGAAGGGCCGGGTGATGATAGATGTGGTATTAACTGTAGGATTTTGCTTTTGTGATACCTCCAGCAAATGGATCCCGAAATGGCGGCTACATCATAGTCCCTTTTACATTGCAAATCTCTACGAGTTAATAAAATGGATATAGAATAACTGCGAGTTGGCCAATCCTTGTCCTGCAGTGTTTGCTAGTTTCAGATTTTTTTTCTTCCATTTCAAACCCAGTTAACTAGGTGAGGTGAGTTAACCGTAATCATCTGCTTTAGATTCTCAATTGAGTCCTGGAAACATCAAGAATTAGCTGACACTTGGCCTTCATGGGCCAGGGTTGGCTACTGCTTGTGTAGCTGTTCCTAATTGAAAAAGGGTGAATGTATTTTTAATCGTAAAAAAATAATCTTGATCATAAAATAGGAATTGTCGTTCCTAAGCCAAACCAAGTTTAGATGCCCGCATTCTCGCTCAATATTTAAAATTTTCTTCAATTAAACATTCGGATGATTAGGGTAGAAAATTTCTGCATCTGTGCAATTTCAAGGAGATCAGTGAACTTAGAAAATCACCTTCTCTGTTTTCAACATCCTTTTTTTGTCATCCCAGAATATATTTGTCTTTGCGCTGAATCTCAGCTCAGGTGTCAGCAGGTGATTTTTTTTTTTTTTTTAGCCGCTTGGGGAAACTTAGAGCAAAAAAATTAAAAAAAAAAGAAAGAGAATGAATTTCTGTTCAAGTGTATGTTTATATCTCTGTGAAACGAATAAAGAAGTAAATGCCTTGTGAAATGTTTGGCAGCCTTGGTGCCGTTATGAAACAGTTGGCGATAAAATCTGTGATGGCTGTCATTTCGGCTCTGCCTCATGACTGTATCTCACAGTGCAGCGCCTGGGTTTCTTTTCTTGAGAACCGAGCGATCAGTACGTCTCGGCCTTGCCTCGGCTTTACTCGTCAAAGGTACGTGATTCTCCCACAGCGATGATGCGTTTCGTCATTCGTGCTTTGCTATTGTGTTAAGAAGCTCAGCAGCAGTGTTCGTGTGGTGTGGAGCTGTGATGACAGGATTCAGCAGTTTTCCGCAGGCTCCGATATGCTCCAAATTGTCGGCGTCCTGATTTTCCTTCCCGCGGTCCGTCGCAGTGCAGTCCTCCTTTTCGCGGATCAGAACAGGGTCACGCTGTCGCTCTGAAATGGCGGCCACGGCACCGAAAAGTCAGAGTATTTATAGATTATGTCTCCTGTTGCTGTCTGCTCTTTGTTCTGTTCTCCTGTCAGCAGCGGAGGGCGCCGATTTTCATCGACGCAAAGACGACCGTGGGTGCTGTAGTCCATTTTTAAGCTTGCTGTACAAAGGCCCAGCCACGTATTCATAGAAGACTGTACTTTTCACCAAGACCCTACACCTGCCTGTGCCTCGTCTTAGTTAAGAGCCTCGAATTGTTCTGCAATCGGGAGCTCGTCCGGGAACCCTCTGGCCGAAAAATAATCACTGCTCTGCTGGAGGGGGGAGCTCCGACAAAGCTTTGCTGACGTGATTGTGATTTGGTCATTACAATAGAATTTCATATCCTCTTTATCTCAGTAACCGAGCAGTAATCTTCGCTGACTGCTAATCACATTCTGGGTGCAGCCGCAACCTGTGAATCACCAGCAGAGCATAAGAAAGGCAGGAAAAAACACAACAGCCGTGTCCTGAATAACAGCCTCTAACCTTTGACTTGTCCCTGGCTTTTGTCATCACTGCTCATGTGGCGTACTCTTGCCATTCCACAAATTGTTTGTCGCTGTTGTTATTCAGTGCTTATCTGGTGCAAATTCCCTGTTTGGCTCCTCCTCGTCCTTTGTGACTGTCATGGCACCAGATGACTTCCTACGAAACGCTGAGCAAGATTTATTGTCTTTGATGCCGTTTGGTTACAGATACTGGAAGACTTGGGTGTGCGATCGTTTTGCAGACCTCGCTGGGTAGGGCTAAATTTACCCACAGGTTTTCTTTGTTAGCCGTTCGTGATACGCCTCCAGGATCATGTGGAGTTAAACCATGGGCGCGTCATGGAGTTGCAGTTGCCACCATTGTCTGGACCAATCTGCACCGAAATCCATGAGACACGGCCGGGGAGTGTCAAATGTCCCGATAACGTGCTTCGCAGGCTCTGACACATTCGGGGAGGCAATTTGACACCCGAATTAGTCCTACGGCATACTGTGATTGTGACTTTAATCATATAAGCAGACGGGGAAATTTTTGCGGTAGAACTTAATGCGTCCTAGTGGCAGTCGTTTTCTATCTGTGCGTAATCCAGGCCGTCTAGCTGCTTGACCCTCAACCCCCAACCCCCAACCCCCAACACCCCCCCCCTTCGGCTGGGGCTGGACAGGAAATGGCCGAGGGTGCTGGGAGGGTTCCCGTGTAAATTTCTTTTCAAGAGTCCCTTGAGATCGGCTGGATTTATGGGAAAAGTTGCGCTGCTAAGAATGAAGGGGTCATTTTCACAGACCGAATTCCTCGGCGCTATCGGAGTGGTCGTTACTGCTGGTTGGAGGCCTGTGCTATCAGTGTTGCTGAGGTCAGGCTTGGAGAAAGGTGGGGGAGGGGAGGGGGGGTTGTAATCCCGCTAGCTGTTCTTTTGGGCCCTGTAGCCATGCTGGGGCGCTATTTTTAGCAGGGCAGATGACCTCTGCTTGCTTTGTAGTGCTGAGCGAGCTGGGGAAGAGGGGACAGGGGTGCTCTGTACGTTTTTCTTTTTTGAACTGTCCCAAGAGGGCAGCAGTGTGATGACTGCATGGGCAGTGCTGTAATGCATTCCACATATTTTATATTTCCCTTGCGCCGAGTCTGCGCTCTCTGTCCTTGGACTGATACCCCAGAAAACCCCTTACTTTTAAAATCTAAAGCTTCTTCCGTCCCGGTCTGAAGACCATTACGTTCTGTGCTTTGGTTTTCCTGGGAATATGTGTCTTAACTGTTGTCCCTCGGTTCACAATAGTATCGAGTTTACAGTGCTTAACAAATTTATTACACCACCATCCAATGTAAGGTTTCTGCCTCAACTGCCCTAAATTAACAGTATTGGTAATTTCCTAAATCTTTTTTATGTTTCTGTAATGGTTAATCCACTAGTATGCGCAAGCTCTTTAATTGAAAAGATACTCTGCCCGGCCAAAAAAAAAAAGTCGCACACAAATATTTGGTTGGAACCCCTGTAGCTTTGATTACAGTGCATATTCATCTTGTCATTGTTTTGACAACTATATGCAATGCCAGAACATTTATTTTCGATCAGAAATGGCATGATTTTTGGCCGAGATCTTATCTTCTCGACATAATGGTTGAACCACTCGGTGGTCTTTTTTGAGCACATCCCAATAACTTTTAATGTGTTTAAGGTCAGGACTTTGTGGTGGCAAATTTGTTTGTGAAAATGATTCCTCATACTTGTTTTTGTCATTCATGGTTTTCTTTGCTGAATACAGGCCAATAACTTGCCCGTTCTGAAATACTGTAACATCTTTTCCACCATTAGGGGATGTGTCTTCCAACGTGATTTTTTAAGAAATGAGTAGCGACGCGCTTCATCAGTCAGGGTAAAAATGATTATTGCCAGCTGAAACATATTAATAACCGCAATAATGATCCAATTATAGAATTTGTTCATTAATTTCCAAACGGTGACACTTTTTTTTTTTTGGCCGAGCGGTGTATTTTTAATGGTAAAATATAATTATTGTTGTTATCCATGAATTTGCTGTTTTACAAAAAAGCAGAAAAAATAGTTAAGCACAGTATTATTTTTTGATAAAGATGCCAAATAACAGTTATTTACTTCCATTCCTGAACGTAAAAATTATTTTGGTGGTTGAATGCAAGAATGCAAGCTGTTATCAAGGCCAAAGGAGATCATACAAAATTTTACAAAAATACAAAAGGTTTTTTTTTTTTTTCTTATGTGTGAATAAGGACTATTTAGTTGTTTCGGTTTGTTATTTGCCAAAATAACAATATGATTTTTGGTTTTTAACAAGTTTTTGACAAATTTCTAAAATACTTGTGTTTTCTCATTTTTGTGACGGGTGGTCTAATAAATTTGTTAAGCACTGTACAGTATTTTAGTTACTTTAGCTGTGTGCTATCATGTAATTGAGCCCTTTATTGGTGACTAGAGGGGCTGTATCAGTTGGCCTGTTTGAGTGCATGGGAACCGAACACGTTGGGTGAGGTGGATGTGGGCTGGTCAGTGTGTGCTTATTTGTGGCGGTGCTTCAAGTTCTTCCCCCAGATTGGCTCTGTTTGTCAAACCATTGTAATTTCTATATAGCAATCATAACATTGCAATTATGGAATAACGGCTTTTTAAAATGATTTGACTACATCGTAGATCATGTTGGGACTGTAGCTGCTTCAGTTCTTTCAGATTTGTTGTGCACATCGAGCCAAGTCAGTAGTATTTTTATCCAAAGTATCGTAATACAAAGTATTGTAAGTTCTTTTTGGACCAAGTTTTTAAATCTGAACTATATATGCTTTATGTATGCTATATGTGGTGTTTTTGCCAAGTAAAGAGTGGCCAACTGTCCACTCCAATAAAAAAAAATCTCAAGAATGGTGATTGGTCAGATTAATTTAATTTAGAATAATGTGGTTCATTGAGTTCAAGTCTCGAGCACATTCAGTGTTTCTTCAGTGTAAAATTCAGTGGAATTGTACAGAAAACATCGATCCTGATGAGCCTGGCTTCACTTATAGCCTTGTTGGTGTGATGTAATGTTGCTATTTCGGGAGCTGTAGCCCTGACAATTGATGTCTTCTAGCAGGGATGAATCATTAGGCTCTGAATTTAAAAAGAATAATAAAAATGTTTATGTAGACTCAGTGTTGTACTCAGTCTTTTGATACCAATAACTTGTATTCCATAAACAAAAAGTATTGCTTCATAAATCTTGTCGAAACTACTTTTATTTTCACGAGGCAGTGACTTTCTCTCGTTTTATAGCGAGGGATAAGTGTCTTCACTCAGTATGCTCTGACTGGATTGAACCCTTGCTCACAGACTGCTGGAGCCTGTGTTTAAGCCAAAAACATTAGTAGGCTACTGGCATTAAACTCCTGCGAGTTGTGGGTCTTTTAAATTAGCCCTGCGTGTGTACAATTGATGTTTGCTGGTATGTTGTACCCAAGGTGTGGCAAAAAAAATTCAATACGCTACAAAAAATATACTACCCACACTGTCAAAAAATTAAAAGTTGACTCAAAAAAGTAAGACAACCAGCTCCACAGCATTTTTGAGTTGGCTCAACTTCAAGTTCTGAATTCTTGCAAAAATGAGTTGGTGCAAACTCAAAAACTCAAGTTGAGAAAATGTTGTGCAGCTGGTTGCCTTACTTTTTTAGCCCGCTTGGCCGACAGGCCCAATCGGGCTTATGCTGTGCTTAGGGTCATTAGTGGTGGTCTGTCGTGCGTGTGTGCGTGCATGCGTCCACAATTGTCGTTTCAGCGCAATACCGCTTTCAGTTTTCCACGGATTCTTTTCATATTTTATATGCACATATATGGGCCCAAGATCTAGCACAGGTTTGATTTTGGGCATGCTGCGATTCTTGGTTTGGCCACCAGGCAGCTTTTTCTGCAAAACTTCAAACAGCTCTAGCTCCCTTATTCTACGAGCCATGATGCTCAAATTTTTACTGTTGGTTGTTCTGCCAAGGGTTCATCAGATATATAATGGGTTTTTGATTTGACCTAATTTTAAAGGTTATATAGGTCAAAGGTCATAAAATGTTCCGATTTTGTTTCAACGCCATAGCGCCCTCAGTTCTCAACGGATCCTTTTCCTATTTTATATGCATGTATATTGGCCCAAGATCTAGTCCGAGTGCGATTTTGGTTGTGCTAGGATTCTTGGTTTGGCCACCAGGCGGCTTTTTCTGCAAAACTTCAAACAGTTCTAGCTCCCTTATTCTATGAGCTAAGATGCTCATATTTTTATTGTAGGTTGTTCTGCCAAAGGTTCATAATATATGGAATGGGTTTTTGATTTGACCCAATTTTAAAGGTTATATAGGTCAAAGGTCTTAAAATGCACAGATTTTGTTTCACTTCAATAGTGCCTTCAGTTTTCAATGGATCCTTTTCATATTTCATATGCTTGTATATCGAGGGCTGACTGCAATAAACAGTTATGTCCAATGTATAACATCTGGACATAACTGTTTATTGCAGTCAGCCCTCGATATGGGCCCAAGATCTTGCCCCAGTTCGATTTTGGGTGTGTTGCGATTCTCGGTTTGGCCACCAGGGGGCTTTTTCTGCAAAACTTCAAACAGCTCTAGCTCCCTTATTCTAAGCTAAGCTAAGATGCTCAAATTTTTTGCCCGCTTGACCAAAAGGCTCAAGGGGCTTATGCTATGCTTGGGGTCTTTAGTGGTGGTCTGTCATGCGTGCGTGCGTGCGTAAACTTTTGGCTTGTCTGCGCTCTAGCGTCTTCAGTTTTTCACCGATCCTTTTCATATTTCATATGTGTATATAGCGTCATAAGGTCTAGACCGAGTTCGATTTTGAGCCCAATGGGATGTATACTTTCGCCAATAGGGGGGCATTCCTTTTTGGCCACGTTTGGCCAAGCGGGCGCAGTGCCACTATTTTAAAGTTTTATTTTTTTATACAATGCAGGTGAACAAAGAGGAGTTGGCCCACCCTCTGTATACAGGTTTACGTGGTGGCTCTTGCTCTGTGTTTATATCAGAATGGCAGGGACGCTCACCAGCTGCTCTCGGCCTTTAATCCTGCGGAATGGAGTGTGTGCCTGCCATGGGGCTCGGTCATGCGCGAGGCTCATTCCCCCGCCATGTGATGGGACGATGTAAGGGCCTGCCTTCGTGCCTGAAGGAGACCCACGGAGAGCGGCGCTGGCTGCCAGGTTGGCACGCTGGCGGTAAATCGAAACGGCCCCCTCTACATGTGGCCTTCCGCACGCAGCCGGCTAATGAGCCTTAGTGGGCTCTGCGGGAGGGAGTGACATCATGCCAGAAGGCGAGCGTGACGTTCATTTTGGAAACGCTGATCCACATTGCCTGCACCCCTTCTGCATATGTATCACAGCCCTTGAGGGCTGAAAACTGCTGGCTTTCCTCCTTCCCTTTTCCTCTGAATCCGGTATGACGACGGTCTTGCTGATTCGTGGTGCTATTTTTTCAGATAATTTACCAGCAATGAAAGAAAACCTGAAGCACATTAGGATTTAAGGGCCTGGTCTGACTGCGTCCAAGCGTTGGATTGTTCGCCCACTAATAGGGAATGTGAGCTGGGTTTAGACCGTCGTGAGACAGGTTAATTTTACCCTACTGATGATGTGTTGTTGCAATAATAATCCTGCTCAGTACAAGAAGAACCGCAGGTTCAGACGTTTGGTGTATGTGCTTGGCTGAGGAGCCAATGGGGCGAAGCTACCATCTGTGGGATTATGACTGAACGCCTCTAAGTCAGAATCCCGCCTAAACTTAACTATATAATGCAGGTGAACGTTTGTTCACCTGCATTGTGTAAAAGTGTCTCCTCCGCATCACTTTTTCATACAGCCTGATTCTACCCCTCTGTGGAGCCACAGTAGGTCGTCCGGAGAGGCCTGTAGAGTTTTCCAAACGTTATGCATGTCTGGACGGTATTGCTGCAGTGCTGTTGCATTCAGGAACATGCAACTGAAGACTTTGACCTAAAACGCGGTGTTTTCAGAACTGTAGGTGATCCATGGTCGATTGCTCGCCAGGATTCTTATCCTTGATTTACAATCCTTGACTCAGTCCCGTATTTCGGGCACAGTGCAAAGAGCTGTACGCTCGAGCTGCAGTCCATTTGCCGTTCTCCAAATAAGAACCGGGATTGCTCATGGACCACACATCCGGCCTTTTTCTCTTGTCCTCAGTGTTCTGCTGCCTCGGTTCATTTCCGACATGTGAGAGAGCGAGAGAGCGAGAGAGCGATTGTCAAGTCCCTTCTCTGTCGCGGAGGTTGGAGGCATCCCGGAAATCATAAGCCTTTGTTGTGCGGAATGGCTGCGTGAGGCCTGATGGGATGCTTCCTGTTCGAGGACGAGTGCTCGGTCAGACGTGCCGTGTCCCCTGCGCGCCAGCAGCGGAATATCTTGGTGCGCGACCACTTCCTGTTTCTGCGGCGTAGGAGGGAGGTAAACAGGATGCGCTGTCTGCAGGCAGCTGCTGGGCAGGTGGTGCGCACTCCCACTTGCACACTGTCCCGGGCTCTGTTTTCACTGCACTATATCCTCCTTATCGACATATCTATTTACCCCCTTAAATCCAGCTCTTTTTTTTTTTTACTTTTGCATTTAACCCCTTAAACTCTGACTTAGAGTCTACTCAAGGGATAACTAAAGTCAGAAAAAAAAAATGTTTTTTATGTTGTAGGACAATATCACATACATACTCTGTATCTGCTGGTTGTAGCGCTTCTCTGAAGCAACATCATATTAACATTGAGAGAAACATTCGAACCCAGGGCGCCACGTTTTAATGGCCTCAGCATTACATCAAATGGAAAAAAATAATCTTGTTCATAATTTTATACACTTCTCCTTGTTATTCAGCAGGCTATATTTGGGATTGTTGGGAAACTTGGGATCTCCGCTAGATCGGTCTGAAGTTCTACAGGTTTGAATACATCAACTGCATGTGGCTCCGCAGGTTTTATGGGGTTAAAGTAAGCAGTGAAATCGTATGTTATTGCGATGGTAACACACTCTGCAGGGATGCTTTTGCTGTGATGTTACCTTTATCTGTAAAGTATGTGCACTGTATGCACTCACTGTATGCAATTTTTCAATCTTAGTTTGACATTGCCTTATCACGCTAAACGTCTGCTTAACCATTCCTCCCATATGCTTTTAACGTTTTTATAAGATCTGATGCCTTTGTGTCTGTTGGACGGGCTGAAGTTTAGCTCGGTTTGTTTAACGCCCCGTGTGCAGTTTGATTAGTGCAGCAGACTTTACGTTGCACGTTTCACGGGAACATTTTACGATCGTTTTTACGATCTAAGGGGGCGATGGCTGTTGCTTTAGGTGTGCTATGCTCCTCTGTGTGTTGGGCTGGAGGCGTACTGCGTGCGGTCCTGCTCTAAAGAGCTCCTTATGTCTATTAATGCCCCGCCGGCTATTGTCTCCTGAACATCGCTGCCACGACCACGGCGACTAATTACAGTTTCCATAGCAACAGCGGAGGAAAAGATGCAAACCAGAGCCGAACTCGTGCCTGGTTCATAATTGATGTCTTCAACGTCCCATTTCTGTCGTATGAAACGGACACTTATCCGCACACTATCGTGTGCTGATCAGCAGATGTAGCTGTTCAGTTATGCAGCACGTGCAGTCTGTCAAACAGATGGAAATTTGAAAAGAGCGGGCAGGTTTTCAGTATTGGAGCGATCGAGTACAGTTCATGATTCTTTGGTCTCCTTGCTGGTAGATCGTCCCTGCTCAAAGCTATCCGTGAACGTGTTGACTTGTATGGTGTATTATGTGGTTTCCATGTCGTTCTCCACAATATGAGCCGTTTTCTGTTATTTTTCAGGTTGATCACCATGGCCTAGTGACTCGGAACATTCTGGAATCTCTCTTGGGGTCCTCCTCTCTGTTCTCCCCTCACAGGTAAGATGGGTCACTCACTGAATGAAGTGGGTCTCTCTTTAAACACTCATATTGATTATCAACTGTTGTGACCATATTGTAGGTTACATTTATTTTGAGTAGTTTTCTCTCACTCAGCACTTTAGTAGTAATGCAGTTTCTGTCCTCTTAATCTTAAGTGGTAGTAGCCTACATATTCTGCCGGCCGGAGGAATATTTGATGCAATTGTATATCACCCCCATCAAAGCAGTCGCAATGCCATCTGCTGGTCCAAATGCTTGGTTTTCTTTTTGGGAGGGTGACCGTACTGTTATGTTTGCGGGGGAAACTGAATGTCCCACTGCCAGCTATGTAACTTCGTCATGTTTTAAAAACTACTTCTCTCCCACAAGAAAACCGTCGAGAGATGAGGTCAGATTTTGGCAGGCTTTTCCCTTCGAACCGTCAAGCTGCTTGTCATCATGAAGAAATATGATATTTATCTTAACCAGAAAAGTTTTTTTTTAATCCGAGCCATGAAGTGGAGCGAGGGATATTGCAATAGAGACTGTCCTTCCTTTTGTCTGTCCGTGCTTTTGTATAAATGGGGACAAATTTTTCAGAAATCAGTTTACACAGATAAATGAAATTTAGCGTGTGCATGCTACTAGTTATTAAATAGCTTGGGTTCAAAAACGGGATTCCATGGTGGTGTGGGATATTGATGAAAATCTTGTTTGTTTTTAGTCCAAACAAAAAGCATGTTTGTTTTTTTTAATCAATCATCGGTGTATAATTGTTTTATATGACGGTGGTTGTTGTCATGGTTACTCATTCAGTTACTGTGGGTTGCTTTACCTTCACTTTCCAGCTGTCGGGGACGAGGTTTTGGTGCTTGATCTCTTTATATACCTGGAAAAATGTCAATGGTTACCTTGTAAAATGAGTGTGAGAGAAAGGATTGGAAAGTATTCATGTCAGAGTACATGTGTGTTTAATCGGCTCTGCAGCATTCACTGCCTCGATAAAATATTATTTCACATATTGGCATAATAGAGTAAGTCAGATTGTTGGTGCAATGTAGTGACAGGTCAAAAAATCTAAGGAATAATCTGAATAATTGAGTGGAGAATCTTATTGCAATATCCTCTGATGCTTGTATAGCATACCGCTTAAGAAACTTAAGAAACCCATTCCTTTTTGAGATTTCTTGAGAAAATTCATCTCAAATTTTCAGTCACTAACAACTGAACAGAACACTTTAGGGTTAAAGGGATAATATTGTGCTTTTTTCAGTTTTCCCTTTCCTTTAATGTGTTTTATAGTATTTTTGCGCATGTAAAATGTCTGAAAAGGTAAAAAGCCTAAAGTCCACATCAAAGGGAGTTGTTTTTCTTTAAGACAGAAAACACAGCTCCTGAACTGCCTGAAATGCCTTGTTTGTACAGTAGTCATGCCTTTTCTTCCATAATGTGTCTCTGTCATGATGCAACAGATTAGCATAATGCCTGACTAGCGGCTAGTTGGCGCACCTTTGAACAAAGCTTGGTAAAGCGGAGGCTGAGAGGAGTTAGGTTAGTGCAAATCACCATGTTGACAAAACACGTTTTTCTTCAGCACAAAGATAAATTCTCTTTATTGGATTTCTAAAGGTAGACACAGTGAAGAAGCTGTGGTTAAAATGAATATTTACCACTATTCCTCAGAAGCCCAACCTTCTATTGTGTTCCTTTCATTTTGGTGAACTGTGGCCAACCAGGAAGCAATCACAACAGAGTAGGCTAAGGGAGGGAGGCTTAAAAAGACAGGAGCAAAAACAACCTGTTATAGGCTGAGTGACCCTGACGTGCTGCACACACTGCCAGTTCAGCTGTTACTAGGTGTTTTTTGACCATTAAAACATGCAAATGTTTGTAAATAGACCTCAAAGATGTATAATTTTAAGCTGGAAAACTGGCATAATATGACCAATTTTAGTATAAAGCAGTCTTAAAGATCCTGGATAATTCAGCTTTCAAAATATTGGTCACTTGCCCAAACTGTCAGTATCCATGGTAATGTAATGTCCTGTCTGTCAAAAAAAGATTTTTTTTGTACCCACTGAAGTGCTTCTCTGGAGGGAAAGGGTTAATCAGCAGTTAAAGGGCATTCAAAGTCGATTCTCAGACGGGACGTTGAAAGTCCAATGTTAACAAGCAAATCACTTGCTTTTGTTGACATCTTGCATTGTCACAAGACCAATTTCATTCATATAAACCAATGTTTTGTGTACATGCGTAGATTATCCTTCTATTTCGGTTCGTTTGCGCAGGTGCGGCTCGCTGATTGGCCGATAAACTAAAACAATGGGAATCGACTTTAGATGCCCTTTTACATCCCATCCCGCTGTGTGGTAGATATAAATGTTGAGCAGGCTTAGTTGACCTCCATTAAGGATCTAGATGGCCGGAGGAAAAGCTCTAAGTGACTTTGAAAGGGGATTCGTTATTGAGGCTTGGATGGCGGGAGCTTCAGTCACGGAGACTGCTCATCTGGTTTGTGTTTCAGTAGGATCAACGACTAATATGACCCCTGCTTTTACATCAGTCAGAAAGACATCTGTAAATGGGGTTGGAAATTGCAGCTGAAGGAGTATATCCAAATATTGTGATGCCTGTTGTTCTTCATGAGAGCAATATATATGGAAAAACAGACTGTTAACTAGCTCACCGGTGACTGAGAATATAAGTGCAGGACATGGTCTGACTGCCAGCAGGAATAGTCGAAAAACTGCAGATGGATATTGTGGTTTTCAGGACATAAACGTTTCATTGCAAAGACAAATGCATATTTAAGAGTTCAGTGCTGTAAAAAGCCTGGACACTGGTCTGCAGGGATTTTTAAAAGAATGATCCGGTCTGATGAGAATATGTTGAAGGATGACTCAACAGGTAGGTGGGTGCTTGTGTGGAGTACAGAAAGAGACTGGTACCAGCCTGAATACTTGACCTCTACACTGAGTGGGAATAGTGTCTCTTTTATGCTGGTATGGCATTTTCCTCGCTGGTTTGTATTCCCTTGTCCCATTCAAGGGAAGGCTCACCGCAGATCACTACAAAGTCATTCTGTGCGATCACCTTTATTCTTTAATGAATTTTTTCTCTTCCTGAATCACAATTCCTCCATCCACGGGGCACTAGGGGTCTCCTAGTGGTTTTCGTATGTGTGTGAAAGTTATGTGAATCATAGGCAATGGCTTTTGCAGTCACCGGGTCTCAGCACAGTTGAACGCCTATGGGAGATGTCGGACCACTGAATTTGATGGCTCTCTCACTGCAAAGTGCTGAATGAGGGGAATTTTTGGAAGAATAGTTTTCCATCCCTCTGGTGGAGTTCCAGGGACTATGCCAAAGTGCGTTGTGGGGGTTTTTACGGCCTGTCGCCTAGCGCCTTGCATTTTAAGGTAATTTTTTTTCTGTAATTTTTCACCCATTTGTTGCTGGTCTGTATCACCCCTCTGAATGCCACGCACAGGTGGTTGTTGCAAATCCCAAGAGGCCATGGGCTTGGAGATGCGGAGAAGCAGTAAACCATCCAATATTATTTTCATTAAGAATGTATTTTTATTGGTTTTTGAAGAAATTGTCATCCCTATCCAGGAAAGGCTCGTGACGGCGTAGGCTTTTGTTGTAACTAATCAGTTACCTGGTTATTTCTAATAATCAAGGTCTCTGGGAATGACTCTGCAGTTTGATTAGTTCAATCAGGTGTGTAATACATACATAGATGGAACAATACCCCGCACCCAGGCCAGCCCTTTCCCGACAAAGTTAGATTAACCCTTAAATTCTGTTTGGCGTCACACAGACTCTAGAGGCTCTTTAACCCTTTAAGGCCTGATGCAAAAATCCAAGCAGAGAATCGTGCTGCCATGGGCTGAAGCACAGCTTCTCAGCTTTCAGGAACAGTTGGAATTTTTTTCTATTGCGCAAAACTTACAGTAATTGCGGTACTTTCAAAATTACGCGCATATCTGTGTCGGCAACGACACGTTCTTAAAATGCGCACATGCTGTCCCGGTTTAAATGGGTTAATGGCTCAAAAGAACATGCATAGCATTGAAGTATTAGCTTGAGATTCCACAAGTTTTTTTTTTTAACTTAATGAGAATGACTCATAAATATGGTTATGAACTTGCTAATATTTCAAAAGTGCATTAGAAAGAAATGATATGCAACCTTTGATTGCTTAACCCTTTAAAGTTGATTCGAACAGATCATAAGGGTTGATGTACAGTAGTAGCTGCTTTCTAAATAATATATGAAATGATTATAGGTTCCTGTTACTTATCTGTTGTGGAAATGTACCCTGTGGATATTAGCTTCAGACTTCATGGTGCGCTAATCTTATTACAGACTTTGGTTCAATTACTTGTGGATGTTTTAATAATAGTTGTTTGGTAACAATTTGGATAGCTATGTGTAAAGTATGAGGAGTCGTTGCGATGCTGTTTTGACTCAGGAGTCTTGTTGTGCTGTATATCAGTTCTATTCTCTAGGCGGAAATGTCCAACAGCTTTAAAACCTCATACACACTCCTTGAAAAATAGCTGACGCAGTTGACTAGTTATGTGCTCTCACTTTCCTATGACTAGGTGTTTGTCCAGTTACCTGAGTCAGTTATGGGAACCTATAAACGAAGAAATGCTGTCACGTCGGGAGAATGTCGGCCGTGTGAAGGGTCGACTGCAGGAGTCATTCCTTCTGTTTAATCTTTTACAGGGAAGATATGTAAACAAACTGACTCGCACGTCACCCAGGGTGTGTTCCAGTCAACTATAGTCCTGTTTCGCTGCTGAACAGTGACTGCTGTATATTCACGCCTTGACGTGACCTTCACTGTCCAGTAAGTCGCCTTGTGAGATATTTCCCATCTCTGCCAATATTCACTGCGAATGGTCTCGGAGTAGGCTCATAAGTGATGGTTTATTCGATTCAGTTTCACCTTGGTTCTCAGTATTGCATTAATAGTCCGCTTTCACCTTGCCTGTTTTCTCAATGACTCATTTTTGTGGTGGGCAACTAAAATAAATTTGCATTTATTGCTCAAATTTACCTTAAGTAATTATTACCTCTGCCAGGAGGTTATGTTTTTGCTTCCGTTCATTTATTTATTTATTTCTTTGTCTGTTAGCAGGATATCTCAAAACCTGCTGCATAGATTTTAACCAAACTTCGCAGTATGTTAGGGTAGCACAAAAGGAACAAGTGATTAAATTTTGGCATATCTAGGCCAAAGTACAGCTGAGATATAGGCCAAAGCTCAAATCCAGCTATGCTGGCGTGGGTATGGGCTCTTGCGAGCCCAGCTCTTGTTCACATTAATTGTTTGTGCTCATTGCCTGCTGTGTTTATTGTTTTCTGTTTTTGTTCAGCAATGTAGATTACATGGTGCATTAGCGCTGATCGTAAATGCACTTTTCTTGTATTGTATGATATTCTAAATAAATTGCAGTGAAGTTCTGTGTTAGCCGCTCAGTGGTGCAGCGTTGATAATGTGTCTCCAGCTTTCACCTGAGCGCAGTTATTGTCCAGGAAGCTTTTTTACAGCGTTGGTAAGAACTGAAATCAGGATCACGTTGCTGAAATCCCTTAATGGACCAGAGGTAAAGTGCTTTTCATCCAAAGGTAATTTCCTTCAAACAATTTAGGCTTGAGTAATCCAGATGAGTGCCTTGTGTAGTGGTACAGTCGTAATGCCTTCCAACTGTTTAATCTTAGTTCCATCTCTCGCGCCCAGCTTCAGGAGAAGAATGCTGACTGCTGTGCTATGGTGTGGGCTTGTTAATCACTTTTTTTTTTGCATGCCCACTCCACCAGATGGGCATGTATTGCGATTGCCACTGTCCATCCATCGGCTCGTCCACGGTGTATTTTTATCCCTCTACAGACTACAATTTTTTTTGGATTCTTTTCATTTTTGTTTTGTGGGTCAGAGGTGATATGAAGAGGATCGCTGTTGATTTTGGTAATAATTGGAAAATGTTTAGTCAGATAACATGTCAGCGACAAGGCTGACAAGTGTGTTTTACCACGCTTGAAGTGGCTATCTTTGTATTTCCAGTTTCTGTATTAAATGCTGCATCCTCCTGGCTGCAGCCACTGCGTACTGTATGTTGTTATTGTCAGCGAGCAAAAATATTCTTTCACCTTTCTGAAATATACGCAGTGCCCTGTTTGATCATGTAAATAGTTTTGTAAAAGCACCTTATCAGCATAAAGACAAGGCTTTTGCCTGTCTTAGTTGTTGGGGCAGGTCTGACCAAACGCACTTAATCGACGTCCATTTTTTCTTTTGATTTTATAATGCGTACTTTCTGCAAAGCTCTGGTGTCGTCTTTCTTGTTCATGCCAGCTAGCTGGATGCCATTCCTGTCAAACATTTAGCAATCATCTTAACGATGCGAATAGCATTAGCAAACTAAGTTCACTGGAAAGTCTGGTTTCTTCATTATGTAATGCAAATGACTAGCAGAAGGCACTCTCCTTTGCTCGTAAAGAGTCTGAGTTAGAAAATAATTTGGACAAACGAAATGAATATCAGCACGTCTTATGTTTACTGGCCTAAATGTGTAAACAGCAACAAATAACTTCTCCAATACCTTTGTTACAACACACAACAATAGGCAAAATCCAACTTTGCCTTTATTTTAATGCGATGGAACAGTAGAGTGAAGAATGTCAGTAATGCAGGGTGCTTTTTAATTGGAGCACAAGCCATCATGCTTTCAGCCAAGCCCAGGTGTGTTCTCATTTTTAGGCCTTAGTGTATTGAGTGAAATTTACAGCCGCTAATAGAACAGACACTGTCGTGCTGAATCCTTTCCCTTTAATCTTCGCCGTGGCCCTCTTTCAAGCTTCCCAGAATTCCTTTGGGCTTTCACACTATCCATTCCATAGTCATATGTCCACCGAGTCTGCTTTTCTCTTGATGTTTTAATTCTCTTGATGAAATTCATTTTCAGATCTTCCTGCCTGTTAGCATTTGTTTATTTGACATTAGCCCATCCTTCTGGCAGGATGAGTTTGAGTGCATTAATTCTTGTGATTTTGGTTTCTATGGACATTGAAATTTTGTGAAATGCATAGGATTTGATGAGCTGAGGTCAAATACAGGTAAAATTGAGCCGGAATGGACCCTCAAACTGTAATGATAAGTTGAAGCACTTAACTCACCACTGGACCCTGAATTTTCTTGGTTATGTAAAAGGGTGAATTTTTTTTGCTGCTGAAAGTCTGAAAATAGCTCATGTGGAAGTTCAGTGGTTTTTCCTGTTCGGGAATAGTAATGCTCAGCGTGCTGTTTTTAATACAGACTAGCATTGGTAAACATGCAAAAGGGATACACAACATCTGGATCTCTGTTTTGCGCCAAAATTGAAAGGTCTTTGCGGTTAGGATCAAGAGTTCTGAGTCCGACTTCAGTGTGATTTATTATAATTGGTTATTTATTGCTAGGAAGGTTGAGTTCATAATTAGGTCCATATAACTTGGCTCTGTCTGTGACAACAGATTGGAGGAGGGTGACTTCAGGAAAATAGACGCTTCTGCCAAGATTGGTCAATACTGTAGCAGTATTTTGATGTTATTATTACTTTAGAAAGCTGTATTGGCTCAAAGAGATAATATTTGAACTTTTCTAAGAATTGGAATTGTATTTTCGTGTTTGAATACTGCTTCTCTGTTTTCAGCCAAAATAAATTTGCACTAGTTGAATAGTCATAAATGTGCCATAATTGTGCTAAATTTGGTATCATTTTACATGCAGTGGGACAGTAGCAGCAGGCTATCATGAGATGTGCTTATTGCCCTTGCCGTTTCTGTTTATTTCTGTTCCTTTCTGTGTGTTTCGGCTGTAATCTGAGGCAGGGACAGCACAGCCGTTTCGTGGGTGGCACCGATGTCTCACAGTGAGAAGGGTGTGGGTTTGATTTGGGGCTAGGGTCACAGTCTATGGAGTTTGCATGATAGTTTGTGGGGGTTATATCTGGGTACTCCTGTATCCTCCTCATCTAGTTCATCATGTAGTCCTTGCTCATTTGGCAAATTGGAGACTGTGCTTTTTTAAATAGGTGAATGTCTGTGTGGATTGTGTGTTTTTTCAGTGCAGTGGATTTGCAAGCTGTCAAGGGCAGCAATCCAAAAATGTGGCCCGTAAATCCAAACCTAGTCTAGGTTTTCTTTCCTTTTCGACAGTTGAATGATCAATTATTGCTACCAATTGGCCCGACTGTCATCATACCAGACTACCAGATAAAGGGATAAAATTATCAGTTCTCGGCCCTCGAGGATCGTGATTTGGGGAACAGGGGTCTATAGGGCGTATTCTCGCCCCTTTAACCCCTTTGGACATTGTGATGGGCTCCAAGCCCTTCATGACCCTGACCCAGGGATAACAACAGGCTTGTGGATGGATGCATATTCTGAATTGGTCGAATTGGGATTCACACTGTGGCTGAACTTGTCCCCACATGTAAACGGCTGTCCTCCGCAGCCCATGCATGATGTACTCAAAAGGAAACAGTGGAGCCATCTGCTGAGGGATCTCACTGTGTTAAAGTGTGTTAGCGTCCAGACACATTCAGCAATTAATAACATAACAGCCAGAGCGTGAACCTTAATATTTTACAACCCCGCTGTGAATCATGCCAGATTGGCTGGAGACATGAGCTGTCAGATTTTGTCTGAGAGAAAATGACCAATCGGAGCCAAGAACAGGCCACTACCAGAGTCTTCTCTGAGGACTTGGCCTGGCTTGGAGGAAAGTGCTTTGTCTGAGGACATATGGCTGCTTAACTTGAGTTCCTCATTGGGTGACCCTGAATTGGGACCCGGCCCTGGTCGACTGTGCGCCAGTGAACGCCTGATCTCATTGTCGACCTGCAGTCTGATTGGTCGGATGCAGTGAAGATAGCTCTCCAGCAGCTGCCCACCTGGAAATCCATAGCAGTGGAAACTGGGCCGCACTACAGAGCAAAAATGGCTCGGAGTCTGGGGAAGCTGCAGATAACAGCCGTCGCCCCGGCATACATCATCGGACGAGTGTTGTTTTGACTCGGGTTCACCACATGAAAGCACAGGCCCAAAGCTGCGCTTCTAATGCTGAAGGGTTTTCAGATGAACTTGGGTTCACCACATAAAAGCACAGGCCCAAAGCCGTGCTTTCTGTTGCTGAAGGTTTTCAGATGAACTCTCTCTTGTCATTCACTTGTACTTATGCTGGCTTCTCGTGCCATTTCTCTCTGTGTGGGTTGGAGTGAATTGGAGGAAATCGTGCCACAGACGAATTTAATTTCTTTCAGCTAAATCTTGATTTCTCTCCTCCATTAGGTATGCTGTTTTTTTCCGTTTTCTTGGTCATGAACGCCCGGCAGTTATGCGCATGCGTTTACGGGTGTTGTAATGCACATAGGAATATTTCTAAATGATGACTCGATTAACGCATGCCTGTGCTTGGTTTTGTGGTTGAAATAAGATCCCTGATGTTTGTAGGCACTTAAGCAGAGTAATGGATATAGCAGTTATGCATAAAATTACAGCTTTAGGGCCATTTATGTAACATGAACTCCTCACCAAGAATTGCAAATGCGCATAGGTCTTCTTTTTTTTTTTTTTAAGATTATTTTTTGGGAATTTTTTTTTCCCTTTATATTGATAGCTATTCAGTGTAGAGAGACAGGAAGGTTGGGAGACGAGTGGGGCAGACATGCAGCAAATGACCCGAGTTGGAATCGAACCCAGGTCGCTGCAGAAAGGACACAGCCTTCATGGTACGCGCGCTTAGACCGATGAGCCACCAGGGCGCCCCGTGGGTAGGTCTTTCGCAGATATTCCCCTTCTGAGCGTAATTGTACGGTCCTCCGCACCTTGAACCAAATGTTATTTTTTCTGATTCGGTGTTCTCCTGCCTCTTCCAAGGTAATGAGCTTTATTTATCTGTGAACACTTCCCAAAGATTATCAAGCCTTGACACCTTGTCTGGGCCCTGGTTAATTTTTCAGCCTTCCTTAACTTTCATTGACGCTTTTCTTGCCCTTCTTTCGCACATTTTAGTAGCACTCTGAAGATGTCTCAAAGCCTAGGATCAGGTGTGAATACAGAAAGGTTGTTGCTCTTGCACTAAGAAGGCAATTTACTGCTTGTGATTTGCTAGAAACACTGGGAAAGACATTTGTTTCAATCATTATCTTATACTCAAATAATGAAGGGGGGAGTATTGGCCATGTCAAGGGCTGTAAATTCTACTTTGCAAAACCAAAATGTGTTAAATATTCTTAAAAAGCTCAAAATCTGTATTTCAACCAGAAGTCATTTGATTATGAAACTAATATGATGGAGCACTGAGCCAAATTCCAAAAATAAAGGTCTGTTCCGAACATTATGGAGCTAACCTTGTATGCTTTATCTTGATCTTTGCATGATGAAGTCTTACACCTGGAAGGAATTTCATTAAATATCTCCGACGGTGGTCTGTGAAGCCGTGGTTGATTTAGCCTGGAATGTCTGAAAACAGAAGTCAGTTAATAATTCGCTCTGACAGTGTTTTCTGTGAAATTCACACTGCAGGAATCTCCCATCCAGCAATGATACAAGAGAATCCTTCATTAGTCATCCCAGATATTTCAGCTGTGTTTAGGTGTCTTCGTGTAAATCTAAAGACTAATTACGATCTGAAGTGCTTTTGTATGGCAGCCATTTTCTTAATGAAAATGTTTTGTAATGTCTGAAATTACTAAGTCTGCTTATTACTAAGTGTGATTATACCGCAAAAATGAACATCTTGAGTGATTTGTGAAGAGAGTTGGAGAAGGTCCAGAGAGCCAAAATGAAAGGCCTCTGATGGCAGTGTGGGCTCATTTCCTTGTTTTGTGTTCATGGGAGAGAAGGAAAGGTTTCTAAGCAACTGTGGCTGCAGAACCATAATTGCGCAGTGGCACAAAATGTATTCAGCAGCAAGGCATGCTTTCCCTGTAAACAGAAACAAGCAGAAGTTGAGACCAAGTTGGTATTTAGACTGGCTGAGAGTTGATACTATCTGAGGGGAAACTCCCGGTAAAGCAGAACAGTGAAAGTGAGAGGGCCTGAGGAGATTTGTTTATCTGTCCAGAAAAGGCCGTAGATATGTGAAGTAGCAATTTTGAAAAGGATTACCTTTCTTTGTTTCTCCAAGCCACCCTCCTCCAGAGCTTCCAGTAAGCGTGAGTATATACTTTGGCCAGAGCAAATGCTTTAGTATGCTAGATAAACACACTTTTGGCTTCACTTCACGATAAGCTTGCACACGAGCGCTAGGTTAGGATTCATTAGCAGTTGTAGACACTTTTTTAAGCTATAGCCCTCTTCTGTGGCTTGGGTTGGCGACTGTTGGAAGAAGATTAGTGTCTTAAAATCATATTCACCTCCCTATGACCTTTTCACAGTTTGTCCCCTTACATATGACAATAGCACATGTAAACCTTTCCCTCCTCCACTGAACAATAAAGTCAATATGTGTTTGATACACAAAACATTTTTATTGAGATGGATTTATTTCTTAATTTAAAAGTCACCCCTCAGAATTAATTCCTTTTATGTTGATCTTTGGCAACCCTCATTGTGCTGGAACTGTTGGGGAGGTATGGCTGCGTAAGCCTTGTGCATTTACATTTTTGGGAAATTTGCCCGATAATCTGAGCAAATTTATTCCAACGCAGCCAAGTTACTAGCTGAGCATTTTTTATGGTTGATTCATGGATTTTAAATCTAGACATTAGCTGGGAGTTCCAAAAAACTGCCCGTCTAGTTTTTCAGCTGATTTTTAGGTAGTTTTTTTTTGTGCTTTGGGTCATTGTCCCTTCGAAACATGAATGTTCACACTAAATACAGGCATTTTGAGGTCTGAAACTTTCTCTTTGAGTATTGGACCTCCATCAATCTTGCTCTCAGTTGCAACGGGCTTCACAATCCCTTCCATTGAAAAGTAACCCTATAGCTGGATGCTGCTTGACAGTCGAGATGGTGTTACCTGGGTGATGAGCTCTGTTCTGTTTGTGCCAAATGTAGCACTTTGTTTTGAGGCCAAGAGCTAAACGCTTGTCTGAGGCTACAAAATTTTCTTCCGGAAGGTTCTGGGGTCTGACACACAACTTCTGGCAAACAATTTGCATTAGTTAATGTTGGGCTTTCTCAGAAGTGGCCTCAGTCTAGCCACTATCCCAAAGAGGCCAAATCCTGAGATGTTCTGAAGAGAGAGTTGATCCCTGGACATTTTCTCCTGTTACAAACCAGTGAGGTCTTTTGTGCACTTCTCTATCCATTTATCTTCTGTTGAAGCTAAAAAGCTCCTTTTTTCACCATTGTATCTTTTGACTCTGGTGCTGTCTTTGTGCAGTTTACACTGTGTATAATGACGAACACTGAAGTTTATCAGGAATTAGAAGTTACTTACACTTCGCCACCTTTTATATGCTCAGCTTAGTTGGCCTTGATTGACCTCCCAGCGACTAAGTCACTGGAATATCTGCATTTCTAAACATGATTGGGAAGCAGTCACACTTTTACCCTTAAGTGGTATTATACTTATTATTCTGCATGTTTATTAGATGTTTTTCTTCAGTTTTCAAGATGTCAGCATGGACTTGTCTCTTTTAATGCCGTGATTTTGGATCCTTGCTGTGGTTTTCCCATTGTTAACTTAATTGAACTGATGTTCTACTGGAATCGTCTGCTTCCTCTCCGAGAAACACTGCTTTATTTTGTCGTACTAAGCCAAACTGCTGAGTGATCCCTCTCGCTTTTTATTGAGGAAATTAATTCCTCATGTTTAGGTGTAATCCTTGTCTGCTTCTTGTTTTTGTAGTGGTGTCATTTCTCTTTGTTCTCTGTTGTTATGTTTCCTTGTATGCTCTGAAAAACCTCCTTGTATTGTGCCCCTTCTTCACTGAATACTATGATGTGGTGCCAGCCAAAACATAACCCGCCTAAGGGAGACGTTGGTTACTGAATAGCCTGGGACTCCTCTGACATAGGACTTCTACCGCTGTCACACCATAGTGTAGCCTAGGGTTAGAAGCCTAATTGAAAAGTGCACGTTTGGAATCCAGTTAGAAATTGATTGAAGGAGGTTCAAGGAAGTTATCATGGAAAAAAAAAAAGAATTTTTTTGTGATCTTAACCCAATTAAATCCAGAATTTAACTAGGTAATCTTTAAACTATTCCACACCTTTCCTGAAAATATAGAGTAATTTTATCGTTGTTGAGCTTAACTGCTGACAGACACTCAAACACACGAATGCCACCAAAAATTCCTACTTTGGGCTGGGTAGTAATTGATCCCGAATGTCTCGTTGCATGTACGTAACTTCTATCCTTTGACCGATGCTTTCTATCGTGTGGTAACTTTACTCGCGTATGAGATTCATTAACTAAATTAATTGTCTGATTCTGACGGCATAACATCATGTAATTTTGACATTAAGATAGAGATTGTATCAGATCCGATGTGTATTTTAAGTTGACCGAGCAATTGGTTACTTAGCTGTAGGCCCAATAAACGTCGCTTGAAAACTTTTCTTAAGAGGTGTGCCACTGTTACAGGTCCAACAAACAATCTTTGTGTTTTGTTTGCTGTACTAGTGGTTGTTCATTAAAAATTAAGGCCTATACTTGTATTGTTTAGATTTTTAAATGTACTTATTAAGCAAAATTCTACTTTTGAGGTTCGAAAGGAATGCACGCTTTTGGCTATCCTCGTCATTTTGAGACATGTCTGATTCTGATCTGATTTTGATTTCAGTTAATAAGCTGTTTGTTTTTTGTATTAGATTGATTGATCACCTGTCCATGCCAAAAGTAAGAATTTTCTCTTCAGTTTCTTTTAATTTGCTTTTGTGTTTCTCAGATTCTAGCTGACGGCAGCTGTCTTGATGCAGAACGCTTGTTTGCAATCGTCTCAGCTACAAATATTGTGACACTTCCCTGTTGCCGTTGTTGGAATGAAAACAATTTTTTATTTTTTTTTTAAAGAATATTTTTTGGGGATTTTCCCTTTATTAGATAGTATTTAGTGGAGAGAGACAGGAAAGGTGGGATAAGAGTGGGGATGACATGCGGCAAATGGCCCGAGCCGGAATCGAACCCAGGCCGCCGCAAGAAGGACTCAGCCTTATGTGGTGCGCGCACTTAAGCCGATGTGCCACCGGAGCGCCCATGAAAATAATTTTAATTAAAGCTGAAAATAATGAGAACTACGAAATGCATAGGTTTATGGACTGTGCCCATTGCTTTGGAAGATTACACAACCATGTGTTCACGACAGGTGTGTCATTTTAGTCATACTGACCTCTCGTAGACGGACAGGGCCAAGTTTTTGTAGTGTTATCAGCTAGACCTGTGCAAGCTCTGTATCAAAATGCCTCAGATGATTGGGATTTGGCTATACCCAAGGTACACCGATTCATCATTTCCTAAGTAAAACCAGCTGACTTTCACTAAGCTGTATTGAAGACTAGTCCAACTGAGAACATCTGTATTCAGCTGTTAGTCAGCAGGAGATGGGGTTTGGTGGAGGTGGTGCGGGGGCTGGGGGGGGGCAGTTGTGTGGTTTCTTTGTAGCAGTGGTTCTTAATCAAAGATTATGTCACTGTGCTTTGAGCCAGGTGGGACGACTGCGTCTCTTTAGTAAGAGAGCATAGCATGTTCCAGCCTTCAGGAATAAGAGCTGCAGTCCAGCCAGCGCTAGGGATGTCAGTAGCCGCAGAAGGGCTATTAAATTGGAGACAGGTTGGAAGTCGGGATGTGGGGATGGTGTGATCCGGTTTCGCCTGGGACGCCGTTGCTTCATCTTGCCCAGATGTCTGCGAGACTGAGTTCGCAGTGTCCAAACCGCAAGTCGACTGTGACTACAGATGTACTCTGTACACTGGCTCTTTGCATAAAGCGCTTCTTACTTCCAGTGCCTGCGCAGTGCGTTTGCCGGAAGGTTTCTGCGAGTTTTTTGGGAGGCTAATGAGGCTACTCTGCATTTTCTGCGCAAAAATGAAAATATTAGTCTACAGGTTTAAAAGCTCAGTCAACATTCTCTGGCCCTGAGGTGGCTCTTTCTAGCCGTTTCATGTGTGCTTTCCTCTGTGGGGGAGCAATATTGATCCTCCATTATTGAGGATAAATGAATTTCTCAAATGTGCTTGACAGCAGTAGGATTGAGGTTTGTCGCAGTGGAAGCCAGAAAGATGTACTCTCCATCCACCAGGCGTTTAGAGCTGTCTACAGGTTATGTATCACAGGGCCCCGGCATGTCCTGGCCAAATTCCTGATAATCAGTCTCTAGCCTGTCAGAGTTACTTGAATGCCCAGGAGAGGAGCCAGACAGCGTGGGCTGCCCAGTCGCCTCTCCCACCCAGAGAAGACAACAATCCCTCTGACTAGTCCTGCTTTTGTTTTCGCTCGGTCTCATCTGTCAACCCTACCCACGTCCCCTACCCGTTTTTATTCCCCTGCCACTGGAAGGGTTGGTCAGGGGAATATTGATTAAGGCTGTGTACGTCTATGCATGCATCCCTCCGGATCCATTAGTTTGAAACTATATGCAGCAACCTTTGCAGTCTACACTGACTTCTTGACCTTTACCAAAGCCTCTTATCTGTTAGGTTTTTGTCACCCCTGACTTTTGACCTCTCAGAGATGACGTCTATCACTGTTTCTTGTTTCAGGAGCACATCTTGGACATTGTTGAGTGTGGCCTTTCGAAATTGCCTTTGTAGGTTGCTTGTATCCTCTAGTTGTGCCTATTGAATGTATTTTTTTTTTTTTTTTTTACCTGTGATCTTTGACCTTTTTTCATATGACCTTGACCTTTCTGTGCAATTTTCAACTTTCTGAAAAATCAGGCAATGATTTTTTTTTTTTTTTTTTTTTTTTTTTGATCTCAGGAGTTGCTTCAGTCTAGCCACTCTTTTTCTCATGTTGTGCATCCATGGGATTAATGTTGCGAAGAAATTAATTAGCAGAAATCTGAGTGTCAGCAGCTTATATTTTAGTATTGCATAGTGATAGTGCCTTAAGTTGATAATTAATCCACTGTTTTTTTTTTTTTTGTTTGTTTTTTTGTTTTCTTTTATCCCAAATAAACTTCTCAATATGCCACTGCGTGTAAGGTTATGTCATACTGTAAGTAATGCTCAGTTCAGAGCTGTTGCTGGGTGATGGAGTGTAAATAATGCCACCGTGTTCTCAGGGTGGGCTTCCCGGCGGGAGGCTGTATGACGGGAAACGGCGTGGGTGGAGCGCCAAATTCACACACTGAAACCAAGGGTCCCCTGAGGAACTAGCCCGTGAACCCCCGGCACGGCCAGAGCCTTGCGAATGAACTCCAGCCCCATCCGCTATCCATTAAACTGTATCCTGATCCCGGGATTCCACCCACGCCACGTAGCGCAGAGTGATAAAAACGTCAGGCACGCGCTAATGCTTTTATCCCTAACGGAGACCAAAGGTGTGATTTAGAGCATTTAGAACAAAAAAAAGCATTATCGCTGGAGTGCCCTTTGTTTAATGGAACCGTGAGTCCCGCGCGGACGCCGTCTCTGTCCGGCTGAGCTACAATACAGACATGCTGACTCATGAGGAGTCGGTCGAGCAGAGAGCGTTTCGCAGCAGGGATACCGCGCTCGGGATTGTGTCATTATCATCGGCTCACAAAGGAAGCTCACCCAGCCCTGCTGAGCAATGGCACTCGGTTCAACAGGAGGGGCAAAGTGTGCTGTTTTCACACTGTTTTGATTGTCCAGTAAATGTAAATTGGCCTGCGGGGCCTTTTATTCTGATTTTTGGCTTGAGAGAGCAGCTTTCTCGCGTAAGGGTGATAACAAATTCAAAACTCCTCTTCATTGTTTTTGTGCTGGTTGATTTGGACCAGTGAACTATATCTTTCTGCAGTCCAATAATAAACTGTTATTCTGTTTTTTGGCTTGAGACGACGGTTCTCTCAAATGAGGTAGAAAATGAATTCCAAACTGGCGGTTTTAGTTTTTGAACTGGAACCTTTGGGCTAGTGAAAGATATCTTTCTATAATTCAGAAAATAGATTTGGAAGTGGAAGAAAGAGTACAAACAATGATACTATTCCAAGCCCAATTAAATAAACACCCATAAAGTATACCATTTCCTGGGCTATGTAGTTTGTTTCCTGTAAAGTTACTGGATTTAAATCAATTCCTGTTCCCTCCAACCAAACCTTCAGAATGTGTCTTATGAAATCTGAGAATTATGTTGGGGTCATTTGACAGTGTTTTGCATGTTGCTGCAGTGGCATTTAGAAAATTTGAAAACTAGAAGGCACTCGGTGACTGCATTACCCCTTCCTTGGTACAATATGTTGACGGTGGAATTATCATTGACCGTGAGTGCTAAACGAGTCTGGACAGTGCCATCTTGACGTGCATACAACTTCTTTCGGCTTGTCAGTGTTGCGATTCACTGGCGGAGGAATTATCTTTGAAAGCTAGTTTTAAACTGGTCTCAACAGTCCCAATTTAACGCACATAGGATTTCTTGAACATATTCTTGGATCAAGAATACGAGTCGGTTCTTCACCTAAATTTAATCACTTCCTCCTGAGCACCATATCTATCAACACACAAAATTTCATGGACATTTTTTCCTTTAGTTTTTGAAATATGCCATTAACTGACAAACGAACAGAAAAACAAAGGCCGGTGAAAACATGCCTCCTGTTGAAGGTATAATTAAGAAGGGCATGGTTTGATAACTAGACATAAGACACAGGGGATTATGTCTAGTTATTTACCATCAGCTTCATGTATAAGACTACTTTGAGCTCTGAAGATTTAAATGTGGTGTGAATGACGACAGAAACAATAATGTTGCAGAAACGACATCAGAGAATTGCATAATAATTGTACACAATGTTTGTTTTTTAATTCTCTCCGAATTGCTCAGTAATTTGGCCTTTTTAGTTAATCTTGCAGTGACGCGGTGTACATAGTGTATGTCAGTAGCGAAAAAAGTTGTCCTCTCTAAATCACAACACAGTAGTTCTGTTGCAGAGACGACACATATTTGTCAAATACTGGGGAATTACCTTGAAAGTTCACTCTGTACTGTACAGACAGTTCGACTTTCCCAAGCCTTATATACGTAATTGGGTGTTACCTTAGGCCGCAATGTGTTGCTTGTGTAAGCAGCATAAACTGTCAGAAAAAGACAGCGAAAGAAATGCAAAAGTGGCTGAGAGACCGTGTTTACGGCTGAAGTGGGGACTCTTCTTCCCCTCACCAGGAAGCTGTGGGGTGAAGGGGGGGTTAGGATTTTCATCTGGCATAAGATTAACAAGAATGGCTGAATAATTAATGGAATGCCGTCTGCTTGCGGTCCCGCTGTCGAAATGCCAGTCACCCCCCCTCAGCTGGCCCACATGTACAGGGCTATCACTGCCTCGCCCCCTCGCTCGGCTAAAAAAAGCCCAGCTGCTCACAACCGGCCATATTGTATTGCAAAATATCTGACTGGAGATGGGCACCAGCTGCTGAGTGGCCATTGGACTGATTTGACTGCCTTTGTTAAGTTGTCCTTCAGTTTTATCCTCAGGTTGACGATACTCAGCCTGGCTGTTAGTTAGCTATGCCCCCAGTCAGGCTCTGCTTCAAGTGTAAGAGCGCATTTTTGAAATTACTCCAACAGCCACGGAGATGATAGGTTATCTGAACACAGATGACTTTTGTCCTCCCTCGAGTCTGGTCAGTGCACAATAAAGCATCTTGTCCCAGGTTTATGAGATGGTGTACTTTCTAGAACTGGCTCTCAGGTGGGATTTTGTGAGGTCATTTCTATAGATATCCATCGTCCAGCTGCTGCGGTGGGGAGTAGGCTGTCGAGCGCGTATCTGGTTGCACGTTTCCGGGTACGCTAGTTTGCTAGCTATATCGGTTAAAAATACAAATGTAAACAATGTGCTCCGTGCTAATCTTTAACTGCGGGTGGGGTGTCTTGTTACAGAGCAACAGTGGAGAGTGTGATGACATTCTGCGTGATATAGAGGACAGTGTGTATGACCCCAGGCCAGGAGCCTAATTTAGAAAAGTTTGCATGCATTAAATACTTAAATGTTGTGTATGCACAAAAGAGAAGAGCACAGTATGGTAAAGAATTACATCTTTTGTAAAACTTTGGGTATGCTAAACTGCATTCAGTTATTATGTGACAAACCACAGTCAACTTGGGGCTGTATGGTAGGTCGTGGTAATGCTGTTGCCTCACAGGAAGAAGGTTGTTAGTATGTAAACCAGGCCTGGGACCTTTCTGTGTGGACTTGACGTGTTCTCCCCGTGTTCACGATGCTTATTCTCGGTACTCCGGTTTCCTCCCACAGTACAAAAGACATGCATGCTAGGCTAATTGCAGGCACTAAATTGCCCATTGGTATGAATAACTGGTTTGTGTTTTGATTTCACAGACGTGTTTCGAAGTGCACGACGGGTGAATTTAGATGGCTAATGTTTCGCTGAAAGTGTCATTTAATAATAAAGAAACAAACAAATCACGATAAACTTGAAATATAGCTCATGTCCACTAGCTTGTTTGTTCAGTGCGCATTTTAATATCAACTTTGATTATAATAAGTTTAAAATGAGCTGGGAAAGCGGAGTGCATACTTTTTATGCATACTCACAATTTATAAATGAGGACTGGTGGCTTTTGTATTTCCAAACCTGTCCAGAATTCATGCGCTCATTTTCACGTAGGAAGCAAATTGTCATCAGAAATGAATTGGCTCTCATGCGCGTCCCTTACTGTGACAACCTTGCAAAATTTGCTAATAATTTCCTCTTTGGCAGCATTTTGGAATTTACATTTCTTCGCGCTTTCCGAAATCCTTTTTCAGTCTACTTGTACAAGGAACATGCTATTCTTGCCTTTTCACCGCATCAAAACCGCAGCAGGCGCTGTTGCAGCTGACATTGCTTTACATTGTACCGACTGTCAGCTCTCATATTTGGTTTCTGCTTTGGAGCCGCACATGGGCAGGTCACGTCAGGGCACGGGCGTCTGATCCGCCGGCTGTGCGGCTCCGTTGCTGTTGTATTGAATGACGCTCTCCCTCCTGGGACGAAATCGTACGTATCCGCATTCCAGAGTGAAATTCTGCTCCTCCACAACGAACCTTTTTACTTTGAAGTTCCATACCACGTGTTGTAGATGTTCTATTTATCCCCGGCCGCGAAGTGGAAGGGAGCTATAGGAATTATCATTGTTCTTCTGCATGTCCGTCCATCTGTCACAGTTCTTTTCCAGGCCAGAACATCTAAACCGTTCGACATTTTTCCATGAAATCTTATACATATAGATTCATCTTATAGTGCAGATGCCATGTGCCTTGTCATACTTCCATCAGTCCCCCTGTTTGACACTGCTACATTTTGTTTCCAGGCTAGAACGCTAAAATCGTGGCCGGGGATTTGTCCATTTCATGCTTGTTGTTACTGACTTATGGAGTATTTTCTGCTGCCATAGAGTGCCCTTCAAAGAAAAACTATTTGAAGGTATTAGATGCATTGCATCTTCCCATTATTGGGTAAAGGTCATAATTTTATCTATTGGAAGTGTGGAGGCTTCGAACACAGTGCATGGTTGAGAGATCCTCTTTTGTGTTTCCTGCAAACATTTATAAAGCGCTTGAAACCCACTGAAAGATTGAGAGATCTGGTTATTTGTTTTTTCATGCACATGATGAGCCGCCGGGTGATTTACCATCGCTCAGTGGACTCGAGCAGTGCAAGACATTCCTGGAAATGCGTACGTTTGAAGTCCTCAGCAATAAATTCCAAGCAGTAAATGATGCTGCTTATCATTGTGCCTGCAGAATGTACTAATGGGCTGGAGTCGATCACAGCTCAGGGTCTGCGTGGAACCATGGTAACTGCACTTTTGGTGTATACCGTTTGTGCAGTGTTCGTTTTCCTTACTCTGAGCCATTGTATCATAATCTCAGATGACATCCATTCCAGTATACATCCATTTGTCCTTAATTAGTTCACCGGTTATGGTTTACCTCTTAATGCTTGTGCTATCCATCGATCCCACGGATAAAATGATAATGGAGAGCATCAATATTTAGCAGGGCTTTGGAGAGCTGTTCCAGTTAATGAGCAGAGCTCAGTCAGTTCCGTGGAATTTAATGAGTCTGTTTCTGAGAAACAAACTTTTCTTGTCGTTGAGCGACGTGCAGCATCTTGTTCTGTGCGGTTCTGCGGAGTCACGGCACAAGTGTTTTCCTGCTGCCCGACATTGGAAGACAGGCTGTTTGAAGCAATAGGTCAGAGGCTGTGTTTATTTTTCTATGTGGAATGAAAATATTGATGAGCCAAAACATGTCTGCCTTCTCCACTGAATTCAGACCTCCTTTGACAAATCAGCATCCGCGTTCCCACCATTTCCGGACAATAACTCCGAAACCGTTTGATCGATTTCCATGGAAATTCGCACACATTTACGTCAGGTCATGCAGATGTGCCTTTTGCTATTTTGAGGTTATTAACTTTTCTAGTTCTTCCTAGATGTCTGTGAACAGCAATGAGGGGTGGCTGTGTTGGGGTGGGGGGAGACATTTGTTTTTTTTTGTTTTTTTTTGCCTTAAAAACAATCTAGTTTTCTTTTTGGCAGGGGGGGGTGTCTTTTTTGGAACTTTCAGAAAAAAGAGGGGTGCGAGTATTGTGTATATTTTTTGAGGGCTGGGTACTGAAGTACTGAATAATGTTTTGGGTGGCCTGAACTCCTGAAAAAAAGTTAATGGGTGGCTAATATACTGAAAAATGCGACGATGCTAAAAACGATACTGTGATTCTCTCCCGTCGCAGAGGCCGAGCTGACCAGGACGTGGATCAGTGAGCCTGCTCATCTGATCAACGGGGAGACCCCCTGACTCCCTCCCGGCTGAGACATGGAGCCTCAGGGGCTGCTGGGAGTCGGGGACGAGGCGGCCATGCAGGGGCTGCTGGCACCCAGCCCCCAGAGCGAGGCCGTCACCCACGAGCTGGAGGAGCTCTCCCTACAGCCCAGCCAGAACCTTCCGCCTCTCAACGAGCGTAAGAACGGTGAGCCTCTGCCCCGCCCCCCGGCCACCAGGCCCCTCCCACACCAGGGGAGTCCGAGCACACGGTAACAATTACACTGCAACTGCCCCCTGTGTATCTGCGGCACAAATTACTCCGCCTTTGACTTCGAGAACTGAAAAGCTCTAATGAGCTAAGAAATTTAGTTAAGTCAGGAACTACCCTGGGATTGTAATTGGATGGCAGTTTGTTAAAACGGCTTAAGAGGTTTCAGGAATTCCACATTTAACCCTTTCTTATGGAAAGGCCCTCGTGTAGATCCAGAGTGTGCTTTATCGGGGTCAATTCCTGTAGGAAAACGGAAACGGAGCAGTGTTAATGGCAGTTGTAAATAACGGTCTTGTTAGTTTCAACTGGGCACTTTTTTGCCAATCATAGTTGCATAAATTTTCTAGTCTAGAATTGGGAAGTTTTTTGACATTCCCCTCAACTAGTCTCGTCTTTTTGGCACTTCTCTCCAGTTCCCACAATCCCAGAATTCCCTTGGCTGTGTCGTTGAAAGGTTTTCTGGCATGTGCAGCCTGGGTGGAGGGTGCTTTGAGACAAGTCTGTCGGACAGGGGGAGCAAAGAGAGGGGGGATGGGCAATGTCTGAGCACTCAAGAATGCCTTCTCTGTGGCACATTGGCATTGCTGAAGTCCCAGGGGTGCATAATGCATGAAGTGGGTGAGAGGCCTCTTTGCTGTAGCTGTCCCAGAACTGACACGCCTGGTCTTAGGGCTTCTCTGCATACATCACAAAGAGCTGGAATTTTCCGAGATGAGCCTTTCAGTTATATTACAATGGCTCCCCCCCGAGATTAAATCTTCAGACTTGATTTGTGTCGGTGACTGGTTCTCGAGTTCGGCCGTCTTCCTGTTTCCTTCCCTGAATTCAGGGTTAGTCAGAGTCTGGATTCAATCTCTCTGATTCTCCTCCAGAAACGTGTTGTCACATTCAAATGTGGTCCAAACAGTATGGAAACTGTTGTTATTGTTTAATTCCTGGATTGCACAATATCTGGGACAGTCCTAGTTAAGTCACTCTCTCTCAGTTGCAGAATTGCTCATAAGCTTACAGTCAACAAGCCCAGCTTTGTATTAATACTTTGTTACTCAGCCGCTGAGTGATTTGTTTAACCATTTATGACGAGTTGTTCAATCGCGAATGTATGATTGGAATGTTCTTACCCGAACATTTTAATGTGGTTGCGACAGTCCACAAAGTACTAACTGATAGCGATGACATTATGTTCCTGAACACGGTCTTCAAATTCTCGGACAACGTTACAAAAGACCTACAGCTCAACGGGTAAGCGCGCTAGCTATGATGCAACGTTACTGTGTCCCACGCAGTAGACCACCTCAGTGGGGGTTTTCGTGACGTTTCGCTCCTGGTAACGCGTCAGAAGCGACAGATACTTTGTTACTCAGGGAGTACTCTGTGTTTTTCCTGCTCTCGTTCCTTCCCTCTTCACTCTCCCCGTCTGCATGAGAAATCTCGATCCCGGGGCAGTGGCGGTCGAGCGGGGCTGCATAAATCAGGGGCCACTCCCCTTGGTGGCGCTGACAGGGACGCGTGCTAACACCAGGGTCTCACAAACCCCCCCCCCCCTCGTCCCATGGGAAGAGTCCTACAGCGGCCCTCGCCCCAGCACATCCCACCTTCTCCCAGTCCTTTCCTTCTTTTATCACCAGATGGCCGCCCGCCGCTATTCTTCCATCCCCCCACCCAACTGCCGTTTTCAAACACGTCGAGCTTCCACTTCCCATTCCTTGTCCGGCGTGCCGCATTCTAACACCCTCTCCATCACAAGCCTTATCTATAGGCAAATATGTACCCAGGGCCAGTTAGAACAATAAAAGCCTGTGTTGGGAAAGACGGGTGAGTTTCACCATCCGAGCATTCGTATCGTTCTCTCTGAGCAAACGCATCCGACCCGACCAACTTCTGTTAGCCAGTCCACTTCCCTGAGTCCTGTATGCCAGTTGTTTTCTGACCTTTGTTCAACGTTCTGATGTCATCTCTCGTTCCGCTGTTTATTAGTGTTCGGTGTCAGTTGTTTGTGACCACAACAAAGCGTTTGCAGAACATCCATTTCTGCTTCTAGGATTTCTCAGTTGAAAGGGGAGGCCATCTGGAATGTATATATTTCTGCCGCATGCTCACCCCCCTCGAGGGATAAGAGAAAAACAAAATATTTTCCCTCTGTGTGGGAGAGGCAAACATGTCAAAGTCCTCTTGGTCCCAGAATTTTGCCTCGACCTGAGAGTTGACCTCCGGTCTGCTGCAGAGTTGGGGATGACCACTGCGCCTGAGTCTGTCCAAACAGGAAGTATCATAGAATCGCAGTCGCATCGGGGCCTTGAGGGGGCCCTCTGTTTACCAGGTCATCTCTGCTTTGACTGTTTCTGGTCGCTGGCACTTTTAAGGTCACTTAGTCATTGGCTGGAAATTCCACCCCTGCGTTAGAAGCCACAGCCCGTGTCGATCATCGCATCTCACTCGCTCACATACAGAGAACTGACTGTCCTGCTGACCGCAGGCCTGTGATCACGCACACTAAGCACTTCTTGCCACATTTTTCTGCGAGAGAATTCACTGACAACCTTTGGTGTTCGCCTCCTTGTGTTGTGCGCTTCTCAAAGTTATCTCTGAGTTTATGTACCTCAGTAATTTTAATTTCTCTTTTGTCATTACAGCAGAAGTTTTCGGCTAGTGTGAATTTTGGAAGTTGACAGTGGTTAAATAGAACTACGCAAAAAATTTATATTTTATGCATGACCAAAGACCACATTTTTATGCCTATGGTTTTATTGTTCAAATACTTCAAAATCTTTAGATTTAACAGAAACGAGAAGTTTATGTACCGACAACGTTTGGGATAACTCAAATGTTTGTTTTCGTGCATGGTTTTTATAGCGCTTCTGTGGAAACAGAATGAATGTTAGATGGAAATGCAATGCGATTGCAATTGGGCAGAACTGCAAAAAACATAAACACTTAATGACCCCAGAGGTCTGAGCCTGTTTATTTAGTCATTTTTGCACTGTGATGCCACAGAATGTGGCGCCTTTTTTCTCACGGTTACCAGCTCCGTCCTGCCTTCCCACTGTATTTCTGTGAGAAGCAAAAAAACTCAGAAGTGACTCGTATTTAACCTTGTGTCCCCGCTCTTAGCAATCTGTTTTTTTTTTTTTTTGCCAAAAATAATAAAACCCCCAAACGGGCCCTCAAGACATCCCAGCTGCATACACAGCTTGTCCAGCAATTGTGGACCGTAAAAGATTTTCCTTGTTGGCCTTGAGCTGGGACTTGAGTGAGTTATGATCGCTTGCGGCACAGAAGGGGTTAATGGGACTCGTTGCCCGCCCACTCCCTCCCCCTGCTCTCTCACTGGCTGACACGCAGCCCGAGAGAGTGAGTGAGTGCGAGAGAGAGGGAGAGAGAGGCAGTTAGGACAGCGAGGAAACACTCAGGGATGTCCCAGACTGAGGCTATTCCTCGTTAGCGATCTTCCTCTTCTTTACCGTCCTTCCTCCGATTCGGTTCATGGGACTCCAGCCTACAGACGCACATACGCTGTTGCTGACGGACTTGTTCCTCTCCTCCATGGCCTGCCTGGACGTGGAGCCCCCGGCCGTGTGTCGAGGGAAATTCAGATCAGGTGCCGCACTCTCTTTTTCTCTTTTCCCCGGCATGACATCACCTCCCTGCCTAGAGCCTTGCGATAGACACCCTGTCGTAAGAGGTGTGTCTGTCTTTAGCATTCCTGCTGTGCAACTTTACCTTTGCTGAAATGCCATTGAAAACTGGAATCTCTGCCAGTTGTTTATGGGTAACTGGGTTTTATGTTACCCGGAAGAAGTAGCATAATGCTTTTTGGCTACCCCTGCTTGGCTAGTGTTTGTGTTAGCGAGGGTGGTACTACTACAAACACGCTCAAATGGGGCTTAATTTATCAGAGTCAGTTGCTGATTTGGTTTATTGCTTGTTGGTTGAATGCAGAGGGATTCGTGGCCCCTGTAGAACTCAACCGTTCAAGCACACCTGCGCACACACAAACACCTCGCACATGAACGTCGATGTTTACTCTACCACTGATAAGCTAACTCAACTGCAGTGGGGACTGGCTGCATGAACATTTTACATTTGATTGAGGTGGAGCTTTTTTTTTTGCTGAGGAAGTGGAGCTGTGGGGGAATATTTTTGACAAGTCCTCAGGAAGGGGATGAGTGCGTCCCTCGGGACTCGAATGGGCTTGGCGAGCCGATAATTTGCAGACCTGCTTTAGGCGCATAGCTTGCATAACTTGGAGAAAGTTGACGAGTGTTACGTCAACAACTTAAGTTGAGCTCACTATTTTTTAAGTTTTTTCTAAGCGTCCAAAGTTATCCATTCCCTTGAAGAAAATACCACAGAATTTATTCTTAGAAATGATTTACCGTAAAAATTGTATTGCTTTAATTGAATTGAGTTTTTTGGCGGATAGTTATTCATTGATTTGGTTGTGCTTTTGGTAGCTAAGTAATTAAACTGATTGTTTGAATTTTTTAACGTTGGAGTAATAGGAAGTTATCCAATTTAGCACCTTTATTGGCTTGTATTCGAACACCTGTACATTTTGTGTCCTGTTTTGTCTTGTATAACAATTGAACGATTGGACATATTCCTGTGGGGGTTGAGCTGTCTTAATTTTTTTCCACAGGGCTTTGAATCAGTCACATACCGTCAGCGACAGAACACTGAGTTCCTGCACTTATAAAATGTGCTCCAAGGGTTAGGCTAATGCTCGTTCACTGTGTATACACTACGTCTGCCAAAAAGATTTTGGCATTACATGCAGCAGCTCGCCTGGGCCTGGCTCCAGGTATAGTTGGTTTGGTTTAATTTCACTTCATCTAGACACAGCTCCAAGCTGGTTTTTAAATCATAATTTCATTTACGCTTCTCCATGTGCCACTACCGTTTCAGAATTTTTATTGTTTGGAAAATTAATGTGTGGAGATCACAGATCTGTTATTATTCTGTTTCGTCCATGTCAGTTTAGTATACCCTCACTGTGGCATGTTGGCACCAAATGATCATTTATTCAGGCTAAGCTATCTTTTTTGGCTGATTGGCAGCTGAGGATTGGTTTGTTTCTCAGTCGTATTTGTTTTGTTGGGTGACTGCATTGTGCATTGGAAGTCGGTAGTTACCATCTAGCTTAAGCTTTGCATACAAGGCTATGAGGATACTTGGAAAATATGCTCTTCCTTAATTGAAATGGTCTGTGCCAATTTTATATCGTTGACTGTTACATCAGTCAGGAGTGAACCAGAGGTCAGTTATGACATCATTGCAGATGAAGTACTGGTGTCAGCAGAATTAATGGTACCTCAGGCTTATGATTTAATGCAATGTTAGTAATCTAATCGCTGTGGTACTTCACCGTTTACTTGCTTGAGTATTCATTCTCTGTGCTTTTTATTCAGGATTAGATAGGGTTTCCTCAATTCCTTATTGTCCTTTCTATGGAGTTCTGAGACAGTGTCCACAGAGTGTACCACTAAACAGTGTTAAGCCACGGAGTCAGAACATCAGACTGTTCTGTGAGCTGTTCTTGTTGAAATATCTGAAGCAGAAATGGTCAACTCGGGAAGCTAGAGGAAGAACGGAGTGTTTTGAACCCTGTGAACTGCCGTACGTTAACAAAAAACAGTGAATCAGACTACTCCCCTCCTCCACCTATGTATTTTTCCTTTAAGTGAGGGGACTGGCCACCCCCGACCTGGAGACTTGTCTCCGTGATTCCCAAGCCTTGTTCACACAGCTGGCTGGTTATTTTTGCTGAAGTGAGTCAGAGCCTCGACATTCTCTGGAGACTTCGACCAACTTTAAAGACCCTCCCTCAAAAAAAAAGGCACAGTTTACACGCTGGGAGCCGAGCAGCATTCTCATAGCGAATGCCTCTCTTGCTCTCAGGGAGCGCTATTCATTACTATCACCTTTCCGTGTAAATATTTTTGCTGAAGAAGAGTCTATCTCTGTTTTTTCTAGTGTATGTGTGTATACTTTCAGTGTTTGTACTGAGTTTTCATGGGGGTTTGTTATGACTGAAAGATTGTCTGGGTCCCTGAAAGGATGGGGAGTTCTCTTTAAATCTCAACATTTTCTGCTTACCCATAATATTTGTGTGGTTATCAGATCCGGTGAGTTTAATGTTGTCATGTAAATAGTTTCTTTATAGCAGGCATGCGTAGTAGATGATGTCACCCACATACCAGCTGACAAACTAGAAGACTTGCACCAATGAGCCAAAACATTAAAACCACTCACAGATGAAGCAAATAACATTGCTCATCTCATAACAATGGCACATGTCAAGATCTGCAGACAGTTGTTAAACATTCAACGAACAGTCGCTTTTAGTATTTGACATCTTAGATCTGGGAGAAACTAGACCTGAGTGACTTTGACAAGGGAAAAATCACTATAGCCAGACGAGTGAGTTGTAGCATCTCTAAACTGGCTAGACTTCTGGAATGCTCACTGTCAGTAGATGTGATGACCTTCTGACAGTGGTCCAAGGAGGGACTAGCCATGATCCGTCAACAGGGTGTTTGGAGCCCAAGGCTCATTGATGCAGTATGGAAATGAAAGCTATCCCGTCTGATTCTCATGGACAGAAAGGCTTCTGTGGCGAAAGTAGCAGAAAAGTTGAGCGTAGTGCGCCATATAGCTCTGTGCGGCTGCAGAAGCTTTGGCGTGCTCATTCCCCGATCCACCACTGAAAGCACCGACAGCGGGCACGTGAGCGTCAAAACTGGACTTTAGAGCAATTGAAGGAGGTCACCCGGTCTAGCGAGTCCATTTTTTCTTTTACATCAAGTGCATTGGCCGGGTACGTGTGCCCTATTTGCCTAGGGAAGCGATGGCACCAGGATGCACTGTGGGAAGAAGACAAGCTAATGGGGAATGTGATGCTCTGGGAAATGTTCTGCTGGGCAACCGTGGTCCAGGAATTAAAGTGGATGTCAGTTTGACAGAGCTGTTTTTGCAGCACAAAGGGGACCTGCACAATATTAGGAGGTTGGTTTTAATGTTGTGGCTGATCGGTGTGTTCACAGTGCAGAGATGGGGGGAAAAAAAGCCATAGTCCTGAAAATTTATTGTGTTTAATTTTTTAAAACATGTCAAAGAAGCACTCAGTCTACAGTATTTCCATTTAGTTTCTTTTGTAAACAACATAAAATATACTGACAATGTAATATGTATGAACAACCCAGGTTTTACTTAGCTCTGAGTTCATTTTATGAGGAAAATTCTGATCGATCAATAAATTCAGAATTTATTTATTTATTTATTTATGGTGTAAAATGTGTGGAACTTGCAAGTAGGTTGTGAAAGAGATTTTGTTTTTTGGCGGGAGGATTCTGAATGCTGTAAATTTTAAAGTAAATCCCAACTGTATTAATTAGTGTGATACAAAAAATATTTATTATTCTTACTATTATTTGGAATTCCTAGACTTGTTGCTATTGAATTGCTGAGAACTTGTCTGCCTATATTTAGCCTGATAAACACTGACTATAAATCTAAATGTTTTTATATTTCAGTTATTGAAGTGCGAATCGACCATCAAGGACCCTTTTGATTTTCCACACTTTTGCTCCAGTAGTAATGTTTCTGAATGTCTTTGTGTCTGCTGTAATGTATTCTTAAAATTTAACAACAATAATGAAATGAAAATTTCAAACTTCGTCCTCAAAAATGCTGTTGGCAGCCAGGGACATCCTAGTCTAAAACAAAACAGCTCCCAGCGTAAGCCAATCATTTGCATGCCATGTACCCAAAACTGTTGATGGTATCGGGTTGATAACATCTCTGCAGTCTTTTGGCGATTATTACGAGAAATTTGGACTCGGCCCTAACATTTCAAGTGCAGCTGGCACCCTTACCAAAAATTTAGACAGCATTCCCTGTCCTTGATTTTATGGCAGTTGTTTATTATCGTGAATGATGATTAATGGGACTGCTTAATTTCTGCGTAATGAGTGTTAGTGATATTTCTCTCATGCAGACACACTAGTTTTATGGAACGGAAACTTGTCGTCTTGCTCTTGAAGGCATTTTTTCCAAGAAATTGCAGTTGGCAGCAGTGCTGTCTCTGTGTGCAACTGTCTCTTTGTGTACGAATTGCCGTTTTTTCACACTTATTTAGTCTGTTGTTGTTGTTCAGTGTGAATTTAGGAAGTGCTATAGTAAGTTCTGGTATAAATATAATATTGTTTCCCTCTGGTTTCTTTGTTTCAAGCTGTTGTTAACACAGTTAAGGAAGGGTAATGAATGTAGACATTTGACATTTCACCCATGAAACTGAATTCATGGAAAATGGAATTAAAAAATATAAATGCAAAATAGCGTTACATTTTTTGCTGGACTGCAGCAAAGTGGGGCCCAGCCCTATAAACATGAAAGTCTGTGACTTGATGAGTGGTGAAGTTATGCCATTGGTTGGTTGGTGGAGTGTTGGAGTTTCCCCATTGGCTGTCGCACTTGCAAAATAAGTAGCTGAGAGCAGTCATCAGTTATGTCATCAGGAGGCTTTTACAGTGAGGTGCGGACTGTCCTCAAATACATCCTTATAGTTCAGCGATATATTAGGTTTTGACTGTCTTGTTTTAAGTTCAGCAACTGCAGTAAAGTGAAGTAATATATTTGAAGTTACAGCAGAATAATTGCTTGATTTTTGACTTGACAGTGAATTGTTGGTATCATTGGACATTCTCTTCATTTTTTCTGAAACCTCCATCCCTTGCCGATTTTTTTGAATTTCTTAGTTGCTGATGGGCAACTAAGTAATGAAATTGCGCTCTGCTGAATTCTGGACGTGCAAAATTTTTCCGAAGTGTATTATAGTCGAATGAATGAGGGGAACCATTTTCAAGTGAATGTCAAAGAGACATCGGAACACAAATGCAGCGTTTCAAGTTCAACTCTGGAACTTCATCATTGAATGGATTTGCCTTAGAGTCTGTTTTGCATATTACCTGCTTCCTTTTGTTTATGCTAATGGAGGTTATTGTTCTCCGTTAGCATTACCTCCCCTTGGCACGTTTCTTTTTGAGCTCATTTTGTGATGTTAAAAGTTTGACTGCCTTTGTTTATCTTGCTGGGGGAGCATAACACTTTTTTGAGCAATCACTGAGCAAGATGCAATTTATCTCTGTTGACTTGGGCATATCCCACCTTTAGTGAGAGACCATCTGTTGCGTGACAGGCCTGCCTCAAAAATGATTCACAATTGGCCAATTCCAGTTGTAATTAATTACACTGGAAAATTAGAGACATTAATGATCAGAAACAGACCAACTGCTTTAGGTTATCTCATGAGATCTTGACACCCAACTCTCTATATCCTATATCTTGATTTTTCATGTATTTTTTTTCTGCTGTCTTTTTAAAGACTGAGACTTGGTGGGGTGACATTTTTGAATGTTTAAACAGATTTGTTGATATTGGTCTACCCTGCATTGGAGCATCTGAGTGAGAACATTGGAATTTTGTTGAAAAACTTTGCAATGCTGTTTTAAGCTGAGGATATGATGGGTAATTTCCTGCTATACAATGTTCGGCGATTAGCAAATGGGTTTCGCCTTGTACATTCTTAATTTTTAACTGTGTCATTTATACATCATAACTGTTATGCCAGCTGCCAGTATACCAACTAACAGCAGCTTTGCTATGTTGACTATACTTGTGCGTACGCGTGTATATATGAGCCCCTAAGAACCATACCGGGCCATCCCGCACTTTTGGCGAAATTGAGTTGAGGTAGTCAGCATGTGCAGAAAACTGAGATCTACATTTCCTAAATGAGCCAACCCAATCTACCCACATGGATTGTTCATACAAGCAAACGTCCTCTCTGCCACTGTACATATGCACTGCACTGCCTTAGCCATAGTGGACCATCCCACAACTTTTCCATAATTCAATGTAAACATGGCGGCTGGGTATCTCACTGATGAGGAACTGCTTGCTATGATTGATGATGATGGTGAAGTGGAAGATAACGGAGACCCAGAGTTTGACCCAAATGAATCAGAAGATGATGGTTCCGCTTCAGAAGGAGGTACCTTTCACTTTAAATGAAACAGAAGGGCATCCAAAGCCTACATGAGAAGTGCATCACGTAAGTCTACATATCTTGAGTTTTTAACATAAGCAGTGTTTCTAGTTCCCAGATACTCTAGATGACACAGGAGGCTGGCAACTTTGAGTCCCATTTTCTCAAAAGTTCCCCAACATGGGTTGGCCCAGTATGGCTCTTAGGGGCTCATATATTAGTTTATAATGAATACCAGCAGCTATTTTCTTTAGTAATTGAATAGGTGGCATGTCATTGAATTTGCACTCAATGTAACTCTGCTCTTAATTAGCACAGATTTATGTTTGGTGTTACAGAGATGGTGTTCATTAATGTTTTAATTAGACCTTTTTGTTAGAGTTATGTGTTGCCTTCTCCAGTCCGGAAGATCATGACATGCTCTGTTCATTTAATTCATGTGGAAATATTTCCAGAATGTTCTATCACTTGAATGTAGGACATTACCAGAATATTCTATCACTTGAATGCAAGATCAAATTGTTTCGGTCAGTTATTCATGAAGCTTTTTTTTTCCAACTGCAAGTGATTATTTTCATTTAATGGAAATCTAAAAAAATTCGCCCTCTGTGATTATTTTGGCTGAAGATTCTTATAGCTGGCCCAACGAAAGTCAAATAGTCTATTCTGCAGAGGCTATGTAGAACCACTGACTGAGAAGCTGTATCACCTTTTCTGGCAACTGTGAAATTATGTTACACTTTTCCCATTGGCCAATTTAAATCCAAATTAAATCCAAGTAACATCAATCAGTTGCTGAGTTGGCAGTTTTTTTTTCCCGTTAAATTGCATGTGCTGCTGTTTTAGTTGAGAACCTTGGCAAGTCTGCGAGGCCCTACATGCAGTCTGGCATAGCGATCCGTGTGGATCAGGAAGCGTGTGGTTTTTTACACAGCGGAGGGGGGACGTCAGCGTTTGTGTGTTTGCATGTGCCTGTGTGCTGCACTAGAGTGCAAGGTTACATAAGGCCGTATCCCGGCCAGAAATCACAGACAGACACCTCAGGAGGCCCCAAAAGGCTGCTGGTGGAGTCTGTACTGAAGACTAACCCCCCACCCTTTTCCCCATCCTGTCCTACAGTGCTTCAGTTAAGACTGCAGCAGAGGCGAACCCGGGAGCAGCTGGTGGACCAGGGCATCATGCCTCGTGAGTACAGGCGCCGACACCTTTTCCACAACCTTTACACGTGAAAGTCCGGTCTCCCTGTGGAGTTTGTTCTGGAAGATTGCCCGTTGTCCTTGGATTACCTGCCATATCCTGCAAGTTTGTCTCATCCCCGGTCAGTGTTTTCAGATTCGAGTCGATGGATAACACTTGATATAGCTGTGCTGTGATCTCGCTTGGGGCCCCTGCCTCAATAGTGTTGAATTACATACAGAGATGATAAAGTTATAAATGGGAGGCATGCTGTACTCTGAGAATTGGAAATTCGACAGCTTAGGTAAAGATGCACATATGGTTGGGCTTTGCAGAAATGTTTTCAGGCCAATGTCTGCTAACACCTGGATCTCATTCTCTCTAACCTTCACATTCGGAGTCAATCTGTCTCTGACTTTTCGGTGTTCAAAACACTGTAAACGCTGTTTTAAATTATTGTATATGGCTGAGAGGTATGAAAGCAGTAATGAATGAATGTACATGAGCAAACCTGTAGTGGCCATTATTTATGGGAAATTACAGGTCTTTACTATTTTTGAAAGGGAACAAAGTTACGTTCTCTTTCATTATTCATGTATCGGATTCCAGGCTTATGCCTGTTTCACTGTGACATGAGAAATATACATTTCTTAGGCCGTTTGCTTTGGCCATATTTCAGAATATTTCACATCTTTCATTCTGCTATTTCTATATTACGGTCAAAATGGATTAAAATATCCTATTACAGGGTAAGGAGAAATGGAAACCATATTTGTTCCCAATGAACAGCATTTTATTTTGCCAACGTAAAGTCCCAGATGCAAATTCTATATATATATATATATACAGTACAGTTAAAAATGTTTTCCATTTTATCACAGAGAAATGTTTTGGAAAGAAATTGGGTCAAAGCAGAAGAAATGCACATATGTAGTGATGAGATACCAGCCAGCAAAACCCAGCGAGAGGAATATTAAAAATAGCTGCACTCCCTTTGCTCTGATGCAAAAATTAATAAAACTAACATTTCAGCAGTAAAGCAGCCTTCTCCAGAGTTGATCTACCAAGACACACATTTGACTGGAGTTAAAAACACTGGTACGCAGGTGCAGGAAATTAGAGTTAATTAGTATACCAGTTTAAGTGCGGGTTAAAAACACTGTTAAACTGTATATTAATTAAAACTAATTGCTAGCACCTGTGTACCAATGTTTTTAACTCTGGTCAGATTGTGTTTAGTAGATCAACCTTGGTGAAGGCAGCTTTGCTGCCGAAATGTTGGTTTTGTTAATGTCTTAATACATTTTTGCATCAGCGCTACAATTGTTCAGCTATTATCAAAATTTTTTATTTCAAGAAATTGATGCTTTCATTCACTGAGGTAGCATTACTCTGATAAAAAAAATAAAGCGTATTATGGTTTGAAATACAGTATATGACTACAAAGCTGTTTTCTGCTGCCATTACAAACGATACACTGAGTCTTCTTATGCTTAAGTAATTATGCTATTATACTAACTTTTTGCTTGAGGAACCACTTTCGTATTTCTGACTGTTGCTGTGCTCTCTTATACTCTGGAATTCATGAAGTTCAATTTTGTCTTGTGAGCGATGAAAGAGAAATTGCATTCTCTAGAAACTTGTCAAATTTTTATTTTGAGAAATTTTGGCTATTTCACTTCTGAGATTATCTGGAAGCTGAAAACTTGATAGAAAGAAGGACACTACAGTCCTGAAAGGAGAGTGTAAACTTGGCTAACTAGGACCGAGGGATTAGGTGGAAGGCCTTTGCGAGAGGAGAAGTACAGCAGATTCTGTTTGCCAAAGAGTTGCTTCGGCTTGCAGCTTTAATGAGTATCTGCATCTGTGAGTATATGACCATATTGGCCTTTTTGACCTTGTGTAGGTCCAATTTCTGTGTTCTTTGATTTTTATGAACCTTTTTCTGCTTGTTGGCACTTTCAGGTGTTGCTTTTTCTGTAAAATTGAAACATCATATTTTTTCAATATTGACAGGCCGACGATTGGCGGGCACTGTTCTGTAAGGATGCCAGCAGAGAACCTATGAGGCATATATTTCTCAGATTAGAATCTCTGGTGTACTTGCCCTGTTGTACAGTTTGCACTTCTCCTGAGAGTTAAGAAATCTTGAGTTTCTTGAAAATCTCACTCATGGAATAGGCTTCATCTCTCAAAAAAACAGTAGTTTCTTGAGGAGTCTTTTTTTGTCTTCGCCATTTATTAACCAGGATTGAACTTCATAAATGCTGGTGTACTGGATAGCATAGCCACTGACAGAGAAAAATTTACCTCTAAGGTTCTGCAACACTAAATACGATGGGAGTGGTTTCTGTAGCACTAAAGTGGCACAGTAGCACAAGTACTTTCAGATGGAGTGACTCTGTGTGGTAGGCTTACCACTGTACCAGTCACAGAAGATGGGGCTTTGCAATCTTGCATTGACTAAAAACAGTTATTTCAAACAGCAATCTTAATTTTTGGCATTATCTATGTCTTGGCTGTTTTTGGTATCTTGAATATCAATCTCTTTCAGGAAAACATTTTCAGTCATTACTAAATAAATGTGTTTCGTGTGTTGCCCTTGTACAGTGAAATTTCTCTTTTTTTTATGTACTTACCCGAGGTATTACGATTTAAGATCCAATATATGTGTATATCTACCAATAACTATTTATTCCAGAAAGAACAGAAACTTACTGCTTTTGCTGTTGGGTAAATTGTCATGCGAAGATTTATTTCCTGTTATTTGTGTTCAGGTTTTTTTTTTTTTTTAACCTTGGTTGAAGTCTTAGACTGAACTCGCATGCTCTTTAACAAGCATACCCCAAGGCACACTTAAACTCCTAAAAATACATTTCCCACAACACCGAGAACCGTCCCTCATGGAAAACAGCTTGCCGAGCATGAGAGCTGTAGTAAAACAAAAAAAAAAGAGAGCAGTGTCAATGTTCTGACATGATAAATTACAACATAATCTCTGCTGACTCTGTTGGGTAGGGCAGATTTCTTTTTGTGTTTATATGTCTTCCCCTGGGAGATACTGTATGAGCTCTTGTGGTTGACAGGATGCATGAGGAGAGCCACCATTTCACAGCGATACGAGTGAATAATAGCTGAGCGTGCATTGTTGGGTTAAAATGTTACTTCCCATTGCAGTTAACTGAGCCTTATGTGTGTGGGCGAGATGGGTGAGTGGCTGGAGAGGTATTTACCCCAGGGCTCAGTCAGGATGGTGTGTCTGCGTTGCGTACGTTCCCTTATTGCACACATAAGCCCCCACAATGACTCTCAAAGCCCCGGCATGATCTGTTACTCAGCCTCCAGCTACAGTCATTATCTTTATCTCTGGTCCTCGGGTCTGGGCAGTTGATGCCGAGACCTCCCAGCCGACCCCCGAATGAATGGGCACGATTCTTCCTGGCCGAGGTGGTCTTGGAGTACGTCTGATTTATTTCTCTGATGACATCGCAAAGGCTGTCCGTGGTCTCTGTTACTTTTTATTAAACAGCCCAGGCCATAAAAATTTCCAGCGTGTACGCGCTACGTCAGGGTCACCATGCGTTTCGCTGTTCCAGACTTTCCATGGGAAATATTTAGCGGAAACTTTACCTCAGTGTTTCAGTTACTAAAAAAAGCCCATCGTGTTTTTAATTTGGAGCAGACCCTCGCTTAAAGGTTTTTCACAGAGGCAATACATACTTTTTAAACAATCTCCTTATTAAAATCTATTTATATTCCGATGCTATGCTCTGTCCATATGTCTCTACTTACAGACCTCTCTGAATAATAAAGATTATGCCATATCTGAGATTATACTGAGTGGAAAACCTGTTTTTCTTCAGCTCGTGTAGAGATTGTGCTTAGACTTAAAAGTCTCTAATATATATTTATTTACTGTTGCTCATTCTGTCTGTGGATCAGCAGGGGCTTGTGTGCTTCCATGTTGACTGAGCCATTTTAATTTTAATTTATTGTACATATGCTGTTTATCTCACTTTCTCCAAGAGGGGTCTAATGGGAATAAAATTTACTTACTCATTAGCTGGCTTACTTTGATTTTAGTATGACAATAAATAAAATAAATAAACCTTAAGCCTCAATCATGCATGCCATGTTGGTAGCGTCACAAAGAAGACGATCATTGATTTTTGCCCATTGGATGTCTGATAGAACTTTGGCCAACAATGTCTTGTAGTGTTTACCCCAAATGTAATACATCAGCGTAACACCGTGTAGTCCCTGCTCTCCTTGGCATGTGGTCAAAATTAAACTTGGCATTGGTTTTGGCCACCCAACTTGTTGTTTGTGCCTGTCCTTTAGTCGGGAATATTTTTCAGATGTCTTATGCAGTTACATCTTGTGCTACATGTCTGCACTAAGACTGCTTGATAACGGATTCATTTTTATCCTGGTTATATTGCATTTGAAATGAAAACAACTTCGTCAAAGTCAGAGGGATGGAAACTCGGTGCTGAGTGGAGTATAGTGTGATCTTCTGGCATGACTGCCTCCTTGCCTAGCCTTGTATCTCAAACGTCTGGTTTTCCCAGAACAATCCTCCTCTATGTATTGGGAGTTCTGCAGTAGCCCCGGATGACTTTGAGATGAAAGGTAGTGTGTGTGTGGATTTGAAATGTTTTTGTGGGAGGCTGATCGTGCATTTCTCTCTTGCTTTGCCGCAGCTCTGAAGAGCCCCGCGGCCTTCCACGAGCAGATCCGGAGCCTGGAGAGAGCTCGGGTAAGACCCCTCCACCAGCTGCCCTTTATCCAGGCGTGCTTATGGGGGCTTTCCACTCTTAATGTGTAACACAGTGCGCAAGCGCCTTTTATACCCCACAGTGACAATTGTTTGTTAATCTTTAATTTAAGCAATGAAAAATCCTAGCGGCTGTCCATAGAAATGGCTTCCCACCAAACTTAACCATTAGATAGACACTGCCAATTACACTGTGTCCGAAGGTGTCCTATCGTCTCCTCGTAGACCGAGAATTTTCTGAAGCACAAGATCCGGAGCCGTCCAGAACGTTCCGAGCTGGTCCGCATGCACATCCTGCAAGGTAAACTGACCCCATCCATGCGGATGGATTGTGATGTGATTTCTCCGGTTCACTGGCTGATTTGGTCACTGCTGCTTGCTGAATGGGGGATGAATAGCCAAACTCAATGCTCCATGCGAGGAGTTAGGATGTTGTATGTGATCGGGTATGGAGAAGTGATCTAGGCATGCCATCATCCACCAGTCCATTTGGGGAAAATAAGAGCCATTTCACTCTCTTACCACAGTTTTTTGCCATTATAAAATACCTATAATGCTTTTAAGATGAGATGAGAACCAAAACTAGGGTTCAATTTGGACTATATACTGGGAGAGTCTGTTTTGAAAACCCGTGCAATGTCAAATTCATTACTGTGTGTGCTGTCCATTACTTGTCTACTGTAATATATCTTTCAGGGTTCCAAAATTTTTCTGGCTTACCAGAGGAGTAAACACACAAAAGTTGACAGATATAACTTAATATGTCCTCCATAATATTATTGCAGTGTCTCCAGTGGTATTTCAGCCATTTGGTTTTGATAAATTGCCTGACGCGAGGTAACCGAAGTTGAGAAACCGAGGACGAGTCGGTGCCGAGCCGGAGGGTATTGCGCAATTATCATGCCGAGCGCTGATGTAGTTACGACCGTTTGCCGCAGAGACCCTGGCGGAGCCCTCTCTCCAGGCCACGCAGCTGAAGCTGAAGAGGGCTCGCCTGGCTGATGACCTCAACGAGAAGATCGCGCAGCGGCCGGGGCCCATGGAACTGGTGGAGAAAAATATCCTGCCCGTCGACTCCAGCGTCAAAGAGGCCATAATTGGTAAAGGAGCCCGCCGTAGTGCCACCGCACCTCACCAGCACCCCGCTCCGTGCCAAGCCGCCATACGCCCAGTGTGAGCGCCGGTCGATAAGCTCTGCTCCGTTTTTGTTCCCCGTGTTGATCCCGCAGTCGGTCAGGTGAATTTCCCCAAGACGGCGGACGTGTACACGTTCGACGAGGACAGCAGCGACGCCTTCTCACCGGAGCAGCCGGCCAGCCAGGAATCCCAAAATTCGGCCGCGTCCCCCGGAGATGCCAAAACGACCGAAGCCTCTTCGCCTGTACCCAACTCTACACTGCAGGTACAGCAACCTCAACCTTCATCACCCCTATTCCATTACAGGGGCGGTTCCCTGGTCTATCCGGGGCGAGGAAAATCTTAGATCATGGATTTTTCCGTCCACCTTCAGCTGAGCTCTATTAAACTTCAAAAGTAGAGGCTTTTTTAAAGTTTCCATTTTTTGTGCCCTATCTTTATTCCTCGGTGTGAGCTGGCATTCCTTAGCTTATGCAAATGTTCATTTTTTTGTGTGTTTTGCACATGTTTGTTTTTGTGTGTTTATGCTTCGGGCATTTTTATCTGGTGTTAATTTTCTGCCTCGGTTTTTGAAAAAGTTCGATTAGCACTTCAGTATGCTGCGCTGTGCTCATTTGTCCGTCACTGTTTTTTCTCGCAGTACTACCCACTCATCTCCCAGCCTGTCCAAGACTTCCTCAAGCCTGTGTCCACAAATGAGCTGCCAGCCAATCGCCAGCCAGCCGTCTCTCAGCCAATCACCACTGCTGCACCTTCTAAGCCTGGGCCTACGCTTGTGAAGGTGCGTCGTTCAAGTGTCATCGTCAGGTCCTTTAATGGCTGTGTGTGGCTGTTGAACTAGTATATCTTTAAACCTTGAAAAGGAGTAGACTTTACACCATATTAAAGCAATTTTAAAGAAAAATCCTCACCTTTGAAGAAATTGAATCCATTCAGACAGATGTTTCACACTGCATCTAGAGCTTATTATTGCGGAGTAGCTGGGTCAGTGCTGTGGAAAAGTAGATCCTTTCTGCCTGAAGTGTAGTTGCCAGTTCTTTCGGCCAACTATTGCTGCATTAAACCTCTGAGCGCTCTATTACTGCGTTCGTTATTTTTTGCACCGATGCAGCCAGCTTTTATTGGGTGGGATGCGTGGGCCTCAGAAAAAAACTTAACTTTCAGTGTTTCCATTGGAATTGTAGGAAACTTCCCCAAATAGCTCAGTGAGTCCTTGGCCACTTTTGAGAAACGTCCACAGGCCGTGGATCCGTGTTGTTGGGATCTGTATGGCTGTGAGCGTAGTTGTGCGTGCTTAGTTCAGAAAGTTTTACATGGCAGTCAGTCAACTCGTCTTTGATCCTTGCGCTCTAAATCGCAAAACAAGATCTAGGCCACGTTTCGCCTGCATTATTTAATTTCAAAGTGCATTTTGCGCTACAAACTGTTTCAATAAAAACAGAAGTAAGAACTTTGCATGTAATTCTGTGGCCAGTCTGATATGTAAACTATACTGATTCACATTTATTGGCTGAATCAGATTTTTTGAGTACTATTGATCAGGTAACTGAAAAACTAACCATGTCCGTATATTCAGTTACACGCATCCTTCTTCTTTATTTCGTACAACATATGACATTAAAAATGGGTCACAAAGTCACTGTTGAATAGAAATGATTAGCATGTGTCCGTAACCTTTAAACGCCCCATATGTTACCCCCCAAGATGGGGCCGCTCCCATCTTGCATATCACTGTATGCTGCTGCATGCAGTCAGAAGCCGAACGAAGATAACATAACGTTGCTCTAAGATTGATCTTCTCGGGTGGGAATTCAGGTTTTACAGCAGCAGGGTACTTGTTTAGTGGTTAAATTTGAAGTTATGAAGTACAGATGCAGTGCGAACAAACTGTGAAAGAAGAAAATTGTTATAGGTACTCCTGAAGACATTCCTTACAGTTTAAATTGTCCTTAGCATATAGTACGGTAGATATAACATATGGTGCAAGATGTATTACTGCGCAGTAGAACATCTGAATGGTACCATAACGCATTGAGTATATAGCTAGTATAGCAGTACAGGCAGTATGATACACCAGATATTTTCACTGTGTTTAATAACTCTTAATGGCAGAGGAGCGTAGTGTCCAACTTAACAGTAGCTGCCGATGACTCGGGTGAGGGGTGGGAAGTTGATTTGGCTTTAGTGTAATTATCGGACGGCCGGCCTTTTTTTTTCATGCGTATCCTGTGGCTTTATGCAGCAGAACAATAAGGTTCATTTCCCATTGTAGGCTTTCCCGTTTCCCACTTCCTTTATTGTGGAGCACACTTAAGGTCCCCATCAATTCCACCGCAGTCCAGCTTTGTTTTGGCGCATCCTTTGTAGTTCAGCCCGAACTCCGACATTTGATCTCGGGTAGCTGGGGATGCCCCGGGATGCTCATTTGTCGATTCTTTTTGTGATGTCCCACACTGCAGCAAAGCCAGCCCAAGCTGCCCGGCGACAAGAGCCGCAGCAAGAAGGGCAAGGAGGCCAAGCCGCGGGTGAAGAAGCTGAAGTACCACCAGTACATCCCGCCGGACCAGAAGCAGGAGCCCAGCGAGGCGCCGATGGACTCCTCCTACGCTCGCCTGCTGCAGCAACAGCAGCTTTTCCTGCAGCTGCAGATCCTCAGCCAGCAGCAACAGCAACACTACAACTACCAGGCCATCCTGCCTGCCCCGCTCAAGTACGTCTGCTCTGTTAGCGCCGTGCGCTCGAGCTGTCAGGGCGTCGACTTTACATAAGCACAGTCAGCTAATTTCCTACATCATGGAGGTTATGTTTTTGTCGGCATCGGTCTGTCTGTCTGTCTGTCTCTGTGAACAAGATAACTCAAAAAGTACCGAACAGATGTCTCTGAAATTTTGCGGGTGGGTCGCTATTACATCAGGGATGGACCGTATTAACTTTGACTGCAATTGGTCGAACAATATGGCCGCAACAGCAACCATCTCGAAATCCTTTGTTGCGGATACCTTAAATTTCTTATGAGCCATGTTCACTCAGCAAAATTGTGACTGTGCTGCCTGGCGGAGGGTTGCACTCTCGGAGTGCCTCTAGTTTTCAGCTTTGATCTGAAAGTGCGCACAGGGAAGACCATGCATATGTAGACCATTCCTGTGTAGTAAAATGGGATAATTCCTTTAAGGTTCGCAGTTTATGGCTGTAAATGTCCTGAAATTAACACTGGTGGTCCGCCTCATATTCAATTTGACTTGCTATGATGCGAAAACAAAAATGAATTGAGTTATTGTCCAAAAAGGTTTTCATTTTTGGCTATCTACTCTGGCATGTTGGATTTGATGACAGAGGATAGGAATAGTGTGGGAATTTGTTCAAAGATTTATGGACAGCACTTCACATACCTGTATAGCATACCGTGCTCGCAAGGCCACTGGGTACTTTCCACTAACAGATCCGGTTAAGCAACACTAATTAACAGCAGGATGCCTGTGAGGTTATTCCCAGCTTCCTGTTCCATTACACTTCTTGTTTGTGTGAGATCTATTTAACATCGACCGTTACTCCACAGCCTGTATTGTTCCATTCAAAGATTGTTTATCGTGAATGAAGCCGGTTGAGGAAGTTGCTCCCCCATGATATTAACAGAACCACCCCCAACTCCCCTTCCTCTTCCTCTCCAGGCCGGTGACCGAGGGGCAGAATGCTCCTACCAACAGCACGCTGCCTACCTCGATTGTGGTGTCCCTTCCTACAGCTGCCCCTGTGCGGCCCAACAACACTCTGAGCAACCGCAAACCCGGCCCACTACCTGCTAACCTGGAGGAAATGAAGGTGTGGAGACATACAGATAACTTCAGCTAAGCAATGATGTGTAATAAAGATGTGTGGGGAGATATCCTCAAAGAACAATTACTTTACTGAATAATGGCACTGAGTAAAACCCGGAACAGCCCTTAGTATGGCAGTCAATCTTCCAGATTTGGGAAGTTTCAGGTTTTTGCCAGTGCAGTTATGCAGCCAACCTAGTAACTGCTTGGTGATACCGGGCCCAGGAAACCACCCAAAAACCGAACTCTGAGTAACGATGAGAGTGAGGGGAAGTTGATGCAGCTGGAGAAGTCAAAGTTTAAGTTATAAAGTTTGCTCTTTAATTTTTTTGCTAACTCTTTGGCTCTAGGTAGCAGAGTTGAAGATGGAGCTAAAACTACGAGGTCTTCCTGTGTCCGGGACCAAGACAGACCTTATCGAGCGTCTCAGGCCTTACCAGCAGGCCTCCAATGGAACACAGCCCCCTGCAGGCCACACCTCTTTAACATCGGTCGCCATGGAGGTGACGGCCTCTCCGACGATGCACCAGCTGTCTGCCGGCCAGCAGGGGGCACCAGAGAGCATGAGCTCCACGCCCCCAGTGTCGCCAGTGACCAACGACCTCTCCAGCATGAACGCAGACGAGATGGGGCCGGGAGAAGCAATCAAACAGGCCCTCGGGCTGTCGCCGCGCAAGCCGGTCCCCGAGGAGAAGGACCGACGCCTCCACGAGAAGGAGCGTCAGATCGAGGAGCTGATGCGCAAGCTGGAGCAGGAACAGCGGCTGGTGGAGGAGCTGAAGATGCAGCTAGAGGTGGAGAAGAGGGGCCAGCAGCCCTCGCCCGGGACCCCCGTCCTGGACCCCGCCATCGTTAAAGAGGAGAGCCGCGTTTCCCCCAGCTGCTCGGCCGTCTGGGCCCCACAGGCCCTGCCCTCCGCCGCAGCGGTCAAGCAGGAAGAAGCTCTCGCCAATCCCGCGCCGGCTCCACTGCCCCAGTTCTTCATCAGCCCTCAGCAGGTGCCGCAGACCCTGCTCAACGCCCAGCCTGGCACTCAGATCCTGCTGCCCGTCTCCCTGCCCGCCAACGCCACCGCTGCCACCATACAGCTGCCCAGCCCTGGGGTCAGCCTGCAGGTACTGCACTTAGACCTACTGTCAGGGCTTGGTGACACTGAAGAAACCAAAAAATAAATCACATACAACCTGTAGTTTTATATTATACGTAAAACCATTATATTTTGACTTAAACGCATTTTGTTTCTTTTCCATGAGACAAAATGACAGCAATGAGTAGGGATATTTGTTAAACTTGACAGGACTCCTTGTACTAATAGTTTTCGGGGGTAGTGCAAATATGTAAGTTGTCCTGCAAGTAATTTAAAACAAGCTGTCTTCTACGAGACAAGAAAAAAAAAATAACAGGATTCTAGAAGCAGCTTGTTTTCTGAGTCTGTGCCCAAAGGGCTTCATGCTTCCTTTTCTCTTGAGCCACGACTGCAAAGTAGGTGAATGCTATCCGGCATTATGTAGTCTCGAATATAGCACATGCCCAGTTACAGTTATCATTGACATGTCCAAAGTCAGTTAGACTTGGCTTGATTTGTCAGGCTCAGTTTTCATGGTGCAGCAGAGCATTGCTTCAGTTCTCCGTCAGTACACTTTTACACTGAGCTCGCAGTTAAAGGCTATGATCAGGGCCAGTTTATTACCTGTAGCCTTCTGACGCCCAGCATTGATTTGTTTCCGGCCCTGCAGAAGCAGCCAGTCTTGCAGGCTGCAGCATCTCCCCAGGCCCAGAGTCTGACACAGGCCCCTGTTAACCCACAGCCACAGAAGGCAGAGACCACTGTGCCACAGGAACTTCCTACACAGAACCACCACATGGCAAAGGTGAGATTCCCTGCATCTGCCATACTACCTCAGATGGGTCCAAACCCTGCCCTTTACATAGGATTCGGTCCCTTACTGGCTGAAAGTATATATAATAATTGTAGCACCCAGACAAAGTCGGGGCTACTATGAATTTGGCCTCGTCACACATCTGCCGCTGTAGATATTTCCTCGTGGATGCTCTACAGGCCACAAATTTAAAGCTATTTTTTTAATATTTGGTATGTCTATGGGCAGTGATTAGGACACGGCGCAAGCTGCATCAAGCTGGAGAGCTAGCGATTTTCCATGGTCCAGTTTATACTCAGAACACGAGAGTTTATGATCAGTATGGATAGAGCTGGCGTGTAAAATCCAGAAACCATCTCTTGACAATGTTCTCGCTCCAGATTTTTGCCAATTTATCCTCAGAGAAAAATGAAACGATAGATGTGCTCCTAATTTAAAAGGTTCATTTTGAATAGGCATCTTGAGCTTTAAATTCTGTGTTGATCAGTTACCACAGGATGATGCTCAATACATTGAAACTGAAAAACTATGGATGAAACACTTTAAATTAGTAGTCCTCACCGTTTCAGTTCATCCCCTGTGGAGGAGTTCAGTGGTTTTAATAGGCTTAGTTGTGGTTAAATAGATAACACACTGCTTGTAATTACTGCTATCATTCTAGATGATCTAGTACACGATGCCCCTATGAAAATTTCTTACGCTCTTTTTCAAGCTGGGAATGGAGTGAGATTCCAGTAACGCTTGAAAAAGAGAGACCTTTATTTTGAACCCTAAATGACATTAGTATCTCAACAACTTATTTTGGTTCTTCTGGTATTCATTATTGTGCTTCCAGTGAAGAAAAATGACCTAAAAGATGTTATCTGTCCAGATGACGTTCTGTGCTGGGGAACGAGGGAGACAACATTTCCTTTGCAGTTAACAGGATTTTCCTTAACAATCGCTCAGGCTAAAGAGCAAGGGCCTTGCTTATTTCAAAGCTGCCTGCTTTAATTTGCGGGAGGAGCGAGAGTCGATCGCTGTCCGCGTCTGTGATCAAAGCCGATGATGAGCCTTTTATCTGAAGGCTGCAGGGTCCGCCAGCTGTGGGAGTCGGGGAGGCGTTTATCAACTCGATGGAAAAGGCCAGCTGTTTTTTCCAGGGATTCCAGCTCCTTTCTCCAGTCAGTCCTGCAACCTTCGCTTGTTTATCCACGCGCCCCTTGCCTGGGGTAGTTAGTGGTCCAGTCGCCCAAGTTACCGCAACTTAGTTGTTCAAGTCAGCCTCGATAGTTCAGGAAACTCTCCAAACCACATTTAGAGCAGTATTAAGTGACTCCGATTGGTCAGCACCTGTTATTAGTGCGGAAGGTTAGCGAAGTATAGACTGTTCTATCGCTGAAGGCACTGCATGAATGCAGTACCATTACCATCAGTGGCAGCCAATAAAAATTCTTCTTTCTGTGCTTATCTGATAACCACACAACTTTGGCCGCATGACTTTGGGCTGGTGTAGAATATTTCAGCCATGTGACCATCACTGTGTGCTCCTTTACAGACCTTCACCGTCTGCACCACGCCCAGCTCCGGGTTCCAGTACAGCCCCGGCCAGAACCAGGTGGGGGCCGAGATCCCGCAGTGTTTCCTGAACAGCTCTCCTGAAAACAGGCCCCCTCTCCGGGCTTCCCCCAGCCATTGCCTTCCCAACGGGCCAAAGAACAAGGTATGGCATCATTTTCCTAAGGAACACCAATGTACTTTATCACTGATGTCATTCTTCTTTTGCTCTTTGGTTATTGTTAAAGTAACATATCTGTAAATCGGTGACCGTGTTAGTGACCCATCACCCAAAGATCTCTGAATGGCTTGTTAACACCGACACACTTCTTGTGTCATGAGTTGATCAGATTAGCACTGAGATAACTATCAGGTCTTGTGCAAATAATGGGTCCTCCGAGCCCATGCGCTGGATTTAAATTGGATTTCGCAAACCACCTCAGGAGGAGTCTGGAGATGCATTGTGGCTGCAGTGTCGTCAAGTGTAAATAGATCCGTCAGAAGCCAGTCAAAATATTACATTTCCAATTAGGCTGCTAACGCTCAGGCAGAAGAAATGCATTTTCCTATCTGTCAATCAACTGAAATTTGCATTTTGTGCGGGGAAACTGAAAGTCGGATTTGCATCTGCCTAGCAAAGATAACACTGATGTCGTCATGCGTAAATGGAGTGTTGATAAATCATAGCTATACTGATATTATCCAGATAGAACATGCATAAAAGTGTAAATGTGAGCTGGGCTAGTGGAGTGATAATTTGTCCCATTAACAAACACTTTCTCTACCAGTCCCCATCCCCCGCCCAGAACACTTTCATTATCCAGCCGTCCTCCTTCACTGCCCTCGCTCCCAAGGGCAAAGACCCACCCCGTTACGAGGAGGCCGTCAAACAGACCCGTGGGCTGCAGGCACCAGTTCTCACGCAGGTAAGTGCATATGCAGACTCTCACTGACCTACAAATGTACTGGTGTAATGACATTGCAGCAAAGGCACCAGCACTTCGGAGGGTGAGTTCTTCTATTCGTCGAGCATTCTCACAATTCCACCCGTTTCCGCACAGGTTCCCACAGCAACCAGCCAGCAGATGGACGACCTGTTCGACATACTAATCGAGAGCGGAGGTGAGGACGTTAGCTTGGACTTGGAGTTGGCGGCGTCAGTTTGCCTATCATTGGTGTTTCAGTGATGCATTCAGTGATGCACTGAGAAATCGTTTGCTTAATAGATCAATTTAACATACCAAATACTAGAATACCCGCTAATTTTTGGAAAAAAAAAAAAAAGATTGTCTGCATTAATGTAACTCTCCTCCACAGATCACAGAGTAGTTAACCTTATGCATTGAAAATGCAGTAATGCAAAAAAATTCTAAATATTTAATTATTATTATTATTATTATTATTATTATTATTATTAATAATAATAATAATAATAATAATAATAATTAATAATAAATGATAAATTATTATTTAGTATATTATTTATAACTATTATTATTTATGCATTGCTAGATTATTCATTATTTGTTTTGGTACAAGGTATGACACTTATAGAAAAACATAAGAAAACCAGAGTGGAGGCTGAGATTATTTCATAATAAGATGTTAAATTATGCAGTTCGAGGAAAACACATTTTCCTGTCGTAATTGTGACTTGAGAAATGGAGAACGCAGTGTTCAAATAGTTTTAACTACTGCGTTTGTTTTTTTGTGCAGAGATCCCGCCCTTCATACGGCAGGACACGCCCTCCTCGGCTAAGACTCTGCCGGTTACGGCCAGCATCACCACCCTGCCGGTGAACACGGTGTTATCGCGCCCCCCGCCGCAGGTGCAGGTAGCTCCCCCGCCCTCTCTGGCCCTGGACACGGCCCCAACCCTGGCCACCCTGGCCACCGACAACCAGCTGGAGGCCTTCCTGGACGGCACGCTGTCGGGCGGAGGGGACCAGCGGACTCTGGGGCTGATGGAGATCCTGGATCAGCCGCACTCGCCCATGGACACGTCGGAGCTGTCGTTCACTGACGCCCCGCCCCCGACCACCTTCGACCTGCATGACACTGCCCTGGACAATATGGAGTGGCTGGACCTCACTATGCCCGGCCCCACAGGCGGGCTCAACCCCCTGGGCATATCCTCGGACTTCCTGGATGGACACGACCTCCAGCTACACTGGGACTGAGGGGGAGGGGGGGCAGCAGCGTGGTTTGTGCTTGCCCTCAGTGGAATGGGGGGCGGGGGGGGCACCAGTGGATAACCCACTCAAGAATCCCCATCTTCTTACCCCCGAAGACCCACCCTGGATGGGCAGGCTGTCAGGATCTGTGTATAGAAAGGAAGTCCCCAGCAGTGGGTGGGCCGTACAGATTCCGACCCCAAAAAGGTGTGAGCCGCACACAGGAAATCTCCTGTAATGTGTGGCAAAGCAGGGGGCATAGTGTAGACTGGAAATCCCCAGCCAGAGGCGGGCTATAGACAGGAAGCCCCCTGCTGGGGGAAGACAGTAGACAGGAAGTCTTCAACCAGGGGCGGGCTTTAGATAGGAAGTCCCCAGCTGGGGTCACCCTGTGGATAGGAAGTCCCCATCCATGGGTGGACCGCAAGCAGGAAGCCTCCCGCTGCTGACCCAGGGGTAGGTAAATACTGGCCTTTGGTGGGGTAAGGAAATAAAGTTCTCCTCCTTGTCCCTACCCTATCCTACTGGTCCCACCCTACAGGGTTGTCCTTTCACAGGGGATGTCCTCCCCTCCTGAGGTCTCTACAATCCCAGAGTGGGAGCGTTAGCAGAGCTAGGAACATTGTGTGGTGCAGCTCTGGCTTTTTTCACTTCAGAGGGTCTTCAGCAGCTCAGCCCTTATCGTTCAGATGGATCTCTGCTCCTCGGTGCCCGAAGGAAAGGCTTTACTTCGCTTCTGCTCTCTCCAACTGGTGCCAAACAGAACTGGGCACGCTATCAAACAGATGGGATCTCTCCATCTCCCCCATCCCTTTACTTTTGGCCCAGACCCACAGCTACTGCCTCCGTGAGACAGAAGCCCCGCCCACCCCCTTCCTTCTACTAATAACTGCTTACTCACACATATGGGATTGATATTAGCTTAAACAGGGAGCGCTCTGAACCAAAAACTGACCTTAGGAGACTTCGTCCCAGTGACTTTAATCTGCGTCACAGCAGTACGACACTCAAACCACAGGAAGCAGCACGGAATCTTCATACGTGTTGACTTGCGGCTGTACATATCGCTCTGGAAGCTTTGTGAACCACTGCTGAGCTGTTACAGCGCTGTCGAATGGCTTTTGTTATTTGGCTTTGCGGCGAAATTACCATCCTCCGATTGCGACTGGTTTGTTTCTTATCATACCTCCATCAACTCGGTAGACATTATGGCTCTGAGCTTGCTGGCTCACCCTCCTGTCTTTTGTCATTCATTGGCCAGAAAACAGGTCAAGTGAGAAGCCTTTGCCAGTGGTTTGTGTAAGAGAATAATAGCAGATGATGGTGATGGGAGAGTCGTTAGCGCTCTTTTCTCGTCTTGTCTCAGACGCAAATTATGTTAACGGTGTTATTTCTGCTCCAGGAATTGCACAATTTGAGGGTAAGGCAGGTAATTATTCCGGAAGTTTTCATTGAAACTCCTTTGTGTCACTTGTGCTCTTCATAAATGTAACGTTTTTTGGGAATGTATCGGTAAGTAGGGCTATGTCCATTCTCAGTTTCTCTAGCGATGTGAAGGGCAGGAACCGAACGTCCCTCAGGATTGTTGCTGGCAGTGCTCATCGGCTGACTGGTGCTGCTCTTGAGCTCAGTGCCAACATCTGCTTTGAAAAGGATAATGTACAGGGAGCCAGTCATTATTGCTAAATAAACCCCGAGAGGGTGATGCACGAATCACTGTGAAGGGGTTTATTTTGCAATAATGACTGGCTCACTGTACATTATCCTGCTTGTTATACGGCTACTTACTAAAGAAGTTAATAATTTGACACAAAATATTGCCATTAAAATAGTCTTATTGTTTTGAAATTAATGTTATTTCTTCTTCTAAAAAACAGTCCCGTTAGATTCTTCAGTTGGAACTGCGTCACTTCCATATCAACGGTCTGTTCTATCATTGCAGCAGTCCGCTCATCAGAAGTGGCAAACTGTAGAGTAGAATATTGTAATTGACCAATTAGAATTGAGTATTCAACAAAGACGCGCAATGAGTTGAAATGTTTTCTTTCGCTGGTTGTCATAATACAAATCCTTTGCAACAGATGGGGTTCTCTCGATTGTGGGTAATTTTTTTTAGGCAGAGGCATTCGCAAACTTTTTGGGGTTTTTTGCATTTGGAGTTTAACTGTTGTTAAGTTGTGATGGCGTTTGGCTTGATCAGGCCACCGATATATAAGCATTCAAAGGTCACACATGCGGTAATAGCTGCTGCGCTGTAATTTGTCGCTTGTGTGTATTTGTGTGTCTGTTACACGTCTGCGTGCGCACACTGGGGTTTATCTTTGTACAGGGATTAAATAAGCCAGATATCTTCATCACTATCAATCTGGGACCATTTGTTTACAGTGGAAATAAACATCAAGTAGGGTTACCAGCAGTTGCACGTGACTCAATGTACAAGGCATGTGCACTGCATCTCCTTTAGTATATAAACCTGGGGAACTTCTTTTCACAGCTTTGCTTTTGCACTTACAGACTGGTTGGATGCTTAAGATTATATTGCAATAGGTTTCACCTCTGTCATTGATTCCTGTCTCACTGGTGCCATCCATGCTACCTGAACACCCAGCACACAGATTCCTGCTTACTGTTGAGCACTAGCAATGGGAATCTCATCTCATTCTGGGTCTCAGTTGAATGTTTTTACATGCAGTCCAGGATACTGTTTTTTACTGTTTTTTTTTCTTCACCACTTGCTGTTATTTGTTCGTAAGATGTTGACATATTGGAAGATTTTTGGAAGAATTCAGTTAAATATGGATTGGAATCTTGGTCAAACATACACGCTACAAATACTTGTTAGTTTAATTATTTTTTTTGTTTGTAACCATGTGTAAATAATTGCACAGAGATCAATTTTCAATATCTTCTGAAATTCCAGGTACTGTCATGAGTGCGAGGAAATCTGTTCTCCCCTGTGGTGGTATTTCGTGTTAATAAGTTAAAACTTATCGCATCGACAGAATGCCTGGGAGTAATACTGCATTGTGGAGTTTCCAGTGTCAGTCTGTAAAGTTAGCCAAAAGAAGTTAAGGGTGGGGTTTTTTGTAGCTTTCTGGGATTTTTTTTTTCCTGCTCGTAATTGGCGTCATTGACTAAACGAAGGGTTCATCTGTGATGTACTTTCGTCATGCGGCATTCATGTGCTCGTCAACCTTTCCCGAGATTATTCGCACAAAGCATGACTCTTTCAAGCAAATTTGAAGGATTAAGCCTGCGCTGGTCAAAAAGACTTCTGTGAATCAAGCTCTTGAGTTCAGATTTTTTTTTTTCTGAATATTTTCAGATAACTGTTTTAGCAGTGGTTTTATTTTATAACTGTGTAGAAACTCAGTTTTACACAATGAAGTTAGATATTTGAAGTGGGTGTGGTTATTTTTTGAAAGGGACAGCTGTAAACTATCTGTACTTTTTTATATTTAGAATGTGGTATATTGTTTCTCCCTTGAAACTGTTACTTCAGAACGGACAACAAATCACAAATTACTTGAGAACAGCAAGCACATTTGATATGACACTGATAGAACAGGCGCAATACTACACGCTTATCCCACCTCTGTGCATCTGTATAGGAGAAAATTACAGCCTGAGTTTGAGGTATCGGAAAACTGACTTGTTCGTAAACACTAATGGGCAGTTCATACTGAATTTCACTTGCTGTGCCCTCGACTGGCCATGTAACTTGTTTGAACCTAATAATTGTAGTACAAAAGGAGGTTCTAAGTCCTTGAGCGAGAATTGAATAGTCAGGAGTGGTTTAATATCTCCATCTAGTGGTTGCTGTGGCATTTCGGAATTATGTTGTGAGCATTTGTCTGCATTATCCAGACACCTACACTTTCAACCTTATAAAACATGGCACTAAATCTCAATTCAGTTAAAGGAAGTGGAAATACAGGCTTTTGTACTTATAGACTAGGTAGTGCTGCCAACTTGTTGATGGGTGTTTGTGCGTGGGTCGGCCACCTTCTGCCAGGGACTGTGGGCGTGCACTCTGCACTTGGAGTCACACTGTCTCTTCTTCTGTGTCAGGAGTTTGTTAGAATTATGCCAAATACGTAGTGTCCCAGTACCAACTCAAAATCATGTCAGAGGAAACCAAATCACTTGCGTTAAGTTATAGCTCTGTTACTCCCTCTAGTGGCGGGAAAGTATCCTTGCAGTGATGGATGGGGAAGGAGAGGTGGGTGTCAAGCCACAGTCTAGCCAGAAATGTCTGAGATCTCGACAGCTGATTGGGCTGACAGAGTGGAAGACCCGGGAAAATGAGATGATTATATCTCCAGTCAGTGTCCTGACGTATTGCCAAAGAGGGCTGTAAACTACTGAATGCCCTTTAAATACTTTTACATGAGCAATCATTTTGCTGAAAAAACTTATGTATAAAGGGGATTATTGATATTTACACAGGAACATAAAGGTGTATATAGTTTTTGATGTCTTTTTTAACGTGTGAACTGCTTGACACTCTAGTAAGCCAAGAGAAAGCAAGGGAAATGGGCGAATGCATCCTGTTTCGGTCGCATCTTTTTGAAAGCCAAACTGGTGTTGATTGAGCCAGACAGTGTCTTATACAGTGGCCATCTTAAGCACATTTCTAGCTTCGGGGAATGTAAGCACTTAATGACAAGACAGTTTCTATTACAGATGTATATGTAGGTATATTCTGGCCCTCCATCCATTAGCCTCCATTCTGTTTGCTTGCATTACTAATCAGTCACTTCTGGTCTGTAGAGATTGTTGCTGTTCCTTCGTCCACTGTGTTTATCAGGGTCTACCACTGCTTGACACATTCATCGCAAAAGTGAAAGGACGGAAAGCGGACTTCTATTGAAGGAAAAAAATGTTGGCTTTGGAATCAGATGAGGCTCTTCTGCCTATGCATCCATCCTAGCCTACCCAATCTTATACACATACTGTCCCATTCATTGTTTGTATGCCATATGTTTTGCACATTGTGTATATATTTATACAGATGTAATGCATATTTTTATACTTGTGTAGCGCATCCATGAGCTCTATTTTGTAAATAGTTGAAATGGATACACTTTAAGGTGTACATATCTGCCTTTTGTGTTAATAAAATTGGTGATGTACTGTGTGTGTGTGTCTGTCTGTCTGTCTGTCTGTCTGTAGAATCTGGTTGTCACCCCTGCCTCTCTCTATACCCTTTCAGTTGTGGAACCACTTATTCAGAGTTTTATCCATTTCTGTATCCAGCAATGTATTATGAGTTTGTTTGATCCAAAAAAGAAAAACAAAAACGCACGTTTGTCAATTCTGGTTCACAGTTTCACCCAAATGTAACCTTTTTTATGAATTTAGGTGTTGATGATGTTGAGTGGAACGATGCAAAACTAGCAGAGAACCTGGGTTTGTGCTAAATATTTCCCGTGGGTCAACTGTGGGTCATGCCCAATGCATAAGGGTATGCCCGAGAAACCATTTCATTAGGGTAGAAAAAAACTACATGGTTTGTAGGCCAACCCAAGAAGGATGGGTTTCAATTTAAACCCATCTATAAGGAACTGATATAATAGAAATGTGTGTAAGTCCAGCGGCAGATTAAAAAAATTAAACAATGTATCTTTGTTGCAAGAAATTGCAAATTTCAGACATTGTAATGGGACTTTCAGAATAATTATTTGAGGAGTAATATCAAAATGCTGGTTGCTTGTGTAATTGTGGTTTTATGACTTTGTGAAAAGCCTTTAAGTGGTGGTGTGGCGCGAGTAGATGGCTTGCAATTCTCAGATTTCGTCATGAAATAAAATAGAACATGATCACCCTGAGTTTGCAGATGTACTATGGGCTATATGAGCAGCTTGCCCACGTCATCTTGGCCACTTGTGCATTCTCCTGCATTCCCTGTGACCACAGCCGGTTGGTCTTCCATTTAATCATGGAACCACAGTTACGCAAGATATGTTGAATGGTAGCCAGGCCATACAGGTTTTAAAGATTCTCATGTTCCCAAACGATACTCTGTCTACATGGGGCTAGAATTGCAGTGTGAGAATTGAATGCTGTGATGTCCATTGGCACCAAAGTCTCACCTGAGTCGGTTGGTGCCAAAAACATTTGAGAGTGAAAATTCACTTTTGCCTGAGTCCTTTCTCTCCGATTCCTGCTGCCGGTCAGTACAGCGCTCCCTGAAGGTGATTTCTGTTGGTATAACCTGGGCAACAATCACGTCTGGCCGTCACGTCCAAAGATATGGGGACAGATGGAGCACTGTGCTAGTTGTTCCAGTGAGCAGCATGGTAGCTTAGTTGCACAGGTTATACAGACCTGATACTGCAGTCTGCCTCGCCCGAGTGCCTTAGCCATGCATCGCGGACAGTAAGGGTGAGGGTTATGTGGCTCAAATTCGATGGCATCGCTGTCAAAGTCCTCGATTTTTCTTACTTGGTGCATCCTAGTGTTTGGTGTTATTTGGACTTCTCATGGATTATTAATGAGCTATCTAGTTGGGCACATGAGCACACGCAAAACGATTTTAAAAGTCATCATAAGGCAGGTAGAGAGAGGCCAAAGTTCTTGAAAACTTCCTGTGAACGAATTGTTTTCTAGAATTAATTTTGCATTACGACACCATCCACCGCTTATTCAACTGTGTTTGGCAGTCATTTAACCATTGTTATGAGGTGAGCGATGATGAATTTCATCTGGGGAAAAAACCAGCGTTGGCACCTTTTTTTAACTACGCGTTTTTAAGGCATTAATCCACTTCAAAATGCTTGCGACGCTGACCATGAACGATGCCTCTTGTATTCCAACAAGAGCTTCAATGTAAAATGTGCAACGGAGCATTTAGTTTTGTCAGTGTTAGCCTTTTATATTGCAGAATGTCAGCCTAATAATGTATAATAATACGTAATGAAAGCATTTTAAGCTCCACGTAATACCTGACTCTTTCCTGAAGAACGGCCAAGGGAGATGTTGGCTCGAGTCGCAGTGCATTTACTGAGCAATGTTTTTGCTCCATATTTGCACATTTCATTTGAAGCCTTTCTAGTGATAAATGTTGGAGGAAGACTTTTGGCCACGTCCAGGATTTCACCACTAGTAAATGTGCCAAAATGGTTTGAATTTTGTATAAACACTTCAGGGAAAAGCAGACTTGTTTTCATTCCTCCTCTTTAATGTTTTAGGAACTGAAACTTGTGTTGCATGCAAGTACGCATTTACAAAAACATCTTATTTCAGATGTCAACACTTTGACGCAATCACAAAAAAACTAGGTTTTAAGAGAAATGTTTGCATTCACCGAAAGCTTGAAAACACTGAATTTAATTGATCGGTGCGATTGCCAACATCAGCCTGCTCTCGATCAATGATTAGAAGAGTTTGCATCTATGTGAGCCGTATTTATAAGTTTGAATTCCATGAATATCTTGAAGAAACCGTCACAATATATTCAGTCGGTTTCATGAGTATTTGAAGTGTGGACTTTCAGCTGAAATATAAGGGTTTAGTCAAAAATACAGTATAAACCACGTAGGAATTGCAAACCGACTATAAAAGCTCAAAAGCGATTGGACAAACGATCTCTATTATGCTCTGCCAGGCCTTCACTGCTGCTGTCTTCATTTCCTGCTTGATCTTGGGGCATTTTCCCTCCAAATTCTGAAATGCACGTTCAGTTGAAGTTGGGTCAGCTGACTTGGTCATTGTAGACCATTCCAATTCTTTGCCTCAAAAAAAAGTCTTGAGTGCTTTCCCTGTATGCCTCAAGTTATTTGTCTTTTTGGACTGAAGTGATGACCAAACGGTTTGATGAACTTTGCTTAATCTGAGTAGATGAAACTGCCCAATACAAATCTGAATTCATTTGGCTGTTTTTGTTGGGTTTTTTTGTTAGCGGTCACATCATGAATGAACATTAGGCCACCAATTCCAATCTCATATCATTGAACGTGTTGCAACACTGCCTTCACTGTGCTTCGCAGATTACAAGGCACGTTTCAGATGTTAGCAATGCCTTCCATAGAGGTTTTTGGCTAATTCTAATGGAGTTAAGCAAAGGTTCAGTTATGAAGACTATCTTTTACATGCAAAGGCTTGTATTCCATTTCTGCTTCGTATCCTGCCATTCACATCTTTCATGTACGTTCACTCAATTTCCCTCGCTGCCATTGTCTGGAGCCATCAAGTGAGCTAGATTTGCTGTTCACGTGTCTACACAACAGCACAGAGACACACCTCCATTGCTAGCCTATCATCTTGCTGTCTTCTTCGATTTTTCTTTCCATGCTTTATGTGCACCCCTCCACCTCCACATCACCAACTTTTCTATAGAGATTAATTAATTTCACCACTTTGTTGGCTTCATCAGCCTAATTTGAAGTCATCTGCCACCAATACCAGACTCCAATGGGGGATTTACCATGCTGCTGCTCAGGGCTACCGCCCCTATGGAGTCTAATCTCTACTGACTTTCCACATCAAGTGTGGATAATGAACAATTATCCTTGGTTCATTTTGTCTCTCTTGATTTAAATCTGGTTTTCCTGCTCTTTGGCATATACCAATTGTTTATATCTTCTGGTATACCCTCTTTAATTACTCTGATGTAGTTTTCTCTCGCCTGTTGACTTCAACACAGATACTCTTACCTCCTGGAGATGTTCCTGAGCAGGCCAACTGTTGTGAGGTTTTTTTTTTTTTTTTTTTTTTTTTTTGTATCATCAGGGAAAGAATTCTTCTTTCATCCATGTGCAGTTGCCATGCATGATCTTGCGAGCCTCTTGGAGTTCCTGAGTTTACTAGTAGTTTTTTTTTTCTTCTTCTTCTTCTTTTTGGGAATGAACCAAGTAGTTGATTTGGCCACACATTGTGTTTTTCTGTCCTTTTGCTCTCCTTCCTTTGGGTTTGTTTTTGTTTTCCAACCTAATGATGGCTTGCTTCCCTGGCAGTGACAGCTTTTTGGATTTCATATTGAGCAACTTATTCCAAATGCAAATATTACCCTTGAAAATAGCTGTTGACCTTTCTTCTCCTTATTTGTTAATAAAATGAAGCAATAACACACACCTGGCCATGGTCCAGCTGAGCAGAATAAAGGTTCGAATCGTCCAGCTATGTTTGGTACCATAGAAAGGGGGGCCGCACATTCAAAGTGCTGTAACTCCTACAGTATTCACCCTACTTGGATGTAAATGCCCCCAAATTAAAGTCTGCCCTTTAAGCTCACATTCAATAAATTTCAATATGCTACAGTCAACTTCTGAAATAACAATAACTGGCAATAGAATAATATCTAAAAGACTTTTGGCTCTGACTTTATCATTCAAGTCTTAATCTCCCAATTCTGTTCCCTCATATTTTCTATTTACATTGTTATCATACCCCCTCTGTTTTCTCCTGCTTCCATTTCACCTGTCTCTATTTTCTCTAATCACCTGCTCCTCTATTTAAGCCCTCTATTTTCTCCCTTATGTTGCAAGTTTGTCTCAGCTTCATCAGTCCTGTCACATTCAAGCCTTTTTTCCATTTTTTTTCCCAGTGCTTTGACTTCCTTTGTTTTGTGGTTTTTGGGTTTTGGATTGCCCTTTGTCTTGCTGTGTTCTGGTTACAGATTTGCCCGTCCACTGGTTTTGTATTTTACCTCAGCTTCTGTACCGCTTCCTTTCTAGCTGATTTTTGCCCCTTTTTTTTTTTTTTTTTTTTTTTTTTTTTTAACTTTTATTCTCCCCTAGTGATTTTGTACTGATGGTTTTGTACGTGTCTCACCCTGATTTAGGCTTATTGAACTGTTTGAATTTGTTACTGTTGTGCCTGAATACATTCCCCCCACCATTTCTGGGGACTTGCATGGCCTGGGATGGGGCCCTCGAAGGAGATCACTAAGACCTTCGACCTCCTAGCTGCCTAGAGCTCCAAACTCTAAGCAGCCCAGAGCCACAACCTCTCCGCTGCCCAAAGCCATGACCTCTCCGCTGCCCAGAGCTCCAAACTCTCAGCTGCCTGAAGCCATGACCTCTCAGCTGCCCGGAGCCACGACCTCTCCGCTGCCCGGAGCCACGACCTCTCAGCTGCCCAGAGCCACGACCTCTCAGCTGCCCAAAGCCCCGACCTCTCAGCTGCCCAGGGCCACAAACTCAGATCCCCAGAGTGCTACAGCCACAGAGCTTCCAATGCCCAGAGTCCTGGAGCCTCTTGCTCCGGTGCCTGGCCCACTGGGGCCTTCAGCTCCTGGTCCCGGCCCAGAGGGCCTACAAAGTCTGCTGTTTCCAGCCCGCAGGGGCTTGTGACTCCTTTCCTCACCCTGTGGGATCTCCTGCTCCTGTTCCCAGTCCCATGGGGTCTTCTGGGTCTGGCCCCGAGAGATTTCCAGTCCCAGGGTTTGGACCTGTGGGTCCTTCTGGGTCCTGCGTCCAGCTCCGATGGACCTGACATGGCACGCCCAGTCAGTGCCGAGCCCTCTGTCCCTCATGCTGATCCATAATTACTGGATCCCCCTCACTTAATGCTTTTTACAGGGCACTGTCTTTTTTTTTATAGCAATGAGGTTGAAGAAGACATGGCAAGGGATCTCAGACAGTTCATCCATGCATAATCTCTCCAGACCTTTCAGATCCCTAGGTCCATGTTTGGGGCGTCTCCTCTTTTGTTTATCCTCAGGTTCTCTGTTGGGTTTAGGTCAGGGGACTAGGGTGGCTATGGGAATAGCTTAATTTTTTTTAATAGCTTAAAGGGGCAATAAGCAGAAATGCATCATTTCTAGATTGAAAAGAATTAAAAAATCGCTATGTGAAGAACGAGAGGTGTAATTTCATCTGGAGTATAGCAGGACGTCACACACCCGCTCTCTGCGTTGATCTCCAGCCCCTTGTTTACAAGCCGGTCTGGCTGCACGTTCATGTACGTTCATGTGAATTGCCGCCTCCTCCCTCCTCTCGGAGCCCTTGGCCCTCCCTCCCTATAAAAGGCTACAGCCAGTGAGCAGTGACAGCGGTGGCAGTGTGTATTTTTTAAAAAGCAAAATGGCGGACAGCAGAACGAAACGTTCACCTGAAGACAAGCAGGATCCGAAATTACTTCTAAAGAAACAACGGTCGTTGGCGAAGAAGTTGTCAGATAAAGAAAGGGACAGAACCCAGATTAATATTGGCCTTGCATTTCCAGGGTGGAGAGCACTGCGAGAGCTAAAGGGGCTACAATTTGACTCGGAGCTAGCTCTTCTTCTCCTGGACAGGTAAGTAACAACATAAAGTCAAATGTCTGCTTTAATTAGTGATACAGTAACGTTACGCACATGTCACTATGTCGATTCAATTAAATTTTATGTTACAATCGTAGCATGGGTTAATGTCCGGAGCTTAAGTTGTTTGCGGCTCGGTCCCAGGAATGGGTCAGGCGTTACGGTTGTGTGTAGGTACTGAGTAATAATGCCGCGGAAACTTAAACTGGCCCGTCATTCTGCCGAATAGTCTTGCTAAACTTACTAATTGTCAGAATGCTAATCAAGTAAAGGGGAGGATTCTGCCTCACCAAACTAACCTCCGACCGCACATCACTGCTGCTAACACCATCAGCGGCGAACAGACACGTTTGATGCCAATGGTGACACACTAAATTATTGGCATAATGATTCATTTACGGACAAAACAGCATAGAAAACTTGACAAAAGGAAGTTCTCTTTCTTGCGGCATTATAATGTTATAAGTTACTTACTTCCTTACTCGACATGTTCCACAAAATGGTGATGTTTTTTACTCGGTGTGTTTGCACTTTGCAGATAGTCGTTCGCAGACGAGGCTAGTAGGGGGGCGAGCAGAGGTAAAGGGAGGTGTGGCTCATGACACACTTTGTTTTGGTCGACAGGCAGTGCACAACATCAAACCTAGCGGTGAAACGATTTAGCTTTTTGCCCCTTTAATAATTGAGGCTGTCAGGTCCCCTTTAAATGAAAACCTATTTTGCTGTTAATTCCAAGTTACAATATTCTTGGATGTCTACAAGGCAGGTTGAAACTTTTAGCAAAAAAAAAAAACATAAAAATCCATGGGAAATTTAATTCTTGTCATTCGTAACCTCTTGAAAAACAGGCTGCTCTGAGTGGGCATCCTCTCAATGAAATGGCCAGCAGACAGAGCCACTGGCTGCCTGTTTTCAATGAAGAGGGACAATGTCAAAATCCCCCGGCCACAGGCAAGTCTCTAAATATAGATGACTGAATAAGTAGCTAGCAAGCTATTAAACACAAGCCTGCAAGTGGCATAAGAAGGGGAGCCAAATCTGAATGGCATGCTAAATGCCATGTTTTATGAAAAAGGCAGCCCACAAAAAATTGGCTGGGTTGTGTCATTTCATGGTTTGTGGGTTGGTAGGGACTCCTGATACCAACATTTCTATGTACAAGCACTAAAAAAGTGAGTTTTTCATAACATTTCCCCTTGAATACCTGCAAGTACTTGATGGAATCCATGGTACCATGAACCATAACTAGTTGTCCAGGGCCTTTGGAGGAAAAACAGCCCCTCGACATCAAACTTTGGCCGCTATACTTCACAGTAGGGAGAGCGTTCTTCTCAGTCTTGTTATCTGTGCTTTTGCACCAACCTACCTCTTGGTCTCATCTCACCCCAGAACACGGTCTGATCTAAGTTTCAGTGCTGTTTGAAAAACTGTTTTTGATAACAACAGAGGTTTTTTTTCTGGCAACCCTCCCAGACATCTTCTAGTTGCGTACATGGTGTTTGATCAAATTTTGGAATAACCCCAAAATGCCTTGTTGCAGCACAATTTTGTAATAGTAATACCAGAACTTTTTGTTCAACACAAGGAAATGCATTTTTGTCACCACGGCCATGGGTGAAAAATTAATGGTGCGTACATAAATAGCTTGAATGTATTCATTTTATATAAATAGCTCAATTTATTATATCATTGATATATGCAAATAATGTATATGAATGTAATGAAGAACTCTCCCACTTGTTTAACTTCAATCTAGGTGCAGTAGCCTATAGGCTACTTTTTTTTTTTAGCAAAATAACATTACTCAATACTTTAAAGGTCCTCTATTATTATTACCAGGTGCAAAGCTAATTAGCCATTATGAGCCAGTTCAAAGTCTCCCCTACCTGACATCACAAGGGGGAGTGACCACCCAGAATAATGAAATCTGGTTAACTGCTTGGCTGAAGGTGGTCAGTTCTTCTTGCCTCTGGTAGGTTACTTCCCCATGTGATGTCAAGAGGGAAAAGATTTTGAAATGGCTTGTAACAACTAATTAGCTGTGCACCTGGTGACATAATAGGGGACCTTTAAACTAACTTAACTAGTTTAATTTTAATCAAACAATTACACAATTCAACATCATTCAGTTGCTAGATAGCGAACTGGCAGCTGGGAAGCTGACTTCACTCTAGCAAGTGTACAAGGATGCAAATTACCTTGTCTTTTTTTAGCTAGTCGATCCGCTTCCCTCGTGACGCAGTTTGACCTGGAGCATAAGTTAATAATCATGGGATCAAAAGCTCTCATCCAGGACAGTCTAATAATGTAAAAAATAAAATATGTTATTTGTCACTGGGCAGCTTTTGTAATATGTATGGCTCGTTACTAGGAGCGGCGGCTAAAGGAAACGTCAAGTGGGTAATGTTAGTTTGCTCCCTTGCTTGGCTGATATGCAGCCTCATTTCTGTAAGTCTGGTAGCTAATGTTAGCATCGTGTAGCTAAATTTAACTTTAGTTCTCTCACTTGCTTGGCTGATGTATAACCTCGACTTACTCAGTACAGTAGCTAATGCGAATGTTGTGAAGGTAATGTTAGTTCGCTCACGTGCTCGACACAGTGACGTGCGGTCGGAGGTTAGTTTGGCGAGGCAGAATCCTCTCCTTTGCTTGATTAGCAATCAGACGATTAACTAGTTTAGTAAGACTATTCGGCAGAATGACGGGCCAGTATAAGTTTCCTCGGCGTTATTACTCAGTACATCGAACCTGAAATGCTCACGAAACTGCAGATTTGCGCGTACTTGCTCACAGAAAGCCAGAGACTTGCGGTGAAGTGAGGCAGTGACCCAAACTTTTATCACAGGATTTTGTGAACCTATTCCCAAGTACTATTCCTGATTGACGATCAAAACCAATTACGCAGTGTCTGCAGATACCGCAGTTTTTATTAGTACGACAGTCGATTTGAAGGGATTAGGATAAGGATTAGGGATTATGGTTAGGGGTCAGGGTCAAGGTTAGGGTTAGGGTTAGGGTCAAGGTTAGGGCAGGGATTTAAATTGGGACTGCCGTACCTCTCTAGATTGAAATGCATTGGAAAACTGCCGTACCCGTAGCAACTGCCAAACAATTAAGACCAAGCCTATAGGAACCAGTACACTGATACAGGAGATAATGACAAAAAGATGCATTCACGTATACGCTTCAATTCGAGACTGCAAGGATGGAAATCTGAATAATCAATTAGGAAAAATTCTCGGCTCTCGGTAATTCTGTATTTCATTTTGTTAATCGGGTTATGAAAGAAGACTGAAAATAAACGCCCGTTTTTTTTTTGGGGCGGGGGGCGGTGTTAAAAGCGCGTATTTAAAGGAGAATACATTGTATATTGATTAAGCATTGAACTCTGCATAAGTCGAACTGTTTTAATATTTGTTGATGACATTGCTTCGGCTTCCTGGAAGCAAGTACGCGCAAATCTGCTGTCTAGTGAGCATTTCAGGTTCGATGTACTGAGAAATAACGCCGCGGGAACATAACTGGCCCGTCATTCTGCCGAATAGTCTTACTAAACTAGTTAAACGTCTGATTGCTAATCAAGCAGAGGGGAGGATTCTGCCTCACCAAACTAACCTCCGACCGCACGTCACTGCTCGACAGAGCCTTGTTTTTCTCGGTTTCGTTGCTAATGCTAACGTTGTGTAGGTCACTTTAGTTGGCTCACTTGCTTAGCTGATAATAACCTCGTTTCTCTCGATTTGGTAGCTAATGCTAACGTCGAGTAGGTAAAGTGGTTCACTCACTTCCTTCGAGAATCCGAGGAGTGCGCAGGAACAACAAGTCCACTTTAGAACTTACAGGACTTAAATGATCTACTCCTACTGTCTTGGCGCCAGATACCAAAGGGCACGTGTAGAAGTTTCGTTGGGTTCATGCACTGCTGTATGTGGTAGTATGTGGAGGACCAACAGCATATTAGGACATATCCCTCCATGCTCAATTTGTCAGCCCAGAAACGCGAGGCTCCGATGTCCTGATTTTTTAAAAAGCATAGGCTACTCCGTAAAAAGCGCTGGATGCGTCTTTTCTGCATTTGCTGCACAAAGATCCTGTCACTCACTTAAGGTACATTTTTACCTATTTTAATAACATTAGTGAACTAATCTTCAGCAAAACCATGTGTTTTGTACTTTAAAAAAAAGGCGATAAGCAGTTGGTTGTCGCTTTTGCTTTCACAGAAGGTAAGAAACAAAAATAACATATAGAATCACAAGCATGAAAGTTTATGCATATTTCTAGGTACTTAGTGCTGGTCCACTCTTCAGCATCTTGTCCTCGCAAATGTAGGTTTATGGAGTCCCATTTGCAGAGGTGTGCCTGAAGAAAAGGAGATTACACAATCCCACCGGAGTACTTTTTCCTTCTCCTTTCTCCTTTCTTGCCCCTTCCCATGATACTGCTCTGTCAGGGGAATAAATGAAGAGTAAAATGACGAAGGCAGATAAGAGAAGGAGACAGTCGGGCAATCAATTTTGCTGCAATTTCCATAGCGACCACAAGGTGGCAAAATAATACTGATATGCTGGTCCTATAAATTTGGGGTTTTAATGGAATGCTGGGTAAACTGCATGTCTCTATACAACACTGACTAGCACACAGAGCCCTCCAATGACCTTTAATTGCAGGCCGTCACTGACTCTGAGCTGAGTTAGCGAGGCATGAGACATAAAAATAGACATGAAACCCTCCTCGCTCTGCTGCTTTAACGTGATATGTAACTTCTTGACTAATGCCTGCAAGAGGTATTTTGTGTGCTTTATGTGTATAGCAGCATGATGTTACTGTGAGTCATGCAGAAACTACGATGTATTCACAACTGCCTTTTCAATTCTTCACAGAGCTGTCGTGAAGTGAAAACCAACCACAAAAACTGTCCAACCTTTCTGTCCCAGCATGCAGCCTGTTCTTCAACCCTTTTGCAGAGTGAGCATTGGGTTGATACTCCACTAACGCAGTGTTTTTCAAACCTCTGTTGGGGTACCACTTAACCTGCATGTTTTAGATCTCTCCCTGCTCCTGCTCAGGTGATTCAAATGATCAGGTTGTTATCCACCCCTGAAGCTGCTGATTAATGAGCAGATCATTTGGATAACCTGCGCTAGGCTCATGTGATATGTCACACGTGCAGGACAAGTGGATCACTGGAAGACATTGCTCTAGGGATTGAAGTATATTACCTAGACCAGGTGCTGTGCAGTGCAAAAGTCAGCTGCCAGAATTCTTCCATTTTGCTTTTTTGCCATGTTGAAATGTTTCAGATCAGGCAACTAACTCTAATAAAGACAATGTAAGTTATCAAAAATGCAGTTTTTAAATGTTATTTATTGAAGGTTTATCAAAACCTGTATCACAAAATGAAAAACAATTGCCCCCAAATTTTATAACTGGTTGTGCCATCATTGTTGGCAACAACTGCAGTCACAGGTTTGCGATAACTAGCGATGAATCTTTTACATCGCTGTAGGAAAAAAGTTTGCCCCAGTCTTCCTTGTAGTATTGTTTTGAATCTGCCTCAGTGGAGGGTTTCTGAACATGAACTGCCCGTTTCAGGTCATGTAACAGCATATCAGTCGGATTCAAGTCAGGACAATGACCAGGACACTTCAAAACTTTCATTTTGTTTCTTTTGAGCCATTCAGAGGAGGACTTGCTTGTGTGCTTGGGATCATTGTCCTGCAGCATAACCCAACTCCACTTGAGCTTCAGGTGAAATAATCTTACTAATATATAAATAAATAAATCAAAATTACTTCAAATCAGCAGCAGAATTTCTTTCTCTTAGAAAAAAAGGTAATAGGAATAAGTGTTTAAGTCTAAAGACAAGATCAAAGTGATTAGGAAGAATTAGTTTTTGCAGTGTAGGGTTGAATAGATTTTTTTTCCGTCAATAAATGATATCCTCATTTTAAAACTCCATTTTGTGTTTACTCTGGGTTTTTTTTTTTTTGTTTAATTTTAAAGTTAGATTGATGATCTGAAACAATTAAGTGAGACAAATATGCAAAAATAGAGGAAACTGGGAAGGGGGTTAAATACTTTTTCACAGCATTGAATATTAAAGTGCCATGTCTGATTCAAGAGCTTATGAGATGTGCACAGCAGATCGGCGATGTGCTGACTCTGGTCTGAGATGACACACTGTGTTTAAGCGCTTATGCCCTTTTGTATTACTTAGAGGTAAAAGGGTGTCTAGATGTACACACCCTTACTAAGAGATTGGTGTATGATGGCATTAAGGCTGGGCTCAGACCGCTCCAGAGTGACAAGTAGGGCAGGCATTCATTTTTCAGCACGATCTCTTGCCATTTTCCCCCCAGAAGTGACTGATCAGCCAATACACTCAATAGAGGCTGGAGGCTTCCCCCCTAGAATGGTGCAACACAATGGGCCTGGGAGCCAGAGGGTTTTTGCATGCCCTGTAAGACGGATCAAATGATGGCCAGGGGGGCCCATTGTAAGGCAGCTGTCGCGATCACTCTGCTCCCCCAGCCAGTACCAATCACACTAATCGGTGTGCCGACTCTATCTGACACCAGCGCTGCTCACGAGGATCCATTACGGCCAGCAAAGTTGCTTTGACCCAGTGGCACAAAAAAATAGGAGTCTTAAGCATCCCTCCCCCTTGCAGAGACACACTGAGTTTTGCATGTAAATTACTCCAGCACCATGTCGGAGCTGGATTAGGAATGGAGCAAACTGGATCACGGATGGATCGAGTAATGGAAAATTACAATAACGGATGCGTGTGAACGTTATTTGCCCCTTTGCCATACCTTCCATCTGAGGGTCTCATGTGAGTTCTTGTTTTCTGAACATTATGTCTGTTATTGTGTGCCGAGAGGAGGTGGAGGTCGTGAACCTGGGGCCAGATAACATCCTGTTCGGAGGCTGTGTAGGCGTGACCCTGCTTTCTTTAGAGCGCCCCCTGTCCCAGGGCCATTGCCCCTATCCAGGCAAAGAGAATATGACAACCAGCGCAATTAAGGACACCCCCACCGTTCCTTTAGATTTTTAGTGCTTTCATAATGTACCAGAGGTGAGTCCTTATGTACAGTATTGCATCATTTATTTTTTGCTAAAAACAGCTAAAATTATTATAAATATCCTTGGCTGTTCCTAAGTGCATACAATAACTGAGGCATTTGTTGTGCAAGTAGACCAAAATATTACCATGGGCTTAAATAAACCTAGTGTACATTGTCACGATACATGCCTCAGCAACAAAGCAGGAGGAACAAGATATGTGTAATAGGGGGTATATTTAATCTCCGCTTATTGTTTAAAAATAGAGCCGTGAGAACAATCCTTTTATGCGCGCGCTGACGTGGAAGCTGTCAGCGGCAGGTCTCTGCATGGGGTCTATCCAGGCGTACTGCAGTGCCTCTGACAGTCCACGCTAATCTCGCTCCAGCATCTGCTGTAAGACTCAGTGTAACCTGCCTGCAGTGCAGCTACTGATGCTATATTATTGCTCCAACAACTATGCCTGATTAAGGAAGCAGCTAGCCCCCTTTGTTCCCTAAATTTACCTTAAAATGTAATTTATTAATCCTTCCTAGTTCCTGTAGCTTTGTTCATGTATTTCAATTAATAATGCTTTGTATGTTGTGCAGGATTTGGCCCTTCGATGAATAAGCAGCAATGCCGCGTCTGTTCCCTTCTAAGATTTCACGGCGGTTTTGTGCGGAATTTGAAATGCGTACTACACCAGCCAGAATGGCTGCTCTTGCATGTTATGTAATACCTACATCCCAGCCCCCTCCCTCCCTCCATTCTCCTCACTCTATTATTCTTCCTGTCACAGCCAGTAATCCGCAGGAGGTGCAGTCCCGTTGGGCGTCCGCCAGCGACGAGGAGGTCGTAACGTCGGCGGTTGTTTCATCCTTCGGTTCTGTGACACTTGCCTCGCTAATATTTATGTGCTGAATAGCAGATCTCCTTCCTGCCAGGGGCCGAGGATACTGTTTCAGTTCCGGTGAGCCGGCAGATACGGAGTCGGCTCGGGGCGGAGAGCCAGCCCGTGCCAACGCGAAGTTGCCACTGCTGCAAGGTGAGGGGTGACCTCTGTGCCACATCCAACCCCTGCGCGCACACTCGGTCCGGGCTGTTCGCGCACGACCCCAGTTAAAACAGGATCTCATCTGAACATCAATAACAGATACTTCAGCGCATGAGGGAGAACATTTCCTTCCCTTACCACATGCTCAGATACTGCTGATCTTATCAGAGAAAAGCACGAAGCATGAGCGCTGAAGCTAGATAAATACAAGTGTTACATGCGCCGATAGAATAAATATTGTATGATTCATTTCTCTGTGGTCGGAAGATCAATATCTTTTCTGCAACAAACAAGCCAGTCATTCTTTGGTCAGGCACTGAACAAGAACCAGCAAGACCCACCAGACAGCCAGCATGTCAGACTACATGACATTACAAACCTCTGTCAGTAATGGCACCAGGATGCTAGCACATGCACAGATACTGTGGGTGTACAATGCAGATCCAAGTGGAATTTGACTGTGTGAGTGGCTATGCTACCCTATACTTCTTAGCCTCCAACTGCACGATTACGTCGGCTAAGTGAAATTGCCGTTTTAGTGCTCATAAAGATTTGATGTTGCTCTGCTCTCTCAACCAGCGAATTAACATAACGTCAGTGAATCTGCGCAACTTAACATTATATAACATCACCTAAGGTAATATAACGTTCTCAAGCAGACCATTGGAGACAGAAAGCAGAATTACTAACTGAAAGTTGCAATTTATTGTAGAGATTTAAAAAAAGTACTTCCAGTCGTTTACTTGGGCATTTTCAAATCCCTTCCACGGTACTGTGAAAGCGCGTAGTGTGCGTGGAAATAATGTGAAGATAAAAATTTCGTAGCTGCACTAACACTGGCTGCTCTTCCTTGATCAATCACCAGAGGGCTCTCTGTGAACTCAATGGCCCCGGCATATTTTGGTCATCTGTTTTCGGGCTTCTATAAACTGCCGGATGTGATGTTTTACTCATTTTGAGGACAATGGGTAAAAATATTCAGCTGGGATTGTGCCATTATGTGATAATTTAATGACGCAACTGCTTGTTTTATGGCACATTATATTGCTTTTTATGTCCCATAACTAGAAGTTATTAGGTAATGCAGTTGGATCGAGCCAGCCTTCCAAAGCCATTCTCAATAGCAAAAACAGAGTTTACTTCACTTGGATAATAATTGTATTGACATGAAACATTACGGATGTCATGGAATTTGTTTCGGAAGCTCCTCCCCAACACAGAGTAATGGAGAATGGCATTAGAGATGCATGGGCTCCCAGCAGCGACTGCATTCTTTCAGATTAAATCTTGAATAATGAAGGCCTCTTTGAGTGTGTGTGTGTGTGTGTGTGTGTGTGTGTGAGAGAGAGAGAGAGAGGGGGGACAGAAAGAGGAGGACGGTTAAAAAGACAGAGGTAGAGAGAAGTTAGTGAGTTGGCCTTGTGCGTGTGTTTGTGCATCTGCAAGTATTTCTGTGTCTGTGTGTCTACGTGGTTTTTTTTATGAATCAAACATTGAGAGGCACTTCCCAGCTGTTGGAGTCTGTTTGCAAGTAATGACGGACATATGAAAGACACTGCACATGAGAGAGAGAGAGAGAGAGAGAGAGTGAGGCTGTACTGCACCACATTCTGCACGCCATTAGCAGATAGGCCAGGCAGCAGACTCCGCCCCTTAACCACTGGCACGTTTTTTCCATGTGACTGTGGCTCTCAGATCAGCAGCGAAGCCACTTGGCCTGCAGCTGGACTTCATCTCGGAACAGGCGTGGAGTTCCCCAGATGTTTAGTAGAGAAGTAATCTTTTTTTTTTTTGTCTAGTTTACTTTGAAACATTTTCATGGTTACATAAATAAATATAAGCATGAAAATATTATGGAAAAAAATTTGTTCTGAGGAATGAATTATTCTTTTCATGGTTTTACACCAGAAGTACAACTAGCCTTGTTTAAACAAAGCGGAAATACTCAGACATGTCGTGACAAAGCTTCACACAGAACTAAATAGAACTCCATGGCTACACTCTGAATTCCAGTGGGAAAACCGTGATAGAGGCTAATCAGCCCATTGTTACTTCAGATCCCCATGACTGGCAGTGTACATCACGGTGTCCTAGCATCTTTTATTAGGCAGAGTCTGTATAAGGCAGGCGGTGTCTGAGTCCTGCTCTGGAGTGCATGCTAATACACCAAACCCCTTCTCTGCTACTCTAAGTCGCCCTAAGCTGTTCTCTGTTCCAGTAGGGACCCTTGCAACTAGGTGCATTGATTGCTTCAACACATTACCCCTTTGTGGAGGGGTGTAAAAGATAAAAGCTGTTCCCCATTCGCCAACATCAAGCTTGACGGCATGGCCATTACAAATTTTAATGAGTCCCTGATTACTGAGCCACGGTCCCTATTTGTCATGGTTGAGGTGACGTACTGCGATTCAGGAAGCAGCGTGTGTGTCTGTGTGTGAGAGACGGAGGGGGTTGGGTGGCAGTGCAAACAGAGCTGAATGTTGTCAGTTGCAGGGGGGAGGAGTTATCAGGTGTCACGTGACGTGTGTGTGTGTTTGTGTGTTTTTTTTTTTTTTTTTTGGGTGCCGATGGGGAGGCTCATTGTTGCCGTGGTTACCCCTGCCTGACCTGTTCCGTGCTGTCTAGACACATACTATATACGCAGGTCTCCAAGGATCGCTTGCCTACTTAGTTACAGGGAAAGGCACTGCCTTGGTGCTAGGAGAATGAGTCTTCATTGTTTCAGCTGAACCCTGTGGCTGTATGTATCCAAAGCCTGCAGTGCTGAGAGATCTGTTCAGTCATGCGAATGGGGGTGGGCAGCCATGACGCGGCTGCGCGGAGGGCTAGCAGATTAGCCTTTATGTAACAGAGGCAGAAGAGTTATGGTGGAAAATGTCTTGCCTCCATTGTCCTCCGGGAAGGAAATGTTCACATGGAAATATGTGCTTTTTGTACCCGCAGAAGAACAGCTGCATTTCCCTGCCAGTCTGGTCCGTAATGTTCAGAGTTGCCCTCATGTTCTGAAATAAAAGGAAAATCACAGGCTGGAGGCTCGAGCAGCGTGCATTTGCATTGTATTGTGCGCGTGGGCGTTCGTGTGTCTCTGCCTGCGTGCTTTCATGGCAGCCCCTGACATTTGATAGCGCGCACCGGCCCTGTGAGTGCTCATCTCTGCGCCTGCGTGGGCACGTCAGTTTGTTTGTTTTAGTTTGTTTGGGTTTCGCCGTGGCCCCTCCTCTTTGGCAGGGTACGGCGACGGCTTGTAGATTCAGAGCCGTATCGTCATAGACAGCACAGCTCTGTACGCACAGTCGGTACTCTCTCCTGTTCTGTCTTCATGTTATCACAGTGTAGTGTCCCTGCCCAGTTCCTCCCCTTACCTTTCACCCACTTCCTGCTTGCTCACAGCTATTATTTATACGCCGATTATGACTGCGCATACATTGGCAGTATTATATTTCTCAGTCTATTTCTCAGTGCTGCACTGGGCTCAAATATAACATTCACCGATCGAATATACTTGTACCTCGTTTATATTCAAAAGCTGAAACACCGTAAAGCTGTATGCGCCACTGTCCAATTCTAGCTAAAGAAAAAAAAAATCCGTAATGCAAGCTGGAATAATCACGCACATTGCAGACGTTGTATCTCTATCCTTCAGAGGTTACTGAAAATAATTATAGTCTTTTTCAGTCGTTGCCTGCTTAGTATCCTGAGCGAAGGTAGCAGTTCATGGTCTGCATTTACACGTCTCTCTACATAACCTGCGATTATGATGTGAATTTTACAAGCAATTGCACGCATTGTTACGATCCTGAGAGGAATGAGCTGATTCGTCCTACCTGGGCAATCCATTTACAGGACAGAGTGTGCGGTTTGCAAAGGGAAGTATGGATAAATAAAACGAACATTATTTTAGGATGCAGCATGCTTAACCGTCCTAAACATGGGTAATGGCATGGATGCAGTGATGTATTCAGTGTCTTAGCACACCTCGCCGTCCTTTGCACGCAGAGGCATTCTAAACTGGGTGCTTGAGCCTGGGTCAGTGGGAAACAATGCCCATTGTGGACCTCTATAGAGGTGGCCATGTATGTCTTTTTATGACTTAATAGCTCTGCTGTCCTCTGTGAAGGACTGAAGCACATAAGCCGCATATGTCAGCAATCCTTTGCAGAGCTGTGCTGTAACAGCCCTCTCACACACGGTCCAATGATACCCCTGGTACAACAGTGCCACAGGGATACACACAGAAACACACTGATGTCATCCACTGCATGGAATCATGATTCACAGTTTCTACCTCAACAAACTTTTTTTTTTTTTTTTTTACATTTATTTGATTATCACCAGAAAATAAATTCAAAGAATTATATTTTTATATAATTATATATGTAGTTGCACATCAAAGCAAAGTATAATTTTAACATGCATATTATGGCCATAGAAAATGAATGAATATCTTTGCACTTAGGGAAGTGCCTTACTGTATTGAAGCAAGAGGTGACGCAATATTGCAACATGCAAAGGTGTGCCTTCAGACATGTTTAAAATGAGCTTTAAAAAAGAAAACTTTGGGAACAACTATTACTGTGAATAATTTTTAAAGTAAAAATATTTTATGCGAATAAATATATTCTAAAAAATGGATTAACAGTTGAGTTGAAATATGTTACATCACTGACTGTGAATAAGAGTCAGTTTTCAAAGCTTTCATTTTCTCTCATAAATGGAGCCGCTAGTTTGTGCCGGAGAGGAGATGTGGTCATATTAAGGAAGACTTACCTGCTGAGTTGATCTCTATGCTCCTAGAAGCTTGGCAGCATTGACCCACCCTATTGTGAAAGCCTGGTATCCTAGTCACACCCTGTAAACACACTGCATGACGACAGGGCAGGCCAAGGGGGCGGTTGGCGCTTGAAAATCAAAGGCCTTTCTCCATTCTATGTTGCCAAAAAAGCCATGGTGGGGTGAAATGAGGACACTGGAGGAAAATATCAACATTCCTGGCGTTTGTTTGGGTGGAAATGTTGCTCTGTGACAACAACGGATTGTGTTTATACATGCTGAAGTTCAACTGTGGTGCTTAGAATGCTGAAGATAAGTGGCCGTCAGCCAGACCAAAAGACCAACAGACCTAAAGACCGAGTATGCTGTCCGGACAAGCCAAATCTTTCTGGGAAAGTCCACTGCCGCTTTGTGCAAACAGAAAAAGCGACAGAGCAAGTGACGGTAATGATTTCACAGCACAAAATTAAATACACCGAGCATCATAATTCACTGGATTGTGACGCATTTCTTGGTTTTCTGTTCTGTTGGCTGGGTCAATCACTACTCTGAATCCACCTGAATGTGCATTTTAGATGCTGAATGGGAGACTGAGGGCAAACGTCGCCAAAACAAGCAGGAACTGAAGATGGCAGCAGGGCAGGCCTCACAAAGATTCACCAGGGAAGATAATAATAATAATACATTTTATTCATAAGCACCTTTCAGAGCACTCAAGGACACTGTACAAAGATAAAATAAGAACAATACAACACAAGTTAGTTACACAATAAGTTACACAATAAAACGGGACAATGCAATTACAGAGAGAATGCCATCTTGAACAGGTGAGTTTTGAGTCTGGATTTAAACAGGAAGAGAGTCGATGTTTTGGATGTCCGGTGGGAGTGAATTCCAGAGTTGGGGAGCAGAGCGGCTGAAAGCTCTGCTCCCCTTGGTACTGAGACAGACGGAGGGCACAGTGAGGTGGATGGAGGAGGAGGATCTGAGCGAGCGGGACGAGGTGGTGCCCACTGGAGGAGGTAATATTTAAACAGCACAGACTTCAAGCAGTCATTGGATGCAAAAGATATGGGACCAAATATTAAATGTGATTGCTTAATTCTTCATTATGTTAAACTGTCCAATATTTCTATGCAGACGAGAGGCCTATGGACAACATGAAAGCTGCTGTAATTTCTAGATGGTACATCCATTATGGATGAAAACACGTTCAAATTAAAAATGACAGTCTTGACGTCAACCTCATTGCCATTGTGTACTTCAAAGCATTCAAAAGTTCAAGTTCAAAGCACTAAAGTACAGTTAAAAAAAAAAAAAAAAAGTGCAACTGTTCAATGAATTATGGTGCTCTCTGTACAGTCACACTTCAGATTTCTCATAAGAATGTTACAATTGCTTGCGATTAATTTGAAATTTATTATTCTATATGAAATTATCCTGACAAGGCTGCTCAAAGGGTAAATACTAAATGCATTGGTCTTTATTTCCGGTTATATTTCAGTCTGTCGAAGTAACTTAAAGCAAGCATCATCCTGCTGAATCCATGATTTTATCTTTACACTGATAAAAACTGAATGCAGGGGTTTCCTCATCACAGTCAGCCTTACAAAGCAGTTTGTGTCTTTAATAATTAACCCTCCTCACTTCAATTATATACAGTGGGTTCCAAAGGTAATTGTGTCAACGTATCACAATTAGTCTCATTGGTTTCCTCAGAATATAAGGCAATATACAGTATAATGCTGTATATAATGTGGCTGTGAAGTGTTGGCCTAATGCCTACTCTTCGGAGGTCACCCCTATGGGAGCAATGTGATCTGAATAGGAATAGACTCGCATCTTATTTCAGTGTGCAAACACCGTTTTGCTGACGAAGGCAACATGTCAATTTGCTTATGGCCTTATCTGACTGCACACTTTGTGGATTTTTCTTAACGGCAGTATGGGTGAACTGGCCGCCATGGATTTTTTGCACTGGCCCAGTAGTGCCTTCTGTCCTCTAATTTTGCTTCATTGATGCAGTGGATTGCCTTGTACTGTATGCTTGAAAGGTGCAATGTAAATAAATAAATAGCATTGAATTTTTAAAAATAGAGCTAACAAGATTTTGTGGAGTTGAAAGGCAGGAAAAAGCTGCCTGTCAAAGTGTATGAGCCCAGAAAGATGGTAAAAGAGCTGGCATGCCGTACAATTTAACTGTAATAACCACTGACACACCCTCACCAGACATGACTAGACCTGACTGGTACCTGCCAGATATATCAGAAACCCTGCACAGAACTGGAGTTATCTGTCCCATTACAAGTCTATCAGCCACACGGTGAATATTCTATGTACAAGTGACCCGTCAGGTCTATGATTGCAAGTTGAGAAAGAGCAGTTTCTGTCGACTGTCTTCCATGTAAACAGTTATTGTTATAATTAAGCAAGTCAATGCACAGGCGAGTCTCTGGTGGCGTGGTCCAAACCTATGATGATTAATGTTTGATCTCATGTTACTGTGTGATATATTTTGAAATAAATTCAGGACTGTCTGCGATTGGGCTTTCGTGAGAGATTTCTCACAGAAAGATGAACGATTCTAAAAGTACAAAGTGAGCTTTTTTTTAAATTTTAAAGTTTAAGTTTGAAGTACTACATTCCTCGGAAATGCGTCAATAAAAATTACCTCAGACACAACAAAGGGTTCTCTGAACTGAGCTGTTTACGTTAGCAGCTTGTCACATGTGCTAGTTGGGCAAGGTGAAGGTCAAACTGTGGTCAACAGCAGATTATCTTGACCAGGCACTGTACCTGCTGACCTTTAATTCACCTCGGCTGACAGACTGAAGAAACAGTGATAAATGTGCAGAATATGGACAGCAAAGGGCTTGAAACTGGAAACACCTCCCCACTTACATTTCCCACAGAAAATACGAGGAAATGGCCTTGGAGCAGTTTTGACAGAGCTGGCTAACTTTGTTCTTGTGGCGCGGTGGATAAGCAGCATGTGCTATCACTCTATTACCCCTTGGGTGAGGGCCATTAGGCTCCATTAATTACACAATGGTTGCTAAACAGACAATGTATTGTTTCTTTTATTAAATATTAACAATCCCTACATTCAAAAATTTACCTAAGGTTTGTCATAAAAATTATAAAATTATAATGGGAAGCTGTTGTTCACATTTTACCCAATAAAAATACTTCTCAAGACTAATGCTTTCACAACCCCAATTCCAATTAAAAAAAAAAAAAAAAGGCACATCATGGACAATGCAAATTAAATCAAAAAAGGACTGATTTGGAAAGTCCATTCACCCTGAACTATATTGAAAACAGTATGACAAATTGTTTGTGATGTTCTAATATGTGAATTTAGTTGCTTATTGGAAATCTACACATTGATGACAGCAACTGAGTCAAACATGGTTGGCACAGTCAATCAGTGAGTAACATCAAAATGCCATCAAGCATTTGGGCACTAAAGACAGTTGGTCCAGCAGGCGGAACTTCTCCCCCATTCCCTGATTATGCAGGTCTTCAGGTGTACAGCTGTACGAGGCCTTTGTTGCGGCATATTTTGCTTCATAATGACCACACATTCTCGATCGGCTACACAGACATGCATTTGCATGCAGTATGGAAGGTGGTTTGGCATTGTCTCGCTGGAGACTGCAGGAACATCTCTGGGACAGATAACGTCTTGATGGCAGCATATGTCACAACAGAAGTTAAAAATATCTTCCTGCATTAATGGTGCCCTCACAAATGTGCAAATCACCCATGCCATGAGCACTGACGCACCTCCAGACCACGACAGACGCTGGCCTGATGCTGAAAAATGCTGAAAACGGCTCGGGGGATCCTTGTTGTCATTGGTCCGGAGAGCACAGCAGATGTTCCTCCAAAAAGCCTTCAAATGTTGACTTGTTGAACCACAAAACATGCTTCCATTGTGCTGCCCTCCATCTAAGATGACACTGAGCCCAAGAGCAGTTAGTGGCACTTCTGAACAGTATTGATGTATGGCCTTGGTTTTGTATAGTGAAGCTTTAACTTGCATCTATAAACACAGAGACAAATTATGTTGATTGAGAAAGGTTTACCAAAGTTTGTTTGAGCCCATGTTGGGATATCCATTACAGTAGCATGACGGTTCTCAACATGGTATCCTCAAAGAGATCAGTGATCACAAGCATTCAGAAGTGGTTTTCAGCCTAGCCATTTATGCACCAAGATTCAACTACAGTAGATTCCTTATTTCCGTCCATCTTTTAATGATATTACGCACTGTAATGGGTGAATGCCAAAAATCTTACAGGATTGTCTTTGGGGAACGTTGTTCTCGGAGTTGGATTACAACCTTACGCATCTGTCGGTAAATTAGAGAGCCTCAATCCATCTTTGATCTCAAGGGACTAAGCTTTTTTTGGAGGCTAGTTTTCTACCATAGCACGATTAGCTCATCCGCTTAACATCATCCATTTCACATTACCCTATTGCAACCTGTCACATCATTCATCCTAAATTGTCCCAGCACCAACCATTTTGTTGAAGTCATCAAATTTTAAACAAATTTACAACAAACAACTAAATTCACCGGTTAAAGCATCAAATAATGTGTGGTTGAAGTGTTGTGAATACAGCAGAGAGTGAATGGACTTTTCAAATCACTCCTTTTTGACTTTATTTGCATCTTCCATAATATGCCAAGTTTTTGGAATTGAAGGTGTAACTAGCAGTTACATATTCCATCTAAAACACTGGAACAGCGATTTAACATTGCCATCATCTCGTGCTGCACACTGTATGAAGGAAGTAAGAAGGCACACAAATAGGACATACAATATTTATTTAGAAACACAAAAAATGATAAGTTAATTATCAGGTAGTCCACAAATATTGTGGGAATGGTATCAATACAGTCATACAGGGAGAAAAAACATACATGAAAAAACCATTTAGGAACTGGCGATCCCAAGACATTTTTTGATTAGAAAATGGTTCAAAACTGAAAATGGGGGAGAAAAAAATTTTAGATGGGCAACTGGTTTCACCTCTCAATGCACTGTAACCCTTCCACTTCAGAGGGGACATAAACTGACACTAAACACAGGTTTGTTTGTTTTTTTTTTTTACTATTTTTATTTTTTTTAAATAACTTGATAGTAAAAAATGGGATGATGCCTACCCTGAATTTGCATATTTCCTTTAGCCAGCGTTTTATTCCCTCTCACTCCGAATGTAATTCAGGAGCGAAGGGCCCCAATGCAAAGAACTGGATTGGAACATATAAAACAAATATAAACTGGAGAAGGAAAATCCACATAGATCTGCCCCAAAACAATCTCTTCTTTAATGTACATTTGCTACAAAAAGATGGTATACATTTGAACATATCATGCAAAGTGGCAAGTATGCTTAAAAACATGCCTAACAGTAGTCTCGTTTTGTGTAGTTCATTAGCGACTCTGATCTGCCCTCCCTCAAACACAATAAAACAACTAAATATCCCCAAAATAATACAAAATAATATACCATGATTTAAAAATACCTAAGTCTGCACATCTCTGCAGAATTTTTTTTTCAGTTCATGTTCTTATCCTCACTCTTTCAGTCCTCATACAAGTAAAGAAAGCCCATTATGTATTTAATCGACAGAGAAGAAACAGAGGTGATGCATTTGTTGAAACCTGGTTTTGATATAAAGTGTCCTGTAATCTGCTGTTCGTATTCCCTGATTGGCTGAAAAAGAGAGCCAGGTGACCGCAGAGATAGCAGTTTCCTGTAATCCGATGGCGTGGAAAATGTCCAGGTCGCTTTCGACTGGTTTTGAGGGTGCAAACGCGCGCCTGATTTCTACACATTTACACCAGAGTTGTGACGAACATTTTGAAGATTTGACGTGAACAAACGGCAATGACAGATCGCCACTCTTCATGCAGTGCAAACACTGGTACCGCAGGCCTCAGTTCAGCACAGACACCAGATCCAGAGGAGAGAGTAAAGAATGGAGACAGATGCAGCCATTGCACATCCACGTTTCTGAGAAATGCTTGAAGTCATCCTTGGGGCATGGCATCACAAGAGTTCTTTTTTTTTTTTTTTTTTATAATTTCCAACTTTATGTCTATTTATTGAAGAAAATGAAACCTAATAAAGATGGCTGATTCTTTCGGATTTAGTTAAATGTGTGCGTTTTTTAAATTTTTTTTTATTATTAACTGTATATTGGTTTCATCCTCCTTAATTGTCCACATTGCTTGGTTTTCTTTCTTACGGAGCCAACTCCCCTCTTGAAAGACTCCACAAGGAGAAGAAGAGACGACCATAGCCTTCACCCCCACCCCCCACCCCCCACCTTTGCCCCCTGCCCCCCCCCACCCCTCCCCTCCCCATCTGCATGGGCCCCTTCCATCAGGGCCCCTTCCATCAGGGCCCTCATCTCTCGGCCTCCATGGCTACACTGGCCTTCTGTTCGGCGGATGATTGCTGGGTGACGGCAGAAGGCCATCCTGGCGGGGGAGCCTGTGTGGGGCCGTGCCCCGGAGTCCACAGCCCCTGCTGGCTCGGGGCCGGAGGGGTCATGCCCCAGCTGACCTGAGGGGGCGGAGACGTTGCCATGGAGGCGATGGGGCTGCTGCTGTTGAAGCTCTCTGAGGCCTTCAGGCGGGAGAACATGGTGAGCGCGTCTGGGAAGTTGGGCGGCGTCGCGGGCGTGTTGGCTGGTGTGCACATCTGCGGCGAGGCAAACGGAGAGAGATGTTACAAAGTGCAGGCACTTTTCTCAATGCTACCAGCACCAGAGACTAACACAAAGAGCATCAGCTTGTCTGAGTTCTGGACTATGCTCATCCATATCCAGCACACAACCCTTCCTATGCCAATGCGCTGCCAAAGTCGTGACGTCACTCCAAGGTCAACCTGCCGCAGCCATGGCAACTGGTTCACACCGAACGAACCAACGAACCAAACGACTTGCACAGCATGTTGCACAGTGTTTATCACCATGGCCCTCCTGTCCATGTATGCAATTAAGCTTTATTTTCCGCAATCTTAAACCCAAAATATGCCCGTTAGAAAAGAACAGAAAGAATTTCTTACAATATTTTGATTGTCAAAATATTAGGCATTTCGTGCTGTGTGTTAAGTGTACGAGTGAATGTGTTGCTATGCTGTGAGCGTGAACCATTGTCAGGGAAGTGAGTGTTGACCCCAGTGAAAGTGACATCGCACTTTTTCAGCACAGTGTGCTGCACCTGGCTTGCGGATGCTAAGCGCATGATGCTTTCCTCCACAAATCTGTCACCAGTTTGAGCAGAATTAGATCCCAGCTCACGAACCTAGTTTGCCTCACCCTACTGGCCTTCCCTTTCAATGCATCTCTATAAAAGGCTGTGGTGGACTGCCCAACACTCCCTTGTCCCTGAAGACCCTACCGACATTCCTTCCCTTCCCAGAGTTCCTTCTGTTTATTTAGATTCATCCATTCAATAGTTCTGCTTCCTGTGGCCGAGCTTTAAGCCTGGCACACCGACCCCAGAGATCAGATCTTCTCTCCCGCCACAACCCGATATGACCCCCATTGTCCTGCCGCCGCTAACTCTCCTCGTGCTAAAAATCTCCTCAGCCAGGAGCAGAGGCAATAAGGGCATGCGTCATCCCAGCACAGCCAATCACAGCCAAGAACAACACGACTCCGCCAGGTCCGAGCCCAGCTCGCCCTGCAACTTCTGAACTTCCGTCCCCAGTCCGGTAGGGCACACTTTCCATGTTCAGACAACACGGCACCCACATTCTGAGCAAAAACCACTGTGTAGCCCGAGGCTAGACTATCAGTGGGCTCACCGTAATGATTTATAGTTGGACTTTACATGAAAAGACACTTAACATGTTTGCATGAAAATGCGTAACGTCTTTCGGCAAATGTCCACGGGTCATAAAACCAAATAATATGAACCAGACGCCAAAAATGCAATGCTAATTTCCTATAGAACTTAGTGATAGAAGGGGATACTGTATTATGATTGGACTACTTGTCTGGTAACTAGCATTCGCTTGAATAGTCATCTACTGCACAGAAGAAAGCAGCAAAATGGCAAATTAAGGGGTAAGACCAAGAGTCAAAGTTTACTAGACAGTTTTTAATATGGGGTCTACGATAACTGACCATTTAACTTGGAAAACCAAGTGGGTTCTATGGAAAAATTAGTGGAGTTAACCAAAATCCATGCACACATATCTCTGCAGATCTGAGCGAATTTAAGACATCAATATAACTCTTTGTGATCTTGACTGTACGAACTGCAAAATGACTCCCGGAGACCGGTGATAATGAAACTTGAGTCACATTTGACAAAAATCCATGTATAATTAACTATTGTGCAATCTACAGTACACAGCCTGAGCACACATAATGAAAGATACAGCAAACATGAGTCTAATCACATAAAATGCGAGACTGATATGGAGGCCTATTAAGCGGAAAGACTGCCAGCTGGGAGCATTCACTTGCCCCACAAAATGCCACCCTCGGCTGATCTGGTTACCCAGCGACTGAGGGCCCTCACATCCCCCTTACACAAGTATGTGAAACATTTACAGATCGTCTTACCGGTAAAACAAAAACTTGCTCTGCTCACGCACACTATTCAGACCAGCCACTGTCAGAACAACCTTGACAGTGGCTGTAGCTCTCATCTCTCATCGATCTCTGGTAAAAGTATCCCCACAACTCCGGAACAAGCCCGCCTTTTTTTTTTTTTTTTTTTTTTTTATAATCGATGCTGATGCCCATATATTGCGCAGTGTCATTTTTAATCTACACAGCATTTCATTCAGCTGCCACTTACCAGGAGAGGAGGGCACTCAGAGGGAGGGAAAGGAACATGCGAATGAATGGGATGAGAAGACTGCAGAGGTGAAAAGCAGAGGTGAATCTCTGATGCAATGGTCTTCAACCCCGTTTCTGGAGAGCTGCCATCCCGTAGCTTTTTACAGCAACCCTAATAATTCAGCACACCTGATTTGGGGTTACAGGACTCTTCCTCCCTGGACTTTTCGTCCCCGAGGACTATTATAAGGGTTAGGGTTAGATTCAGAGCTAGGGATATTATAATAATACAGGAAGAGGGCAACGCATTATTGGGGATCAACCATCCTGGGACGAAGAGCTCATGGGGACGAAAAGTCAGAAGACGAAAATTCCTAGGGGACAAAAAGTCCAGTGACGAAAAATTTGGGGACGAAAAGTCCGGGGACAAAGGGTCCTAGAGCCCTGATCTGGTTAATGAGCAGCTCATCAAGATCTCTAACTGGGAAATGAGGCGTGCCTTGATTTGGTTGGAGTGAAACCGATCAAGATGGTAGCTCTCCAGGAAGAGGGCTGGATACCACTTCTGCAATGTATGTGAGTGAGAGGCATGCTATTGGAAGGGTGGTTTAAATAATGCCGAATAGTATGATAAATGAAGAGCACTTCTGTCCATGTTTGCATGTGCTCAGGTGCTGAGAACCATCCGTGCTGTCAAGGGAAGTCAAGGCTTCAGTGGCCCAAAAGGACAGTATCCATAAACAGTGTACAGCGGCCTTCAGATTCACGGCCAATGCTCCATATGTCCTTGACCCGATATCAAATAAAAATGTTTGTCACGTCACACGTCTGAAAGGTTTCAATGCCTTTCAAATGTAACAAATGCTTTTCAAAACTACACTACACTTCTAAGCGCAATGGCGACACAGCTTCTCAGCAGGCAATAATTTGAAGCTCGCAATCAAAAAGAATACTGACGTTAGACAAATCAGCAGGGCATACTGTCAACAGCAAGTAAGAATTAGTTCCGTGCAGACCTGCCAATATCACAGATACAGATACACAGATTGCTGCCATCATCATCTTTGGAACTAACAAGTGATAAATTTCAATACACAGTACTTTCAGTGCTGTGAAAAAGTATTTGCCCCCTTCCTGACTTCTTATTTTTTTACATATTTGTCTCACTTAAATGTTTCAGATCATCAAACAAATTTTAGTATTAGACAAAGATAACCCTAGTAAATACAAGATGCAGTTTTTAAATGATGATTTCATTTATTGAGGGAAAAAGCTTTCCAAACCTACCTGGCCTGGTGTGAAAAAGTAATTGCCCCCTTAACCTAATAACTGTTTGTGCCACCCTCGGCAACCACAACTGCAATCAAGTGTTTGCGATAACTGGCAATGAGTCTTTCACATCACTGTGGAGGAATTTTGGCCCACTCTTCTTTGCAGAATTGTTTTAAGTCAGCCACATTTGAGGGTTTTCGAGCACGAACGGCCTGTCTAAGGTCATGCCACAGCATCTCAATCGAATTTAAGTCCCTACTTTGACTAGGCCACTCCAAAACCTTCGTTTTGTTTTTTAAGCCATTCAGAGGTGGACTTGCTGGTCTTTTTTGGATCATTGTCCTGCTGCATAACCCAAGTGTGCGTCGGACAGTCTCCTTCAGGATTTTCTGGTAGAGAGCAGAATTCATGGTTCCATCAATTACAGCAAGTCGTCCAGGTCCTGAAGCAGCAAAGCAGCCCCAGACCATCACACTACCACCACAATGTTTGACTTTTGGTATAATGTCCTTCTTATGAAATGATATGTTAGTTTTACGCCTGACGTAACGGGATGCACACCTTCCAAAAAGTTCAACTTTTGTCTCGTCAGTCCACAGAATATTTTCCCAAAAGTCTTGGGGATAATTAAGATATTTTTTGGCAAATGCGCGATGAGCCTTTGTGTTCTTTTTGGTCAGCAGTGGTTTTCGCCTTGGAACTCTCCCACGGATGCCATTTTTGCCCAGTCCCTTTCTTATTGTTTAATCATGACTTTAAATGAGGCAAGTGAGGCCTGCACTTCTTTAGATGTTGTTCTGGGTTCTTTTGTGACCTCCTGGATGAGTCGTTGATGCGCTTTTGGAGTAATTCTGGTAGGCTGGCCACTCCTGGAAAGGTTCACCACTGTTCCAAGTTTTCTCCATTTGAGGATAATGGCTCTCACCGTGATTCGCCGGAGTCCCAAAGCCTTAGAAATGGTTTTGCAACTGTTTCCAGACTGATAGATGTTAATGAATTTGCTTCTCATTTGTTATTGAATTTCTTAAGATTTTGGAATGATGTGTTGCTTTTTGAGATCTTTTAGCCTACTTCACTTTGTCAGATTATATTTAAGTGATTTCTTGATTCAACAGGTCTGGCAGTAATCAGGCCTGGGTGTCGCTAGTTATATTGAATTAAAAAAATGTGGTTAATCACAGTTAATTCATGATTTAACAAGGGGGGGGAATTACTTTTTCACTTGGGCCAGGTAGGTTTGGATAGCTTTTTTCTCTTAATAAATTAAATCATCATTTAAAAACTGTATTTTGTATTTACTCGGGTTATCTTCGTCTAATATTAAAATTTGTTTGATGATCTGAAACATTTAAGTGTGACAAATATGCAAAAAAATGAGAAATCAGGAAGGGGGCAAACACTTTTTCACAGCACCGTATTTAATTTAATACGGAGCTAACAGATGATTTTCTCACAGATTTTTCCATTGTTCGCTGAAGCTGTTTACTTCAATTATTACAGAGAGTTTAGTATCATTTGTGAAATATTTTTCCCAGAGAAGACTGATTGCATTCCTACAATACTCGCTTATTTTAATGAAATGACTACAAGCTTAAACACCTTGAAGTGCTTATGAAACATGAGGTAACAGAGAAAATAATTTTAGATTCTCATGCAGTTTCATGCATATTGTAGTATGCTATATTTCAGAATATGTCACTGCGATAAAAAATTCATAAAATAAACGGTATAAATCTTTAATGATGCGTATCCACTTTAATGTGGGGTATTACACTCACTGCAAACCAACTTTGCTTTCTACTACTTAGAAAAGCTGTTCCTCAACACTGTGCGCTTTTTCCATCTTTACTGGGTGGAACTACGGCATCACTACCTCTTTTTCCAGCAACAGAGTGGCGTAATGACTACGCTTCAGTGTTTTGATGCTCCGATCAACCCTGCATCAATATTGCGCAAAGGAAGCACAATGTCAGCTGGCCTGTTCCTGAATTCTAGACGCTTCATAACATATGCAGTCCTGAATACCTTCAGAAAAAAAAAAAAAAAAAACAAAAACAAAAAAACAATAAGTCACCGTTTTTGGGAGGACTGCTTCACGGACCATATATTGGCATCACTCCAGCAAGTGCGGCACTGCATTCTTTTCATCAGATTTAAAGACCAGAGCAGTTTTAAAAAGTAAGAGCAGTTGTGCGTTCATGTGCTGCTCAAGCTGTTAGTGGATACGAGGAGGGGAGATCTAGTTTTTCGAAAGGAGGAGTAACAGATCTCTCTGCGGGCACCGCCAGCGGTGGGTATTTGATTCAGGCTCAGCCCGAGCTGCAACGCCCTACACCTCAGATGAGCCAATACTGTACACACAAACACACAGCAGACCTTGTACTCCGCGGCAGGGTTGCTATGGAAACACTTTGTTTGTAGGGAAGGACCAGGTAATGAGGATCGAAGTTGAAGGATGCTTATAAAAGGCAGTCGTTCAGCGGCTTGCACCCTGCCTTGTTTACACTTGTTTGTTTTATCATATTCGCAGGCAAGAATCTGACCCTAGTCGATGGTTCTCAACGTCTTGTGTGCCTTGCCATGCACTGTGGTAAACTGCACTCCTCGTCAACAGAAATCCTTGAATACTGTACCCGACCACAATTTTCCGCAACGGGACAAATAAGCCATTATTTATCGTGTGGCCTACTACATTCCCTCATTCTCCGACAAGCCTCAAACATATGCTTTTGCAGGAACACCGACATAAGATTGACGCATCTATTTTCCCGAAGAAAACGTATCAATTATCGGCGCTATTTCGGTCCTCTGTGTGATCTGCACTGCGCCGTTTCATCCAGGGATATTAATAATACCCCGTTATATAAAAAGTGTCAGATTCTGTTGATAAAAAAGCAACAGCTGGGACTAGATCCCACCTCATCCGCCACCTGCCAGGGTGTGTTCTGAGTCAGACTGGGTGCGTCTTAGGAGAGGCTGCGGTCTGTTTCTCCGTAGAAAACATAACAGCGACAGACAAAAGGCCTTATTCCTCCGGACTGGGCTCATTATGAAGAACATTGGCGGATTCTGATGAAGTGCAGCCATTTTTGAGTCATACAACACCTCAGGAGGAAAAAGTTTCAAAAAACAGGCCAGAATGTTAGGACAAGTCTAACGTTACCCAAAGAATGCGGCAGGCAGTCTCAAGTAGTCCTGGGTAATATCGTCCTGCTGATTAGCTGGGGTGTTTAGCCTCACACAAGCCTCCATTGTGCGCTTCCCTAATTTGCTGCCTCGCTCTCCTCAGCGCCCCTAGTCATGTGAGGACACGACGTGCCTCCTTGGCACGGGGCCATAGATCTCCGCCGAGAATAAGCACAACCCGTTTCCCCCACTAACATGGTGACTCCGTTACAGATCACAGCTCCCGGAGGCTGCAGGTGCTCCAGGTAAAAATAACGGTCAAGCAGACAGCATGACGAGGGAGAGTCAACAGTTTGGATTAGCGTTAGTTTGAACGCGTGTGTAAGATGTGCTTACGTTCTTCTAACCCTCTCTCCGTTTCCTAAACACGCATGCACAAAAGAATAAGCCAAACTCAGCTCTTATGACAATAACAAAAACATTTTGAAGGCTAAAATTCAACCCCCCCACCCTCCTCAATTCCATTTTTTTAACGCAGTGTCTACGTGTCCGAAAGTCGGACAGGGTTTTAATATAACTCCGTGTCCGACAGTCGATTATTGTTTTTAATTTCTTCAAATCTACTGAATCTTTTAGATAATAAACGTGAATGTTTTAATAAGACGGCTCAGTTCTTCAAGATGAGTACCGAGAATTTCAATCAATGTTTCTGTTTAAGATCTGCTCAATAAAGTGAGTCGACATGGGCGCGGGACTTTGTGCATTTATGACAAATTTAGCGACTGTCAGACAGAGATCCTAAAATACTCTGTGTCCGAAAGTCATAAAAGTTTTAATTTTTCGAGTATTCCAGCAATTGTTAGACGTACAAACTTGGCCATGTTTGAGTTCGACCTTCACAAAATGCAAATTGATAGCCATCTACTTTTCTTGGTCTTTTTATTCGTCTGTTTCTTCCGTTGAAGATAGACAACAGTCTTTATTTGGTCTCTCTTTTGAAAATTAGTCAGATGGATCGAACAGATTGACGCTTTATTTCCACACCAGAGATAAAATAGTGCTTGTAGTCAGCGAGCAAATCAATTCCGTGACCACTTAGCACTTTAGCACTGCGAAAGTCAGCGGGGCATGACGTCAGGCATACGGGCTGGTCCTGGTTTACAACCATAGACAGTATAAAAAGATGGACGCAGCACCCTGATCTGAAAGAAGAAGCCCATGCGGAAGTACCGTAGAATGGCATTCTATTTAATGGCCACCAGATGGCGACATCGGTGGTTGCAGAAAGAAGTTCAAAGCTATAGAAGTCTATGAGAAAATGACCCTACTTTCCCACCTGATTTTTCATTTAAATAATGATTTTTCACATTATTTTATGGTAGCTATAGCAAGTTTCAAGTCTCCTTCGATATATCACGATGTTCATTTTTGTAAATTATGGTCCCATAAAGACTAGAAAAAAGGATAAAGCCAGAATATGCTTTTGGGGCGTGGCTATCCTCTGGTCCTCGTCCGATACGGTCAGATCCAGAGCCACGTTCCTCCCCTGATCTTCAATTCACGCTCTCCTCCAATAGAAATCACATCCGGTTTCAAAATTACAACATGGCGCAATTCAAATTGCCAAAATCGAGGCTTCCTTTATGGTATGCTGAAACCAATGGGTGACGTCACGGTAGCTTCGTCCATCTTTTTATACAGTCTATGTTTACAACTGTTCGCTCAATCCATTATGCAACCCGCTAATGAAAGAATTTCATTTTAATATAAATACATATTTTCATTGCTTGCGCTAATTTTAATTTTGGAGTCGCAACTCATCCCCATGTTTGATGCAGCCCTCTTCCATTCTAATACACTGCATTTTTACTCGGAAGTTTAAAATACCTCAATTTAATGTCATTTTTCCAATTTAAAAAACGAACTTATGCAATACGCACTTCGAGTCCCTTTGGTGGCCAAATCATCTTGAGCTCCAAGAGTCTGCCAAAAACGCTATTACTTAAGCACAAATCCATCTTAATACTTCAATTCTGTGCATGGATTCCAATTCTAATGCTCAGTGACTTTCTGTGTGCAGCTCGGCTTCCAAATAATTGGTAAACGTTTGCCAGCACTCAAAACCAGTACAGTCAAAACAACTGATTGTTATGAAAATAAAATGTACTTCACTGCAATTTTCTTTTTTATTTATCCACACAGGTTGCTGCGCAAGATATGAGACATTAGATAGAACCCTGACATTCTGCAAGTTTGCAGTTCTGTTACAAGTGCCATCAACAAATTACTTGGATGGAAGCATTTTTATTTGCATTTTGGAACAAATTCCCAGGGTATATTAATTTAAACTAACAAAATTGTGATAAAAGCATTGGGCAAGTGTGCGTGCAATGTAATGTCAGAGCATTTGGTTTTGGCTTGGGTCAGAGTGCGTTTACACAGAGTGCGATCTTGGCAGTGGTCGCCTGTATTGTCTCATGGTACACAGACTTACTTTACCTTTCACATTTCCTAATACCAACAATTCCAAATTCTTGCTATCTTCTTCTCTTTTTAAACAGCAACTCATGTCAGCACTTGTAGAAATATGAACATGACTGCTTAGGAATCAACATCAAATTATGCGTGTTCGTCTCTTTAATAGCAGAAGGACTGGTTCAGTCAAGGAAATCTGGAGCATTTAATGGGTTTTTCTTTCTAGACCATTTAACATAACATGGCAGCTGGACTCCACAACCAAGTCTTGGAAATATTCATGAATTTTTACAATATCTTATGCTCGTCTCTCTCTAAAGCTATAGTGCAATGTATTCCAGATTACAGCGGACAGTTTGCAAATACAACCGGTAAATGACAAGTATTCTACAATATTTCTTGACATATTTGCGACTGCCAAGGTTTCATGTTGCAATAAAAATATGATGTGGCCAAAATGCAGGCCTGCATATGTAGTTATGGGCAGTCCTACCGCGGAATGCCGCAGACACCCTGTAATTAATGCAATGATGTGGCGTGTAACAGTATGATTAACGATCTCCTGCAGTAGAGTGCTTACTGTACTTCTTCCACAATAAAATGGGAAGGCCAGCACAATGACATAATACACTGGCTAAGACTGAACTCCACAGAGAGACAGGCATTGTCTACATAAGACAACCAGCATTATGGAAGCTTCTGGAAGGCAGGATAAGGATGTTCCAACAGGTAGAAACAGACAAAATTGCACCTTTTTCCAGTAAACGCTGCACTTCCCATTACATAAAGAGATAAATGCGCATTCAACACCCGCAGGCGGGTAAATGATCGCTGAGTTAACCGTTTGATCATTAACCCGCCCCAGTCTGGCTGTTGACACACCGCTGGGATGTTTTCCAGAGAGCAGGGATGGTGCTAATTGTCCAGCCCGACAGGCTGCTTGTTTTTCGGGAAAATAAATGGAACAAACATGCTGATGTGGAAGAAATCGAAGTGAACGATGTTGCAGTATGGAGGACATCAGGACTGGACCGGGATGCTAAACCAAAAACTTCCAACAGACAAATGCTTCAGAATGGCTTTGAGGAAAAGAGTAATCTTGTGGGGGTATGAGTCTTGTAGAAGGAGTGGCTTTCATAAATTACTGACTGTCCATGTCCTAGTCTACAAGGGGGCCCTTCGGTGGATTAGTCAGCTGACGTCATAATCACTGGTGCCCCACGGAAGTCGTCTTTCAGTTTAGCTATTAAAGACCCTGACAGAATTCGCCCCAAGTCTAGATCCCACACAGCTGGGGGCTCTGGCTTGCACTGAACCTACTGCAACAGCTGCACGGCATAAACGGGCCGATCTTCGCAGTCTGGCGGTGGTCAATCTCTCCGCGCCCTCTGCCAGTTCACCCGGCCGTCAGACATGCAGCATTCTGGGAAATGTTGTTTCTAGAAACCTGTAGGCCAAGGTCAAGCCACTCAAGATGCTGAGGAACGCCTGGCCCCGCAGCTGTAGCTACGTGGAGCTTCGGTGCGCTGAAAAACTTGCGCTACACATAAAGTGCATAAGTGCGCTTCTGCAGCCAAGTATGCAACAAACAGAGGTCAAGTTGCTTGAACATTCACCAGGCAAACCACTGAAGGACTGCCCAGCCACTGCCTGTCACTAGCATGTCTCCCACATGGCTACAATAGGACTGATAAACAAGACCTTGTCATGAACCAGTTGCAAGAAGCATAACAGCAAATCTATCAGTCTATTTGCTAAGGGAAACTCATGACTTCTATAAAATGAGAAAGAATGCCATAGGAGTAAAGTCAATTGACTCAGACAGAAACGGACTACAAAAATGGCGGGCCTTGGGTTGCACCAAATAAGACAAAACAAAGAGATCATTCGCAAGAGCTGGTGCATTTTAGCGTGATGGATGATTCAAATTAACATCGTAGCCCAACCTGCTTCCAAATGGAATGGATTTTATAAAACACAATTTCCTCCAGTCATCCATCACAATTCTGCAGCCTTGACAAAGTAACAAAGCTTTCCCCAACACAATCGCTAACCCTCACTCACCCAGATTAAATATAAAGGAGGCCTCCATCTCCATCAGTGAAAAAAGATGGTGGGTCATAACAGAAAAATCCTGCTTCCATTGATAAGACACAAATCTGTTTTCTTAGTGCACTGACATTCAAGGTCTAGGCAAATCTCTCAAAACAAGCTAAAGTACTCACAGAAACCTGACCAGGGTTTTTCAGGGACTTTTTCCACTTTAATTTGCAGCAAACAGCCTTGTGAAGCTGAAACAAAAATGACCTTTGACCCAGCCTGTCAGCACTTGAAGAAGCCACACCCATAGACAAACTTCACAGCGCAGATTTTCCAGAAACAAAAATCCCGCCAATTTATGCGACTTTAGCAGCCTAGTTTTCAGCTTTGCATCTTTTCTTTGATTATTCCAAAACTCAACAATTCGCTTTAATGTGCGCAGTGTGGGTCCAACAGCATATTTTTACTCAATCTATTGTTCATTCACCCTAAGAGTGCAGAAATAGATTTTTTAAAAATATAAATTTAATTATCATGAGCTGTTGAAAACCAATCATGTGGTGACTTGACTGCGGGAGCTCTTTTAAACAAGTCGCCACACGATAGGTTTTCAACAGCTTTGCTCTTGATGTCTTACATCATTGAGCAACAATAGCAGCATTTACCGCTCTAAGGGTTAACTTCCGAGAGGAACACACACAAACTACAGCAAAGTTTGGGCAGCCTCATATCTCTGCACATATTTAAAGCTATGCCCCTATGCGAGGCCACATGGCTCAACTAGCAGTGCGGTACAGTAAAGCGGCTGATGGACAGAACTCCGACTGCTCCATTTTCGCTGACAGTCGTCGTCCAGTGGAGTCGCTTCGTAAGCGCCGTAGCGGAGGTGAAAGAACATCCGTCCTCCCTTCCTCGCTGAAGGCAGCCCACAAAACTGACGCGCACTGTTCTCCACTGCTGGAATGAGCTCAGTTCACACTGCATGCCCTCAGTGAACCCGCGGTTACAGCGGGATACGTTTCGGAGTTACCGTGAAGTCACTCCCTCCACAGCTACATTCTTCTGCCAACTGCAAAATGGATACTTCCACGGGCCCGGCCCAAACACACTTCTGTTTACATTGCTGCAGCACAAACACCGAAATAAGCCTTGCAGTCTCGATTCACTGCCTCATATGTGCAAGGCCATGACTGATTGAAATAAAATAAATACAAAAGAAACATTTCATCAAGTTATTAAAAAAAAAAAAAAAAAACAGATTTTTGAAACATCTTGGACCAAAGAGCAACACATTTTTCTATCGTATAATGAGATAGAAATGTGCTTCAATAGAACGGCAAGCTGTGCGCCAAATCACTAAACTTTCCATTGAACTCATGCGATTTTATTTCACGTTGTCATTTTGAATACCAACCTAAATACTTGACAAACAGGTGAAGACAAGAAAGCCAGCACTGACTGAGATTAGTCAGGGCTCGGCCCATAAGGAACTTTCACTCCTTAGCTCTCAGTAAAAGATGGTGATCTGTGTCTTTATCTTTCACAAGGAGAAACAGATTGAGGGGAGTTTCAGACGAACCGTTCCCTCGGAAACAGCCAGAGGCCCGAGAGGCTGGAAGTGGCAGCGAGTAATCCCACCCACAGCCTGGAAACACTCGGGCCCTTTGTCAGTCACCCCGCTCGACTCCCAAACGTCCCCGCTCAGCCCCACGCCACAAAAAGGAACCATTTTCAGCAAGTATGAGCCACACTTCCTGTCGGGCTCTGCTGCAGCGCCTTTGTTTACCCGGGCCTACAGGAGTGGGTACTGGTCAAAGCAGGGTGGAGGCACCAAGGGAAAGAGTGTTTGGGGAACATGCAACAGCATACAGTGCGAGAGCAAAATCTTCCACAGTGACCAGAACTCGGTAATAGCTCCCACATTAGTGAGCCAAAGGTCAGCCCTTTCTGTAGACAGCCATTGGCACTAAACTCACCGCGAGTTTCATAACGTGAAAGTACAAAAAAGTGGGACCGCGGAACACGCCGATACTGCCACAGTGGCAACAATGGGGCGGACATGTTTCACCGCACTGTCAATCATGCAGTCAAAAAATGGCACAGGCCTTAACAGAGAAAATTCCTGAGGAACAATCCATCAGAAGACTTACAGCAGGGTCAAGGTCCGTGTGTTTTTGCAGGATTCATTTTTGAAATACGCCTCCAGGGGGTTTACTGTTGTTTATGTGTGTAGCTTCCACGTGGACTGAGCTTGGCTATGTGAATGGGGCCGTGTGCTTTCACTGCAAAACTGCTAATCAGACCGCTAAAAATAGTCCCACCTTGCTATTGGTTAAGCCACAAATGCAACGGTGTTAGTACAGGCTGCACTGTATTCCTGCAGTCCCTCAATGACCCCCTTTCCTCATTTCCATACGAATCCAGTCGTGATGATCCAGGGCTCGAGGGACTCTACATCAAATGCAGCACCAGGCAGTCAGCAAGTTTGCTTCCCTCTATAATGAGTCACTCTGTAGAAACAGACGGCCATGTTGAGAAACAACCTCCACTGCTACACAGTTATGTCAGTTTTAAGTAGACTAAGGTCTTCAGGCGCTGAATGGCCTTCGGGGAGAGTGACGCAATTTGAAGCGTAAGCTACACCCTCCATTTTACAATACAATCCCAAGCTCCAGGACCTAATCCACAGGGAAGAGATGCAAGATCTAGGTGACGGGAGCAGCTGGCCAGACGAGATGATAGTAAGGTTTTGCATGCACGTGCGTCAGTGTGCCCCTGCATTTAAAACCACACGCAATGCAATCATGGCAGGCAAACAGACAAAAAACAACAGCGCACCCCATTTGAAGCAGAAAATCACAAATGTGCTACTTCGTCAAATGACTGATGAAAACAGGCAACTAATCTGAATAGTACCATGATGTGCATAACAAAAAGCAGGGGATAGTGTGAAATGCACAAGCAGGGCAAGATAGAAATGTAACAGAGGCAAACTCAGACAAGGACACACACTCCTATTTTAAACATTTCAAGGACACATATCAGTACCTTCAAGAATTTCTTTTGTTTATAAAACGTGCATCAAGCAGCCAAGCCCTGTATTACTTCAAAAGCATCTGAAGCCTCATGTCCGTCGATCATAATTATTGTATCAGCCGGGCAAAGTGGATTAAGTCTTACAAGCCAAGCAACTCAATTTAGCAGCAGAGCAACCACACAAAAACTTGGGAACTGGGCTCGGGTGTAAATGAATACATTCTGCAATACAATGCAAACGGTTACAACTTACATGCAGCTTCAGTGAACTTCTAAGCAAAACAAACATTTTTCAAAGCAGCAAAAGACCAAGGTTAGCCCTGGTTTAGAACGCTACCAACACTCCTCAGACATTCAAACCAACAGAATTTGGGTGGTTTCGTGAATACGAGGTTTTAAAAACCTAACTGCCTTGAATATGAGTCATGGATACTTTCATTTTCAGTTTATAACACTCTACATACCAAAAACATCATCAATAAATCCATACCCATGGAACCAGTATATTATTTTGGGTCCATTGGTATTTGGACACTGAAAATGTTACCATTTAAGTGTCTACCACAGGAGCTGAAAATCTAAAATGAGTATGATCTCAAAGTGTAGACTTTAAAGTTTAATCCAAAGATATTCAAGTAGAAGCACTTTTTATAGGGGATTCAATTCATTTTAAGGTACCAAAAGTTTAAGTGAAAAATTGACAATTGTCCAGTGACCAGGTGCAGTTATTCCCTCATTTTTTGTCCACATGTACGCAGATAAAATGTCAACAGTTGATTTCAAGTGTGGTTTTTGCATTTGGAGACTGTTGCTGTTAACTCTCATTATGAAGCCTGAAAAGCTGTCACTACCAGTAAACCAGACCATCACTATGCTAAAAAACCAAAACAACCCCACCAAAGATATGAGAATCTTTAAGTGTGGTCAAATAACCTATGTACTGTATTCTTTATTAAACAATGCACTGGTGAGCTCCGGAACATCAAGAGGCCTGGAAGACCACAGATAGCAACTGTGGTAGATGAAAGAAAATTTCTCAGGTAATGGAAAGTTGCCAGGTCAAGAACACCGCCAGGAGTCAGTTGATTTTGACTCAAGTACGCCTATCAAGCGAAGACATCACCAGAGTAAATAAAAGAGGCTTTATCACGTGATGTAAACAAATGCTAACAATAAGACCAGAATGGACAAAGTTAAAACTTTAAGATCAGATTGGAATCAGCCATAAATCATATAAAAAGGCCTGTACAGTTTCAAAGCTGCATCCTATGGACCAATGAGACAAAGATCAACCTGTACCAGAATGATGGGAAGATAAGAGTATGGAGACAGGAAGGAACTGCTCATCATCCAAAGCATACCACCTCATCTGTGAAGCATGGTGGAGGTAGTGCTATAGCGTGGGCATGTATAGCTGCCAATGGAACCGGTTCCCTGGTATTTTTTGATGAAGTGGTTGCTGACAAAAGCAGCAGGACCAATTCTGAATTGTATAGGGCTATTTTATATGCTCAGATCCAGCCAACTACTTTAAAACTCTGTACGGCACCTCAACATGCAGATGGATAATGACCCCAAGCACAGAGCAAAAGCAATCCAGGGCTTTTTTAAGGTAAAGAAGTGAAATGTTCTGCAATGACCAAGATAATCACCTGATATGAATCCAATTGAACGTGCTTTTTACTTGTTGAAGGCAAAATGCTCCAGAAACAAGCAGGGACCAAAGAAGTCCACAGTCAAGGCCTGGCAGAGCATCACAAGGGAGGAAATCAAGCATCTGGAGATACCCATTGGTTCTGGATTTAAGATTGAGTGTAATAGATTCGCAACCAAGTCCCAAAAATGACAAGTGAATTTATAACCATGTTAGTTTGTCCAATTAGTTTTAATCCTCTGGAAATGGGGCTTATGTGTAAAAAGGGTTGATACAATATTTTTACATGGTTCTTCATTCAGTATTTTTGAGAAAATCCTTAATGCTGAAAGTCTGCTTTTCAAGCACATCTTTATTGTTAAACTTCCAATGCACTCTGGTGATGTACAGACCAAAAATAATTAAAACTAAGTCACTGTGAAAATATTTATGAACTTGATTATACAAGTATGGTTGTTGCTGCGTGGAATTCCAACCCTATCTTGGATAAAGTTTGGAGGATGTGGAAAATGCACATGAAAACAGACACCAGGCAGTATTAAATTTACTTTGACTAGTCTTCAAACTGTCTGCAATGAAATACAAGATATTTAATGTTTTGTTGGGTCAACGTCATTTTAATTGTAAATGTACGTACAGTTTTGCCATTGAGAAGTGCAAGGCATTCCAAAAAAAAGTTAGGATGGGGGCTAATTAAGGACAAGTCATAAGGTAAAAAAAAAAAAAAAAAAAGTTGAATAATGATGCGATTTGAAACGGCTGATGTCAGCAGGTGACGATAACAATGATTGGGTAGACAATCAGCACCCAGGAAAGGTCAACTCTTTCAGGAGTAAAGATGTTCCAAGGACTGCTAATTTCCCCACAAATGCAAAGGAAAATCATTGAAAAGTTAAAAAACAAAGTTCCTCAAAGAAAAATAGGAAGGGATTTGGATATTTCACTATCAATGATGCACAACAAAATTAAAAGACTCAAGGAATCTGGAAGACTTGCTGAGCGTGAAGGGCAAGGGCACAAGCCTTAGGTGAATACTTGTGATCTTTGATCAGTCAGATGGCACTGTGTCAAGACCCATCATTTATCAAAGTGACATAACCGCATTGGCTCAGGATTGCTTCAGCAAAATTTGTAAATTGCTACACCATGTAGTTACATCCACAAATTACAGCTAAAATGTCACTCTGCCAAAAAAGAAGCCTTATGTTGACAGTGTGCAGAAGCCCTCTCGACTTCTCTGGGCTCGGAGGCATCTGTAATAGACCATCACACAGTGACAACATGTTTCGAGGTCAGACAAATAAAAAACTTTCAGTTTTTTTTAGTCGAGCCCCCGGAGGGGTTTGCGAGACTATTGTAATCACCTTGTGAGTCTGTCTGTCTGTCTGTGTATGTGTGTTTCCGGGCAGATATCTCCAGAACCACTAGACCGATTTCAGTCATCTTTCACATGTAAACACCTTGGGCTGACCTCACGGCATGACATATTATTTCGGCCTGCTGGGCGAGACTATGAATTCTCTGAATGCTTGTTTCAATGAGAAATGGGCTCTGTGTACTCCAGACTAATGAAGAAAAGGACCAAGACTGTTTCCAGCAACAAATCCAAAACCATGCTCAGTCATAGTATGGGGCAGTGGCCGTGCCCTTGGCAAGGGTGACTTGCACTTCTGTCATGGCATCATTAATGCCAAAAAGCATGGGATTTTGGAGCAAATTATTCTGCCTTCACCACAACATCTTGTCCCAGGACACCCGTGAATTTTTCAACAAGACAAGGTGAAACTGCATTCTGCTCGCATTACAAAGGCATGGCTGCGTAAGAATAGGGTATGGGTGCTGCACTGCCCTGCCTGCAGTCCTGACTTGTCCCCCACACAGAACATGTGGTGCATTTTGAAATGCAAAATGCGAAAATGAAGAAGTTGTACAGTAGCACAAGTCACGACTTGTTTGCAGGATGAATGTGACAAAATCACACCTGAAACACTTAATCACTTGAGGCCCCATTTTAACGACCTAACCACAGTCGGCAAATGCAAGTGATAATAGTATCGCTGATCAAAAACAGGCATGTATAACTCCATTTCGATAATTACGTGACGGGAGGCAATGGTGCAGCTGTGGTGATGTTGTCAAAAAAGTTGGACGAAGTCAAACTAATTATCCGTGGGTGTGGTAGGGGTCTGGCCCCATGAAGGCGAATCAGATTAGCTGTGGTCATTCCCTTTCAAAGCAGTGCATTAGTTCTGTAGGGAACTAGCAATTTCTTTGCCTGAGGAACAAGCACCTAACTTGCGTTACCGCCGTTTCCTTTGGTCCTCTCAGCACCACGCTCTGAGGTAGTAATATATGGAGGCATACGTGGGGATAGAGGTTGATTCAGCTGGTGATGCATTTTATTTGAAAATATGTGGACAATTTAACCCGTACACAAAATGGCACTCTTGATAAGGGCAAGACTTAAGTAAAGTATTTGTATTTCCCCCACATAAAGAAAATATTCACACTTGTGAAATGCACAAAAATACTCCTTCACCCTCCCCTTCTCTTTAGACCCCACCACTATATTGGAGGCATTATTTATAGGGTACATAATGAAAACAAAAATGTGAAGGAAACGATATGCCATTATTTGCAAACCACTCTGCCAGTTGCAATTCAGTCCCATAAAACTACAAAACTGGGTGAAGGTAATAATTATACCATTTGTGACTAACAAAATTGCTCATAACGTTACTGCCTAATTCATTCCCATTGGTGAAGGCATGAAAATAGAGTCCTTGATGGCTAAAATCCTTGAATTATTAAATGTCATGAGAAGGAATGACAACATTACAAAGTGGTTTACACTCCCAACTTTTTTGAAGTATATTGCAAGAATCAAAATTGAAGTGAGTATTTACTTTGAAAAAATCAACAAAATTCATGCGTAAATACATCAAGTAATGTGCTGTTGTACTGTATTCAACATAATACAGGTCAAATAGAATTTACAAATCACTGCTTTTGGTTTTAATTTAAGACACTGTCCCAATACTGCTTTCTCTAATATGGGGTTGTAATCAGGTAATCCTTGAAACACTGTTGTACTCTCACATACAAACAGGTGGCTATATGCATGTTTCAAATTCGTTAATATTAGACATGGTATTAGGGACAATAATTCCAGCAATAAACTTCCAGAATGTAACTGCTATCAACTGCTGTTCTCACACTCCAAAGAAACAGTTTTCCAAAAGGCAAGCATTTAACTTAGGTCCAATTGCAATAATAAAATATACATTAATGAATCTGCAACATTTAGATTTGAAACAATGGATTTATATCTCTCAGGATACAGGATGTTAAACACGAAGCTGCTCTTGCTGGAAGCTTACAGTGAACAGGTGTTGTATAGTTTCACAATCTGATTAAATAGCCATTACAATCAGGTCATGAAATAATGAATGTTGCGCAACCCCTTAAAGTCACCAAATGTGTATCTGCCTTTACACTACGGCTAAGTCACCTCAACTGCCTCCACTATTGAATTTCTCTTCTAAGCTTGTCCTGGAAACCACTTCACATTAACACAATACCTACAATCTTGTATACATATGATATTGCATGCTAGGACAGATTATCCCTCCAGTTGCTCAATGCTGTCCATATGCCCTACCTTAAATTGCCCCAAGGGGAGGGCTCCTTCAGCTTTAATTTTATCACAGGTATGTTTAAAAAAGGACTCATTGGAATATATAAATAATGTTTACTCCTACACTGAACAAATTAAATATGTAGGTTGAGAAATTCAGATTTTATCTGAGTGTACGTCTTATTTCGAAAGCCATTTAAGGGCAGGGTAAGCGCAGAACAAAAGTAAGTAAATAAACAAATAAACAATTGAATGAATAATGGCGACATCTGCCCATGAGGCGGTTACAAACACCACCGTCCAACGTCCAACGGTCAAATACACTAAAGCAAAACTGCTGTTCAGCGGCATGTGTCCACTGTTATCCAGGAAACAACCTCCCCTCGTCAATGAGACCATTTTAAAAGCCGCAACAAGAAAATAAAAATAAAATAATTATTTTTAAAAAGTTTTCATAACCTCATCATGTTTCATGTCAGATTCGTTTGCACCAAGGGCGACATTTAAGGATGTTAACGGAAAGAACTCAAAGCACAAGTTACGAAAGTGGCTGCCTCAGTTTATTTTTGTCAGCCTCGCGTCTTCCCAATATGGCGGACATGTGCATAATAATAATAATAATAATAATAATAGGTGATTAATAATGATTGATTTGTCATATGTGGTTAATAACAAAAACAACAACAACAACAATAATAATAATAATAATAATAATAGGTGATTAATAATGATTGATTAATCATATGTGGTTAATAATAATAATCACAATAATCATAATAATAACAACAACAACATTATGTTCGTGAAGACATATACTCACCATTTGATGGTGGTGACCGTATGGAATATTGGTTTCTTGAAAAAAGGCACTGAGCGCAGTCTGCAACAAAAAGCAAGAGTTGTTCAGCCTGAGAGGCAACATGCAGAATGCTCGCTACGCCAACGTGGTTAAATTGCAGACAGCAGAACACATCTCCAAATCACACACAGCTTAGAGCCATATGCCTAACAACAACAAAGCAAACTAATGTTCAGAGTAACATTACAGATGTGTTTACATACAAAGGCTATTTTAAGACCAATAAATAATTACTGGTTAGCTTAAGTGTAACACAATATTTAGTCGTCAAATACCACGCTAGAAAGCTGTATTTCTGCAACCATTTAACGGTCATCTTTGTTGCATCATACCATTACCAGTACCAGGCTACTGCTGTGAAAGTCTCACCGGATTATGGTATTTAGATAGCTAGCAAGCTAGTTAACGAAGCATGCCCAGAAACCAGTAGTACCGTACTGGTAATGTCGTAGCTGCCTCGATTCAATTGTCGCCAAACATAACAAATAACTAATAGCTGTAACATTACAGCCAGACCGTAGACTCAATAATATAGAACGCGTTATTGTACATATAAAGACAGAAACAGCCACACCACTGGTGTCTGCATTAGTTAAGCTAATAGCTACAACACCACCACACATTAACAGTAGCGTTGGCGATTTAGCACAAGTCTCTGAATGTTACCTCGAACTGCCAATGTGCCGCTTGCAAAAGCTGCTTCGCCTGGTCCGCCGCACATCCAGCTGTCAGGACAAACTGGTTGATCATCACTTGGTGTTTAAGTTCATCCATATTCGCCAGAGCTTATTGTCTACGTGTGTGTTTTAGTGTTCGACCAGGATTTCAGTCCTTGCGGATATTTCTTGTCTCTTTCTTTTTCAGTCATCCACCATTACAGCCGGCTGAGCAAACACAAATATTTACTGTATGAGCAGAGCCTGTGCACTGAACGCCTCCTGATTGACAAGGAATGGCAACCAATAGGAGGTACTGAGGAAAAGTGGGACTTGTATGCTGCGAAGTCCTCCAGCATGTCGGGTGAGCCTGGTGGAGCACTTAGCTTCACCCAAACCACCTTTAACGAAACTCGAAATTACTGTAAATGAAAATACTGTTCTGAAGTAAACTTTTTGTAGACGGCTTAACACTGCATGAGGCCGTTTTCAGTAATGTTGTATGCCGCATCAGAGATTATATTACAAACAAATGATTCGCAATTACACCATTTCCTCTGAGATAGTAGCTAGTTTTAGGACTACAAGTACCGACAGCACGCACTTTGTTTGTATAATTGCAGAGGGGTAAAATTTGTGAACGACGGCCGCTTCTGTCCAATTCCCACGCGTTCTGTGTCACTATCTTACCAAATAAGGTAAACAAATCTTACAGCACCAATACAATCAGAATCGGAACCAGTTGTAAAATAGTCGACTGGCGATGCGTAATTTCGGAGTGATAGTGAACAAAATATTTTTAAATGAATCGTTCACCACAGCTAGACTAAGTAGTATCTTAAGCGATCATATATTAAAAATGCAGAAAACCGAAAGCACTGTCCTTAGAAAGCACCATACCACACGTGATGTGTGGCTTCATAAGACTAAATACATTTTAGACCGACAGCGACCTGCCTCTCATGTTCTGTGCATGTATTACTCGTCAGTCAGAAGATTTCACATAGTTTACACGCGTTATAGCTCACTTTTGTATTGAAACTTAACCCCAAAAATATCACGGACCCATTTATGAGTCCATCAAATGCAGCTGCTGTACTCAAACCAGTCGAACTTAAGGTCTATTTCAAATTTTTGTGTAGATCCCATGGTCTCCAACAATCCCTAATACAGAAGTGTGCAGTGATGATTATACACCACCACCACTTTCATCTGAAAGGGGTGCTAATATATTACCTCTCTATAATTTTTTGATGAAAATGTACTGAAAAATACTATTGTAGACAGTGAGAAAAAAAAAATCACTCCCACAAGTATATTGAGATAAAAATATGGGTAATAAACAATAACACTGTAAACATCAATTTTTATAACAATTGAAAGGTGTCACAAATTTTATTTTTTGACTCGTGCATAGCCTGAATGCATGTTTGAAAGCTTATTACTTGATTACTGATGCTAAAAATTTGTTTAAACTAGTTTGAGGCAACATTATTCAGGAAAATTACCTCTGATGGTCAGTTGTTCCAGTATATAAGGTGACATGAGCAGTGTCACAGTGTTAAACACAGTGGCACAATGGAAGGGGCTCTCGGAGATTGTTCGATGTGCACCATAGAGTTGGAAAATTTTTCAAAAATGACTGTTTAACCCCATCAGTAAAACATGGAGGTGGTAATATTATGGTTTGGTGTTCAGTCTGCTGGAAAGGAGTCAGTGATCTCATAAAAATCGACGGAATCATGGATCAAAAAACGTATCACAGCATCCTTTTGAGGCATGCATTGCTATCTGGAAATAGACTGATTGATCGGGAATTTTATTTTCAACAAAATAATGACCCTAAACACACTTCTAAGTTGTGCAAGAAACACAATAACAGCAAAATATAAGCCCATAGTGCTGTAAAACTAGTTTAGCATTTTCCATCATTCACAGCATGTACAGACAGCCCAAGTTTACACTGATCAACCACAAAATTAAAACTACCTGCCTAATATTATGCAAGTCCCCCTTGTGCCATAAGAAAAAGCTCCATCAAATTTACATCCTCATGAATTCCTTGACCTTTGGTTTCCCAGAAGAATAATTCCCAAAGCAACACACCCCCTCCACCAGCTTGTCTTCTTACAGTATTGCATCCAGGTGCCATCTATTCCCCAAGTAAATGGTGCACACGTATCCCACTTATGCATATGATGTGAAAGAAAATGGGACTCGCTGGATGGTGTGATTTCTTCAATCATTCCAAGTTCCAATTCTGACACTCACATGCCCATTGTTGGTGCTTTCAGTGGTAGACTGAGGTAAAGTGTGCACTATGACTGGTCTGCCACTTCAAAGCACTATATGCAGCAGGGTGCAATGCACTGTGTGTTGTGACACAGCCCTTACATATGTATCATTAAAATTCTCAGCGACTTGTGCCATAGTATCCCTTCTGACAGTTGGGACCAGAAGGGATAGCCTTCGCTGCTCCTGCGCATCGATGAGCCTTGGGCACCCAACTCTCAGTCACTGGGTTATGGTTTGTCCCTCCTTGAACCACTGTCGGTAGGTACTCACCACTGCTGACTGGGGGCACCCCAGAGGCCTTGCCGCTTCAAAGACGCCCAAACCCATTCTTCTGGCCATAACAATTTGGCCCTTCTCAAAGTCACTCCAGTCCCATTCCTCTCATATCTGGCTCATCGACTTATCTGCCTGCAGACCTTGGTATGCACCGTTGTTACGAGATAATAAATAAAGGGACCATTTGCAAAAACTGTTATGTGCATTTTGATTTATTTTCCTGAATCATGCTTTTTAATTGTGCACTCCAGGGAATATCAATAAAATTGGTGTTGGGTTATTTCAGCAAGATATCTCAAAATTTTTTACTTTTTACTAAATTGTGTTTTTTGATTGAGTTGTCAAAGGAACATTTATCAAACTGCTGTTGGTTTATTCGTTTTAAGAATGACCTTTTTTTGTTTTTACAAATGAACTCTTTAATGTTATTTGCGTCAACTCTGAGTGGTTTTGAATGTTTTGGCTCATCAGTGCACATTTTAGGCGCTCAAAAATGTCGAGCCATTTTCTGGAACTACATATCCCATAGTTCCTTTTCAATTTTAGCTGGTAAGTCACGTGGTTCACGCGACACCCTGTTGCTGGTGCTACCGGGGCAGAAAGAAAAAAACAACCCCGTCTTCTGTTTACTAGTCATCTCTTTTATATTATTTATTTAGCAATGTTTATATTCCGGCTCTTTTAATTGAACTTAAAAGGCAAACGCGTGCCGAAAAGTAGACGCTGCTTGCGACAGACTGAAATTAAACAAATCCGATCTTAGAAAAGGTTTACCTAACCGAGGTTAGCTAGTTAGCCAGCTAATGTTAGCCAAATTAGCTGGAAACTGATTTTCAGTCTTCAAAGCGACGTCGTCGTTCAACAATCGCTTTAAGAATCTTGCTAGATTGCTTGCAGGGAGGACGGATTTTTACCTATTGCATCGAAGTATGCGTTTCTTTTGAGCCAAGTTAACAATTTGTCACGACGGTATTTTATTAATTAATTTATATTTAAAGGGTTTGCGCTGTGAAGATGGGCTCAATACTCAGCCGAAGAATTGCTGGGGTTGAGGATATTGATATCCAAGCCAATTCTGCGTACAGATACCCTCCGAAATCAGGTAAGTAACTTAATGTTAGCTGGCTAGTTCTTTTTCAGCTTTACCCGATAGTTATTATCTGACTGTTTTCGTGCGAAATTTGGCTTGCGTTTATTTCCAAGTTCACAGCTAGCTTGTCGAATAGCTGACTATCAGTAATGCTGCACTCGATAACGCGTCCCACGAACCGTGTTTTCGAGACACGACTGGTGAATTCCGTTCTTTTGACCTCACGACCTCACTGTCCGAATGATCCTTCCTCGTACCTTCGACTTAATTCACGACACGACTCTTGTTTACGAGTGTTACCGAATGCAGCATTAGGTTAGCTTGCCAATGTTTGTTTGCTAACTAGCTAGCTAGCTAGCTAACTAAAATAATGTGGTTAGCTGGCTAAGAAACAGTCGAGCAAGGTTCAGGCTAACGCTGGTTGGCTAAATCTGACGTTTGTTTTATTTACGTTATGCTTTCTGAATGCTAGCCAGCTACCAAAAAAAATCTGTCGTTAAGTTACGAATGTCGGGGAACATTATTGTTGGTAGGGCTAATCTGCTGAAAACATTCTGCTGAAAAACTACAACTATCTATACTTTCCATCATAATTTCTTATTGATAGATTTACATCTCAAGAATAACTGGTGAAAATTTCTTCACAATATATTAAGAAATAAAGAAATTACGAAGGAGTGTATAGATGGTTGTAGTTTTTCAGCAGAATGTTTTCAGCAGATTAGCCCTACCCGGTTAACAACAGAATTAGGGATGAATTGGCGAGCGTTGGGTAGCACGATGGCCGACGATAAATTATTGTAGCTATCTAGTTTAATAAGATAGCTAGCTAACCATGTTTGCAATCGAAAGACAACACTGGCCGACACAGCTAATGTGCCTCGCATCTTCGGTAACGTTAGCTGGCGAAACTGGTGATAGACGTGAGCTAACTGAACGTCAGTTTACAGCAGCTGACTCGATGCTACTTATATGTTTCGCAGAGGTGGTTGTTGTTGGCCAGGTTGATAAATTTCTGATGTTAACTGAGAGCGTCTTTCCTTTGTTATGCCGCTTTCACACTGGACGCGAAACGAATTTTTCGCACGACAGATTACATTCAAAGTCAATGCAAAGACGCGAATATTCGCGTCTTTGCATTGTCTTTGAATGTAATCCGTCGTGCGATAAGTTCGTTTCGCGCCCAGTGTGAAAGCAGCTTTAGTGTTCGCTTTTGTCCTTGCCAGTTGTGTTTACATTTAGCCACCGTTAGTCATCTTAATAGCTGTGACAATATGACACATTTTACTGGGCATGACATGACATGACATTGTGTCGGAAAAGGTCGCGCATTCTGTGGTCGAGGTACGATGAACTGATGTCAAAATTATCTTACTAGCCGGCGAACTATTAGGAGTTATTTGTCATCGGTTGACACATGCTTTCACTGCCATTTTGACTTCGTTATTGGTTGGCTGTGACTCAATGCTGTGTTTTTGTACTGTTATGGAAATTCGCATGATGCAAAGTAATGTGTTCTATGATTTCTTTACTGGCTATGACCTTGGAATTACTTGACAATAGCAAACTAATGCGAAAGGGTGGTTGGTATTGTGTCACTGGTGATGGATGTCTCACTTGTTTGTTATTCAATGATAGTGGAGCTGAATGGAATAAATACGTCTTGCTGCAGTCTTGAGTTGCAACGCTGAGCATCGAGCTGTTTTATACTTGTATTTTAAAGTCTTTCTTTCTCTCCATTTGGTTGACTAAAGATGTTAGGGAAATGATAGGCCTTGCTACGCGAAGCTTTTTTTCTAAGTGGTTGGAAAATTAAATAATTGTAAAAAGCTTCCCAAATTGGGATGGCAATATGAACCTCAGTTGTGATGTATTGGTCAATGAAAGGTTTAAGGATGTGGATTGCCTCTCCTGAAGGAAGATGAACTGCTCTAGTCTAACTGTTAAGTTTTGGGATTTTTTTTTTTTTTTTTTTTTGAACGAGCAACTGCAAAATCCCTGCTACTTGCCATTATACTGGGCAATTCCATTTTGCAGAGGCTCAGAGGCCAACATTTTTTCCCCACAAATTTGGGAAAATGGTGCTTGAAGTGAACAGAACAGATTTTCAACTTTGTGGAACCAAAGTTGTTTTGGTTGGGATGATGTGGTGAAGGTAGTTATGGTGCATCAAAGAGGACATGCTTTTTCATGTTTTTCCACCATCAAAATATGCATGAATTTAGCCTCACTTTATATCTAGTGTGTAATCTTGTTTCTTATCCAGTGCTTTAGTTTTGTAGTACCAGTGTCCACACTAACAAGGTGACAACAGCAGAAAATGGTGTGTTCAAAGCATTAGGTTTAAAATTCCTTTCAAGTAAACTAATTTCAGGGTTGTAATGTCAGTCACGCTAACAATTTCACATCCTACTAACTTATACATTACACCAGCAAAGTTTCCTTCTGGCTCCAAGTAGACCTAGTCCCTAGAATGCTTGTCACAAAATATGAACATCCTAGGAGTTTAAGTTTTACTTCCAGGCCCTACCAAAGGGCCAGTTCTCTCTCTTTATGTAATGTCAATCACCGTGGAATTGCCCTACTTGTTTTAACGATTCAAGGCTTTCTTAAAACCCTGTACAATTTTATCATGGAATAAAAACTCCCAGCTGGAGTTTCACGTGGCACAGATTCTCATGTTGGAACGTATTATTGCATGGAAAACTATGCTGGTGCAGTGTTGCATATAAATTCATCATGCAGTACTACTATGACCCTGACTTAGTTACCATATTTTCCCTCCCCTGCTGTACAGATTCAGAGGTGGTTGCATTAAAAGGGCATATGCGCACAGATATCAGTGTACAAAAGAGATAATTACGAATCATGGACGCAGCTTTGCAACTTGATGTTTTATCATCATTATTAATACGGATATTAATTGTGTAATACTGACAACTTATTAATGATTTGGTTTATTTTTGAGCTGTACATTGTTACTAAATTTATGGAGTAATATTGCATGATTGCTTTTGAGCTATTCACCTATTTAATGGATTTCCTTTAATGTAACATTGCATGATTTATTTATTCTTGTAAAATTGAGTTGCATATATCTTCGATAAGCAGGCAGATCATCTTTGTAGATTTTTTTCTACCTTGTGTTAATGTAACTGGAAAATGGAAGAAATAAAGCTGGACAACATTGTTCGGATAATTCAGGCCCCATAGTCAGTCCTTTCGTAGATTTCACAAAAAGACGAGGCATTCTCACACTTCGCTGCGATTTTTTTTCCCCACTGAGTTTTATTTAGTAATGTGCCACATTTCAGCTTAGCAGGGTTTAATTCTATGCTTTTCTGTTCAGCATCTTCAAAGTCTTGTATATATTTTGTCTTTTATCTAATAGTATGAAACATCAGTCCACAGGGTGTTGTCATGGTGATGTTTCTGATAAACAAAGCAAAAGCTGGTTACTGCAGCTATAATCTGTGACTAATGCCACACCATCATAATTGTATCCCCCGTGCAAAGTTGGGAGGCTATTATGGATTCATGGTCGTCTTCTCCGCTGCCGCCGCCGTGTTCATTGAGATTTTTTTTGTGTACACTATGTAGAGGCCACAAATTTCAACCGATTCCTTCAATAATGGCTGATATTTGCCATGAGCTGAAGATATTGTCAAGAAGGCAGCATAGGGGAAAAATTCCTTAACATGATTTAAATGTGCTATTTATATTTTTGTATGTTTAGAAAAATAAACTGTTGTACAAGTCTGGTGTTACCTTATTGCGTCATGCATATGTGTAATGTAATATTATTGAATGATTTTTTACTTTTAATGGATCCCGATAAAGAACAAAATTGTTTCAGTGTCATCAGACAGCGTCATAACCGAAGCTTCCGCTCATTCTTCAGATCAATAAACAATCTCCATTCCTTCCATCTCATTCTCGATAATAGCTGGGCAGGCCAGTGATTGATGAGTTGATGTTATTTGTTTTTGTATGCGTCAAGAATGAGTCCCTTGAGGCCAGTTACATGCTTCTCAGTCAAGTATTCACTTCCAGTCTTGGAGTAGTGAATATGTTGTTTTTGCACTTGCCTAACTCATTACGGCAATGTTACCACACCTGTCAGGACTATAGAGATCAGCCTTGTCTAATGATTCCTTTGCGTTTTAGATCTTTTTTTTACTGGGGCTTTATATGTCCCATAACAATAATTGCATAACTTGGTGCAATTAAAATTCAAACTTATTTTTTTGGAATATATTGGCTAAACAAAACTTATGCCAAGCGTATCAGTACTAGCCATCATTAATGAACCAACAATCCTGACAATTTAGACATTAGATTTTTTTATTTATGTACTGATGTGAGGCTAATTAGGGCAGTAACGAGCTATTCAATATGTTTTCATTGTGGTGCGTCCACGTATGAGGAAATTTCCCTAATTCTCAGACTACCACTTCTGACCAAGTCGCCTCTCATTTTTCTTGAAGGAAACTATTTTGCCAGTCACTTCTTCATGGGAGGGGAGAAGTTCGACACTCCACACCCTGAGGGATACCTGTTTGGAGAAAATATGGACCTAAACTTTCTTGGGAACAGGCCTGTGCAGGTAAGCGGGTACAGAGTAATTCCTTCTCAACAGTCCTAGCTCAGAAAAACGTGTACACACACACTTGCACACTTTGCAAGCTGAGACCTTATGCACTGTGAAAGAAGACAATAATGGAGATAATTCTGTCTTGTGAAAGTTCATCACCTTGTGCCTGCAACTGTGATATCTTGTCAACTTGCTTCTCGTGACTGAGGTCGGAAGTTCTTTGGTACCCTGTTCTGTTGGAGTTGGTCCCTTGTCAGTCAGTTGTCATTCAAAGTGACTCCAGGAGGCAGCTGTACTCTTACGTTTCCTTGTGTTGCTTTTGCTGTTAATATTTTACTGTAACTGCTCTGGGAGGGTAGATTTGTACCTTCTAAGCTCGCATAAAGGTCGATCACATCCCCTGCAGCCGACCAGTCCTATAAAACTCCACAAGCAGCGCGGCCCTTCCGCAGCTTCCCAACAAGGCAGTAAGACTGTACAGATTTTGGTGCTGAGAAGGGCAGTACCAGACCACAGCTTGGCCAGTAGCATTCACAGACTGCCCTGACATTAATATGTTTGTGTCTGTTGGTCATGTCTGGCCATGAACTCCTTTGCAAACTGATAGGAGCTTGAGTTGTCTGGGAGGCTGTTTTGATATGTAGTTTTCCATGTACATTCCTTTCAAGGTCATAGGTTACTTATGTGTACACTTCGTTTTCCTAGAAAGGCTGCAGTAAAAAATTGTTGCACACGGTGCAGTTTGTGGTGGCTTTCTTGAAGCCATCATGTTATTAATTTATCTTTTTTTTTTTTTTTTTTTTTAGTTGTGCTCTTGAAAGCACTAATGAACTTTCAGTTTTGTCTTATGTGGAGGTTATCGTCCCCCACCACGAATGGGGTGGGGATGTAGGATTGAGTTTCGTCTGTCCATCCGTCCATCACACTTTAAGTCAAGACAAGTTACTTTGAAAACCATGACCATTACATGGGTAAAATTTTGTATGTGTAATAAGTTAGTCATGATCTACTTTGAGTTCAAAAATGGACGTTGAAGCATATTTATTGACGGAGTTACGGCCCTTGATCATGGCGGGGGATAGTGATAGCAGTCTGTCGTCTTGTTTTTAATTTTTTAAATTTTATTTTTCCGGGCAGGTAAGTAAGGTTTTAATTCCCATTGACTCTTGAAATTCACTTAATAAGCCCATGGAAGCAGAATAGAACAAATGAACAAATCTCTATAATGTATGTTTTATCTGTGTATAACTAATCTTTTGGTGGAATTTCAAAGGGAAGGGAGTTGATTTATGAGATGTGAAATGTGGACGCATATTCTATCCTGCAGTGGATTTTGACTTGCATAGAACGACATTTATAAAGACAGTTATTGCAGAGAAATAAATGATTGACAGTCATATGCAATCAACACCACACCCATTAGCACTCCGTGACATCATTTTAACACCGATGCTGTTTTCTTTGGAGTGAAAATACACGTTTATCAATTTTATCACAGTGCTTGGACTTAAAGACCTTTTCATGCGGCTATTCAGAATTAACTAATTGTATAAAAAAAAGAATTTTTGCTTTAGGATTTTCTTGAAAGCGTAATGTTACCCCTGTGATTTAAATACTTGTTCCGTAGCTGCAGGGAGCAGATTGCATTCTCTTTTTTTTGATGACCCTGACTGCCGCGTTTTCTGTCGCATTGCCACAGTTCCCTTACGTGACCCCTGCGCCACACGAGGCTGTGAAGACCCTGAGGAGCCTGGTCAACATCAGGAAGGACTCGCTGCGCCTGGTCAGGTACTGCAACGAGGCCTCACAGGCACTGAAGAAGAACCTTCGGTGGAGGACCACTATTGTGCTTTTCCACTTAGTGCTGTGGTTGGATACAGTGCACACATAACTGTTACTTCACTGCTTTCCATTGGCAAAAGAGGTGAATGATACCCAAAGAAGCAGAGCCTGGTATGCTGTTTTTGGCTCAACCTCATTCGAGGTTCGTAATGACCTACACTGTGCCTATGGGATGGAGCTTGAAACACTGCAGACAGCTGGTCGGTCAGACAGAGTCTTCGCTGAATTGTCACTTTGTGCGACAAAAGACTGTATGCACAAATAATACTGTCATTATAAAAAGTTTATGAGGCAGTTCAGGTTTTTTTTCTTTAAAATAAATTAAACAGATGTCTGCTCAACCGTGGTCGATAATGTCACGTTAGCTACGTCACAATTACCCTCCGGTAACAACCTTGCCCACATTTAGCAGTACTATTATCAGTGGAGGTTCCCCCATGGATCCTGGCTTAGGTACAGGATAGGTGGCAGAATGGAACCACACTGCTGAGCGCAAAGCATCATATTAGCTGTATATGCCAACCGCATAACATGACAGTCTATGACGAGGCTTGTTCTCGCATTGCTGCATAAACCCTTTAACAGTCAACACTTTTTCTAGTCTGACACCTGCTGGAGCTTTTTAGAAGTATGGACTTGTGGGCGGTCTGGGCGGAGGAAACTATTGGTTTAGAGTGCATCTTTGCTTTTTTTAATTTTTTTTTGAAGAGTGAGTGCCTTCTCTGTGCTGGGATGCTGTCTCGCAGGTACAAGGACGATGCTGACAGCCCGACAGAAGAAGGGGGAAAGCCCAGAGTGCTGTACAGCGTGGAGTTCACCTTCGACGCTGACGCTCGTGTGGCCATCACTATATACTGCCAAGCCTTTGAGGAATTCACCAATGGAATGGCATTGTAAGACTCCGAGACCTCTGTGTGATGTGGGACAGTTTAGCAGGGATGATGGGATACTGTCCTTCAATGGCTCACTGGTTTGCTTGTGCATACAGAAAGCAAAAATAATACATGTATAGTTGTGTGTGTCTGGCGAGAGAGAAGACTTGTGTAAATTAAAAGAATTTGGCGAGTCAAACACCTGGATTGGCATATTGAGAAAATTTATTCACAATAAAATTTAAAAAATACTCAAAGTTGAAACAAACAAATTTACTCTTTCTCCCCCAGCATTTCCAAGTAGTGTTATTATTCATGCCACGGTCGCAAAGAGTGCCAAATTGCTTTCTGTGTTCCTCAGGGCCAAGCTACTGTCCAAAGCAAGAAACCACCATAAGAGTCCCGATTTGAACTCGAAACCCTGATCTCAGTGCTATGATAACGGCAGCGTTAAATGTCCAGTAGGATTGATAAGTTGGTTGGTTGTGATGCGTACTGATCCAGTTGAAAGAACACCTACTTTATGTCAGTTTGGAGCTCTCAAGTCCCAGAGCTCTCTCCATCAATTGAAAGCCTGTCTGTGGTTAACACTTGTTCTTCCTCTGTTTCTATCGCTCTCTCTTTTATTTGCCTCCTCCATCAACAGCGTTCTTTTTCTCTTTGAAGGTTGAGTTTCAGCTGTCACTTTGGCTGTTCCTCCGTCTGCTATTTCCGCTACTAGGGATAGCGACCAGTGACTTACGGGAAAACAAAAGTGCTGTCCTCTGTCTCTTTATGTTGTGCAATGGTTGGCACACCTCCTATCTGCCAGAAATCGCTCCTCCATTTCCCTGTAGATGTACCCGGCGGCAGGCAGAATCGCATGGTCAGTGAGGCTCATAGGGAACCCATCTAACCGCTGGTGGCATCATTGTTCTTCAGCCATTACACTGTGCAGTCAACATGTATTTAATAATGATAAATTGAAGCAAAAAAGTTGTCTTATTTCAACTTTCACTGATTTTTTTTTTGGCGATCCCTCCTGTAAAATGCATGAACAAAAGAACACATCATACAGCTCTTCCTGGTGGCATTATTTTGAGCTCTCATGTGCCGCATTCGCTCCGACTGGCAGGGCTCTTAGCAACTGCTAATCTCCATGGATACCTTTTATGTAGGAGCTTAGTGCGTGCAGTTGTGAAATTTAGGCTCTGGGACCAGTGCTTGCGTAAGAGCTTTTCCCATTTCACTCTTTACTGCTAACATAATTCAGGAAGGCATTTTTTATGAGTAATCTTGTTAGTTAGCTTGAGCATTTAATCATCATCAAACATATTGTAAACTCGAGGATCGGCCTGTGGATCGTTTTCCGTTTATCAGCAGTCGTTATCACTCTGAAATGTATTGCTTTTTTTTTAGCAGTGGTAAACCATCTAGTTCTCCTGATAAGATGCGTTATCAGAAGGATATCCATCATTTATGGGATTTAGTGGCATGAGTTACAGTTTTGGCTGATTGTTGGATTTGTGTACTTGTTCTGATAAATATTTAGTTTTATGGCTGATGTATTTCCCGTTCGTGGTTTTATAGGTCACAGTTTTAGTCATGTCATGCATCTATAAAAACTGGTTCTGGTAGAACTGGCGCGGATTCAGCTCTGTGACTGTTAAGCCTTATCCCGCAATGCCAAAGCTGGCATTCCATCTGTGGCCCAGCATTGTGTGGTCGTTTGTTGTGTGTATTTGTCTTGGAGTCCATTTTAAGGGCCATTACTATGCAGTTGGAATACATTTATTAAATCTCATATATTATGTTGCTGTGTTCCTGAAAATCACTTGCTGCATTTGTGATTCTTTTCCATTTTTATTTACTTGACTGGCCGTTGACTAGCTTCAGTTACGATGGTGTAAACTCTGTCCTCTGTCGTTATTATCGTCTGTAAACAGTTTGATTCGTATCCTCTAATGGTCACCAGTATTGATCCAATTTGATCTTTAACGCATGAACTACTTCAGGATTGCACTCCAGCCCCCTACTGCCAAAAGTGGGCGTGGCAGGTTAGTCATTTTGAGAATCTGAAGTCGTCTGTTTTCATACCTTTCCAATGTAGACAAAGAGCTGAAACTTGGTATGTAAGTAGTATACAACATCTGGACGTATAAATGATGGGTTTTCACAATTTCTGAAAAATGTTCTGTTAAGTGGGTCTTTCACATTCCTTCACCCGTGGACACATTTTAATGACACGTAATGTATAGCGGCAACAAACATTAATCAAATTTCATTAACCTTTAAATACAGCATGGGACATAAAACTACTTTAGTATTTCATTTCTGCCCTGTACCCCACTCCCTGATGGGTGTGGCAGGGTGGCAGACCAATAGAGTTTCAGATTCCCTTGAACCTTAAGTTTACTTACTCTAATGGAATCACCCTGCTTTCCGTATCAGTTGCCTTTATTTCTTGCCAGTGTTGATCTGTTTAAGCTTGAGCTGTTTTTACTTTAAACATTAATGTACAGCCTTTTGGGGGATTTCTTGCTTCAGCTGTCAATTCTACTATTTCAACTTTCACTGAATGTGGACAGATTTCAGCTCTGCCAATTAATTTGTCCAATCTCAGGAAATTTGTGCTTTATTATGGTTCAGTTCCACTGGTTCAGCCCGGCTTCTCAATCGTTATATATAGGAACAGGTCATCCTGGGCACTCCCCGTTGTTTCACTGCTGCGCTCATCAGTGAATGTGATTTTTGCGTTTTGAGTGTCCAGCTCTTTTGGAAGCGCTGTGTGTGAAATGCGGTTTTCTTCTCTCCGAGGTACAACCCCAAGAATCCCATGATGGTATCGGAAACCGTGCACTACAAGCGAGGAGTAAGCCAGCAGTTCTCTCTGCCGTCCTTCAAAATCGATTTCTCCGAGTGGAAGGAGGAGGAGGTGAGTGATGTTTTAAGGTTTTCAGGCTAGCACATAAGGCGTTCAGTTCAAAATATTCTTGGCTGTCTTGACAGCACATTCTCTTTCTTGCTTTCTGTTTTAACTGTAGCAGTGCCTGTTCCATTGCTGCCTTTGCAGTGTAGTGCAGTGCCCGTGCAGTTGCCACTTGAGCGATATTGGCGCTTGCAGCTTTCTTAATTCCTCAGAAACCGCTCAGCCAAGCAACTTCAAACTCCACATTGCACTTCCTTGGGTCTGCAGCATTACACCTACCAAGTTCGAGGTTGATTGGATGAACAGCTGTTGAGATGCGCAAAGGACAAATGTACACACTTAAACACAGGCTTGCACAGACTCCTTGCTTTACGGTTTGATATTTATCTTAGAACTATCTCTCTTCCATCTCCTATCACTGGTTCAGCAGAGCAACTTCAAGTATGGACAGGCAATCCCAGAGGTACATGTTGTACCATAAATGTACGAGAAAAGTATTGAGTACTGCAGTCACCTGTCTGTCTTTCAGTTCTCTAGATCAAAATAGGAAATTCTGGACTTCTTTTCGGCTTCTGCTTTGAGAAACATTGAGGAAATTTGATTATTAGGCTTGTGTCTGTTTTCCTTGAATTTTATATAAGTGGAATATGATCCCTTTCCACCCTTCATTGGATTAGTTGCAAGGCAGAGCACAGCAGTATTGATTTTCATGGATATGATTGCTTTCAAAGTGTATGGTTAGTAGACCACTTTGTCCTCAGAATTACTCACCATTTACTGCAGTGTGTACACATTGCATCTACAGTGGGCTCCAAAATTTCTGCCACCAGTGACTGGCAGTACACGAACAATACTTTAAAAAATTCTAAGAAATATATTTATGGAGAAACTCTCAATAACAACATGTGAGAAGTACTGTATGATATTAATGTTTCAATGGAACCAACCAAAATCATTTACTGATTTAATTAAAAATCAATTTCCTCCAAATTAAAGTTTCACAATTAAGTGCACCATTGAACATTATTGTAAATAACATCTGTCAAAATTAAACCAGGTATTAAATTCCACTAATTTAAGTTAAGTGTTAAGGCACTATATTGAGCCATTACATCACTTCCTCATTCACTAGGGTATAAAAATGAGGTAATACACATGCAATATCCCTTTGTCATCCAACACCATGAAGAAAACAAAATAACTGTTGGTTCACGTGAGCATGTGAACTGTGGTTTACATTTGTGTTTGTGTGTGTGCGTGCGTGTGCACGCGTGCTTGTTTTTACTCTTCACAGCTGAACTTTGATTTGGACAGAGGAGTCTTTCCCATGGTAATCCAGGCAGTGGTGGATGAAGGGGACGGTAGGCTTCTATTAAAAATTGAGAATACATGCCCAATAATTTCCGTAACTCTCTAAATGCATCCAGAACTTTAAAAGTTACTCTGCACCATGTGCAGACCCATTTTCCCCATCTTGTGTAACACAACCATTGACCCACTTCATTGTACAATCAGACTTTTTCATTAACAGAACTGCCTTTTTCTACAGAAGTCACGGGTCATGCACATGTATTGCTGGCGGCGTTTGAAAGAGTAAGTACTGCTTTCAACTCCTGGTCAAAACTCGGAGTCGCAATGTTGCATGAATTTAGTTCCGCTCATCTGAGAAAAGGCTGTAATCTCGCATACAAGCGATTTTAGAAATATTTCACATATAGACCCAGTATTGTCACTTGTGTTTGAAGGCTTATTTTTACATGTCACTTGAACTACAAATCAAGTTTACACCAGGAAGTGCTGTTCTGTGAAATATCTATAGCTAATTGCCTGAGCAAATTGGACAGAAAATGTAGACTGTGTGCTGCTTCTGACGAACTGTCCAGTTTAGAGTTCTAATTTAGTCGACCCTGCGGGGCTGTTCGGTCGTCGGATTATTTCAAGTTTCCCCCCTCTGTGAGCAGCATTAGCTCCTGAGGAAAGTGTGATGTTGCCAAGAATCAGCTCCGAGGAATCGCGAGTAACAAACAGCCCTTTAGTTTTCCGTTATCTAGCATTTCTTTTCAAGGAGGTTCGAAAGGATGGTTTGGTTGGTCTGTGGCCACGTGAGCACAGAGCCCTCTGATGTAATTTCTAATTGTACAGAAACTAAATACAGTCCTAATTCTTATATTTGCAGCATGTTGATGGCAGTTTCTCTGTGAAGCCTTTGAAGCAGAAGCAAATAGTAAGTAAACAAATTTATTTATGTACCTCAATTAGAGCACCTTTGTAATTGATGCTTTCATTTGCTATGAAGAAAAATGGTCAATCTGCATGCAGTGCAGCCCTTGAGCTGGCAGTGAAACTGCCGGGTTTTCCATGAAACGTTTGTCCTGCTGGCCTCAAGCTCTCTGTGTAACCTCAGTTAAACATCAACCCAGATTTGCTTTGGTTTATGCCCTGAAGATAGGAAAGAAATTAAGTGGAAAGGCTGGAGCGGTCTTGCCTACTAGACGAAAGCTCTGTAGGTACTGCACTGACACGGGAGACATTCCATGTGATATGATGTCACCCTCCCATTGACTCCTTAGTGTTTACAGTAATAATATACTCTTCGCTCTCTCTCTCACTGGCGAATAAAAGCATCCAGCTCACAGAGTCTGTCTGAAAGCGAGGCCTTTCATCAGTGGGTTTACAGTGTTTTCGCTAATTATCGTACCAAACGTGGAGGTGGTCTGAAAAAAAGCAGCTGTTTGACAGGGGTCATTACAGGATCTGAAAACGCAGGGGAATACAGGCTCCATTCGCATCAGCCAAGAGACAAACTTGGAGGAAAAAAAATCGACTGCCTGCAAAACCTTCCACCAATGGAAGTGCCTGCTAGGAAATCTTCAGTCTCTGCAATCAGGATGTGATTGTGGGCTCATTACCGCACTGAGTCTGGTACTACGAGCAGCCATTTCCCTTATTTTAGCATGCGTGACTTTTCTAAAGTGCTGGATTCAAAATGGAGTGAATACCAGTGGAGAAACAACAGGAGCAGTTCAGACATAAGGAAACTTTTTACTCAAAGAATGGCTGAGCGAGGAATGTAACAGCGAGCCTGTTGCGAGATAGTGTTTGTAGTGTAAAACGCTTTGATATACAAGAGTTAGCCAACCGAACATTGCGTGCGTTTTATGGCCATATAGCGTAAAATTGGTTTGTGTTGCGCGCCGTTGATATCGGTATCAAAGTATAGCCGTCAGCTATCTGTTTCATGTTGACACCTGCGCTTACATTACATCCCTTTTGAAGCGTGGTCTCACTGGCACACATCACTGTCTTTTCCTGGAATCTCTGCAAGCCTGGTCCTGAAGATTAGATTAGACATGGTTTATTTTCTGTAAAGAATCGAATTTGTCTAGTGGACATGTATTAAAAAAAAAAAAAAAACCTGACAATTAATCACAGTGCTGTCAAAGGAAACTCGTGCACTAGATCATTCACAGCGTCTGCAATCATGATTCCTATAAACATGAATATTAAAAATAAAGTGGTAAGGGTTCAGTAAAACGTGTAACAATAGAATATGCAGATGGAGGTATCAATCAGCAAAGCAGTACTTGGGGTTTTCCACTAATTCGGCCTTTGTGTGAGACTGAGATTGTGGCTGATACTGGCAGTGTCTGGAATTGATCAGGTGGCGCTGGGTGTCGAAATTTCTTTGGGCGAGATTATAATTGTGTTTTCTCTGGGGAGCAAAGACAGGCACCATCTCACTAAATACTACTGGCAGCTGTTGCTTTCTAAGGTTTCAGCGGAAAGAATGTCCAGTCTTGATTTCTAAATGTGAACCAGATGGCCGTAACACATTTGTCACCTGCCGAGTCAGATTTCTCACCTCTTTAGGGGCTGAGACGGTTAAGTGACATGCTTTTGAACAAGTCGTCTCGCTGTGCAGTGTTCTGCTTCACCTTCATTACCCTCCTACCCAGGTTGACCGTGTGAGCTACCTGCTACAGGAGATCTACGGGATAGAGAACAAGAACAACCAAGAAACAAAGGTAGTGTTGAGATAATTTAGTTAGAAATGGCTTCTCCCCTGGTCTCAAATTTATTATTACCCGTTTTCCATTTGTTTTAACTCTTATAATGGTCAGTTTTCCTCCAGCTATACTGCACCACTCCACTCTGATATCCCCCCCCCAATAAACTAAACAATTACAATAATGTGACAGCTGTTCCTCTTAAAATCATATGGCATGCATATTTTGTGTCAACTGTTCCGTATTAACCGTATCTTTGGGTACAATTAGGACTTCAGTAATGTCTCTCTACTGGTATTCTAGTGGTGACAGAAATGTCTTTTGACCGGTAAAAGAGTCAGTTGTCCAACCAAGCAGCACCAAATGGATGACAAAACCAGGAGCAGCAATTAGCTCTTAATTTATTTTGGTTGCTGTTGAATTGTGCTTTTTGAATTAAATATGGGATCTTCAGAGATATCTCGAGCGAATTACCTATTCTTTTGTGTGTGTGTGTGTGTGTGTGTGTGTTTGTTTGACTTGCAGCCATCCGATGATGAGAACAGCGACAACAGTAACGAGTGTGTGGTGTGTCTGTCGGACCTGCGCGACACCCTCATTCTGCCCTGTAGGCACCTGTGTCTCTGCAACTCTTGTGCTGACACGCTGCGCTATCAGGCTAACAACTGCCCCATCTGCAGACTGCGTGAGTACTGACCGGGGCTAACGGGGCCCAGTCTACCTGTTAGGGTGAATACAGACCTGAGAAGACCGGAGTAGGAGTTGGAAATTTCAGTATTTACCTGCGTTTTGTTCTTCAGGCATCCTTATGCTTAGGTCTTGGGTTTATGTCTTAGGAATTTATCTCCTACGTCTGTCTTAAGTGAAAGGGGCGCTTTGCCGATTTTCAATCTTTTCTCCATCTACCAGAGTTAATAAGGATATGATGTGAAAAACGCATACAGTTTTTGCCAATATTCTCTCTATCGCTGATAATCAGCTGCAAAATCTGTTAATTCCCCCTCCAGCGTCATCATATGATGTGAAAAGCGATGTATGTAGTTAGATGTAAGAAAGAACTATGAGCCATTTCAACATGGATTTCTAGTTTTCGCCTCTTGGTTGCCCGGGGGCGTTCTGTGGGTACTGCTGAAAAACACATCTTCCGTGTTGTCAGAGTATTGCGGACTTGCTAGCTATGTTTCCACCTGGGGTAGTGGCCCCCTGAAAGAAGAGCACAAAGGATGTTGTGGATGACGATGCATCTTACAGAAAGCTAGCTTTTCAATCAGCTAGTTAAGGTTTTCGTTAGCCTGCGGTTGCAGCGGACTGAAGCAAGCTAGCAAGCGGAAATTTTTGCTAGCCATTTTGGCATTTTGTTATCCGTACTGTTTTGGGCATGTCTGGTTCATTTCTGTCAAGTAATGTTAATAGAAGCTTGCAGCTGTACTGTGAGTTGGCTGGATCTAGCCAGCAAATTGGAGAATTTAGTCGGCACACCATGTTGCGATTATTGCCTTGACATAAGAAATCGGCTACAGGGTGGGGAAGCAAAACTTGCACTGACATTTAAAGTACAAACAATCCCACAACCACTCCCCTGAATTGTGTGCACCTGTTATTTGAAAAAGCAAAGACTATAAGCTGTATCTGAGTCTAATCTCTTTTTTTCAATAAACATGCCAGTTGAGAATAATATACAATCTATGGATGGTGATTTATTTTGCAGATTTTGCTTCCCCACCCTGTACTTGGCTGGCTTACTCACGTGCAACTGTGTCGGCCATCCTCTCTTAATTAACCTTACTCGCTAGGGTCTAGCAGCGGGAGAATGGACGCAAATGGCCCCGTCGTTCAAAATGTGTTTCGAAGGACAACCCAGTAACTCCAACTGGAGGTCTCTCTTGTAGTGCCCTGGATGAAAATGCTCTCTACAAATTATTAAATGTGTATACTAATTTGCTAAAACGTCTGCTTTACATAGTATTTGGGATAACTTGTGCCGTTCTTGAACCCGTACTGTATTTGCAGGTATAGCATGAAAAGTTAAGCCACTAGCTTTTGCCTTTGTGTAACCTCTGCACCCAGGCTCATAACAGACTTTCGGCATTTACCATCACGACCTGTCCTCCTTACAGCAAAGTGATTCTTCATGCAGTGCTATGATGGCTGTATGTCACCGAGCCACACAGGGTTAAGGTCCTGTCTGGAGTAGTAAGCTATTACAACGCAGTGTGATAGTTGTTTTCTTTACAGTGAATGCATAGGGAAGCTTTGAGAGTGATAAATGAGGGAATATCTGGAACTGCTATGGGAAAATGTGTTTGGTCTGTCTGCAACTTATTTTTACAGTGCCTGAGCTTTGAAGCTACAATAACATATGGTTAATTATTGGCAAAATTGCCCCTTCAAGTTTTTAAAGCAATGATAACATTGGAAGCTGCTTGCTGTGAGCACTGCTACAGGTTGTCTTGGTCTTTGGTGTTGTAATACAGTTGGCTTTATCCTCTGTGAGTTGGGCAAGCTTTAATTTGGCCTGGATGCCTCTGGGTGTCACTAAAGAAGCAGCCCTTGGCAGCAAGTCGTACGAAATATTCATACAAATGAAGGTTAAGTTTATATTTGTTTGGTTGTAATGCCTGGAGGACCTCCATTTGCTTTAAACCTAGTCCTGCCGATAGTTGATATAGATGTATAGAGGACCCATGCTCGTTACCCCGTGTGGCAGACGTCAATATATCATTCCCCAAGAAGCCATTTCCCTGTATGCTGGTCCTCGATAAGCATTTGTCTAGAGGCAGAACTAGGGTTCAGAACCGAACCAATGATTATGGATGTATTTGGCTTAAGTTATGTAATTAAGATGTCACTGTTCAGCTAAAACAAATGGTCCTAGCCCTTTTTGGGCTGGGCTATGCTGAGAGGGAAAACTTCTTATTCATGTGAACTGTGCAAAATGGAGACACCTGGTGGAAAGTATTGGTTACCACAGCAGCACAGATTATGACAGAGCTAGCTTTTTGTTCTTTTCTCTTTTATAGATCTGCAGTGTATGCATCAATTTTGTTATTCTGTTTTCAGTTATAAGTCAAAAATTGTTTATTGTTCTTGAGAGTTCATGCATTGTAACATTTTGCTCGATTAGGTGGAATTTCCCTGGAGGAAATGTGATTAAGGACTAAAAATAAACATGAATTGTCGCCTGTTTTCAAAGCCCATTGTCTATAAATACCGCACCGCCATGCCTCACCGGTAATGTGGCATAACCCTGCATTGCGGTCGCGACAGCTGTGCAAATATTTGCGCGACTAAACCCTTTGTGAAGGTAAAAAAAAAAAAATGAAACCGGGGCAATGAGATGAAACAAAATGGAGGTTGTATTAACGGTGTTTGATGAGGTGTGACAGCCCTCCTGCTTGTTTGGCTGAAGAGCACTCGGTCTCTCTTCGTCTCTCTCCTCAGCGTTCAGAGCCCTGCTTCAGATCCGGGCGGTGAGGAAGAAGCCTGGAGCCCTCTCGCCCGTGTCCTTCAGCCCTGTCCTGGCACAGACCATGGAGCACGACGACCACTCGGTACGGCCTCCATTTGCGAGGCGCAGCGACACACACTTCCTATCTGCGTCAATAGCTCTGTTTCTAACACAATAAAAGAGTAAAAAATGTTTTCATTACGTCATTGAGGAACACTGTCAATATTGATGTAAAGTTGCAGTATCAGGAACTTCCTTCGCATTTTTTTAGAGTGTAGACTCACAGACTACTGCCAGTGGATTTGTAGTATACTCACTTGCAACTTGATTTGGCTGGCCTGTAGGAGTTCTGCTTTATTCAAAAACAACCTGATCAGCCTAAATTTTTCACTGCGTTGAGTCCACAAATGACTCGTGACATTGCTTGGTGGTCTTGGTTCACTCTAATTTGATGGAATTATGCAGTCTCTGCATATTTGTGTGCCCCCCGTATTCCATTTCATTGCAGAAAATTTGATGGATTGAGGTCTGGGGCTGTGCACAACGCTGGAGTACACTTGTAGTCACTGTCATATTTGTGGAATTTGCATGTAAATATGTATGTACTGTGATGTGACTCATTATCGTGCTGGAAGTATTTATTTGCCAAGGCTGGACTATGGTTGTAAAGGCATGCACGGTGAGCAACAATGGCCATTTAATTGGGTACACCTGCCCATCAATGCAACTAACTGTTCAGCCAATCGTGTGGCAGCAACTATGATGCATATAAGCACACTAGCACCGTGAAGGGGTTCGGTTGTTGTTCAGACTTATGGTCAGAATGGGGTGAGAATGTGATCTAAGTGACTTTGTCCATGGAATCTCCCACTGAAACTGCTGGATAATTGGCACTTTCACAAAGAACAGTCTCAATAGAGTTTACGGAGAACAGTGTTTCCCATACATTGACGAGACTATGGCGACCCACTGGAGAATGCTGCAAATCACAAACACCCCCCAGTGAGTGGCAGTTTCGTGGAAATAAAACGCCTTGTTGAAGATGGTGGGTTGTGGGGAATGGGCAGACTGGTTCAAGTTGACAGAAAGGCAGCAGTAATTCAAATAGCTGCACAGTACAACAGAGCCACGCAGAACTGCATTTCTGAGTGCACTGCCCATCCAAGTTCAAGCCTTGAAGTGGATGGGCTACTAGCACAGATGACCACTCTGGGCTCCACTCCGGTCCGCTGAGTACCGGCAACTGAGGCTACAGTGGGCATAGGCTCGCCGAAAAACGGACTGTAGAAAATGGGAATAACGTTGTCTTGGCTGACTAATCTCAATTCTGCTTGGGGCAAGGAGATGCTAAGACCAGAATTTTGGCGTAAACGTGAGCACATGGATCCCTCCTGCCTTGTGTCAGTGGTTCAGGCTGGTGTAATGCAGTGGAAATATTCTCTTGGCAGCCATTAAGGCCCTTTATGCCAATGGAGCGCGTTTAAATGGCACAGCGGATGTGAGCGTTGTTGCTGACCAGGCAACATTTTTTTTTCAAACATCATCCAATTTTTGTCTTTTGGTGGCCACGGTCTCCTGATCTTCAAGTTCTTCGCTGAAGAGGAGTAGGATCCTGCATCGTCTTTTGCTGCAACCGCTCATCAGCTTCAAGGGTCTACTTGTGGCTTGTTCAGACTCTTCGTCAATAACTCAGATGTGTCTTGACATTAAACAAGTAGATCACACACGTGAGAATGACCAGTAGATGTTTGATGACGATGCAGTCTGGCGCTCGCCTCTGTGACTGCTCTCTCTCTCTGTCTTTCACCCCAGACTTCAGACAACATCCCCCCGGGCTTTGAGCCCATCTCCCTGCTGGAGGCTCTGAACGGGCTGCGATCGGTGTCTCCCGCCATCCCCTCCGCTCCCCTGTATGATGAGATCAACTTCTCCGGGGGCCTGGGGGACTCCCTGCCCCTGTCCGGCCGGCAGCTGGGCTCGGTGGAACGTTCCGGAGACGCTGCGCTGCAGAAGGGGAAGGTTAGCAAGTCGCCTGACAGGTAAATGCATCACTAATGAGGCGCTGGAGTGCATTTATTAGGTACTTTGATGTCCAGTGCTGGCTGGGTTATGCATGAGGTACTTTGATATCGGTTTTCTTGGTGGAAACTGGGTAATTCCAGTTGATGTACCAAGCAGGTTAACATGTCGGCTCGATATCTGACTGCTACTGAACTAGTTTGCTGAACTCTTCCAATACCAGCAACTTTTCCATGTTGCCATCTGCATCTACAGCTTGTTGGTGCTGCAAAACTGCCGAGGCTAGTGTCGATCGCAGGGTCGTTCGGTTCCTCAAAATTTATGTTCTCCGCTCTAGGCGAAAATGTGGTGTGATCGTCTGAATTATGTAACGCAATTTTAATCGCTGTTTGTAATGGGCTGTTGATTTGCCTGATTTGCCTGAGTGGTGGCTTACCCAACTAACTTGAGAATACGCTATTTTGCTAGCACAGTCATCTGCTACACGCTTAAGTCTTGAATATAAAATTAGAGGATGTTCGAAAAGAAAATGTGTCTAAAGTATTTCCTGCTTGGGCATGGAACAAAAAGGTAAAATGGCCTCAGAAGTACCTGTTTGTACACTACAGGCCAGAAGTTTGGAAGCAACTTCAAGTTTCTGTTCACAATGCCTGTCTTAAAAACCAGTATGAAATCTATGGATTTTGGGATGTATTCACTGCATGATTAGACTTTTCTTTCATTGATATGCACCATTTTCCTCTATTTACCTTTAGGGACTGTATACATTGATGTTATCAGACCGTTGCTGAATAAATGTTATCAAAAGAAAGGAGGGGCTTAGTTTTTGGGTTGAGAAGATTTGCAAGAGTCACAACTTCAGTGAAAAAGTAAAAAACAAATCACAGTTTGCATTATTCACTTTATGTCATGGTTTACAGCCCACCGGATGCCAACGGCAATCCGGCGGGCACTAGGACCATGGGCCTAGTAATATAGGTCTGATAATTTGAGTAAAAATGTATTCTGATAAGTGACTCTTTAATCATGTTTATTTTGTTGCAAAGTATTCCAATGAAATTATGATTTTTTTTTTTTGCACAAATTTGATCTTGCTTCCAAACTTTTGGCCTGCAGTGTAAATAACCTTAAAATGTTTGCATTTTTCCAGGTGTTTAAGCGTGATTGGTATTACCATCTTACGGATATGTTGACAAATAAATGCTTCCTGAAGGCTATCTGTGCTCATTGTTGGGTCTTTATTTCTGTCATGGCTCTCTACTGCCTTCTGATGGCCATATGGTGTAATAGCTGCACCTGGCTCCACCTGCTAGTGGCCCTTATGCTGGGGCGAGAATAAGGGCTCCATGTATGTGTCAAGCTGCGAGTCTGTCACAGAAATCGGAGTCCTGTTGCTCCTGTACAGCGCTTGACACGTCCCTATGTCCTCAGCAGTGGATACCACGAGCCTTGCAAGCTCATAGTAGCCTGCCGAGAGCTGATTTAGCAGCGCGTAGTGCGAAGTCTGTCTTGTGAACACATTTCGGTGCTCTCTCGGCGCGTGAAGTGAGAGTTTAACAGTTTGGAGAAGAGTGCTTTGAGGTATAAAAAGGTGTAACCACATGCACCGAAAAAGCCTCGCATGAAATTTCGGAAACTTTCAGACTTATTCTCTGACAGGCTAATGTGTCTCAGCTGAGAAGTCCTTCAGTGTAGTGCGCTTTTCCTGCGAGTGTTGTACAGCGAGTACAGCTTAGTGGTTTAACATGCTTGCTTGCCTGAGTTTTACCTGGTTGGGACAGAGGCTGACTGTGTCTCTGTGTCCCCCCAGCAGCACCCTGAGGTCCCCATCGTCCCCCATCCAGGAGGAGGACGAGGAAAAACTGTCAGAAGTGTCAGACGCACAGCCGCACACTCTCCTGTCGGGCAGTGTTGCTTCGACTCAGGCGAGTCTCTCGCTCACCACTATACTTCTGTACTCTTTACTGACCATTACATCCTCTGGTGTAGTATCCTGTGAGAGGCGCAGCGCGGTGGTGAAGTGGGTGGCACTGCCGCTTCGCGGCAAGAAGGTCGTGGGTTCGAATCCGGCCCTGGGCCTCTCTGTGCGGAGTCGGCATGTTCTCCCCACGGTCAGGAGTTTCCTCTGGGTACTCTGGTTTCCTCCCACCGTCCGAAGACATGCATGTCCAGTTAATGGAATATGCTAAACTGCCATAAATACGAGCGAATAGTGTATGATTTGATTCGTGCACGTGTTCAGAATGAGTACAAAAGATGATGCGATATAGCTGTAAATAAAGAGCTGAACGTGTTGTTAAACGATAAATGAATAAGAGTCATATGAGCACTCTCATCAGCTGTGTACGCACTAAGAGTCTCTCACAAGCACACGGTTGCACTCATTTCTCCTGTCTGCACAAACCGTTCACTTCGCCCAGAGATCGCAGCGTTCAGTGGTGGCTTCTCGATTCTGACAGTCACACTCCTCTCTCTGTTCAGGCCATAGCAGCTGAGGAGGCGTCCGAGTCCATCACTCCTGTCACCCCTGATGAAGGTGAGGTCCAGGGTGGTCAATGGGTATCGGGGGTGGATTTGTACTCTAAATACTACTCTAACTCGCCTTGCGTTGGAGTGCTGGTTTATTTTGGTTTTAGGTATTGCTTTTCTCTGCAAGTCAGCATTGCCTTATTGCCAACTGGTTAAGTTGCAGTCACACCTTGCCGAGTAGCGTGAACGGACGTCCGACGGAGAGCAGAAGTTTTCAGTTCGTTCGTCTCCATTCGCACGCGTTTCTTGTCAGGCGAGGTCCCTTCAATCCCGCGGAAAGTTTTGTGCATTTTGAGCCTCAAGCAGCAACTGAGATGACTTTCACCACCAGATAATTTTTTGTTTTGCAAAGTTTCTTTCCGTCGGACATCCGTTAACGCCATCTGGCAAGGTATGACTGCTGCTTAAGCGAGAGAGACTGGACATGATTTTCAGTTCGCTACCAAAAGTCTAGACCATTTGGAGTCTATCTTCGAATGTTATGGTAGCAACGCTTTCTGGATTTGGTTGCTGGTGTTTTTTCCATGGGTATTTCATGGATATTTGAAATTTGGGACTGATGGGGGCCCCCCCCCCGTCTCCTCTCTGGTACAGAGGACCGGCCGCGCTCTGTGACCGAGATCCTGCAGGACTGCAGTGAGCACAGCTGCCTGACCAAGACTGACAGCGACCCTCCAGTAGAGCTGTCTCTTCCAGGTGAGCTGTTCTCCGAGTCTGCGTCCTCTGTACCCCTCACAGGTTACTGCAGCATATTCAGACCAGGGCTTCAATACACAGTGTCCAGTAATATTACAGAATAAAACTTTCATAGATTAGACGTCTCATTGTCAGTAAAATTCTGGGAATAGATCAGAAGCTTCAAGTGTAGTTAAGAGCCAGGGTGAGATTGTCACCTCAGTCAGCTGTCCTCTACTCGCTCAGTATGCCACAGCAGGGAAGTGTAGATTATGACTTTCATCCTCGTTGTTTATCAGCAAAATGATGGCCTCATGCAAGAAGGGTGTAAGTGACATTTTACAAATTTTAGAGGAGAGCCAAAAAACTGCCACAGCACCACGTGTTGAAAAATTTGCCTGCAGGTACGACTTTTTAAAAAGGCATTTTAACCCCTTTAGGATAGGAATTGAGACTCCAGACTTGGTGAGGAGATGGGCTAGTCTCAGTTATTCCAGAACAACCAAAAGTCATTTTTTTGACCGAAGTGTCACTTACGCCCTTCTTGTGTCAGGCCGTGGATATTAGCATTTGTGCTTCAGCTTTGCTAGAATTTTGACTGCCTCCCGTCTGCTGTGTTTTTTGCTGAGTGTGTGTGTGTGAACTAATACCCAAACTGGACAGCACTATATTTATTTCCTCTCCAGTGCTTCTAACGTGGTGTTAAAGCCCCTAATTCTTACTGTGTGAGCTGTTCTCCTGCTCTTGTTCTCTAACCTGCTCACCCTCCCCTGCCTGCCTGCCCTCTCCCCCTGCCTTCGTCCAACCTCGCTCTGGGCAGCGCTAGGTCCCGACTCCTGCTCTATCGGTATTGAGGAGTAACACTTGGTAGGTCTGCTTTTCTGTTCCTCCTCTCCACTCTGTGTTACTTTCGCCCCCACGGCTGTTGCTGGGGTGGCTTTTTGTATTAAAGCGCAACTGCTTCTTTCAGTTGGGCACCATTGTCTTGCATGTCCGTAAAGATGAAGAATTTCTTGATTAGTATATAATAATAGGTGATTTATCGTTAACGTTTTATGATCTGCTGCCTTTGGATTGATTGCTTCTATTTTCATACCCCATAAAGGAGTTAGGCTGATAAGATATGTAACAGTCTGTTTAGTCTTCTTACCATTGGCTTAAATCATCTTTTGGAGACTGCAGTATCTTTAAGGAGGTGGAATCAATCCATTAGTCGCAGATTTACATGTTTAGCCTGATGCACTTATGACCGGTCCAGGTATCGCTTGCTACTTCTTCGAGCTCAGGAACGCGCCTCTCCCATTTTTAGTTGAGGTGTAACATGGTGTCTGCTGGCACACTGCTTCAGGCTTTAGGACCTCTCCTGCAGTGTTTAACTCTGTCTTTTTGTATGTCTGTCCGTGTGCATACAGGGTCCTCCGAGTCTACGGAGAGCCTGAAGAGCCAGAGTACCGACAGCTCCAGCCAGCCCCTGCTTTGCCCCCCCTAGCAGCCTGCACATCGAGGATGAGCATATCACTCCATAGTTGCCCTACCCCTCTCCTATATCCCTCCCCCTCCCCATTTCCCACCGCACACACAAGCCTGGCCTCATAAGGAGTAGCGCGGGACACTCATAGCCATCGTGGTCCAGCAAAAACATCATGGACCTAAAACTCACCCCAGTCCCTGCTTTTTGATACCAGTGGCTGAAATGGGAGGTGACCTAGTCTCCTCTCCCCTTGTTGGAAGCAGGGATTCGTCTCCCAGATGATGCTCATCCAACCTCCATTACCTGCTTTCGAAGTACCAGCAGTTTTCACACATCCCTCTCGCCGGTCGGTTTGTGTCGTCTTCAAGGCAGTACATGCTTCTGAACTCAAACCGCGTCCTGAAGTACTGACTCGTCTGAGTGGGAACCAGCACAGAACACTAGGTCGAGGAGTTTGGCTGCACCTCCAGCTGAAAGCACATGTGCAGATACTCTACTTCTAACCAATTAGGGTTATCTAGCTGCTAGGATAACGATGCTAACAAAGTCTCTCTTGTTGCTGTTGTTGTCAAACTGTTGTTTGGATATATGTGCTTGCAAAACCCTGGATGAAGTTGTCTTTGTGGTGTTTTAATCTTGGCGATGACCCCTTTACAAACACATGTATTATAGTACTTTGAAGTAATTATGCAAATGTAATATTGCTTGAATTTAATCCTGATCTGACTTTGATTTCTTAAGCTCAATCAAGGCTATTTTTCTCTTTGTGTAAGGTGCCTGGAGAATTGCTGACCTGCATAATAACTGATTTTTATCGAGTGGTTTATCTGCTTAGACTCACTAGGGAAATACCGCGTCACAGCATAAAAATTTTTCAACCAATTTCTAGCTTTTGCTCAAGGTAAAATATTTGGTTTCAGACAGAATACGGTATAAATATGTTGGGTCTGATTTCATGGCACAGGCTACGGTTTCCTGATTGTGGTTCTCCACTTTTAACCCTTAGAGCGCTAAATGCGACTATTGTTAGTCAATGATGTAAGATACCAAAATCAAAGCTCTTGAAAACCTATCATGTGGCGAATTGTTTAAAAGAGCTCCTGCAAGGGAGCTCTTTTAAACAAGTTGCCATATGATAGGTTTTCAACAGCACAAGATAGTTACATTTATATTTTTAACATTTCAGCACTCGAAGGGTTAAGAGCAGACTTGCCACTATGCATTATTCAGGCTTACAGGCTGGATTAATAACATTTATTACTATAAGGTCGACATCAGGATCCCATTTTTCCTCATTACCCTATATTTATTTGAGCTATGAAGTGCATGACATTTCCCGTTTATGCCAGCATTGGGTTCGGCAGTGCGCCCGCTATCAATTACAGACAATGCTTGCAGTGCAACTCTCAGAACTGAAAAAGATGACTGACGCCCAACAATATTTTTTACAAAGCTTTCCTTAAACCAGTTTTACAGAGTCGGTAATCGAGACAATGATTCAGAAGAATTTGGGACATTCTGTATCATTTAGAATAAGTTTAAGTGAAGTTGAGCTAAGTCTCCTGGAGAGGTTTAGTTCAATGAATTGGTGCATTTTAAATTTGCAGATACCCCCAGTTGAGGTTAATCAGGACTGAAAATGTTGAAGCCATGCAGGTGGTTGAGGAAGCTGGGGGTTTGCCTAGAACAACCCAATCCGTAAAAATGGCCCCGGATCACACTCACTCCAGTGATGTAGACTGTAAAATACATTTGCTGTGCTGCTATGGTCACTGTCTGCTTGACATGCCTTGACTGATGCAGTTCCAGTCATCCTTTCCCCTGTTACCGTAGCATTGCTTGAATAGGTGTTTCTGTGCCTTCAAATTTAAGCAGAATTGGCTGTTAGTTGTTCTGTGCTTTTCTGCTTTTGTTGAAAAATATAACGGCTTGTTCAAAAAATGCAAAGCTGCCTGAACTGTAGCCTTTTGTGAAGGGCTTGCATCCCAAGTTTTATTTTGCCTACTAGTGCTGATATATCTCCAATGCATTACAGCTATTTATATTGAGGCTGCCTTCTGTTAAACGTTTGGTGTGAAATATCTATATGAATACCTTCTATTACAGAACTTGTATAGTCCAACGTAAAAAAATGGCGACAAAAATGTATTCTGTTCTTGATTATTCCTAGTCAATTCATAGACTTGATCACTGATTGAACAGAATAGTGGTCCTTAGAACTTAGAATTCTATTCTTTCAGTCTGCTTTTTCTTGTCACTTATGGACAATTACTTTCGGAAAGGAAAGCCGAAATTGTGTACATAGATATGCGAACTTCTTCAACCAAAAAACAGTGGTGCGAAGCAAGCGTGACTGCTGCATCGAAGTTTGTCATGGGTATTGAAGGAGCTCTCCCCTACAGGCAGAGACTGATGGGCAGAGCACTTTACCAGTTCAGTTTTTCACAAGCATATATTTTGCGAACAAATGAAAGAAGCAGTGTTCTGTACATATTTTTCTCATTTGAATCATGTTTGTTTGCTTTCTTGGTATATTTGAGAACTACAGTTTTATTAGTGTATGTCAACATTTGGAGATTCATATCGCCCGTTTCCACAAACAGTTGGCATTTCCCCGACCCCTCTTGTCATATCATTTCAATGTAGTAGCATAGTAGTGCCTTTTTATTTTAGAGAATGCAGCTGTTTTGGAGCAGTCATGGTTCATGTGCGCTCATAAAATGGCACTGTGGTAAATACATTAAACATTCTTGTTTTTAAAAGGTTTTCAGTATTTTTGATTTAAAATTGGCTTGGCACTTGCTATAATCCTTTACAGCTTCTGCACTTTGACCTTTCAAGTTAAGCTACACAGAATGTGTGCTGGTGTCACTGTAAAAGCAAAAACAAATGTATTTGTTCCTGTGGGTTTGAGGTCATTTGTGGTAGGCTTTGTGGTTTTACTTGGTGAGCTTTTGTGGAGTTGCCGTTCAAATTGCCCGTATGCATTACTTGGAAGAAGAAGTATTGTGTAATATTGTATATATCCTGTATGCCTCTTTATCCCATATGGTTCAACTTAAACAAAAATTGATTTTTGGAAAAATGGATTGAAAAACCCTTGTATGTACAGCACTGTTTGTGCACATTGTGATTTGTCTTTTATTTCTTCTGTGATGCTTTCTCTTTCGAGCCAATGTCCTTAAAATACTTCTTTACTTATTTTGCTTGTATAGTTTGAGTTCTTCATTGAAACTAGTCACTCTGAACTTTCAGATTTGAAGGTATGTTTGGTCGTCATTTCTCAAAAGGTTGGGAAATTGCGATGCAGTAGCTTTGAAAACCAAAACGAGTTATAGCGGCAGCTTTGAAATGCGCTAACGGAGATTAAATTATTTCGCGCGTTAGAAGTTGAGTTTGCCTCCTGTAAACTATTTTGATTTGGTGGTAATAATGGATAATCGACATGGTTTCTTAAATCTGTTCCGTTCTAAACTTATTTGTTTTCTAAACCTTTATTTTCTCAGTTCCTAAAATTATAATAAATAAATGTACACATTTACTTTGAACTTGTGTCTTTTAACTGTCCTAGTGAAAGTATGATAGTTGAGAACAAGCAGTGCCTGGCACATTACACTCCATCTGGTTTTTCAGTGACCTGGACCCAATTAGGTCGAAAATTTAATTGGGTGATCCTTGGAGCATTGCTCACCTTTTCTGAAAATTTGATGTAATTTGACAAAATCATTTTTGCACTAGACTGCTGACAAACACAAACTGGTGAATCAGTCTCATCGACTGAGAGCTTGCTCAAATTTTGTTTAGGAGAATGAAAATCATAACTAGAAAATTGACTACTGTATTTTAGAGGGCAGATTTCATGTCAGTATGACCATTTTTGTGGAAGTTATTATTGAAAATTGGTTTCCTGTTTTCCGTAACCTTGACCTTTGCCTCCAGGCAAGTTGCTTGCCAGTTTAAGCCATGATCAATGCCTGTCTGTCACCCAGTTTACATGGAAGTATCTCCTGAATTGTGGCTTTCATAAACTTTTATAGAAATCACTGAATTTTTCATCACTATGATGAGAAAATTACTTTGTTATGGAAGCTGAAAGTGAATGAACGGATTTCCAACATATTTTATGGACATAAAGATATCTCTGATAAAGTATCATGTATCAGATTTGAAGACAATCTGATAATAATTGACACTTTTATGGAAATTCGGAGGTTCTTGTCTGACTTGCCCAAGTTGAGTTTCAAGTCATTTGTGCTAGTCTGAGGGAAGTTATTAAAGTAAAACAATTTTGAACTTAATTTTTGGCCTATCTCTGTTAAACTTTGACCCACTTTCACAAAATCCTGAAGTTTCTGTTCTGGACCACGGCCCACTTGTGTGTGAAGTTTAGTGCGGATTGGTATTGAACTGAAAGCAACAGAGCTTTCGCAAGCAAACTACTGACCAACATGGGTGTTGAAATTGAAAATCTCGGCAAGCGACAAACAAATGCTCCCAGAAACGGTACCCCTTCGCCTTCGAGTGGGGTAGCAAAGGAAGTTCCTGATGTCTTAAGACCAGGTAAGACTGAGAAGAATTCATGCTTTTAACATCCGAATTTAAACTCTGAGCTCAAGTGGTTACATATACAGTGCCTGACAAAAGTCTTGTCGCATAAGGACATAGTAACTAAAAATAGCATATAACTTTATTTCTAACCAATCAATTGTTACAATAAATGGTCCATTTTAATGTCAAGGGCTTTCACATTAATAATTTGGTGCAAAATGAAACCGTCAAAAAGTGTTCTGATGTTCACAGCTTGGCTAAGCCCATAACATCTGTTTTTGCTAGGACAAAAGTCTTGTCGTCTCTTCAGATGATGCAACAAATCGCAGATTAGAGTTTAACCTATGACAAATACTGTTATTAACACATTCCCAGATGTGTATAGAAATAACCCCAGCACACCAGACTTTCACATGAGGTGCGACTAGACCTCTGACAACATACCAAAGATTCAACCACAGACCAAAGTGCTGATCATCAAGAGCCTGAAGACTGAGTCTGCTGCTGAGGTGGCAGACATCTTTAATGTATCCAAATGTCATGTGGAGGGGATGAGAAAAAGATTTGAAGAAACTGGTGACGTTCATGGCAAGCGCAGGTCAGACAGACCCCGGTATGACAACTGTTTGAAAGAGCCGTTTGTTGCTTCAACTGTACAAGGCTAGCCCTTCTTCAACTACAGCGAAGCTACATGAGGAAATGTCACCAAAAATCCCGGTATCTACAGGAAGAGTTTGTCAAATTCTCTCTCAAAGTGGTTTTCATAGCCAAATTAGTACACAGAAGTCTGCATTAAACAGAAAACAAAAAACCTGCATTGCATTTGCCAAGGCCCACAGCTCAGGAAAGGATTGATACTGGAAAAGTGGCTGAAAGTTTATTTTTCTGGTGAATCATCCATTGAACTGCATGCCAGTCGCCGTACAAGACCTGTTGGAACCCTCAGGGACCCAAGATTCTCCCAGAAAACAATCATGTTTGGTGGAGGAAAAATCATGGTTTGTTGTTACATCCAGTATGGGGGTGTGAGAAAGATCTGCAGAGTGGATGGCAACATTAACAGCCTGAAATATCAAGAAGTTCTTGCTGCCCTACTTATACTGCTGCTCCTTCTCATTCTTCTGCCTCCATGTCACAGTTCCTGAAAGCGAAGAAGGTGAAGGTACTCCAGGATTGACCGACCCAGTCACCTGACATGAACATTATTGAGCATTTCAGGGGTAAGATGAAGGAGGAGGCTTGGAAGATGAAACCATAGAATCTTGATGAACTCTGGGAGTCCTGCAAGACTGCTTTCTATGCCATTCCAGATGATTTCATCATCAAGTTATCTCAGTCATTGCCAAGACGTATGGATGCAGTCCTCCAAGCTCATGGGAGTCATACGCAATATTAATTCTTTTTTCCAAGGCACCATGGCTTTATGTTCTGGTATTATAGTGGCATATTTGTGTATTCAAAATAAAGTGTATGTATAATTTCCACATTTTTTTTCAATGCGACAAGACTTTTGTCCAAGCAAAATCTGACCTTTCTGTACAAATTAAATTATAAAACTCAAATCAATGACACAAAACTCTATTTTGGTATATTTCGCATAATCTAGAGGGCTTTGCCTTTCATATAAGCCATTTTTGATTCCAATTGATCAACTACAAGTCAGGTTATTATTTGTTGTTCCTACAACTTGGATAAGTGACAAGACTTTTGTCAGGCACTGTACAGTGGGGTCTGGAGTTATTGTTACACCTGGCGGGAAATGCAGTATAAATACTACATGAAAATCCATCCATCCATTCTATACCCGCTTCTTCCTCTGTAGGGTCGTGGGGACAGCTGGAGCCTATCCCAGCTGACTATAAGCGAAGGCAGGGATCCACCCTGGACAGCTCGCCAATCCATCTCGGGGTGCAGACGCCATTTACTCTCACACCCACACCTACGGGCAATTTAGTGTCTTCAGTTAGCCTGATGTGTTTGTCTTCAGACTGTGAGAGGAAACTGGAGTACCTATTGGAAACCCAGGCAAATACTGGGAGAACATGCAAACTCTACACAGGAAGGGCCCCATGCCGGATCCGAACCCAAGACCTTGCTGCGAGGCGGCAGTGCTAACCACTGCGCCATCATGCCGCCCTCTATTTAAAAATAGTAATAAGAATTATAACATAATAGAGAGCAACTGTTTTGCCATCTTGGAATTTTTAGTAAATGTTCTATTGTTCCAACCAAAATCACGTCATGAATTCACCAAAATTAAGGTTTCATGATTATATGAAACCATTTGCAATCCTACCTAAGAACCTGTGATTATGGAGGCGTCTTATGGTGCTTTTTTGAAACCTGGCGACTCTATTCTTTCACTGTGATTCTTTAATTGTGTGAAGCGCAAGGCTAAATACCACTTCTCAAAGCACGTGATCTCTGACACTGTTGTCACAGCCACAGATGCGATTTAATCTTTATTATGCAAAGCCAAAGCCACACATCCAAGGCTGTTCATCTAACGCCGTCAAGTGTTCTGCCATTGGTGTCACCTGAGATGAACAGTTGCCCAGTGGAAGAGTATTTTATGGTTCAATGAGTCAATATTGCCAGTGTTAAAAATCCAGTCACCTTGTTTTGCGGACCATGGACAAAAAGGACGACCTTAAGCTCTTGTCGGAGTCGGGTCCAAAACCCAGCATCCGTCATGGTATGCGGGTTTGTCTGTGCATATGGTGTGAGTGACAAGCCAATTTGCCAGGGCACTATTAACGCAGAAAGATGTGTAAAAATTTTAGAGGAACATGTGCTGCCATCTTAACGTTGTCTGTTCCAGAGACATCCTTGCATTTATGAGCAGGACAATGCCAAACCAAATTCTGCATGGATTAACAGCACGTGGCTGTGTAACCCGAGTTTATGGGTGCTAGATGTCCTGCTTGCAGTTCTGCGCTGTCTCCGCATGAGAAAGGCAAATTATTAAATAAAGCATATACAACAGCAAAGGCCCCAGACAACTGTACAACTGGAAACCTCCATAATGGAGGTATGGAGGGAAATACAGTTTGCCGTACTTGACCAACTGATGTCTTCAGTGCCCTGATGCTTAACGAGTGTGGTGAAAAGACATGCTGACGTTACTCAGTGGTTAACAGTCAACTGTGACAATTTTTTTGGACTCTGTTTTAGTCATCACATTTTAATGCTTACTGTAAGAAATTAAATTCACACATTAGAATGTCAAAAGTGTGGTTACACTGTTTTCAAAATAGAGAGTAAATGGACTTTTCAAATCAGTCCTTTTTGATTTTGTTCGCATTATGGATGATGAGCCCACTTTTACAGAAATGGGGTTGTGTTAAATCTTTTCTGGATTAACTATGAAAAAAGTATTTACTATTCCATGGATCTTGTCTGCATTACCACATTATTCAAGGTCTACAACAATCTGGTTCCTTAGAAATGCCAGGTCTTTTGTTTTTTTCATAGCGCTGGGTGACAAAGACATTTCGCATGCGTGTTTTCGCATTTTTATACATGAGTGAAATTGGTAATGATGTAATGACACAATTTAGTTCTAGAAACATAGATTAGCTTCAGGTGTGCCATTGTGAAACACTAATGTGGAGAAGACTGATTTATTTAATGGCAAAATATTTGGTTTATACCACCAAAGCATTTATAAAGTACAGTATTTCTCACATGTTGGAATTTTGAGTAAATCTTTCACGTTTTTTTTTTTTTTTTTTTTTTTTTAATTATTATTTTTTGGTAGTACTTCTTGTGCATTTCCAGTTTGGAAATTATAGTGGAGCACACTGTATCGAGGTCTTGTGCTCGTGCAACATATAACCTCTAGATGGCAGTGTCCTGTTGTAATTGGCAAAAGAGGATTTCACTTGAATTTTGGCGTCTTAAAAAAGTAAGATACTGCGGACAAATTGTTTAATACTGGTCCTTTTGAAGTTTCTCCAGCAGCTCTGTTATTTTGAGGGACACACAATTCAAGTATACATACGTTGTTTGAAAATATTGAAATCCATTTAATTTGCAGCCTCAGCAGATTGTTTAATCATGAAAACTAAGATTGAGACTGACATTAGAGTAGTTGAAACCAACCTATGAACCCCTGAAGGCCTCCATCAGTTCTTCATTTTATTACATAAGCATATTTATTTTTCTCTGACAAAAGCCTTCTACCTCTCTTTTCCACAGCATGTGTTGTTCATGAAATGGGCCTTGTTTGTCAAAATTTAAGGAATTACATATTAGTTTAGTACAGACAGCTAAATGTGCTAAAATCTGAAAAAAAAGGTTGGGCATGAGGACTTCACATTTTAGGTATGGACCTATTTATTTAAATTAATTAAAATATCTTTACTCAATGCAAGATGATTCTGTAGATGGTATTTTTACCTTTGTGTTCTACATTCTGTTGTATTCCCTACTTACACTTCTGTTGGTTATTGTGCAGATGTTTCCGCATCAACGAGGCAGTTACATTTATGGCGGTTTATCTCACATAGGACCTGTCCATAAAATAAAATTACACCCTTTGCTGTGTACTGCGTTAGAATATCCTAAGGCTTTTCGTTCATGCAAACTGGCGTTTGGGAAGATGCAATGCCTTATCCGTTGTTGAGTTTATCTAAATGTATCATGAGTTTATCATGGTTTATCTACTGCTGTTTGGGTACTGGGCTTATAAAGCAATATATTTTGGACTAAATCCATCTCTGTACATGGATAATGTTCAACTACTGTAAAATGTTCGGGAAAAAAAAAATTTTTTTTTTTTTAATTAGAATTTGATCGGCGGGATGAAAAAGACCAAATCATTCAATGTGCCTAAGTGATTGAGAAGGAGTCAACAGATTTTGACCTACATTGACTTCTCAAATCATCGTCGCCACTACGCCACACTTATTTACAATCTATTTTTCATCTTTAATCTCTTAAAACAACAGGCATGAAAGAAAAATAGAAGCAAAGCGAATGGCGCCGTTTACGTGCTCGATAGCGGTTCCCCCATTCGCTTGAGTGATTGCTGACAACTCTACTCGATGTTCCCTACGTAGTCCACAATGGCTGTGGAATGTCGAGGACAAAGTGCACCTCAAGCGGGGCTTGTGGCGCCAGTTTTTAGCGCTATTACGCGCAACGTTGCCGGCTACAGAATTGCTGCCACATCACTCACCTTTCAGTCTCGAGGCAAGAATGATGCCTAACCGTGAAGCCTTGCGTCTACTATTATCTTCGCAGATCAGCGTCTTCACAGGAAAGCCCACGCGCCACGCGGCATTAAGCACGCACACGTGCGTGTTCCCCTCCTATATTTGGTGTTTTATGCTTGTAACAATAGTGCAAACAAAACCAGTTTGAAGCAGCGTAAAGCACGGGCGAAATAAGCGGTTCCAAGCCGTTCAAGAGGTGTTTTAAGATAGTAAAGTTGAACAGTTTTTAACGGTTGCCCACTCTCACAATTAAATAACAGCATTCTAGAAAACCGTCAGAGCATAGGTTTGGTCAAGCCATTTTATCACGTTTGACATTCCAGAAAAAAACGGTGGGTATTTCTGAAATGATCACCATTTGGTAATATATTAAGAATTTCGGAAGAAAATCAATAGAGTGTTTAGGATAGGACTATGTCCATGGCACAACTACACTGTCACAACAAAAATTAGAGCAGTACGCCACTTTATGTTCACAGTTTCTCAAACTGCATGTCATCGGTAAACGTTTGTTGTTGCTTGCCTTCTGCGTCCAGAGTTTGAATAAATAAATACAAAATCATGTATCCCGCTATGCTATAACAACCTAAAAGTCACTGCATTTCCTCAACACATTTTAAACCATCAAATAAAAGCATATTTAAGAATTATGACTTTAATAGGCTGCATTTCTTATTGCAATCATTAATCACGCTTTTCATCTGCTCACAATAAAGGTATTAAAGCACAATGAAATTTTGAATTTGTAAGCTATTAATGGGTATAGCCTCAGTTGCATAATATTTTAATTTCCAACAGTTTCCTTTATCACCATCTCGGCGGCTAAATCGCAGTTACTCAACAACGCGCAGCATTATTGAACAATTTTAAGCCGTAAGAATACAACTGATGTGTAGTAATAGCCCAGGTACATAATCGGCATCTTTTTTAATCAAAAGTATTCGGAAGAAATATAGGCTCTGTGTCTTCGCTCTTGCTCAAACACTTCATTGTCGACACTTCCTGCAGGGTGGATGGAGGACATCCTCCATTCACGTAGTGGAGATAAAGAAAGGTGAAACTTGGATACCAAGGAACCAATCAGCGACCTGTAATTTGTCTAAGGGGCCATTAAAACCAGTGGCAGCGATAAAGAGAGGGACCGAGCCACCGTATCCGCATTTTAGTCCGTCTCTACAGAGCATGTCATGTGCAATGGTTTTATTTTAGACTACTTAAAACTATTCAACATTTCTTTATTTTTTTTAGGGGAAATAGGACTAAATCTGATTCTAATGTTGCATCATATATTTCCCTGACGACCGAGCAGTCTACTTTTTAGAGACCTCCGCCGTATACACTTGTTGCTGAGAGCCGCATCCCCGGCGGAGCTCGGGAAGAAGAGAATATCCAAGGACTCCGCTCCTGCAACAGGTAGGGATACAAGTGCATCGGTGCAGATTTCTGAAGACCGACGTGAACGAGGTTAAATGCCGAATTTAGGAGAAAAAAATATATGTCTTTCAGTTAATTTGTTGCTCTATTATTTTGAAATTTCATGACTATGAAGGAAGATAATTTCATTTCGGTTGGTAAATTCTTGATAATTCGTCAAGCGTTTGGCTCAGTGTGGCCACGATCATATGATGTCCTGAATAGGCAAGATATTTTAATGTTAAATTGACTGCTGGAGCTAATCGATGTGGTTTAAGTAATACACACTTTTTCTGCTTGCGACTGCTGGCGATAAAAATACTTACATCAATGAGTGTGTCGGTGATAAAGGTAATGTGGGAGGCATATTAGGGCAATAGTTAGCACTGTTGTCTCCCCATCTCCGAAGTATACGCTCAGTAGGAACACTCCTACCAGCGCACCTGACTAAGGCACTGGCTTTTGTACTGGACCTGGTCTCCGTGCGCTGCACTACGGCTGTCTGCTGCTTCTAAGTGACTAAGATGGATCAAATGCTCATAAATTACCCTGCAGAGATCAATAAAAGCATATCAATCTAAATGATATTTTGTGATTAATGAGTTGATATCTCTAATCTTTGTTTTTCAGGGAGTACAAGATAACCTCATCGAACAGAATCAGCCATTTGTCAATAATGCCCGTACTAACGTGTCCTGAGATCGCCATCAAGTTTAAGGAGAAGTGGATGCTGCTACATCCTGAGGACCAGGACAATATCAACGGCTCAGTGCATTTGGATGATAGCCTAACCAGCCTCCAATGGCTGCAGGACTTCTCCATCCTTAGCGCTAACCTTGAAAGACCTCCTAGTTCCAATTACCTCCCGCAGCCCTTTCATCACAAACATTTGCACCCACGAGGCACAGACTCGCCCGCGAGCCCGCCCGCAGGGGACACGGCGGCAACAGGTATGCCTCAGTGCCTGGGAAACCCCGTAACTTCCAGTAGTACCTCTGCCAACACAGGTGGTACCAGTCACCTGCATCCACATGCCGTAAACTATATGCACCACCGACAGATTGCAGCGCCCAGTCATCCATCGGAGGAGATTGACTATAAGACAAATCATCATGTGAAACCGCCGTATTCTTACGCAACTCTTATCTGTATGGCTATGCAAGCAAGCAAGCAAACCAAAATCACCCTGTCCGCCATCTACAACTGGATCACAGAAAACTTCTGTTACTACCGGCACGCAGAGCCCAGTTGGCAGGTACGTGACTCAGCTTGCTTTATTATTTATGAGGGATACGATTGAGGGAGGGTGAAGTCGCATATTCTAACTGCGCCGTTGTTTCTGAATTGATTGACTTAAGGTTGATGATGGGCTTCTGAAATGTTGATTGGAAGTGAGGCCAATAGTAGAGAAAAAAAACAATATTTTTTTCATGCTGTGTAGGTGTGCGATGGTTCCTTTGGGTTAGATAGCTAATGACTGTCTATTAAAAATGCACGAGCTGATTCTGCTGGCCATGGTGCGCGTTTAACAGATGCTCGCCAAGTTACACATTACACCCGTCCCCCGGAGATTCATAGTTTGTAAAAGGTGCACATTCTCTTTGCGCAGAGAGCTGCGCCGTTATTCTGTTTTTAAAGTGGCCTACACTAAAACTTAACATTGATATTAGCAGTATAGCCGTATTGTTTGTGCAGTACTGGTACGACGGTATTGGATATTTTGCTCTTGATATTAGTGGCCTTCTCGAATTATTGTGCTATGCATTCTGTATTCACTGTAGCATTACAGTTACCACAAAATTACTTTTGTGCAATATGTGCAATAAGCGAGTTGAATACAAATACTCTTCCACCTTGATGATGGATCTCTGAGGGCAGGCATCAGAAACAACATCTCTCAGAATTCGTATATTATTGTGCAAAGGCCAGAACTTATGTGGCTTCAGTGTATAACTTAAATTATAGCATTATATTCTGCTCAACAGTGTCTTTCATAAGCTATTTGTTTGCATCTACTTATATAGCAGTTCTGTGAAATTTGCATTCTTGTGATGAACAAACCATTTAAGGGAACAGGAAAAAGTCCCCTTCATATGCATTTCAAAGGCTATCAAATCCATTATACTGCACCTTAGAAAGCCATCAGAGTAATTTTCTTATGAGAACTTTTTTTCCTTTGGCTGTTAAAACATCCTTCTGATTCTTGGGTGAGGCATGAATTACATGAACAAACAAAGACAGGGGAAAACTGTTACCTCTATCCGTCCACTTACAGGACCCTCTTTCAAAAGGTCCGTTTGTGTCAGAATACACAAGTGTCTGCACCTTACTGCCTTTCCATAGGGACACTGTTAATGAGAAGTTCTTCAGCGATGTGCCTGTCAGCAAAGCACAATGGATAACATTTAAAATTCTCAAAGCATCATTACTAGATGGCCTAATTAGGAGTGTTTTCTTTGGGGTTATTTCACGCATTCAGGATACATCCTCTCCCTGTGTAGTCACACAATACATCTGTGGCAAATGAAATCCACTTTATGATATTCACAGACTAGAAAGAAGGGGCGGTCTTAATGATAATTCCAGTTTAATGATCTATCCATCTTAAATTGTTCTGGTATCAAGCCATTATGTGTCTAATGCCAGAATATTTTGACTAAGACAATCTGCACCTGAGCTGGACTCTGTTACACAACATTTCCTTTTATATGTGAATTTCTGTCTGCTAACCCCTCTAAGTGGCAGCAGAAGCCTTTGCAGCTTGGGGAAGCATTATGGTGATGACATGAGAGAGCATGGGCTGGTGAAGAGATAATCTGGATGTCAGTGATAGATCATGTACCTGTTGATGGATTTGCACAATTAATAGTGCCAATAAGGCTCACAGACAACCTTGCAGATATGGCAGTGTTGTTTACGTATTGCTATCAGAGAAAAATATCACCTCCCTTTTTTTTTTTTTTGTAGCGAAGCGTTATTAGTTATTCTTACAGAATACTCAAAAGTGATGAGCATTTTCGGGCGGAGATTACAGTCCTAACCACTCATTAAGAAAGAGAAGAATACATTCCCATACAAGTACAATGTAGCTCTCTGTAGCGGGGCTTTATAAGCAGTTCAAGGTTGCTGGAGAGTTTACAAATGGGTGAAATTCTTTTTTTTCATGAATTTGTAGTGATTTGTGGTATAAGATATGTGCTATAGACACTCTTTCCCAATAAAACTTTTATTATTAACTTTGAATGAATTTTCAGTGTGTCTTTACCTTCAGAGCAATAATTAGTGTTTTCTGCTTGCCCTATCTTTTCAGAACTCCATCCGCCACAACCTCTCTCTCAACAAGTGCTTCATGAAGGTTCCCAGGCAGAAGGACGAACCAGGCAAAGGAGGCTTTTGGCAGATTGATCCACAGTATGCAGACATGTTTGTCAATGGCGTCTTCAAGCGTAGGCGGATGCCCGCTACTCACTTCAATACCCAGAGGCAAAGCAAGATGTCCCCCAATCCGGAATCCTCCCACAGTTCTAGTGCCCATGGCTTCCAAAATGGCCTCCAGCATGGACACTACCAGACTCCCATGCAGCCTCACCAGAAGGCAGGATTGAGCAACAAACGTAAACAGCCCGCCCCCAAGAGGAATGCAAAGTTAGCCAGGGGCTCCAAGTCACCACTACTGGCAGCTGAGGTGAAAACCGAGACTGAGGCGCTGAAGGGAGATTTTGACTGGGCTTCAGTGTTCGACGACGTTTTCAATGGCAGCGGCAGCAACTTCGAGGACTTGGACATCAACGCCGCTTTGAGCTCCCTCGGCTGCGAGCTGGACATGTCGCTACAGGGCCGACACCCCGCAGGTATGGGGAAGTGGTGCAGCAACGGACCAGAGCCGGCGTGCAGCTATATGGAAATGGGTGGCTCCATGGGCGACCCACAGCTGCAGCAACCTCTGGCGCATCCGCAGCAGTTTGAAGAGCTGGCCATGTTCTCTGATCATCAGCGACATCCCTGGGAGGAGCTGAAGGAGGAGGCTCATGCCATCCCTATTGCCATGGACCACAGCTTCAACTTTTGTGAAGGCTTCTTTACTGAGATGCAGCCGTGGGAGAGGGTGGAGTCTTACATGTGACTCTCCGCCCTACTCTCCCTGGCCCCTCCCCTCCATCTTCCCTGTCGCAGAACGCTTAAAACATGCACTCCCTCTGCTGGTTGGAAGACCCTCAGACTACTGTTTTGCTACATTAGCATCATAAATTTTTACTACATATCGAACATTTTTTTGGGGGGGGCTTGTATTTACACGGAATCCATTTTTATATGTTATCGATTGTCCCTCGTTTTGGGCTGAAGGAATGAATGTAATTTAAAAAAAGGTACAATTATTGTGTATGGACAATAATGGATAGTCAGATATAGAGTAGTGTTTTTCAATAATATTATGTACAGCTGATATGTTCATTTATATATGTCTATGAAAGATATGTACATTGAAGTCATTTATAAATTAGTGGATAGAGGCCACACATTAGTAGCACAAATTATATTTCAAAATAGTCAAATCATTAGAGTTGGGAGGGAATCTCAAAAAGCCTTGCAGGTACTTAGTCTGTTTTTAAAATGGAATTCCCATGCACACGCACTTTGAAAGACAACAGCTGTGCTTTTGGAGGTAGAGTTGGATCTCACGACCCCTATGCGTGCAAACAAACGGGGCCTAGTGATTAGACAGCATAGCGTCATTTAGTCTTTTTCTTTAGAGTCACTCTGTCATTTGAAGATTCAACAAATGGGGATCATTGAAGAAACCGGCAATGCAATACATGTCAGATACTGACTGTTATAAGGCTCTCAGTTTTTCATAATGAACAATTCCAAAATGCTACTTTAACATACTTGAATAATAATTATCATCATCCATGACTGCATATGAATCCTTTGTATCTCTGATTCTCTATCTTTAAATAATTTGGGAAGGGTCTGATTTTGCATCAGCCAAACATATGGTGGAGGAGACCTATCATTGTATGAGCCATTTGAACATGATGCAAAGCTGAGTCCGTTCACAACCAATTTCCTGTTTTGTCATTTGTCTGTCTTCATGACGTCCTGAGCGGTGTATCATCTTTCTTATAATGGATTAAAACATTCTCTATGGCAGTTTGTCCTCAGCCCTTTTTTCTGGGACGAGCAAACCATGGAAGCGTCATCTGCTACCCTCGGAGTCATCCGTAAGCCAAACTACGAACTGGGAACCCTAGCAAATTATCAGAAACAATTCATTGGTAAATTTGGGAAAGTTCTGGTACAATACTGTGGATTTTCAATGCATCTGATTATATTCCGTAAGAGCAGATTACTTGTTATGGAGCTCACTGTTCTTATCTGCACACTGCTATCGGAATCATAAAATTTTGGTATTGTTTTTGGGTTCAACATCCATCTAGAGGTTCTATGAAGAGTGATTCCAGCTTGATTGTCACTGTAATGTTTCCATTTGCAAAACAGTCACAAAAAATTGTAAAGGTGTTGACTACAACTGGAATTCCATTACTGGAAAACAGACTTCACCTAAACGTTGGCCTGTGGAAGAAAAAACTGAAAAACTGTATGAATGGAAAAAGTGAAAAATAAATTTAGTGGCTATGTCATTCTGAGAATCAGTTTCCTTGTGTCACTATGAAGAATGAATACAATTGTTTTTTATGTTTATGCAAGTGATATGAAATTCCTCAATTAAATAAATATTGTGGATTATAGAATTATTCCCCTCCAGTTTATTGATAATAAAATCATTTATAAGTGAAAGTTATCCATGGTGTTGTTGAACAGCGAGAAATGCTGAGTATATTGGTGCTATTAACTGGGATCAAGTTTTCAGCTAATTTTACCAAAATATATACAGGATGCATGAGAAAGGATGATATAATTTAAGGTTGAATCTGCAGAAAGTATGACGAGGTGTGAGGATAAAGTAGAATCCAACTGCCAGGTCTTGGGGTAAACCAGCAGAAGTGTCAAATTTCTAAAGCAATGCACCACGTTGAGCAGGTTTGATAGTCATGGTCAGGTGACCTCAGGCTTTCTTAGCTTGCTCAGGTCAAGTGGTAATGGGTGTAGTGTCCATTCAGGTCTCATCACGGTGATAAATGCTGACTTGTCATTGAAATAAGATGTTAACCATTTCAGATATTTCATGGACTTCGGCTCCCGCCTCCCAGATCATAAGGAAACACACCCTTATTGCTGTCCACTACGCTCCTCTGGACTTCCCAGTGGAGGGCTGGGCTGGTAGAGCTAAGGTCGGTGATGTGGTTGAAGAATTTAAAATAATTAATTATGTAATCCAACTATTAGCCCCCCTCCCCCAAGACCTTGCTGCTTTTATTGTCAATGTTTCACATTTTCCAACTCAATATTTTAAAGCAGAAATGCCCAGTTTGTAGAGAAATCCAACAAAACAAAGGGCACTGAAATGAAATGATCATTTCTCTGTTTTGCCAAAAGTGCAGGGAGGAATCACTGAATTCATGTAAACCCAGCTTTTATTCATTGGGCAGTTCATTTTCCAGTGCACCTGTCACCCCAAATAGATATCACATCTTGGAGAAGTCACTTTCGGAGATAAACAAGTAAAATAATTATGGAGTTTTTGCGTTTTTAGCTTTAAAAACTGCACGCTTTCATTCCACTGTTTACAGACACTCATCAATGATAATTTTCAATAACATTTTGTTTATTTATGTACAAGTTTGGATCTTGCACTTATATCGGTAAGCAAGTTGACAAGTTCATGCAAGGAAAAAAAGTAGAACATAATGCTGGAATAAATGAAATGCACAGCACTTCCTGGATATGGTCAATCACTAATTAATTCTGAAAATGAGATGTTTCAGTTTTCTTCAAGTCGGCATTTCTCTAATCCGTGCGGTTTTGAACCCTCGTAAAGATGAAAGTTTTTTTGTTTAACAAAGGAAAGATAAATATGCCTTGGTCATGCCTGAGCTTGTTCGACTACATGAAATTACAACAGCCATTGGTCAAACAAGTTTACTACAGTCTGGTTTCAATCCAACCTGCTACTCTTGTAATCTTCAACCTGCAATTGAAGTGGGCTAGGGAAGATATTCTGCAGAGTGTCAGGAGGAAGTGGTAGGACAGGCCTAGACATGCCAAGGGGCATTGTTCTTTTTACTAGAGCCACACATCAGCAGGATGCAGCCAGAAAAACTTTGGGTCAGCCAGCCATGAGAGTGGAAATAAAAGGAGGCGTGTCAGTGCCAAGCAGAAATCCGAGTACTTGAAACGCATATATCGGTTGGTGTAAAATTACCCAACATTCTATTCTCCGACAGTGTCAATGCAGTCCAAACAAGGAACGCGTATTTGAATGCATGAATGATTTCATTTAATGTTTCCTCTGGTGATGTCACTTAACCGCAGTTGTGCTGCGGTGAATGTTGTAAGTGATTTTATATTGGCATTGAACCTGCAAAAAACGTTTGAGGGGCCAAACACGGTCAGCTGTCTATTGGCTGAGAGTCACTATGCGACAACATGGCACCCATAGATTTTGAAGGTATTAAGTTCAATATGTTCAGATTTTAAGCCAAATAGTTAAATCGTGTGGGAGCAATGGATGATTGCTTATTTTTTCAGATTTCTCAAAATGGTAGCCGTAGAAAGCAAGAGGGGTCAATTAAGTCATCATAATTACTGTACTATGACATCTTGTGTCAACCAGGAAAGATTTTGGTCAATGGCCAGGTAGTTGTTGAGATATGGCCAATTTTATATTTTTGTTAATTAGACCGCCACCTAGAATTCAACTGTCACCAATTTTTCTGGAGCACCACAAAACTAGGTATTTGAAACATGTCATAGCATTGCTGTAAATAAGACAAAGGGGTGTCTAGTTATGATCTGACTTCCAGTTTTGGTATACCTGCTATCAAATTTGTTGCTAAATTTTGGGCACGGCGTGCAAAATGTCTTAAAGCTAAGAGATTACCTTTATGGGGCATAGTCTCAAGGTAAGCTCTGCCTATTTTGGTGCAGATTGATTAAGATTTGTTGGTGGAGAAGCAAAAAAACAGGTACATTTCAAAATTATTGGGACAGACAGTTTTCAGTGTACAAAATTTCCCTTTTTTTACCACATCTCTATGGGTTTTCAACTTCCCATAGACTTCCATTGTGGAAGAAAGGCATTAAGAAAACTAACAAAAACAATGGGAGGCTTCCCTGGTTTGGTGCTTAGCCCCTAATTAGCGCACGGCAATTCGGTGTGTTTTTGCTTCTGGATCCTGAATACATAATTCTGGCTGGGCTGTTATCTCCATGTAAAATAAATAAATAAATAAACAAAAAGAAGCTTGACAAATCGGCTCAAGAACTCAATAATTTTCTCTTTTGCATAAAAAGAAACATAATTCTCTTTTTTACCAATAGCAATGGTTTCACACCAAAAAAATCCCTATTTAATTGAAAAAGAATCAAAGAAGAAGAAAGAGGATTACTCAGTGATATTGGCTCTATTTTCCATTGACAGGAGGTCAGAGGTAAAGATCCTGAGGAATTCTGGGAATATTTCAAATTCTACCGGACAGCAGGGGGTAAGTATGGGTGTGTTGTATTTCATGTCAAAATTCAGGTAAATTGGACCATTTCATTTGTCAGACGATCCATATTACAGGCCTACCCAAGAAAACAGTCAAGCTATAACAAAAGTTTGACAGATGTCTACCTTTTTCAAAGAACAAGCAACACATAATTGAAAACTCATTTGGTTCGTCTCTGGGTTTGTTACAGGCTGTGCGATTTTTTTGAATTTGGTTCTGGTGAAAATGAATCGCCTTCAAAGTGTTGCGGTGCGAAGTTTAGCTGGAATGTGGCATGTTTTCGATTTTGTGTTGCTGGTTATTTGAAAAAGGTAGACATCTGACGAACCTTTGTTACAGCTTGGCCGTTTTCTTTGGTTGGCCTGTATTATAAGAATCTAAACTTGTGGCATAAAAAAGGGCATTTTCTCGAAAGAAAAAGACTCCATTGTTGCTGTATGGCAAAATGACAGATTTTGTCGAGGTAGACGCCCTGATGCGATGTTTCAATAAATGGATATGTGTCAGTTCGATGACTAGCTGAGGGTTGAAAGCACACGCGTTATGGAGCTCTCTATGGAGAGAGGGCATTAGTGCTGCAAAGATAATGTTATCTGCCTGGAAGCAGAACCACACATTCTATTCACACAAGCTCTGTCGCCAGACCGCCCCGACATGCAGACCTGTCAGTAGGAACAAGGCCGGCTGTCTGGCTTGTCTGACCCCATACTGGTTTATGTCCTCACGGCATGACTGGAGAGGTGCTGATTACAGAGACTGAGTGGGCACACTAGGATGGATCCAAAGGAAACAGACCAGGGGGGAAGCCCGACATTAAGACTCACGCGTGAAGAAATAAAGTAGCTATATGTAGATTGGATCTTCTTGCAATATATTCCTAATCCCTGCTAATATATACGCTGGATGCATATTTTGCAGCTGAGTTTTTAAATAATCTTTCATAAACTGCCGTAATATTCCACAATTTGCTCGATAATAACCATAGAGGATCAAGTGAATCACAGCTATGCTGATTTTTGTTCATCAAGGGGTGGCATCTCTGATTGCAAAAAGCCCAGTCTTAGAAACAGCAAGCAGTGCGTATTAAATATTGGCTGAGCTGACCTCCATTAATGAGATTTTCAATCATCAATACAATTTGTTTTCAGAAGTGAATCTCAGTGATTGCAGTGGGTTTGTAATGAGGATGAAGATAAAATTTTTATCGCCACACTGTAAATATCTGTGCGGTATTATCTAGTATTTTAATAAGTGCGATTCAATAAGGGAATAATTCTTTGGTGCGAATTTAGAATGTCCCTAATATAAAGAAATTTTACACCAATAAAAATATCAAAAAATTAGAGAGAATGCCACGTGCATTCAGTCCAAAGGAATTATAGAGAGCAAACATGGCACAAGCATGAGCCAGATACAAGGTTTTAACGTTTTGTCATAACATTGTACTTTTCATCCAAGCCCCCAAGTGGGTGTTTTCTAGTCCACTAACAGAGCATTGGAGATGTGTCCTTTTTTAAGCCCTCAATCTTCATCGCTTCTCTCTTGAAACAGGACCGAAATCATTTCTCCTGCCAAAACGTACATGGAGGGGGCCCGGTAAGCCCATCTCAAGTGCCCTTTGGGGGGCAGAAACAGCAGGCCTGACCCCAGTACCCTCGACCCATGTGCACAGCCTTTATAACCCGAGAAAGCATTTTCGCTCCTGCTTTCCCCCTCCTGTGTTCTCTTTGTTGTCCTCCCAGCTGTGGTATAATCCCTGATATAAAAAGAAAAATGCTCTGGTGGAAAGCTCAAGCAAACCTTTCGAATAACTATTAGCTTTAAAATTGAATTGAAACAAAGATTATTATTTTTTTCCTCTTTGGTTATGAAGCCTATTTAGGCCCAATTAACAGCTTTCACCCAAAATAAAATGAATAATAAACTGTCTTAACTGTCTAGTCTCCCATCTAAATCTAACTTACTGTAGTTCTTATAGTCGTGCAAGCAAATAGCATTCTCATTATTACCGAGATGCAATATGGCAAATATTCACCATGGTAATGCTGTATAGTATGGCAAGTGGTCACAAGGGTCCGAGGGATATATTTTGGGATATAGGATGGGGGCAATTCATGTTTTATTGAAATGGCCATGTGACCACCAATGTGTTGCCACTAAGAGTTTATGCTGTTTAAACCTAAATAAAAGACTATCCCATAAAATGAAACATATTGATTTAACACAATAGTGGCATGAAGTTTGTGTCAAGCTACCAGTTCACAAAGTTCGTAGGGCTCAGTAGATAAGGTCTATATGTGTGAGGAAACAAATGAAAGCTGTGTTACGCGCAGCAGTGCATGAACCAGGCGCAGATCCACAATAAAGCCTCTTGGGCACTTTAACAATAATATTAGACACAAATGACACAGACAGAAAGAAACAACACAAACAGGCACTGAGAAGAGGAATAATCTGGAACAGACCGACTCAGGCGACAGGTGAACAGGATCAATGGGGAGAGGCAAGCTGTGGTCAGACACAGGTCTGCAGTCAGTACCAGGAAGGCAGTCCAGGGGAGAGCATCCACTCTGAAACTCCAACGCTTGGAGGGACGGCCCAATTTGCCACACTATAGATCTGGATAGCACCGGGAAATACCCCTAAAAAATTATTACTTGTTTTATTTAATTTACCAAAGTCAAAGGGTTGAAAGCTCAAGGCAGAACTGGTTTAGAAAACAACAAAAAGAAACAATCCAGCAGGGAAGGAATGAAGACCAGGAATTTAAATATATGCCACAGTAATAAACAATAGGAAACAGTTGGGAGCAGGAACACAGAGGGAAAGGCAATGCATGAGACAATAATTGAATAATGAGAACTAATAAGGGGAAACAGAAGGAAATAATTGACGAGGACTGCTGGATTGCAGGACAGACAATAACAAAAACTCAGGACATAACAGCTGATGATTAGTACAAAACATTCAACGCATTAATGCTCATCAGTTCGTTCAACTCTTCATTTTCCATAAGGCAGGGACAGTATTCCGCACAATGTAGTATTAAGCACTCTGGTTAAAACAATTCTGTTAATCATCAACCTCACTCTAGTTGTGACTAAAGCACTTATGAAATAGAAGGATGTAAATGAGATTCTCAGCTGACCCTCCTGACACTTTTCAGAAATTCTGATTTGACCTTCCTATTCACTAAGTCGCTCAGAGTTGGAATGCTGATTTTAAATTACCATGAGACTTAAGCTCATGATGAATATGGCATGGTTACAGGGGTCCCTGACTCTAAACTGCCAGTCCTATCCTGTGAGTTCCAAAACACCTTCTTGCATTGTGTGTATGCTGCGACAAGCTGATCTGGTTTTGCTCTTCATAAGCTTACATCATGTTTCTCTCCAAATCCATGACAATATGAGCATTGTTTACATGGTGGCTGTTTAGTATACCAATATTCTAAAACTAGCCTTAAAAAATGACACTGCAACAAATTCAGGTTGCTAAAGAATCCCGATTTAAACAAATCATTTGATAGCTTATCAACAAACTCATGGTCTCATGATTACCCTGTTCATCCAAAAAAGGTGCCCCATTGTGGCATACCAAAAGTGTTGGATAGACTTAAAAGCTCTTCAGATATTTTCAACCCAAAGCCCAACTTTAGTCATACTGACATCCGCAAAGAGCTGCCCTCGGCCCCAAAAATGTTGGAATGGCACCATGTTTGAAGCAGGGCTGAATTTAGCAACTTATGCCAGAAAGACAGCAGGAGGCCTCTTGCACCAGCGGTGACCGCAATACAACTCTGCTCAGCATCGCAGCGCAAACACGATGCTAATGAATATGGGCTCTAAATGGCTGCCAGAGGGAAGATGAAAGATGTACATGAAAAACATCAGCACTGGAAATTCTGCTTTCTATATATCCCACAATCCTGTAGAGAAACAATTATTTCACTAGTGACAGTAATTCCATTTCCACTCAGTCTGTGCATGTCAGAAGAAATCAATATTATTGAAAGAAACTAAAAACATTTGCATAACCACATTACATTAAATATTTCCCAAAAGGGAGAAAATGGTGTGCCCATCACTGTCAACCCTAATCTTCAAATTAATTTGATTTCATCCTCATAAGACACTTAGTAAGCAACAGATGGACATAGAAAGTAAAGAGTAAATTCAGGCGAACAATATTATAGAGCTACGTCAGGCACATGGGAATATAAATACGATACTGAGTTTCATGATTTTTTTCTCTCACTGAAGATTCAAGATTACGAGAAAGAGGCAATAAAATGTAGGTATGCTCATCTATATATTTCTCGCATATGTACTGTAAATAATTTAGGAAAGAAAATCATTGTATTTTACTCAAAAAAGGAGAGCTTTGGGTAAGTATGGAATTAACCCATAACCCTGCCTCTAGGCTAGTACTTATCAAGGACCGGCATACTGGAAAATCGCTTCCAGGGAACGATGTATCGATGATTGGCACACAGGGAAACGAGTGTGGGTCCTCTGTATATCGGCGACCGGCAGGACTAAGGTTGATATTCTTTACTGTGGCTTCCATTTCATAGTGAAACATAAAGGGCATCTGTATTCCCAGAGAATCACATGGTTTAGCATCGAGTTTGCTAAACATAAATGTTAAGTCGGCAATTTTCACATGAATCTATTTGAGGTGCCAAGCATTGCTTTTTTTCTTCAAGATGTTATTCATCACAATAGAATAAATACAGATTATGCGTCCTGGAAGAATAAGGTTTCAAAAGTGGCATTGTTATTCTTATAACTTAAGTATGCTCTTCTTCTCGGTCATGAGATTCTTATTCATTACTGTCTAGAGAATGAAATGGAAAAGGTAAGCAACCCAGAGGGACAGCAACATGGCATGCTAAGCTGTCCCTGAATGCCATGCCTGGGATCTGCTTCTCTAATTGTGAATAGGAGGCATGCAGTCTGGAAAATGGTGGAAGCTGCAAAGTGCATAGCTATTACTGTCAGAAAACAAACCCCGCAAGCTCTTCAATCTCGAAAACAATTCATGTTGTTGGAGTGAATATCATGTCCCTCCCTCTCTGCTCTAATCAATGCGTCCACTGAGAAACACCCATTGACCCCAGACAAAGAAAAGGAAGCCCATTTACATCAGAAAGCATCGTAAAGCTTGTTAGCAAGAAGTCTGTCCAATTCTGAGCCTTTGTTGTGCCCAAATAGGTCTGTTAAGCAGATATTTGTCTTTTGCAGAATGCGATTTGAATTTATTAAAATATTTATTAACATCAAAAGAAAAACTGAATAATTTATCTGATGAAACCATGTCCAAAAATATTGGAAAGGAACCAAAATTTTACTTTTTCATTATGAACAAACAAATACAGTCTTAGTGTCTCCATGTCACGTAAAAAATGATGATATTCTTGTGACCATATTACAGAAGTAAATCAGCACACAAATGATAGTACACGCAAAACAAGACATTTTACAGTTTCTCATAGTTCTCTGTTTAATACGCTTTGATGCATAGCCAGAAAATGTAATTTGGGCAAACAGCTGCCTCTGATTTAGAACGTCATCCCACTAATTGCATTTCCGTCAGCCTACAGGTGCGTTCGTTTGTGTGAGAGAGAAAGAACATGCGTGTCCACATATATGTGTGCATGAGCTCGCTATCTGGTGCATTTAAGCCTGTGAGAGTATGCGTGTATTTGTTAGATAGAAAATGAGAGTGAGGGAGGAGAGCAAAGCCAAGTGTGTGTGAGCTTGACAGATAAAGAGAATGCACCTCTGGGTTGTGATTTTGAATCGAACTGCATAAAGTATGCACAATGAATAGAGCAAGGCTGTAGGACTACTCAGTCAAGGCCAGATCTTTTTTTTACCTTGCAAATCAACCACTGTGTGTGCATTGCAATGATTAACGACTACTGGGCCTTAAAAGATACCACCCTGACCCCATCTCAACCACTCCGACTTTTACCCTCTGGCCAAAATTTCTGAATGGCCTCCATTCACTTAGCATTTTGTTATGTTTTTGATGTACTAATTTCATTTATCCCGATTAAAACACAGACATAAATTCATAAACAGACATAAATTCAAACGCAATGTAACTGTTCTCTGAGTCCGGCGTCGTTTGTCCCTGTGTTCCTGAGTTTGACTCATTAGGCCAGAAAACCAAAGCGTAAATGCAAGTCATTTATACGTTTTAGAGTGTTCATTTAAAAAAATCATATACGTATGTAAATATTTAATTGCCTAATATGAAAATTACAGCAAGAAAGTGACTTTGGTCTGAGACAGCAGTAAGAATGCTTCGGGTAGAATGAGTCCAACTCAGGAAACTGTTATATCTGTTTTACATATCATTACATATGTATTGTTGTGGATAGTTGTACATCTAAATAGACTAAAATACAACATGAATGAATAGACTTGGTTAACGTCGCTCCCCACAATTCCTCACAAAGCAAAAAGCAGTGGGTAACACTGTACCATTCTGCCTGAGCATTAAGTGGCGCTGGTCTGAAGGTCGCATACCCATGACGCGCGCCCTTGAAGAACAAGACCACAATTTCCGCTAAGTGGGTTGTTTTACCTTCTTTCTGACAATCATCATTTTCTGTTGCCTGCAAATAAATTATTTTTGTCAGTTCCTGTACAATAACCTTCCTTTTTACCTCCTTAAAATGATGGGCAACATTGGCTAACTGCCATTCACACAAGGCCATATTTGATAATTAAATTTTATAAAATGCTAATATTTCAGCCACGGGAACGATTGGCCGTATAATAGTTTCATGGATTGCATTTGAAATGTAATTTGTATAACTGTAAAATTTAGTTATAGTTTATGGTTTTAGTTTGATTTAGCAAATGCTCAGTACACTGCCTGTCCAAAAAAAAAAAAAAAAAAAAGTTGCGCACTGTAATATTTTATTGGCCCACATTTTTTTTTTTTTTTTTTTTGATGCATATTTGTCATGTTTGTCATTGTTTCAATCTAATGCCCCTGTCACACTTATTCAAAATCAGCAGGAATCAAGCAGAACCCGCCGGAATGAAGAATTCGCGCAACATTCGGGCGGGAATTTCAAATTGACCAAAATTCTTACAGCTTTGAAAGACTGCCGTTCGAATACTTACAATGCGCTTCGAACCCGCCTCAAATGATTTTTGCACATCCTGGGTGTATTAGCTCTCGAATGCAGCTTGAATGTAGTTGGAACGCAGTAGGAATATTTAGAATACTGTTAGAATGCAGTCAGAATATTTAGAATACACTTCAATGCCGTGACGAAAAGCGGTTCAATTGCTGCCTGAACACCACCCGAAGTCTGGTTGGAAGGTGCCTTGAATGCAGTACGAATTCACCTCGAATGCAGTCAGAACACTCCCGGATTGGCCGCCGAATATGGTAGGAACATTCAAGAATTCAAACAGAATGCAACTCGAATACTCAGAATGTACTTAGAATGTAACACGAGTGTCCCATATGCGTTGATTGAGTAATTGCTGACGACAGCAGGGGAATGTAAATATGCCACTAAAACTGACGCTGAATGCGTGAGAGTTGACAGGTATGCGTTATCAATGAAAACTGGCCACACCTGATAATGTTGAGAGTTTTCGGAGTTTCTGTAATGGTAATTTAAATGAATGATTGAAAACAGGTCATGACTAATCACTATTTTTAAGGAATGGGTTTCAGCCTCCCTATCGCCAGTTCACCAGCCACCACTGATTCCAGCAGCAATCGAAAGATTCCAACGGCATTCAAAATGCATTCCAGCTGAATTGTTTTAATATCAAGATAGATTCCTGCAGCAATCGAAATGCATTCGAGGTGCATTCTGGCTCATTCGAGGTGCATTCAGGACATTCTGGCAGGATTTGACGTGGCTTGCCGTTTCGATTCTCCCTCGAATGCAATCAAATGTTTTGAATGCTGTTGGAGTGCCGTAAGAATATTTATAATGCAGTCAGAGCGCAGTTAGAATACACTTCGAATGCCGTTCGATATTTCTCCACTTCGAACGCACCTGGAAAGTTTTGAGCATGAGCAAAACGTTCGGGCTGGCCACAAGAATGGCCCTGAATATTTGGAATGCACTCAGAATGCAGTCAGAATTTTTACAACGCACTTTGAATATCCAGGAATATACAAAGAATTTTAATTCCGACGGCATTCCGGCTCATTCCGCCTCTTGTGTGACTAGGGTTTAATGCATGTTACAACTTTTAATTTTGACCAGAGTTGCATTAATTTTTGGCTGAGATCTCGTATTGACGACAGAAAAGCGAAACCATTCCACAAAGCCTTCTCCAGCACATCCGAATGATTTTCAATTACTCATGCTCAGGACTCTGTGGTGGCCATTTCATATGTGAAAATGATTCCACATGCTCACTGAACCACTCTTTCCCAATTTGAGCCCAATGAATCTTGACATTGCCATCCTGGAATATGCCTGTAATGTCAGGGATTTAAAAAAAATCCATTGATTGGATAACCCGGTCATTCAGTACACTCAGGTAGTGTGCTGGGTTTATTTTATCGCTGCATTATTTTTCTGAGCCTAGACCTGACCAAATGAATCAACCTCAGATCATAACACGGCCTCCAGAGGCTTGTATAGTCGGCTCTATGCATGGCCAGTGTATCGATTCTTTTCATGGTCTGACCTGCCCATTGCTCCGGTATAGGTTAAATCAAGACTCATCAGACCACATGACCCTTTTCCATTGCTCCACAGTCCAATCATTATGCTCCCTAGCAAAATAAGTTCTTTTTCTTGATTAGCTTCACTAACAAGTGGCTTTCTTGTGACGACACAGCTGTTTAGTCCCAGTCCTGAAAGATGCCATCGCATACTCTTCATTTCACAAACCTAGCCATTAGTTTTACTGTGGATTTTTCTTGATGAGACTTCACTTAGCACTTTAATGATGGTCTATCACGATCATTCAAGATTTTTTCTTGATCTTCCGTGAAGTTGCTTGATCACCACTATCCATCCAGGTTTTAATAATGCGTTAGAGAGTGCTTTACCCGATTCCAGTGATTTCAGCAATCTCCCAGGTTTTCTTTGCTTGATTTAGGCGAATAATTTGCTTCTCTTGAAACATCTTTTCCACGAACATAGGATATGTCTTCTGACATCTCTATTTTTAAGAGGCCAATGTACATGGACAATTGGCTGCAAAGCAGTTCTACAGCCAGGTGTGTGGTCTTCCATCATAATTTAATTTACAAGCAAACAGATAAAAGGTACAGAGTTGATTCCATGTGGCATTTAAATTTTGAATTTGTTGCAGTTAACCCTCAATGTAAGTCCAAAAAAGTGTCACTGCCTGTGAAGCAAGCTCTCATTATGCTAAAAAAAAAAAAAATCACCAAAACAATCCCATCAGAAAAACTACAAAAACATTAGTCATAGCCAATCAACTGTTTGCCACATTCTAAAAAAAAGAAAGAAAGAATGCATTTGTTAGCTAGGAACACCAAAAGACAGGAAAAAAAAACACGTGGTAGATGACAGAAAAATGTTTTGCCTGGTGAAAAAAAAACCTCTTCACAATATTTTACCAAATGAAATGCGCTATCCAGGCGGTACGCTCCAAGAGAAGCCTAAAGCTGCTTTCACACCGGACGCGAAACGAATTTTTCGCACGACAGATTACATTCAAAGTCAATGCAAAGACGCGAATACGCGCGTATTCGCGTCTTTGCATTGACTTTGAATGTAATCTGTCGTGCGAAAAATTCGTTTCGCATCCGGTGTGAAAGCAGCTTATACCAGCTCAAATACAGAGGGTTTTTCGCAAGATATAAACAATAGGGAATCCTCAAAAAACAGGAAATTTGCTGAAAACATCTAAAGCCTGCACACTTCCTGAACCTTATCCTATGGACAAATGAGACAAAGATCAACTCATACCAGAATGATGGAAATAGATGGGTGCGACTGAGGGAAGCAACAGCTCATGATCCAAAGCTTATGGCCATCTGTGAAGCATAGTCATGTGTGGGCATGCATGGTCTCCAATGGAACTGGTCCCCTTGTATTTATTGATGATGTGACTACTTACAAAAACAGTAGAATGAATTGTGAATTATATGGGGCAATATTACCCACAAAGATTTAGGTAAATGCTCTAGATTTTCAAACAAGTATTAAAAAGGACTATTTCATGAATTTTAACATTCACAATCAACTCATAATTGTAGCAGTATCACACCCTGTGAAATAGCCTGCTAGATCCAGCAGTTATTAATAGCCTAAATGGGCCCAATGCAAATGGTGGTTGTGATTTCCCACATTTAAATCAGCAGCTACTATTTGAAAAACCCATCAAATGACCTTTTTCTCTCCAGCTCACCTTTTGTGTGTTTATAAGGTCCATTGATTTGCTTATTTACAGCTTGTGACAAGAAGCTAAATGCCATGTCTTCTAAAATCTGCTTATTTTTGTCCATTCTGTTTTATTTTTGAACCGATAGGACATTTGCCCGCATAAAACAGCCCACTCTTCACATTGGAGGAGAATTAGAGAACGAACACCATGTTGTTATGCCTAAAGAAAACTGTGTGCATTGTGATGATGCAATAACTCTAATGAATTTCCAAAATCAGGCCAATTAGTGTATATATATATGAGGGCGTGCACTTCATTTTTACTATGACAGTTCTATTAAGGAGAGATGCTTTAAATCAGGATAGTACGAATGGCTCAGAACTACTCTTTTTATTGTGTGGATCATTGCAGATCTTTGCAAGAATTCCGCAGCTTTGGGATTGTGTTTCGCACACTCAGTGTTGCAGAAAGCCATGGCTTTGTCAGGGTCTGTGCTCAAGCCAGAGCTGATGCAAACTCTGATGTTCAGCATCTCTCGTTTGTAAGAGAGAGAGGGCAGGGTGTCAGGATGGTGTAAGCCCAAGATGGTCTGGGATCTGCGCCAAAGGCTTTCCAACACAAAAGAGCAAGGAACTGAAATAAAGTGTGTCACACAGCCCACTTCACAACTGCCGCCCAACCGCGCACCCAAACACTCTTTTATGCCATCCACCCCCTCTCCTGTTGTTCCTCCAATGGATATACCAGCGTGTACAGCTATTTAAGGGTTTTTGAAAGGGAGGGCATGTTTTCCCTCCAGATTTTTAAGGTGCTCATACACAGACATTGTTATGTCTGAAATGTTTGTTTGTGTCTGTAGCTGGCCATAACAAATTGAGTGGATCTTTTAAATTCAAATAATTCTCTCAAGGCACTGTCACCTATAGAATGGAAGTTAGAGAAGCGATTTTCCATTATGTATTTAAATTTCTCATTGAGCAACTCCCAGCATTATTACTATTGGATGTGACGCTGCTTCTGTACAATAACTGGCCTCGTATCAAGCGCTTTTTAAGATCCAGGCACCTTGTATTTGAGTATCACAGCAGTAATACTGTAGTGAGCTCAACACGGAATGTACAATACAACAAATCCGATTGGAGACAGCATATATAATCCATGAGCAAGATCAGTATCATCAGATGAGGTTTAGGAGCTAGTGTCTCAAGTTGAATGTGCCTGGAATTTGTCTTAATTTTCCTGATATTTTGGCTCCTCCACCAGCTGGGCTCATCACTGGGCTACCAGCCTGTGTTTGCTTATTAAGAAAGAAAAAATTGAATATTCATGAAAAAAAAACCTTTGCATTTTTATTTCAATCTTTCATTCATTCACTCAAGAATTGTCTTTGAGCTCTTGCTTCTTCTTCTTCTTCTAATCATTATTATTAGTAGTGGTGGTAGCGGTAGTAGTAGTAGTAGTAGTGGTAGTATTAATGCATCAGCCTAATTTCTCAGCGCTGCAGGTGTTCAACAGTTAATTTGCTCATTTTCGGTGTTAACTTTAGAATTTGTCAGAGGGTCAGCAGTTACATGTTCGACAGGAGGATTATTTGGGTAATTGCTAAAGGTTTGATTAAAGCAAAATTGCTATGTTCTGTGTTTAGACTCGTACTGCCCATAAAAACAATCATCGAAGTGAAAGCACTGGTACAAAAACCATTTTAAAAGTTGCGTATCCCATTGTATCAGCCGGGAGAATAATGGGTGAGATCTGTAGATTGGGGAAAGATATCTGCGTGAGACTCTCTGTACTCAGCCACCTTTCCTGGCTGTCGCTAAACTAGGTCTATTCCATGAGGTCATCAATAATACAAGAGGAACAGGACCCTGCAGGTAGAGCCGAGGCTAAGAACTCAGAGCCTTAATTATTCAGCTACATTACAGGATGGACACAGTCATGCTTTTCCTCCCCTGCAGTTCCAAGTTTCTGGGAAATGTTAATATAATGCTATGGTGCTAATAGAATTGCATGAACTGCATGAAAATGGTAGAACAGCGGGAAGGTTACCCATGATTATTAGGGTAGTTGTGTGATTAATTGTGAGTTGACAGTAAAACAGAATTAATAAAATACCGTTGATACTGTATTTGGCAGCTGCATTCAATAAGTGGTCTTGATTTGAATAACCTTTCCCCCTCACCTTACATCCAAGGTCTGCAGTTCACCACAAATAAATTGAAACTTGAAAAGATTTGCATCCCTACAGGCAGGTAAGTTAATTAAAATAATCCTTGTCGAGCCATTTTCATTATCTGATACATATAAATGTTGTCAATTAGTAAAACCCAATCAAGAGTTATGATCAAGTAATTACATATTCTGCTACTAGATGACAGATTTCCAATAATTAAAAAGGATACAGCATTGTGAAGTGCTCGCATTCATCAAGCCTATGATTTGCTAGCTACTATCCGTTCCTCGACTCTCTATAAATGCATCTCTGAGGGATGTTAGAATTTGTAAAACAGCTAGGTCACACCATTTAATTTCTGAAAAATTATGAAATTTTAATCTGTAGTGAATTCTAGAGATTTTTGGTATGACCAAATTTATTCTTGACCCCTGAGCATTGTTTTGGAAGTTTGGAGATGATCAATGCAATGGCGTGCCTTACAACCTCAGAGAGATTGATAGGAAGAGAGACAGACAGGCAAAGGTGCCGTCGATTATAGTTGTAGGATTCCAAACTTTTTGCTCATGCATTGAAAAACATTGCAAACAGTCAAGAAAATAAGCCTCTTCTAGGCAATGAATGTATTTGTTTAGTCAAGAAAGACACTCATTCTCAATTTGTAGAGCTTGCATTGTATTGATTTTTAGCTTACCGGCCGATAAGCTACTGTCGTGGTGTGGCGTCCGGCGTCCGTCGTCTGTCGTCCGTCGTCCGGAAAATTTTTTATCTTTTTTTTGGCCTGATGAATTTTCGTGTAAATTTGCCATAACATACTACTAGACCATATCTCCAGACGTTTTTCTCAGATTTTTGATTGAGTCATTTTTGTCCCTTCTATGGGCCCTTGAAATTTTGGCTCCGATGTTAAAGATAGGACTGAGAAATTTTAAAAAATTATTTCTCAAAAACTGCGTGATAAATTTTTTTCTAAATCAGGCAATCAACTTACCTTGGTACCGTCAATGTACAGTGCAAGCGCCATTTTGATTGAATTGACAAAAGTGGGTCTATTGGGGGCGCTGTACTTTATGAATATGCAAGATGGCCTGTGGAGGCCAAATGGTTGCAGATGGAGATTAGGTTTGTATTATTGACATGTAGGAGTCATATATGACCTGTATTTTGGCAGTATTAAATGTGACCACAGATGACTTTGAAAGGTCAAACTCGAGGTCAGGGAATATATTAACAATGTTAAAAGATATGACTTGAGATTTCAAAAAATTATTTCTCAAAAACTGTCTGATAACTTTTTTTCTAAATCTGGCAATCAACTCACCTTGATACACTTTATGTACAGGGCGAGGGCCATTTTGATTGAATTGACAGAAGTGGGTCTAGTGGGGGCGCTGTACTTTAACATTGGGTCTTGTGGAGAATGGGCCAAATCGCCTGTGGAAGCTAAATGGTTGCAGATAGAGATTAAGTTTGTATTACTGACATATAGGAAGTAATATATGACCTATATTTTGGCTGTGTTAAGGTTGACCTCAGATGACCTTGAAAGGTCAAACTTGAGGTCAAGCAAAATGTTACAATTTTCAAAGGTTTCTATGCTTGAAAATATTGAAGATTGGGAACATATGTGCATTGAACAAATAGGAAGTCATGTATGAACTTTCCTTTGGTGGCCATGAACTTGACCTTCGGCGACCTTCGAAGGTCAAACTTCACATAGTGAAATTTCAATGACTTTTATCACCAAAACTATTACAGATAGAGCTTAGGTTTGTATTGCGGGCATATAGGAAGTCATGTATGAAGTTTCATTTGCTGACATTGAACTTGACCTTCAGTGACCTCGAATGCCCAAACTTCACATTGAAATTTCAATGAATTATATCAGCAAAATGGTTACAGATAGTTTCGGTTTGTATTGGAGATGTATAGGAAGTCACACATGAACTTTCATTTGGTGGCCTTGAACCTGACCTTCAGTGACCTTGAATGGCCAAACTATACAGTGAAATTTCAATGACTTGTATCAGCAAAATCGTTACAGATTGAGTGTAGGTTTGCATTGGAGAAGTATTGTAAGTCATATATGCACTTTCATTTGGTGACCTTCATACTGACCTTCGAAGGTCAAACTTGACCAAGAGAAAATTCAATGACTTCTGTCACTGAAAAGGTCACAGATAGAGCCTAGGTTTGTATTACTGACATCGGAAGTCACATATGAACTTTCATTTGGTGACATTCAACTTGACTGTTGGTGACCTTTGAAGGTCAAACTTGACATAATACAATTACAATGACTTGTATTGCCAAAACGGTCACAGATAGAGTCTAGGTTTGTATTAGAGATATATAGGAAGTCATAAATGAACTTTCATTTGGCGACCTTCGTATTGACCTTCAAAGGTCAAATGTGACCTAGTGAAAATTCAGTGACGTGTATCACTAAAATGGTCACAGATGGAGCCTAGGTTTGTGTTACTGACATCTTGGAAGTCATGCATGAACTTTCATTTGGTGACATTCAACTTGACTGTCAGTGACCTTTGAGGGTCAAACTTGACAGTGAAATTACAATGACTTGAATCACCAAAATGGTCACTGATTGAGCCAGGGTTTGTATGGAGACATTTAGAAAGTCATATATGAAGTCCATTTGCTGACCACAACTTGACATTCTGTGACCTTTAAATTCACAATTGACATATTGAATTTTCAATGACTTGTATCACCAAAACTGCTTCAGAGCTTAGGATTGTGTTTGTTTTACAGGAGGTCCTATAAATATATGTGAACTTTTATTTAGTGGCCTTGACATTGATTTTCATTGATTCAAATGTCAAACTTAACAAGAAATTTTCATAACTTGTATCATCACTATAAGACTACTTGCCGGTAAGCAACAGGACCCTTGGTCCTATTTTTTTTCACTTCACCAGCTTTGCAAAAACAAGAATGGGACTTACTCCCAGTCAGTCATCTTCAATAGATGAGAATAAAACTGCACACACCAAGAATCTCAACACCAAGAATCAAATAAATCGTATCTCTTCCCATACAGTGCGTATGTGTGTTTGCTGCGTAGTAGAAAAAGGAAATCATTATAATCCCTGCTATGACTTGGAGTGGGGAATATTGCAATGGAGCTTGTTTGTCCGTCCATCCATCTATCCATATAATTGGGGAGGGGACAAGTTTTCTCAGAAAAAAATCTTTACCTAGATGAATGCAACTTCGTGTTTGTATGCTACTAATTATGACCCTGATTAGTTTCGAAAACGGGATTCCATGCCAGCAGGGGATATTTACAATAATGTCGTCCTGTTTCATCTTACTCCTCCATGATAATATTTTTGTATTATAGTAACATTTAACATTCATTTTGCTGATGACAAAGATCTTATTCAATAGGCATAGGCCTGGCTGACAAAGCCTCACACCTGAATCCATCAGCCATACACTTGTAATCCTGCACTCCTCTGAACAATGCATAAATTTAGTAGGCATAACCAAAATGTACAACATGTAGCTTTCCCACCCAACGGCTCCTGTCTCAAAGAGCAGTGGCATTTCATTGAATTATTTGCCTGGGGTGACCCCATACTTTTCCGGGCAGTAGGTATGGCTCGGCAGCGTGAGGAGTACGTCAGTAATATACTTGTCAGTTTCAGGATGAGATTTCACCTCAGTGGGGGGGTCCATTGTTTCCTGGACATCAATCATGCACGTCTCGTCCCATTCCAATTGATTTGCTTACGCCTAAACATCCCAGAACAATCCCACCCACCCCAGCTTGAAATAATGCAATACTGGTTGCATGTGTGACCTCACCCAGGGAAATGCGATCTGTGGCCTTTGTGACTTCAATGTGGCTCACTCATCCCATTCATAATGGATGACTAGCTTCTGAAGGGTGTGCGGGGGGCTGTCTCTGGCCTTTGGTGCAGATGAACTTGAGACCACCATTTAAGACTTTTTACTACTTGAATGTAGAGGTGCTTCCAATCATTTAATTTCCACCATTTTACAGGTTAGTCCCTTAAATGTTAAATTCCAATGTCTACATTTGCTGTGATTTGAAATTGCATTCATTCATTCAAACAACATAATTCATATAATAAAATGTGAACTACTTGCATAATTTACCTCTAAATCTCATTATTTTCATTAGATGAGCTTTAATAATTCTTGCGATAGCAGGATCATTTGGCCATAAATGGGAGTGAGTGAGTGAGTCACGATCCTTTCATACTGAATATCTCCAGAATGGTTCTAGCCATAACCTTCTAACTTTGCACATTAACAGATAAAGTCTAGCAGATGAGCTGGTTAAAATTTGGGTGAATCTGTGAAGTTGCATCATACTAAATTAATATGCAAAAACACATCGCATTGCACAGTTCGGTACAATCCAGTTGGACTGCACGTTGTTTCTATCAGTTAGCTTGCTAACCAAGCTAGCCAACACGTAAGAGAGTCTTTCGTTGCCTGATTCTTCCAGACCTCCTGGCTAGGCGCCCCGGCTAATTTGAGTTTGAACTTCAAAATATATGGAATGGTATAGTGATTGAGGAAATACGTTGTAAAAAAAGTATGTGAAAACTGAAAGCCTAAATGCTGTAATCAAAGCAAACAGTGGCCACACTAGATATTGACTTTTTCTCTCAAAAAGACGTTATTATTTTTGTTTTACTATATATTATCTGTTTACTTATTTTCATCCATATGATCCAATATAACATGCCCTAAATACTTGAATAGTAGGCCTACTTTGTCTTTTGATTTATATTAATTTTGTTAAGTGTAAAATCGTCACTGCGCACTATTGTACACGGAAGTACTAGCTGTTTGTATTGAGGGGTGTGTGTTTTTATATATGCTAATTGTGCTCCTCACATTAAACAACCATCTCCAGAAAAGATCAGCGGGGTAAAATTAATGTAAATGGGATAGTTGTTACCTGAGGCAGGGTGTTAATAAGATTGGCAAGATAAGGCGCGAGATCGAAAACGTCTCACAACGTGCGAGAGCAAACAAGTGCAAACTGCGGCTTTTTCTTGCGGAGTCGACACATCCACAAGGGCTTCATTAAAAGCGATTGAGTCTGCGGGGACTACACCTGTTCCTGGTGGAGTGCTTACCCAGCGCACATCTGTGGGCCCGTCGCGGGGGGCAGGGGTGCGGCTGTGCTAAGAGGAGGCTTGTCTCTGCAGTGAAGCTCTCCTGTATCCCAGCAAACTGAATTCCAGGCACGTGCCACTCACCCTGCTCTTAAGCCCTTCAAAAACGCAGTCGGTTGCTCGTTGGCAGTGGCCAGTACATTGACTTCGAAAACAATGAATATGAGGGTAAAGTAATGGCTGTCAGCCGCAATTGCTAGTATTACGTCAACTCTGAAAAAAGTGATCATGGGTTACTGTCAATCTAACGAGAGAATTCTCTTTGATCTACCTTATTGAAATAAGGTTTGTGTGCTTTCTAAAAGTTGATTTATTAAAATAAAAAAATTCAGCCAAGAAAATTTTATACAATTAGATGTGACAAATTGATGCAATATTTTCACTTTGATCCAATGTCTCAACTTTTTTTCAGTGTAAATTTTGTGAGTTATGTCTTTCATTTCTATGCACTGTTACTGACCAAATATTTACGCTACCCAGCCTCGGTCATGGATTCTGACATGGGTTTTGTTGCAGGTAAGAGATGACGGATTGGAGTGGGAATTCTGGTTGAACAAAGATACAGCACTTCTACATGTGGACATGCTAATATCCATCTCCTCTGTTTCCCTGTGCTTGTGATCTGCCACTGTGCTCGACATAATGGCTCGTGCGTGACAAAGCTGGCGATGTGGTGTACTCATGAGAGGCGAGCACCCGGAGAGATCAAATCCTCCTACTGCAGCTTGGTGGTTCTCACTAACTAATGATCAATGGCTTCTCCCTGAAGCCCATAAGAGCCGACTGTACTGGGCTCTGAGTCCTCGCGCTCATCAACATCAGTTAATACTCCAGCTGCAAAATATTCTTGCATTGTCAGTGGAATGTTTTGACATTGACAAATCATTTCATAACACATAACAACAACAGTCAGTGTTGGGTACTTAAGAGAAAAAAAGCATTGTGAGTTGCGCGGTGACTTTAAGAGTGATCACAGTTTGGCAGACGTGGTTAGGCTGCCGTCCTTAGCGCACTGCAGCTGTGTGCAGGGTGACGCGGCTGTTGCTGAGAATGAGTGGTGACAGTGTATGAAGGCGGCAGAAGAAAGTACGCCTTTTGCTGTCGTGCCAGTTTGCAAGAGCTCTAATTGGACACAGGAGTGCAGGAGGATGCAAAAGGTCTCCACTGGGGTTTGAGGTAGAACATGGGGACGGCAGGAATGAGGGAGATAGGGAGGCTTGTGCGTGTGTGCGTGTGTGTGTGTGCGTGTGTGTGTGTTTGTGCACGTGCCTGTTTGTGCACGTGTGTGCGTGAGTGTGTGTGTGTGTGTGTGTGTGTGTGTGAGCATGTGTGTGCGTGTGTGTTTGTGTGTCACATTAATACTTGCTTGACAGTGTTGCCCAACATACAAACTTAATGCATCTGTGTGGTTTAATTGTGATTCTATGCTTTTGGCTGCAAGTACAAGTAAGTAAAATGTGGGATTATTCCCCAATTTCAAGTATAGTTCTCTCACATAGATGAACAAAAATATGAAATCCCAGGTGGGTTTACATCATTACTGATGGTTTCTGTAGCTTTCAGCCAAGATTCAATGACCTATTATCTAAAACAGCACTGGTGTGAAAGTCATCGGTTATTTGTATTGCCACTGCAAAATCAAACACAAAGAAAAATCACTGACACAGACTGTAGCCTCAGCATATATCCTACGAGGATGCACTCCCTCACTTTGAGTTACATGCAGCTTGTTTTTGTCGATTTGCATTAATGTGATGCCCATCTAAGACACTACAGATGTCAGTTCATTCAAAGCAGAATACAAACTGACAGCAGTGATGACTGATTAATTGATTGATTAAGCCAAGTTCTGTTCTAGGCAGATATTTCTGCTGCACTGTGGTTCTATAAACAGATTTATGATGGTGAAAGATTATATTCTTGTTTGTGAGTGGTCCTGACATTAAGGATGGTTTTCTGACTGGCCAGTAATGGCTAGCTATGTTTTGATAAAATTTCTTCAGCTCAGGGATGGATGTCAAAAATAATGAATGCTAAAAAAAAAGAAAATGCAGTGAAGGTCGAAAAATATACCTAAACCTAGTCTACATATGCTCAGTTTATGTAAAAGCATGAAAAATATATTCTGCTCCATGGTAGTTCAGAATTCTGAAACCGGTGGTCAAAGACATTTTGCCTTTAGCAGATCTGTGAGGCCACAGGATAGTAACAGGGTCCTTTTGATTCCTAATGCTGAACACACCAGTTCTGTGTGCGTGCGCGCATATGCATGTGTGTGTGTGTGTGTGTGTCAGTGTAATGTCATGAGAGTGTTGTTAATTTCACTGATGGTAAATACCTTTTATACCAAGCCTGCTAAACCCCACCTTATAACTGCTGAATTCAAAAAGGAATTTGCGAGAGTTTAATCCTCGAGGAACTCTGCCGATCCATCTATTTTAGCTGCCATTTTCTCTGAAGCCTTTTAATTACCCTTGTGAAGAAGAAGTAAGACCATGGCGTAGGTATAATTCTATGCTTTTCCCCTGGGTCTTCTGCCTGATGAAGCTAATATCCGGTCTGTGGTTGGACAGATGTCCCTTGGGAAAGTGGGATGATGCACTCCAGAGCTGGGGGATGGGGCTCTCAGTGCAATCATGTGCACTGGAGAGTGGGCTGTGAGGAACATGTTTACTGAGAGATGGAGTGGCGCTGGATGCATGGCCTCTCTGTCTATGTGAGATGTAAAGCCCTAAAATTTCTTTCACTGCATTTAACAAAGTGAAATTGCCCCTTCATAGAATATGGCTGCTAATGATGATCACTCACTGGGAACCCAATAGAAATGGTTATATGTACTTAAAAAAAAAGTAGAGGCTCAATTTTCTTATACCCAAAGTCAAAATCAAAGTACATTTATTGTAATTTTGCTCATACCATGGTAAAAAAAAACCCCCAAAAAAACGAGAAAGTGTTTCTCAGAGATCCAGGTCCAACCAAATGGGGTTGCTGACTATTGTTTCTATACATTTGACTCTACAAGAATCAAGCAAAGCAAAAGCCACATCTCATCAAAAAAAATTCCCTTAATTTTACCCAAATTGCAGATATCCCTGTATGCATATTGAAACCGAAGTTATCGACCTTTGCGGTGTTTTTTTTCATACAACTGCATTGTGGAATTGCAGGCACAGGAGAGAAGGGATACATATCACCCCCTCCACTGAATGGGGGAGCATTTGCATTAATATCTGCCCCTCAGGCTGTGGTTATGAGATTGTAGGAGGTCTCTGGGGTGCAGTGGTGATTAATTTCAGAGATGTGGCAATGGCGGAGGACAGAAGATGAGAGGTTGTGGACCTTTCTGTAATGATGCTGTAGATTTTCACTAATGGGAAACCACCCACAATTCCCAGCACTGCTTCCCACGGTCCTGAAGAGCAGACCGGAGCAGGACACGCCTCACGGGCCACTCCGTTGTTTTACAGCCACCTGACTACTTATACTGTATTTACTGTGGGGGAGGAAGGTTACTCAAAACTATGCAAGGTGCTGGTTTCCTGAGAGAGAAGATGATCATGCTATTAATGACTCTGATGGGAGGAAATCTTTCCTGCGATCCTTCAATTGACAACAACCTTGCATCCAAAAACAATATTTGCGCCTGGATTTGTAGATTTGCATGGGACAGAATTCGTTTAGTTGTAACTCACGACACACGATGGAGCCGGGACTTGTTTGCTTTGTCAAGTCCTTTGAGAAAGTACTCTTTTCGCTCAACTCCGAATCTTCTTTAAAATAACTAAAACTGAATTTGGCCCATTGTGTTAAAAGTACTTAAGTCACATTTTCACGCACCTTGAGGTAAGGATGAGAAAATATCTTTCATGGATATCGAAGTCAATTTTCTCAAAATGGAAATTTTGTGACTTCAGTACTTTTAGCACTAGGGTCTTCAATCTTGTTATTGAATTAAAACATACATAAACTTCTATTTGATTATGGTTGGAAACTGCATAATTTGTCACATTCGGTTGCATCTCCATCGAAAAATGAAAGATTGGGGTGCTATTCTGACCTTCATTCCTCTCATAGGAATCAGTTTGAAACACTACAATACTTCTTTGGATTGCTATGTTCACTTTTGCCAGAACATAATAATTCAAACACATGCAAGGAATATCAGAATAATTAGTTCCGAGGCATAACAACTGACATTTCCTCAAAAATGCCTCAAGCTTTTCAGATACGGACAGTCCCACAGCTGTGTATAAACATACTAATGAGGACAACCTTTTAGAGAAAATTCAGCTGAAGGCTTCTTTTTTGAATGCAACGAAGAAATTCTTCTTATTACGGTAAGGATACCGTTAGCATGCAAGTGGCCATCCTCCTTGTTCTTAATCTGCACAGCTGACAGAAGGACTTTCATAAGTCTAGGTGTTCACATTTGATCTTTTTCCTTTTCTTTTTTTTTTTTTTTTTTTTTACACCTCTGTGCTTTAATTTGCCAACGCCTTGGCTCACACATCAAGGACAAGGGCAGTGCTCTGCCACTTTAATGAGCCTGGCATTTGCACAGCCAGGTCGGGACCTGTCCACTTTCAGCCTAAGATGGCACTCTATCTCAGGTCGCTAATTATGCCTGCTCACACAGACGGGTATCAGGCAGCTGCCAGGAGAGCCTGGATATTTTCTCTTCACCGTGTGCAGATTGACTCGATGAGATCTGCGGTCTTAAGAGCTAGAGCACGGCGTACTTTATGGTTCCGTCCAAGGGGAGGGCTTAAGATGACGGCTCTAATGAAGTTGAGACAGTTCTCAGAGATTCAATTCCAGTAGGATCTAATGGGCAAAACGTAAGCACAAGTCAGTTAATGCCGACTTTACCACCATTAGAATAAATGAATATGTGCTTGTGGGAGGCACTCTTTATGATTTGTTTATACTCAGCAGCATGACATTTGTGCTTGCATTTACCATTCTGAGTCAAGTTATTAAATTACATAAACAGTTTTTAAGACAAATAATGTTTGTGTTATTGGGCAGTAGAGATCATTTAATGTGAATTCATAAATGTTTGACAAACTGAATCTTAATTAAAAATGGTCAAAATTGATGCTATCGTAACACAATTTTCCACACCAAGCAGTGGCGTAGCCAGAGGGTGGGCCAAGACACATCACTTATGACAATAATTAGTCCTGGCTAGTTCTCAATCATTTTCCTTTATTGACGCGTTTTCCAATTATCGTAATTTGCAACTGAAGACACGGTTTCTCTCTATATGCGATCTAACAGCGATTAAAGCATGGGCAAAATTCAGTACAGTTGCAGAACAAGAACAGAGAATTGGGCTGCACAAAACATCTGTTTAAAACAATTATTAGTCCTGACTAGACCCTGCGTGTCACTGTGGGTGGATATTTATATATCTGTCTTTCAATGTACACCCACAGAGACACTGCTCGATCCATTCACTTCAGGCATACTTTTTCGTTCTACGTCTGTAACATTTCCCCAACTCTTCAGATCGTAACAAATCAAACGCACATACCTTCCTAGCTAAGACAGCTAGACTCAGCCGCGAGTACACGCCGGTAGATGCCATCCGTGCGGAAGTATGAGCAAAAAATTCCTCCGAAGTGACGCGCTTCAAACACTTGTCGCCATTTTTTTCTAATCCCGACATGCAACAGTACACCAGGGAATTCCCATTAGAACATATGGCGACAAGTGTTTGATTCAGTTTTTATACAGTCCTTGGTTGAAGTTTACCAACGAACAGAATCTGACCAATCGCAATACGACAAAGCTGCATTACACCTATCAAACATGTATGACATGGCTGTATCACAATAAGTTTTAATCTAGGCTATGTTTTAATCATTCATGGGATAAAATGCAATATCTATCAACTTATAATTCTTAATTTTACTCCTACTGCAGTTAATCATAAAAAGCCGTGAAAGATTTGTTATATGATCAATTTTTGAAAATGTTCACTTCATGGTAAATTACAAAAATTTTTCTTTTTTTCAGTTTTGCCATGTGGCTGCTAGCCGACTTGGTGTTTACCTATTATCGTGCATGAAGTGGGACAGAATTAGAGCAGAAAAATAACATGAATAAATAATAAAGCAGTCGGCCCCTCCTCACATTTCCTGGCTTGCTTCACCCTCCCACTCTCATCTCATTCAACCTTGCTCAGCATGAAATCCCTCGCAAACTATTTTACAGCTATTTTACTACAGTCTGCATCTCCGCATATTCGTCATGAAAAAAAAGAGTTATGCTTTGTCTTTATATTGCACATTGGCATCTCGTAGCACGATTATTATCAGCACGATTTCAACTGAAATGAAAATGCAAATGAGAAATGACGGGATCTGTGTGTTTTGGCAATTGACTACAATGACCAGGTTCTCACTGTGACTTTCATTGCTGCAATTATGGTCTCAGATTTGATATTGGCACCCGGGTTTTTCAGAAATGAAAGGGAAAGGCGTTCAATCTAAATTGATGTAGGGTCTCCCACATCTCCCATCTATTTATTTATTTGCATTCTTCTCTTTGATACGCGCCGGATGGGCATTGCAGGTGCCCCACTGACCATGGGCACGGAAGGCAACGTGCGAGGAATTCTAACCCTGAGTTGCTCGCTTAAAAAGCGCGACTCCAGCAGTGATTGAGACGGGTTCTTACAGGGAGTGCCCAGTCTAACTCCATGGATCAATGCGAGGCCACGGTAGTGCTGGGCACTGGAGACCTCATTAAAATCAGTCAGATTGTTCTGCGTTACAGTGCTGTTCGTAAACAAGCATCAAATATAGTAACTGGCAATTCACCTTGATTGAAGTCGGGAGACGGTCTGTACAAGAGGAAGACAGAATGAGAATGCTCATTCAGGAACTGCGGTACTGGCTCCTCTACATTAACCGTACATACTATGAATTGCTGTTAATCCCCATTGTTACAAAAAGATTGGGAACGAAAACTGCTTTTCTTATTCATGGAATAATTTCAGTTCACCTTTGTAATCTCCCGCATGCTCAGTTGACTCCATTCCCACCATCTATGTGCATGAATGCTACTGAACACAGTGATCGCGGGATTAATTAAAAAACTTAATTAAAGAATTTCCGTCTGAATAAATAAAAATTACATTAAATGCTCATGATCTTCCACCAGACCAGCAGTGTTTTCTCCACAGCTTCCTGTAACAAAGTCAAGATGTCATTAAATCCAAGAAGTCCTTTCCCCCAAAATTGGTCTTGGGTTTCTAGAAATACAAATACGGGTAAAAATAATGCCAATATAACTACATTCATCACAATGTACAGAATTCTTTTCTGCTGTATATACTAATTCATTCAACAGGCTTTGATTGGTTAGCCACACTTGGTTCATTTCTATCGCGTTTTAACAAATAATGGTTACAAAGTTCACTTTTTTTTTTTTTTACAAAATTCACTATTCTTAGATTTAATTGCATCATGCTATGGTGTCTTAACTTGCTTAGCAAGACATATTATTAAATAAAAAAGCTCCTTCTATTTTTCCCATGACAAAAAGTTGCATTTTTCTAAAAATGCTTCAAATGGATGTATTGTGTTTTACAATGGTACTCTTCAAATATTTGTTCAGAAATAGTGTATGTCACTCTTCTCCTATTTTTTTTATTTGTTTGCATTATCTTTTTTTATACAATTTATGAACAATATAAAGGCTTATTGTAACCATCTCTGTCAAATGAGATTTAGGTCAGGATGACTACTCCAAGCTGTACTCCTGTTTGAGTTCCTGGTACCCAATAATTCTAGCCAACTGTCTGCAGTAACTTTGGATAGAAATTGCGTTTGTGTGTGTGCGGGTGTGTGCGCGCGTGCATGCATGTGTGCGTGCGTGAGTGATTGTGATTGTGTGCGTTCAAAATTAGACACAAATACAAAAGATGAGTCAAAACAAACCTTAATTATAAGTGAGGGCAATTATGTGACATGGAAAGACATGATGATTGTAAAGGTCAGTAAGGTTTGTTTAACAGAAGCTCACCCCACACATGTTTCCATTCCTTTGTGTGACTATAAAAAGTGTGAATCAGTAACAAAGTTGGGGGAGGGAAAAAGGGATACCAGAATCACATTTAATAAAATAACATGAATAGGGTGAATTTTGCTGGGCTTTCTAAATGACTCATGCACAAGTTCCTTTGCGCAGAGGGAATATAATATGTTGGACTAAAACTCATAACAAATAGTCTTATGCTGGTACATCTTGTATTACAATTTCCTCATGGACCTGTTAAGGTAAATGTGGATGACTGTCGTGACAAGGCAGTATCAAATGTTACTTAACAATTGGACACAAGGAAGCAAACAAAGGACACAATGAGCGAATAAGCCTCAGAGTGCCCCCTGCTGTCCACAGTCAGAAATATGCTAACATTGTAAGCTCACCAACTGCCACTGGTTGATTTGTGTTTAGCAGAAGTGAACACCACTCATGTACTGTGCAATGCGCTGCAGTGCACACATGGTGGTCCTCTATTGGACCACTTCCATCACAAAATAACAGCAAAACAGCACAATAAAGTTGATTCAGCAAAAGACATGGTGTGGTGAGAGACAGAGATAGTGAGAGAAAGGTATAGAGTGTGTGTGTGTGTGTGTGTGTGTGTGTGTGTGAGAGAGAGAGAGACAGAGAGAGACAGACAGAATGAGAGGGAGAACACACCAACTTTTCTTTGCTTCTCTCACGCACAAAAACACACAGACGTACACACACTTCTCCACACCAACTTGTTCCTGCTTCCCACACACACACACACACACATATATATATATATATATATATTACACCTGTGTCTGTTATTGTTCATGTCCATGTATTAACTTACTGAATCTTTGTTTAATGGTTTTTTAAATTATTGTTCTTTTTTTTTCCTCCTACAAGCTTTTGCAATACAAGTGTAAAAAACTTTGTTGTGCCAACAAAGCAATTTTGAATTTAAATTTGAGAGAAGGAGAGATAGAGAGTAAGAGAGAGATAGAGCAGGAGAGCAGTGTATGTAATAGAGCACCATAATGAGCAGAGAAGGGAGGCGGAGCTTCATTTCCCTCCTCTTTCCCTCCACCTTCTCTAAGAGCGCGCGCCACGCTTTAATCTGTCACTGATTACCCGGTGAGTAATCATTCTCAAGGCTGGAGAGCCACTGGAGAGCTTTATGTGCCACTTGCTGGCTGGGCTCTGACCTTAACCCGCGTGATTCCCGCTGTCCGGCACTTTCTTATTTCTTCTTTTCACATCACTAGAGCTGAGAAACAAATGGCTGGTCTTTCAAGAGACTAAAAACAAGGCATAATCAGCGGTGAAAAACACAAATGTGCACATGCCGGCTTTCGTGAATTTTTTTTGTAGACAGCTACATACAAGCAGCTAACTAACAAGGTTACAAATAAAACAGAGAATTGTGGGAACTCTATTCATAGTTCAGCATTCAGTCTTACTTTTGTGGGTATTTGAGCTTTTGAGGGAGGTGTAGTATTGTTGGGATCACGTCATTCATCTCTGTGAAGGCTTGATAATTTCAATGATACTATAAACACTGCCCAAGTTTTTAAATTTTCACCGTAAGATCAAGGATGGGAGGTATGTATGATTCTGCCTTGTTTCCTTGCAAACTAACACATGCAGGAGCAGCTTAGAGTGGTGTGGTTCTCTAAAATCAAAGTGTTTTAATGTTTAATATCCGATATCACAACCATGCCCACATCAAGAAACAGGCATCCTTTGAAATGACAGACAACCCCCGGCTTTTCCTATTAGTTGATGCATGTACCCTAACGAGGCATTGTCATGGGTCCAATAAGCACTCTGGCTCTACAATAAAGGTACAACTGAAACTGGAGATCTTCACTTTGATTCTCTGCGTAGGAGGTGCCTAACAGCATTCTCCAGAGGATAATCCTCCGAGTTCAATCATAGGTATGATTGATGTGCTCATATTATAATTATTTGGTATATAATGGTAGTCATTATATAACCTCACTTAACATATATGACTTTTTTCCTCTGAGGAGATTGATATTAAAGCAGAAAATACTAAATAGTCCTTTGCATTAGATACATATCATATTGTCTACATTGGTGAGATAGGAAGGCAGGAGTCCTCCAAGTTGCCCTAAAAGCGTTTTCAGTATTCCTGCTATGGCATGCGACACCACAGGGCCTTCACGCGAGGGAAATAATCACATTAGGAATTTCAACCAAATGCAATATCATAGGGCCTCCATGCAATATCAATCCCTTTAACAGAGTTACGTGCCCTCGGGACTCCTGAAAGTGGAATTTTCTCCCACAGAGCAGCCGGGCAGGACTTCAGGACATTTGTGGACGTTACAAAATGCAGCTACTATTATCCACAAACTATACCAACAAACCTTAGCAGCTTGTTCAACCATATGCACCTGGCAACTTTGCACTAACCCTCCACAGGCTTCATGTCATGTTTTACCAGTCTGAGATATAACGCAGTAAAACTGTCCCCTTTTTGACCAATAATTTATGACATGAGGAAACATCATAATGCCCAGGTAAGGAAAGTGCTGGATATGTAATTGCTGTTCAGGGACACTGCCAGCCTTCCTTGTTATGAGTACACAACTTTTTGAACCATATCAACTGCTATGTTGAGCATGACATACAGTACATGCACTGTGTACATACTGATCTGGCACCCTCATTAGTTAATCATTTCTACCTGATAAAATCTAGTTCTCATGGGTTGGATCCTATAGAGATGTATGCCTCTTTTAATATTCCCATAGGATGCATTTGCCAAATGAGATGTTTTCATCAGCTCTCTGAAACATAAACAAGTATGATGCAAAAAAAAAAAAACAAAAAAAAAACTTTGTAGTAAGGAGATGATGCAGAAAACTTTTTACCAGTATTCCGCATACAAGACTGAAAGCAATTGCCTTACACAAACATTTAAAGAATTAAATTCCCTTTCACATTCTTGCTGTGTACCGTTCCCTGTTTAAGGACTGAAAGAACTACCTTGTCCTGCCATTTCAGTGGGTGGGTTTGGTGTTGCCACTTTTGGGAAGGGTGGGCCATGCTTTTCTCCTTGTTTTTAGAACATGGGTCCACAAAGAGTGCAGATTATACCACAGAGATCTAATTGAAGGCTACATAGCCTGCCGTTCCCAAAAGGGGCAGGGTAATTAGCGAGCAGCAATAGGCCGGTGCACACAACGTCCTGAATGCCCTTAAAGAAAAGCTGAACAAGTGTCTGCCGCAGCTGACCTCGGGCCCGGCCCTGGGAGAGCATGGAGAAAACGAGGGGACACAAAGGCCCAGAACAGGTCAGCCGGACTGATCCATTTCAGACCGCGCAGCGGGAAGCCCGAGGTTCAGATGCGTTAAAGATTAGCTGTCAATACGTCTCTCTGAGGTGGTCTGTGTTGCCCTAGTTCTCCTCCTCCTCACCCTTATCTGCTCCTCTTGTTTATGTGGATCCCCACCATCCGATTTCCTCTCGTACCACTTAGCATGACAATGGGGACCAGCAATGGCTCTCTTCGCTACGTAGCGAGCGGTGTTGTTGTGTACCCAAAGGTCCATTCAGTGGGTAACACCATGAGGAGCAGTAAAGTTCTGTTAGACTGGTGAATGGGACGGATGAACCCAGTAAATGTGCCGGCCAGACTTGTTCTGTCTGGGTGATTTACAGACGAGGGCTTCAGCGGGATCCTCCATTGACCATCGTCAATAGGCTCATTTTATGAGCATGCACAGATAATGTTGTTTAATGGACAGGAAAGATGCCTCAGTATATTCTTGTGGCGCTAAAGTACAAACAGTGCAGCAAATTGTAATTTTTTTCCCACAAATACCTGCAACATGAGCTGTATGAGACTGCAGTACAATACATACTGAAGACAGCACTGTCAAGACAGGGCTATTGATCATAATTCAGTAGAGTATAATCCAGCAATTGCATTAGAATACGTGAGTAAGTGCATTGTAAATACAAATCTGCCGACAGGCCTTCCTATGTTCAGAGGGAGATAAAGCTTCCACTAATACTTGGAACAGAAACAAGAAAAACTTTATATTTACATATATTGGACAAGTCTGCAGCCAGGCCATTTGACTTACCCTGCGACATGCGGCTTCTTGACTTTCACGAGTAAAAACATTGAACTATGTTAGAGATTTTTTTTCCTTTTTAGCCCTTTCCCTCAATGTGACACTGAAGATATTGCTTAGTCATCATGATCAGACATCGATGGATCAAATTCAGCATTTAAAGATATGCTCTATGTACGTAGATATATAAATATAAGTTGCATACTCTGTCAAAACTACAAATAACTGAAAAATTATTAATCATCATTATGGTTAAATTAAAAACACCTTTTGCCAGAATTTGCAGTGGTGCACTTCACAGTAAGGCATCATGCTTATCTGCTCCATCAAGTCGGATAGAGGGAGCAAGCATATTCTTGTTTCATTTTTGGAGGTCATTAGTTTTAAGAGTTTATCCCACTTCACTGTTTCATAAGACTTCTCTGCACGGGGATGGCAATTGTCTTGTAACAGAGTCATTTTCCAAAAATCAGAAGAGCTATAATTTAGTGGAGGCTGTTGACAGCCAGGGCTGGCTTGGGATTGTGAAAGTTCTTTCGTAAGGAAATTCATTGCATGCTCAGACCTTGGGAGGGCCTGTCCTGCAAGCCTGAACTTGTCCTGGTGACATCACCCTCCCTCCCCCATCAGTGACGCTGGCTAACTTAAAGCAGGACCTGAAGGGATAGTCACTGGACCACATAATCGGTTAGTGCTACAGGATATCACGTACTAATATTGTCTGTGGAACAATTTATCCAGACAGAAATTAATCTGTTCTTATTTGTCTTTGTTTGGCTGGTAAATCTAATCCATGTGTGGGTGTAATTCTTAATATCACTTGAAAAGAAACACTAATCATTAGCCTAGACAATGTGCAATTACATTATTGTTTTTCATACATTTAGTATACTATTTGATGTTTTTTAGAGTAAAAATGAAATGCTTTGTGAATAGGTCCCTTAAGGTGGATTGGTGCAATGGCTAAAGTGCTCCATATTCTTACTGCATTAATATAAAATGTTTATGGCAGTTAAGTGAGTTTACAGCATACAATATGACATGCGCATGGCACTAAAATATTTCATAATTGCATTAAACAAAACTATGTTAGCATTTATGAAAGCCCCAAAAGACTGGAAATTAATCTAATCAACTGCAGCGCAAAAAATGACCTTGCTCTTCATCAAGGCATATAATAATGATGTAAATATAAGACCTAGAGTTGAAAATTAGATTAATATCTTAGATAATATTCATTCAACACTCTACATTCACTGGAATGTAGCATCTGACAATTCCTGTTGAATAGCTCCATGGTCTCAAGACCGACCTACAGTCACGTTACCATTATTGGACAGTGCTACTTATTGCTGTGAGACACACGTGAGTGCGCGTGTGCAGTAAGTTCATTCGTCTCTGGGTTTTTTTTTACAGGTTGTGCGATTTATATGAGTTTGGTTCTCGCGAAAATATATCGACTTTAAAGTGTTGTGGTGCAGTTTTGCGCGAATGTGGCATGTTTTCCATTTCGTGTTGCTGGTTATTTGAAAAAGGTAGACATCTGACAAACTTCTGTTACAGCTTGGTCGTTTTCTTTGGTAGGCCTGAAATTCTTGGTGTAGTTTAATAGCAAGTTACTAAATCAGTTGTGTATTTAGAGACTATAGCGAGTGGCCGGGGGATATTGACATGGCTGCAGTCCATTGACACGCAAGCCTGCTGGCACTGTTTGCTGGCCAGTCAGAGCACAGCTCATTTCAAAGAGAAGATGTGCGCTCAGAACAGCCTATTTTTCAGAAGATTGGGAATGAAAGGAATCCAATTGCATGGAAATCATAGATTTTGAAGTTTTTTTTTTGCTAAAAAAATTCATAAACCTCCTTCTTGGACTTTGAAGAATATTATAACTTTTAACTAGAAAAATGTAGCATAATAGGGAAGCTTTAAAATGGCATAGATTTGCATGAATTAATGAGCAATGCTTATTGTAAACAAAGCTGTCTTTCCCCTTTGTTCAGTATGGTTTGATTATACCTAAGATGTTGCCCACTTACATGTATTCCTTCTAATGCTTGAAAGATTTTAAAGAAATGAAGCGCAATCCTAAAATAAATTACACTGCTGAAATAATAACAATATGGCAGATCAAGAGCACAGAAAGTTTGGTTTTTTTTACTTATTCAAATTATTGCCATCCTTAAAATATCAAACTTTTATGTCTTAAGAGTGCCTTTTTTTAAGATCAGCCCAAGGGTGCCAACTCAGCATCTTCAAATCTCTTCATACTTCATAATTATTGAGTTTGGGGCTGGGAATAGGGAAATCAGTCATGACCTTGGTAATTAACCCCTCCCCTGCTGAGCAGGCCACACCCACTTTTCTGTGCCGTATTGAGTGGTAACAAATTTGACTGCTCCATATTTCAACCTACATGGAGGTCCCAAGTTTTATCAATTATTCTTGAAACTAGAGTTGGTGGACTGCAACCTGAAGTGAAAAAAATCCTGGAACGTCCATGTAGGTTGACGCTAGTGCCACCTGAAGTCATAAGCGATGCCTTTCCGACATACGGAAGTTGGGTCCTAGTTCCATTCTACATAAAGGTCCCAAACAAATTACAACTGTTTTCCAATCTTTGCATGCCAAACATCAATAATGAGCAATAAAAGTTTTGGGACCTTTGTGCAGGAGGGAGAATAAGGGACTAAAAGTTGGGTAGATGGGCATGGTCACCCAACTTTGAGCTACGCCCACTAAAACCTACATGGCCCCCCAGGTGGACCTTCACCAGTATCTGCTTCATTCACATATGAATTTACAATTTTGCCAATAAAAAGCTTGGGACCAGATATTAACCCTTTCATTTGACATATTTGAGTATTTAATCAGTATCTCTGTACACACAAATTGTGTACATTACGTACACGTACATGTATCTTTCAAGCCTAATTCCATTTCATACTTCTCCTTTCAAGTCAGAGTTCAATAATCCTCAAAGGCCAATTAAGCTCCAATAAATTTTGACATTAACCCTTTCTTTTCATATATTTCGGTTAAACTCTGGGCGCACATCTGGGCTTCAGCCTCACAAGGTTTTTCAGCTGTATCTTTTGGCCTACATCCTGTTTCACACTTCTCGTATCAGGCGTCGAGTCATTTATAAATAGGTACTCCTAATCTTCCTTTTGGTGCTGCCAGCAGGAATGACCTACAGTACATAGCCTGGCTTAAATCCATCAGCACTGGTCTCTTTTACACATTATCTTGTTGAGGCTAGCGGGGGCCTGTTGTTCATGGCAGTACACATCATACATCATTTGGATAAAGAAGAAACTACATGGTATGTAACTCTCGTTCCAAGTGCTTTTTGCCAATTTTATGATGACTGTTTACTTTTGCATGCATGATACAATGCACGTTTCGATTTCAAGTTTCTCTTTCACCAGACAGAGGCTGCATAAATTCGAAATACCATACTTTGTTGACATGTGTATTGAAATGCCAATCTCCTGAAACCACTGTTCTCATTAGTCTTCAAAAGATGGCCCACAATACTGAATTTTTTGTGGTGCAGCGAAAATTGTTTTGGCATTCATCACCTCTGTCTTGTGCAGATTTGAGGCATAGTTCCTGTTGAAATCCTTGTTAAGAAATCTACACAAGGATTTATATCCAAGGCATCACGTAGTGCAGTGGTTCTCAAACTCGTTCCTGGTGCCCCACTGTGTATGCTGTTTTTGTTCCAACCACAGTTGCAGTCTTAGGAATTTAACAAGCTGTTGATTTGTCTTAATTAGATGCTGTTATCTTTAGAGCAGTTATTTATCCTCTTAAGCTACATCTAAAAAACCTATAAATGCCATGAAGAATGAAAATTTCATATCCACACTGAGATATAGTAGAAATTTGTATAAATAACTGCAGAGGTAAACCATTTAACTGAAGATTTAATCAACATACAATCAATGGGTTGGGACTTGGTGATTGTGGGCCATTTCATCTGTATCCAAGCGAAACATTGACAAAATTTTATTGGCAAAATAGTAAGTTCATATGTGGATGTAGCAGACACTGGTGATGGTCCACCTGGGGGGGCATCTGGGTTTTAGTGGGCGTGACTTGAAGTTGGGGGACCACGCCCATCTACCCCATTTTGGTCCCTTATTCTCCCTCCTGCACAAAGGTCCCAAAACTTTTATTGCTGATTATTGATGTCTGGCATGCAAAGATTGGAAAACAGCTGTAATTTGTTTGGGACCTTTATGAAGGTTGGAGCTAGGACCCAATTTCCATGTGTCGGAAATGGCATCGCTCATGACTTCAGGTGGCACTAGCGTCAACCTGCATGGAGGTCCCAGGATTTTTTTCATTTTTAGTTGCCGTCCACCAACTGTAGTTTCAAGAATAATTGATAAAAACTTGGGACCTCCTTGTAGGTTTAAATATGGAGCAGTCAAATTTGTTACCACTCAATACAGCACAGAAAAGTGGGTGTGGCCTGCTCAGCAGGGGAGGGGTTGATTACCAAGGTCATGACTGATTTCCCTATTCCCGCCCCAAACTCAATAATTATGAAGTATGAAGAGATTTGGAGATGGTGAGTTGGCCACTTTTGCAGTATTGGGCCAATCTTAGAAAAAGGCACTCTTAAAGGGCATCTAAAGTCGATTCCCATTGTTTTTGTTTATCGGCCAATCAGCGAGCCGCACCTGCACAAACGAACCGAAATAGAAGGATTATCTATGCATGTACACAAAACATTGGTTGATGAATGAAATTGGTCATGTGACAAAGCAAGATGTCAACAAAAGCAAGTGATTTGATTGTAAACATTGGACGTTCAAAGTCCCGTCTGAGAATCGACTTTAGATGCCCTTTAATGTAGCTTGTAGGTTATCACTTTGTTTTTAACGTTTCTGAATCATTATAGGCTATGTATCGGTCTGATTATTCAATAATTAAATTGCTTGATTGTTGATCAAATACACTAAAACGGGAACTGATGGCCTAAAAGGTAAGGTTACTGCAGGCCTTTTGTATGTCCAACAATATGCCACTGCCGTGAGGCAACGTTAGCACGTTCTTGTGAGGCGGCCCTTGTGTAAAAAAAAAAAGAAAAAAGAAAAACAATTCTAGGACTCCACCCTCAAGGCTATTATATTGCAGCCTGGAATTACAAGCACTTGTAATTAGTGAGCAGATTGTTAGGCCTAAATCGGCAATGCCTTAAGTTTGGAGTGGGTATAGATGGTGGGGGGTTCCCCTGTCCAAATGTACTTCCTTACAATTGGCATCATTATTAGTGACAACGTTAACTAGAAGGGCACTCGGTAAAGCGCATACCTCAGCCACACCATATTTCAGAATTATTGGTTCTTCCGGATCTAGAATCCAAAATATGTTCCGGAACACTTCCAAAATTAAATCAACTCATCCTTGGACCACCACCTACCATCCAACCAAATTTCGTGCCAATCTGTTCATAACCTTTTGAGTTATCCCGTTAACAGACAGAAAAACAAACAAACGGGTGAAGACATAACCTCCTTGGAGGAGGTGATTATAATTTTACAATGCCTAGTTCCAACCGTGCATTGCGATTAGTGGACAGACATTCCAAGACATAACAGTAATCACAATACAAGAACGAGTGCTGTTTGAACTTGATGGACCTGACTGTATAGTTAGTAAAAAGAATATATAGATAGAATAAATAAATATATAAAATCAATCAAAGCAACAATCAATTTTAGTGCTGTATACTTTTCAGGATGACTGGAAGCAATTTTACAAGGAAGTGTTCAGCATGTTATGGGCAGAGAAGAAATAATACTGATGCAAGTCCTTTGGGTGTTTATAATGGGCACAAGTAAACCCTAATAGCAAGAATAAATGTGTTATTCAAATATTTTCCTCTTGATCTATGAAAACCAACTTGTGTGTTCAAACATATTGGGAATCATGATGCTATGCCAGTGCAACCAAATGCTTCTATGCTGTGGACCATTGCACCTGCTACTACTTATGTATTGCCATCAAAAGAATTTCAGAGCACAAACTCTGCAGCTCATGATGTCACTGTAGCACCTCCATACACTTGCATCACACCAGTAGCCTTGCAGCATGCTAGCAGCCCCACAGTCACCTTCTGGCTTTAATAAAAAAAAAATAATAAATAAAAAATAAGCTGCCTTTCTTTTAAAATACCCTGAACAGCTGCTTTAACACTGTTTTGACGACTAGATTTCAATTAAAGCTGTGCTTTTCAACTCACGAAATGTAAGTCTACCATAAAGAGCCCTTGGTATTACATTTACTATTGTTTCTGATATGCAAGATGGTACCTTCTGCCGCCATGGTCAAATCATCAGCAAGCTAACATTCTGCTCTCTGGTGGTGAGCTTTGGTTCTGCACAACAGGTGCATGCAGTGACCCTTCGTCACCTGAGTTCAACAGTGACAGTTTTAAGAATTATATCAAGGCCCACTTAGTTACCTCTTCCCCGCAAGGTCCCACCGAGAAACAATATATTACGTCTATTTACTGTGTTACCCGTGGCATTCTCAGCAAGAGCAGGCAAGTATTTCAAGGGCCTATGTCCCTCATGTTGTCCCTCTGACAAGCTGTAATTATCCTAAAACTGCTGTAGATTTCCAGTGGAACGGGCAAATCATGGTTTATTTACTGCAATGATGAGTACTGGGGCAATCAGTGGAGCTCCTCTTCAAAATCAAAACTGCCTGCCTGCCCTTCACACTCATTGGCTATGGAGCTACGGAGGTTTTCTGTGAGTCGGTGGAGTACTGATGATCCAGCCAGCCAGTGTTTGTCAGTGTCGTGTCATTAGGTAGAAACGATTACCACAACTGAGTGATGAGCTCAATTGCAGTAATTTTTTTTTGAATGGTGACAGTTGGAAGGAACATTGTGAGGGGTCGAGCAAAAACCTTATTATGGAGTATCAAAAATGCGAAGAATAGTTTTATTTAGCTGTCTACAGAAGCGTATGGATACCGCTAATCTGTACTGCTGCTGCCAGGCTTATTTGACGGTGAGCTGGTATTTTGGCCCACTGGTGTTTATACCTAATTGAACAGTCTTTTCACATTGAGAGAACATTCTTTAATGAAGGTCAGGACCTTCTGGTACTACAGACACTTCAATAGGGGCCGCAACGTAAAACAAAGTGGCCTTTGATATTTTTGGTAATCTGCGCAAGCCGCCATCATAATTATCACTTCTTATCATTTTCTAAGCCGTTGTGCGCGCCACCCTCCTGGTGCAACAGAGGTATTTATTGACATTGCATTCTGATGGCTTTATGTGAAATACTCTAATCCCCATTGAGTGTTCTGCTCAGGCCAGGAGTTGGTTTTCCTCTTCCTCAATGCCAAAGCGGTATAAACATTAGCGGCTGTCCAAAGATATGGCCGCACCTCCGCACACGACAAGTCTGCACTTGTGCCGATTACTGATTAGACACGTAAATTCCTCCTCCGGAACAATCAGGTGTTCCTTCAGTACAGCGTGCTGCTTTTCACCTGTCACGGTGCCCGAGAGGCTGGGGGGCAGTTAACTGCCCTGTGAATGGTCGGTATGTGGATTGTGACAGTAAACCTGTTGAGCATGGCCACTGCATTGGTAAAACATATCATTTCCCCCTGAGTGTATCCAAAGTTGCTTTGAATGGGTTGAATTCAATAGGCTTTTACAACAGCCAAATCTGTTAAACCTAATGTGATATATCCAATATATTGGATTTCAAAAAAGTGTGATTAAAGGTGTAGTTGGGCATAATTAAATTAATGGCGAGCTATTTGTTTACATGCCATCAATGGAACTAACAAAACCTAACCTAACATTTATAGGAAGTTAGAAATCCCGCCAGGGCAGAAATTTTAGGACCCAAAGCTAACAATGTCTAGAAAAGAGAGGGTACCTATTCAGCCCATTTGTTCTGCATTCAGGCATTTTAAGACAATGCATTTTTTGTCAAATGATCCCTAAGCTACAGACAAATGCAATGGTTTGTCGCATTCTCAAGATTGTTCTATTTGTGACCGTTTATTGGATTTCAAAAACGTATGAGAGGAGGTGCAGGCAGGCATTATTTTAAAAATATTTAGCTATTTGTTTATATACTGTACATTCAATGAAACAGGCAAAACCTTTGCTTGTTAGTTGTATACATGAACGCATCAAGTTAAAATTGACATTTCATGATACTTGGACTTTTTTTACTTCTTGCTATAGTTTGTTGTATGAACCTACAAAGTGCTTAATGTCAAAAAACTATTGTGGTTCACCCTTTAGTTTCAATGGAATAATGTAAGAAGTAAACCGCTGTCACAGATCAAGTAAAAACTGCCCAACTTTGACAGCCTTTACCTCAATATTACGAAGTATCAGGAAATGTCCATTTTTACTTGATGCGTTCACACAGGGTCATTATTTCATTTACCTGCACGCTAACTGTTCCATTATTGCCTGTTAAATATTTTATTTAGCTTACTTAATAATCAAGTGTTAAGAACTGGATCGCAGTCCTGATTGCTGAATCAATAAAATCTCTGATAGGATTAAAAATCTTGAGATTTGTCCAGCAAACTACAGTTGCTCAGTTTCCAGTAGGCTGACCGCCTCTATGTGAATGGCTCTCCAATGCTGATATATAACTACCCATCCATTATCCATCCATTATCCATCAATTCCCCCCCAAATTAATGTTCAAATGCTTCAAATTAATGTTCCCTGGTGACATAAAATGTGAAGCACCATTCAGTTTAGCTAAATTTGCATTTTGTATTTGGTTCCGGGCATTGTTTATTCGCATATCACTCAAACTTTTTTCCAGAATTGTTTCCATCTCCTGCGATGGATTGGTGAGCTGTCCAGGGTCTCTCCCTGCCTTTCACCCATAATCAGCTGGGATCCTAATGAGGAAGAAAGGAAGAAGTAGTGTAGATACTGCATAGATGGATGGATATGTCTGTGTTTTTTTTTTACAAACTACCATTGCAATGGTTTCTCAAACCCCTGACTTTTCAGTGGCTTTGCTGCAACCGGTGTTCTCAAAGCATTTCTTCAAAGCACGGCCACATTCACAAACATCCATAAACCCTATAACAGTTCTTACTTTGTGGCTTAAAGTCAATCCCACATTGAATTTATGGGAGAAAGCGGCTTTTCAAATTTTTCTCTCACATCTCCTTCAAAATTCCCAGCTGAAATAATTGTGATGCGGCTGTTTGGCAGGGACCAGCCACAGTACACTCAGAATCAGTTTTTTTTAACTAAAGCTAAGGCAATGAATGAATATTCGTAGCTTTATTTAAACCCCCGCCCTGCAACAGCCGCAGCAGATCAGAAATCCTTCTGGAGCTACATTGAGAGGAGCAAGAATGGCGTGCCTTGTTAAAGTGATCTCTAATGAGCAGACTCTGTGAATAGAAGGGGCAAGCGTGGAACGGGGAGTCATTAAAGGGATCAGGCAACCCCAGCTCTCAGTTCAATACTAATGGGCTCCGAATAAATGAAGGGTTTGGGGGGGGTGTGGTGGGGGGGGTGAGATTGGCTCTGGGAGGACCAAGCGGTAGACTCGTGTTTTATTCCTGCAGCATAGCGTCCGCCCTGAAACCCTACTACTTGTAATAACGAATTCCTAGTCTGCAAAAAAAAGTGAAATTGTGTGGAGGTGACGGGGAACCTCAAGGAGACATCTGAGACGATGGTGCACGAGACATATTTGGACCTTGTGGGGCCCTTGCTTCAGTTTTTTTCCCCTCCACAGCTCAGTCACCAGGTGGCAAGGATTACAGACTTTTTGAACGACGGTGCACGTCACTGATGGTCCTGACAGATGCATTGTGCTGATTAGGCCCTGCCTCCCCCGATGCCTACCTTCGGCTTGAGTTGTTCTGAAGTGCCTGAGACCCACGGCGCGGACTTTGAGACAATGGAGAGATGGCCTGTCCACTGACCACCTGCCGCGCAGCTGTCAGGGTCCAGTTTCAGGGTCCTCTTTCCTGCAGCAGCCGCACACCTGTCCGCCACGAGGCCCTCCTCACCCCCGGCGATCCTGCCTACTCCAGCGGAGACGCTGGTTCACAGGAAAATGTTACCTGATTAAAAAGGCGAGTAATCAGATACTCAGCTAAAAATGGCAGCTCCAGACTTAAAAATGTTCTCCACCTGAGTCCACATGATTTACAGACATAAAAAATGCTCTACTCATTCTAACTGAGCTGGAGTGCATTTCCTGAAATCACAGATGCGAACTTATGTAGTTGGACCCATTGACAGTGAATGGACGAACTATGTAAGTTGCTAACTTAGTTAGCAACTACGCTTTTGGGAAATGCACCCCTGAATAGTTTAACCACTGGCCACAAAAAGTATTATTACAATGTAGATTATCTTATTGACTGGCTGTTATTTGACCCCATGAAACCTGCAGGCCCATATTCTTTGTTTTCAATCTACTTAACAACAATATGCAAATTAGCCAAATTTTGCGTTCCGCCATGTCGGTTGATACACACTCTCGATACAAATGTTTCCGATTTTAACCACGTGATTAAAAACGAAAGATATGGGTCCGTCAAATGCAGCTGCTAAAATTCCAACCTTTGAAACTTCGGGCCTATTTTGAATTGTAATGGAGATTCCAAGGTTTAAACGATCCCAAATATGTTTTGCTGAATTTCAGGGAAATGTGTATAAAATGTGTATAAGATGATATACGAGATCTGGATATTTTCCATTTGGTAATGCCATGACCATAAAAATGTGGCGTCCTGGCTATGAATATTTCTTTCAATATGAGTATGATGTTTCAGTGAAGCGCTGCAGCCTGCAGATAATATGTTTGAGATATTGTCCAACAATATGAAAAAAAAAAATTCTGATGTTAAACCTACTTAAGCAAAAACTTAAATGAAAAATTCAGAGTTTAATGAATGGAGTCCCATATTCATTGTGTGATGTTCTGACAGTGATAAAACAATTGAGCATTTAGCCCACATCTGTCATTGCACAATATGCAAATAGTATGTACGTACGACTGTGCGGAAGCAGCACTTAGGAGACTTAACATGGCACCTGCTTCACAGCCTGAGGCAGGCAGGTGTATTGTTCATTCAGCGGACGTGTCTAATGAAACTTTGTCGCTTCTCCCTGCAGCCCCTTCTCCGGTATCACTTCCCTGACCTGTCGTTGTTTTCTCCCTCCTGCTCTCCAGTTGAGCAGGCCCCAGGGGACACGTCGTGAGACTCAGACAATGAGAGCCGTGCGTGGACGAGGCAGCGACAGCCCCCCCTCCCTCCCCAACACCACACGCTCCCCCGACCCCTCTCTTCCCCTCCTCCCCGCGGCGCAGGTCAACAGGTGGACGTGATGCTCGAGGGTGACCTGGTTAATCAGTCTCAGCCCTAGTGTCCGGAATTTTCACCTGTGTGCCAAGGGTCATCCATCAAGCCTGCCTCCAAGCCTAATGCTGCAGAACGACAGTCAGTTCGACCGTGAGGCCTGCTCCTGCATTCACCTGCATTACTCCTTAGGGCGAGAGAGCAGTCATCAGTCACTGTGGTCAAAAAGCCCTTTTTTTGAAGATACCGATTGAAGGGGGGGGGATTGAGAGAAGGTTCTGGATTTGTGCGGTAAAGTGCGGTACTTCCGGGAGGCCGGTGAGGCAGAGCGGTGTAATGGCTCATTGACCTGGCAAATGGAGGTTTAATGGAGATGCTGGCACCCTGGCTGCAGAGGGGGCAGCAGTGGTAGAGAGGGAGAGATGGTTTCATCTCTTCCCATCACCTAGAGCCTCTCGAGAGAGCAAGAGAGTGAGTGAACAAGAAAGAGAGAGAGAGAGAGAGCTCCTAATCAGCCCGCACCATTTGGAATGCTGAAGTGGAGGGGAGAACCACAGCTGATTTGATGCTTATCACCGAGCTGTGATGTGGCTCTCTTCACATCAAATTACCATCTCTAAAGGGTCCAGCTAGCAGAGGGAGAGGACAGGTGGAGGAGGGGGCTAATTTTTCTGTGCAGGCCCAAAGGAGTATTGGCGTATAGAGCTGTCTTAAGTGGATATGGGCACTGGAGGTCTCCTTCCTTTGCGCATTTGTCTTCACCTGAGACAACCCAGAAATGACCCAGGACAGTAGAAAATCAATGGCACCCTGTGAGAAAGTAAACGAGAGGAGGTCACTCCAAAATATTTTCAGGAAGCGGGATAATGTGGGGGATGGTTTAAAACCACAGAGCGAGAGCAAGGCATCTCGGGCAGGGAGCAGGAGCCCAGAACACACACATTAATTATAGCTCAATTACTCTCTTCGTAATTCGCATGGGGGAGGGGACACGTTGAGTTTGCCGTAAAGAGTACTGAGAAAAGGAAAACGCAATCACCATTCGACATGAAAGGCCGAACGCTGCCTCTCTGGTTCCGGGTGATTAAAGAGAAATTGTGCGCGGCGGGGGCTGCAGAAGACGCGTTGCATTATCGCATTTCTTGCGGAGCTAATGCACTCTCCAGTCTCAAGGACCTCCTTCAGCCAGTCGTCTCGCGGAGCTTCCCCCGTCCGCTAAGAGCTGTTTTGGCATCGACACGCTCAAATATTTTATTCCCCCCACCCCGCGTTTCTGAAGTAGACAGCGGGTGAATATGTTAAAATGAGCAGCTGCGCACCCATTAGGAAGTGAAAATATATGTATGTTCGACTATGCGAGCTTTTTAAGGTTCCGGTGTGGGGTCGGAGCGGTGGAGGAGGGAGTGTGTACAATCACAGGAAATGAAGAAAACATTTCATCAACTAGGGAGGATACAGCAGCTGGTTGGCTCCCCCCTAGAGAAGTAGACTCATAGTCAAAGGGACACTCATGGGTTTCAGATTATTCCCACCGCTGGATCTGGATCAGGAATCAAAGACACATGCACATGCCCCACAAGAGACTATGTTTGCTTTCCCCTTGAATCTGTTGACTCTCAAGAACATGTGCAGTATGTTATGTGACCGAACAGCACAGAACATCATGTTAAAATGGTTCACAGGGAACATTATCTTCAATATACGGATGAGATACAGGAATGATCTCTGATGTGCAAACTATTCCATATAAGAAATACTTCACAAAGTTTATGACGTGCTTCATTTGAAACTACCGTGGTTTCCTTCCCCCACCGGTTTATAGGTATTCACGGTACAATGGTTGTTATGTGGTATAGAAAGTTCATGTTCTGTTCGAACACTAGAGGGTAGTAGTGCACCAACAACCATTTGAAAGTAAGCAACAGTCACGCTTTATTTTAAAAATGCCAATCTTGGTGGGCTACCTTATATCGAGGGTTTGGAGCACAATGGTTATATGTCCAAATTTTGTGGTTTTGAGATTTTTACCTCCTGTCACAGCTTTCTATCAGCTAATCCTTGGAACACAGTAACTATGTCCATCTGCATTCATTTTTAATCAGAATTCAAATTTTCATTTTGTGATATGTCCAACAAAATCTGCTTAAATGAATTAAACATCGACATTTTGATGAATAAACATGAATTTTAATACAGAGTAGTCTGTCTTCCATTGCAAACAAACTTACCTTCAACCAATCACCATTGTGTTATGTCACATCATGTGCTAGAATTGTTGGAGCACTGAGGTGACGTCCATTTTTGGAAATTTTGACCATGATGTTGCTGTTACACTCCTATGAAAACTTAGGTGTTCAATATACTTCTGAACCATGCAGCAAAAGAGTGACTGGTAAAAAATAAAAAAAATGATATAAAATACCTGATTTAATAGAACACTTGGAAACCTAAAAATCAATTTTTCTCAAAACCTCTAAAATGGACATATAACCATTGTGCTCCAAACCCTTGATATATTTGATTGTCGTGCCTTGATTAAAAAGCACGACTTAATCTGGGTATTCAATTCTATAGACCACTGATTAAATGCAACCCTGTTACTTGCATTGCCAAGATATCCTAGCCTAAGCTCATGTGTCCATATGCCGAGTAAAATTTTGCTTGCTTTTTGAATAAATGTGCCATTGCAGAAGACTCGAAAGAATGTGAAATAAATAAAATCAGAGGTCCATTGGACGGAATGACAGCAGACCAAATAAAAAATTAAATGAAGGTGTTGCCTACAAAACAAAAATCTACATGTGGTCCACCGGGTATTTTTTTTATTGCAATTAACAGTTCAAAAAATATAAAAGTTAAATGGGACTAATAAAAGTTTTTTTTACTGTATAAAAGGGTACAGGCGACCATGATTTCCATACAAAGGTGATCATTCAGGCAGGATTTAGTGGACAGTCAAATGTAGTTTCATTTGATATCAGAAGCACAGAAGTTTAAGAATTACACTAAGGTTTTAAAAAACAAACAAACAAAAAAAATCCCTGCATCTACAAGATCAACTACTTCTGTTACTAAATAGTTATTTTGGAGCATCCAATCTTGTGTATGGACATTATTAATTTAGCAATTAAATGTACATATAAATAAAATAAAACCACTTGTTAAACTTGATGTGCATGCAAATACTTTTTAACGTATACCATGATTGTACAGCGCACAGGGGTGGCACAGTGGTTTAACATTGTCCCCTCACAGCAAGACCATTGTGGGTTTGAATCCATCCAGGTGTCGTTCTGAGTTTGCATGTTCTCCCCATGTTCGCATGGGTTTCATCGGGCACTCTGGTTTTCCATCCAAAGGGTGACAGACGTGCATGTCAGGCCAATTGGAGCCTCAAAATTGCGCCATAGGTATGAGTGTGCGCGTGAATAGTGTGTGTGTACTCTGATGGTTTGCCAAGCTGCCCAGGTTGTGTCCCTGCCTTTTGTCCATGGACAGCTGGGATAGGCCTCAGCTCCCTGACAATACCAGTGAGGAAGAAGCGGTATAGATAATGGATTGGAAGAATGTACAGCCTACTGTTATGGCCCAGACCAGGAATCAAGTGCGGGGTCAGGCATCCAATCCAATGGAAATACCGTACAGATCAAGAACCCCTGATGATGAAGTGGGGACGGAACTCCAGACAAGGGTAGCACAGTTCGGCACAGATGTAACTGGCAAGGCTGGGCTGACAGTCGCCAGCTAGTGGCTTCCGGGATGCAGCCAAATGTTGTGCAGACTTGGCCAGCTCTAAACTATTCCTGAGGATGTGGAGGTTGTGTGACAGGATGCCAGGTACTGACTTATGCACTCTTCTATAGCTTGGGATTCCTGGCTGGTTAGGGAGTACAGCTGACCTCTGGGGGGTTAAGTCAATGACACAATCATCGGGTCTGTGGGGCAGAAGTGATGTCACTCTTGCCTAGCTGAATGCCTAGCTGAATAATGTTGTTATTTTTCAGGTTTTGTATTAATTTTCTGTTTAGTATTGTTATTTTAGTTATTGTATTATTTTCCTTTGATGTATTCTCACTCCCCATTCAGTTCTCACATGCTTCTGTTTTCTCCCTCACTTCTGTAATTGCCCTCCTCATTGTTTGTTAATTAGAGGTCATTAGTTTCCTTGTTTGTAACCACACCCCCAGGCACACTGCCTAGTCCTCGCACAACTGTTTCCGCTCCTTCATTTGTTATTCTCTCACCTTTATATAAAGCCAGTTTTAGTTTGTCTTTTTGCGAGTTTGTAGCCTTTCCGAGTTGTCCTACGAGCTTTGTCATTCGTTGTGCGACTTTTTGGTCAAGATATCTTTGTACTCCAATTTTCGAGATGGCGTACTCCCTTGTGTATTGTGCTTTTCTGATTATTACTTTGACTGGCCTCCGGTTTATGATTCTGATCACCCTCAACTCCGGCATTGAAACTTCGGACGGACTTTTTTGAACTTTTTACTGACTACAATTTGGACTGTCCCTGTGGTGCTGCATTCTCGCTGCTATCGACATGGATTGTACTACCCTTAGGAAAGATCTTCATAAATCTGTGGAACTGAATCTCTGCCTGCGTCTGAGTCCAGTCCTTGTCAGTGCCCTTTAGGATAACCTGTAGCCAGTATAGAGACATTAAGAAGCGCACTGACCTCTGTCAAGCTAATATGCTCTTTTCTGTGCAGATCAGTGCTCATTTAATTAGCTAGTGAAATAAACCTCTTTATGGCATGAAAGCAGACAGATAGTAATCTACACAAATCTCTCCTCGTGCTTCGGTGGAGCTTAGCAAATGCCCACGTGTTCTTGGGGCTTACGCACATGTGTCAAGCACTTGGTGATGATCTGTGTAGTCAGTCCTTCCAGGAATGAGTAAAGCTAAAAGTGCACCTCGAGTGGACCAAATGTCTTTGTCCATACTCTGAAACCATTGTAAAATATGATGAACATGAAACATTACTCCAAAATCATATTTTTAAAAAACCTGCAAATGCAAATGAAGACCACAAAGAAAAAAAAACGATCAGAGTCCAAATTTAGCATTTTTGGATATTTTATATATTACATATTATTATATGTTATATATTTTTTTTCAGTGCTTTGTTTGGAAGATCATTTTGAATTTTTGATTCATCATTTCTCCACAATGTGAAAATGTGACTCTGATCATTTTTCCATTCTGGTCTTCAAATATTTACATATTTCTGTCAGTAGATTTGGCCCCTCAAAGAAACTCAACATTCAGTAACTGTGAAACTGATTCCAAAAAAACATCAAAAATCAGCCTGGCATGCTTGTCATGTGTGAAAATTGAGTTTTTTTCAACCTGACTCATCCTATATCATGGTCGGATTGTCAAAAAGAAGGAGTTGGTCAGACCTTTGAAACAATACTCCAACTGATCAGGTTTAAAATAGATTCTTCCTAACCCCTAGCCAGAGGGTCTTTGGAATGAGTTCACGACTCACGTGCGTAAACAGATAACCCTCTTAAGAAAAGAGAGATGGATGGGAGGGTGATGGTGAGGGTGTGCGAGAGGAGAAGAGGTGGAGACCAAGAAGACGGGGAAAGCCATAGGGGTCACAGTGACCAGCTCTCGAAAGTTTAAGGACCGTAGTCGAGGCACCGAACGGTCAGACTCACTTCCTCCCAGGGACATCCAGGTCGCTGGCTGCAGGCACTTCTCGCCCCTCCCCATGGCGCAGCAGGCTATCAGCTCTCCGTTCCTCCGGCCTTTCTTCCTAAAATCCCCGGTGAGCGCAAGGAGCCCTGGCCGCCAGAGGCGCCACACGCTCCCCGCCAGCGAGTTCCGCAACCTCACGCCGCAGGACGCCATCAGCGTTTTCGAGATCGAGAGGGAAGGTACGTTTGCATCCAAGTGTTGGTTGTGCAGGGATGTTAAGATTGATTTGGGTTTGTGAAATGACTATTGACAGAGGGCACATGATAATCTTTGATAGTCAAAAACGAGTTAGACTTTAAAAAGCCTATTTATTGAAAACCTGACTCTTCTGATTGTAAGTTGACGGTCTAGTTTTTTATTTTGATTTTTAAAATTTCCGGCAAACAAATACATTTTAAACTCCAAATGTTGAGTTCAGTCTCAAAAATGGAAGCAAACCTTATCCAGCAAGCTGCATCGGGAACTGCTTATGTTTTAGTGTACTGCATGTGTCATTGAATTTAACATGCAAAAAAAGGTAGCTGCCTTACCGGTGCCAAGAGCTGTTGCTCTTTTTCTTTTTTCAGGGTTAACCACATTTGCAAAACGATCTCTAGGATCATGGTAGGGTAAAATTTGGATTAGATTCAAACTAAGACCAATATAATTTAATTTCACTTGTGGAATCGGTTTAGCAGCACTAAATATCTTATATTGCCTGACCTGATATCAACGATCTGCATTGTGAACATTACACAAGGTGACACCATATCAGTGAATTAGGCAACCTTTTGTAGTAGCCATAGGTATAGCAATTATACACAACTACCATTAAATTTTCAAGTGTGTTCCCCCTTTTTTTTTTTTTATACAATCGTGATATTATATAAATATCAGAGCATAGTTTTCACCCACAGTAAATTTAGCTATGCTAAAACACAATCCTCAGCGCTGAGAACTGAGGTCCTTGGCGGTAGCAACATTGGCTAACATGACTTCAGTGAAGTAATTCTGGGAGCGGGTATTATTTAGCAACCATTTTATGTAAAGCATGAGTAAGCACCACCTTTGAGGACAATGAGGGCAGTACTGTCACGAGCAGTTCAGTAACATGGTCTTACCCTTGAGATAGCTTCGGCGCAGAGAATAAACATTTAAAATCCTGTTATTTCAGGCATCATGAACTACAATTTCGATAAAGCGCTTTCCAAATCTGACTCAAATGTGCATTAATTCACACAAAGCTTATTTATAATTTTATAATCGTCACTAAAATGGCCTTATCCGCATCTGGCAGACCTATGTTCTACTGATAATCTGTAAGATGGAGATCAGGCTTTCGACAGACCGTGACCTCCATCTGTTACCTCTTCACCCCAGCTTTCGTCTCAGTGTCTGGGGAGTGCCCACTCACCCTGGAGGAGGTTCTGGGCTTCCTGAGCCAGTGTCCAGAGCTGTCCCTCGGCTGGTTTGAGGAGGGACAGCTGGTGGCCTTCATCATCGGCTCTGGCTGGGACAAGGAGCGCTTGGCACAGGTGACTGAGCTACCCTCCACTCCGAGCAAAACAACTAATATAGATCGTGTATCTTGGGTTCAGCTCCCCATAATCAGGCCTACACTCAAGCTAAAACATCAAAGTTTAACTGAAGAGCCTAGTGCTAAAAGTGCTTAAAAGTCACAAAATGTCTATTTTGAGAAAACTAGAAAAGATATTTTCCCATCGTTACCTCACAATATGTGAAAATGTGACTTGAGTACTTTCAGCACTAGGCTCCTCAATTATTTTAAATAAGTTAATTGACTTGTAGAGTCAAAACAAAATTTTTTCTTTTCTGAAAAAAGTATTCTTTAAAATCTTGGTATGATCTCTAAAAACATTTGGTAGGACAAAACTGACTTGGTCTTGTGCTCACCACACAACAGCAAAAGTACATTAATATAAAGCAGATTAGTTATACACAATGACAGCTATGTGATGTAGTATTTACATGCTAATCAATGGTCAAGGTAGTGTTCTGAACACTGATACTGGCTGTGTCGTCAGTGGAAAGTGACGTAGAGTACGGTCTCATTTTGTGGCGTCACTGGCTTTTATGGTGGTTGCTAATGTGGCCCAACTCTTAAACCCCCATCAGGAGGCCATGACCACGCACATACCGAACACAGCGACCGTGCACATCCACGTGCTCTCGGTGCACCGGCACTGCCGGCAGCAGGGGAAAGGCTCCATCCTGCTGTGGCGCTACCTGCAGTACCTCCGCTGTCTGCCCGGCATGCGCCGCGCCCTGCTGCTCTGCGAGGAGTTCCTGGTGCCCTTCTACCTCAAGGCCGGCTTCAAAGAGAAGGGCCTCTCCACCATCACCGTGGGCTCACTCACCTTCCTCGAGATGGAGTACCTGCTAGGGGGCGTGGCCTTCGCCCGGCGGAACAGCGGCTGTTAGCGCGTCGGCTACGACGGACGTCAGCACGTCATCCAGGAAGAGCCCCCTCACCCACAACCCCAGTGCCACAAAGACTGTTGCGGACTCACTTGAGTTTGATTAACTATACAGCCGACGACACCTCAGACCAATCAAAGCACCTCAGGATGGAGTTCAAAATGGCTACCAGAGCAGCAGCTCTTCCACAGGGCTGCTTTATCCCAAGCAATGAACTGTGATTAAGAGAGAATCTGCCTGATCTACAGCCCATATGAGCCCTATTTAATCTTTTACAATTCTTAAACCTCAAAAACCTGCTAAGGGTCTGTGTAATCTCCTCGAGATGGAAGAGAGCAAGCCATTGACTTTTAATCGCACTGATATTATTGGCCCACATTATCAAGAAGCTTTCCTCAGAAACCGAACAGCCACACTCTGAACTCACACTGACCGGAAATCCAAAACTGGTCAAAATCAAAGACATGATCCCTTGGTTCTTACTCAGAGCAGCGGCATGAAATGGACTGACTGTGAAGGCAAAATTGCGATACGAAACAAGATTTATCAACTGTCAAATGTAATTGAGAAAAAAAAAAAATTCATTGCACTTTAGAAAAATTATACTTCAGAATGTATTGTTGAAAAAAAAAAACTGCCCATCAGTACTGGATTGTAAATGCCTATTTCATCCCACAAAATGCATGGAAGTTCAGAACCCACTGTCTGTTAGGGAACTGCTAGTTTCTAACTTAGCCCTTTCAGCTTCTTTGTGTTGAAATTCTATGCTATGTAATGAAGGAAGTAACTATATACCAAAGGGTGAAGGAGAATTAGACATCGTTTACATGATAAATTTGTTTCTACATTATAAACCTAATTTTACTGAGAAGTAATATTTTCAATATTTTGCAACCAATGTGTTAAATTCAGGTTTAAATGCACCCTGTATGCCATTCCAAAATGAAAAATTACATCCTTTAAGGACAAAATATACATTATGGAATATAGATTACGCGTTTGTATAGAATCTGACTCAGCTTTCATAATAAGCTCAGTCTGTCCTTGACTGAAAGTATTTCATGTTCAGAGTTTTCATGCCCATGCCTTTCATAGCGTACAGACTGTATTACTCACATATTTTTTATTTCACTGCCGACAGCCTCAAAAGACAGGAAATGAAATTAATTGACCCCAGGAAGAAAACCGGCCAACTTTTCACTGTAATAACTCAGCATTAGAGTGTATATTATGTAGCAAAGCACTATAATTGTATATTGCAACCATCTCTTAGCGATATGAAAATAATTAGCAACACTTAACTCCAAGCCATTCAGCATCAAAGTCTTCAAATTATTGATGGAGAGAAAGCTGGTGTCACTGGGGATGTTCAATGACATTTCCTGCCTTTTGACACTGCCAGCAAATGCATGCATTTCAATCAGCCAAGATGTAGTTTTGTGACTATATATCTGTAATCTTGCACCTCACATTATGGGCTCTAGGACTCTTCATCCCCAGACTTTCTGTCCCCGGACTTTTCATCCCCGAATTTTTCGTCCCCGGGCGCTCTGTCCTCAGACTTTTCGTCCCCATTAATTTTTCATCCCCAGATTCTTCGTCCCTGGATGGTTCATGCCCAATAATGCTTTGCCCTCTTACTGTATTATAACACTATCCCTAACCCTAACCTTTATGACGGCCAGACGAAAAGTACCTGGGGACAAAAAATTCGGGGACGAAAAATTCGAGCACAGAGTCCTGTAACCCACATTATGCATACCTTCCAGCGACACTATACCTCATCAATCAGACAAGCACACGGATGGCGAAGAAATAAATACACAAACACGTCATTGGGCAGCAAGAACTGCTCTCCTGCTGTATTCTCAGTTACAAGTAAGTAGGCGGTAGCTAAAACACTACCTCTCGGGTCATTCATCACCACTTTAGTAGCAGTAAACAAATAGAAGGTTAACATTTGAGTGCTCGATCTAGAGTAACAAAAATATGGCAGTAGTTGGTACATTTATTAACAAGGCACCAAAGGTGTTTTTAGATGGTTTTGTGTCCTCCAAAGGAGTCAGTCTCTGAGGTTTCCAGGGGGAAATATTTCAGCCAAGGCCTGGTTTTGCGAAGTGCATCAAAACTGATATACAACAAAAAAATCTAAAACCGTAAAAATTTAGGAACAGGACACAAGAGGAGCAGCCTTTGGAAGGTGCATCAGTTTATCGGAGGCTAGTTGACATGACTCCTCTTCAGCAGATGGGGGGGCTTTTTTTACGGCAGTGGGACTCCCCAATCAGTGGGGAAATAAACGTTCTTTGATAATTTCCGCTGTAAACTGAGAAGGCCAAGCTGAGGAAAAATAAGAACCATTTTAGGGTCGAAACATCCATGATTCTATGAGGCTCTAATGAGGGGACTCGGGGGGGAAAAGTAAAAAAAAAAAAACAGTAAGATGGATGAATGTCAGTTTTCAGAGGGGCTAGTGTCAGTACGTGATGACGCTCCACCTGAGTCAGGCCCGTGGAGGTGGGGGATGGGCAGAACAGGGATTTGGGGATAGTGCCAGCCCAGCTGCACCCTCTTGGCCCCTCCCCTGTCTCAGTGGAGGTGCGCGTTGAGGTCGTACTTCTCGCAGAACTTGTCTGTGAAGGGGATGCAGGTGAGCAGCTCGCACCACTCGCACTTGATGGGGTGCACGTAGAAGAGCACCGCCAAGCCGGCGAAGAGCCCCACGAACACCACCAGGAAGAAGATGATCTGGCAGCGCTTGCGGTACATGTCCATGCGGCCAAAGCTGATGTAGGGGAGGAAGGCGAAGGAGAGGAAGAAGCCGGAGATGAAGCCCGAGATGTGGGCGAAGTTGTCGATCCAGGGCAGCAGGCCGAAGGCGAAGAGGAAGAGCACCACGCAGAGGAGCTTGGCGAAGGCGCGCCACGGCCGGGCCAGGATCTGCCAGCTCTGGAATAGCTCCACAAACAGGCAGGCCAGGATACCGAACTGCGATCCAGCAGGCCCCACCTGCTCCGAGGACACGAGTGGGAAAGCACAGTCAGATTGTATCTAAAGAAGCTTGTCTACAGCTTACGAGCACATGATACACACATACACACCTGCACCATCCACTCATACCCACACACACACACACAGTGTACCCATAAACAAACACACACGTGAATAAAATCACCGCCCTGCAAGTGACACCATCACCCTAAATCTATGAGCAAAGTTAACTCTAATCCGTAAAGCAGGGGTGGGGAACCTCATTCGGAGGGGGCCGGTGGGGGTGCAGGCTTTCATTCCAACCAGGTAGTTACACACTTGATTGTACTAATTAAGGTCCTAAGCAAAGATTCCAGAGGTCGAGTAGTAGAATCAGGTGTGTCGCTGCTTGGTTGGAATGAATCCCTGCACCCAACACGGTTCCCCACCCCTGCCATAAAGCCTATCTGCTTTAAATATGAATCAATATATGAGCTCTCATTTAAAAGCCTCCTGACTTACACCAGAAATAGCTCAAAAGAGCTCTAATATATACCACTAAGTGATTTCCCGTCTGTGGTGCACACCTCAGCTTTGTAAGGCAGGAAGATGGCACTGGCCAGGTTGCCGGTGATGCCGCTCAGGATGTAGATGATGGAGATCCGCAGCCAGCCCGCCAGCTTCTCCAGGTCCCTCAGGATGGTCATCTGGAAGCACACTGAGACCAGACAGTGCAGGACCCTAGTCAAGGAGAGACAAGAGTCAAACTCCATACCAGAGGTAACTGAGGATATCCAGCTATTAACTGAGAAAAACTGTCCGTCTGTCCTTCTGTCGGAGTCAACTTTTTTCCTCAATAGGCTGCCCCTCAATCTGAAACGACACGCATAGGCAGGGACTGACAAAGCTGATTCTCCATTTTCCTAACTTTAAGCCATTTTCAAACAAATTTAACGTTTGCCAGCGTATTTGGCAAGGCTGCGTGGAGTGTTGGTGTGCACATGCCCAGGTGTCGACCAATTAAAGATTAAAGGCAGCGCCATACAAATTAGAAAATAACAAACAAAAAAAAAACCCTGCAAACATTAGACTTTGAACACACTGTGAATGTCCAAAATACATTGTGAAAGAGAGCAGCATACATTAATTATTATTAATAATACGCAGCACTATTTCAAGCTGTTCCCCCTATAGAAAGAGTCCCTTTTCTTACCGCTGTGAAATTACTTCTGCCAAAGAACTGATTTGTTCTACAAAGGAGTATACCAACAGGAAAGCTGTATCAAAGCAGGAAGTCTGAACTATCAGGGAGGAGATAATCTCTCCTGCGCATCTAGTCATGTCTGCACAGTGTTTCAATTCCATCCAGTTTGTCCGAAGATTCAACAGAAAAACAGAACAGTTTATCATTTTGGAGCTTACAGTCACAGGCACCAGCATCTTACAATAAATTACATAGTGCTCTCCCCTCGTCCTCACACAGACTACCCTGCTACAGCGAGCAACATTATTTACTGGACAGTGACACCTTTTTCAATTTTAGCTCTGTAGTCTAGCAAACTGAGTTTGAAAGGATACAATGACAATAGGTTTAAAGTGCAGACCGTCAGCTTTAAATTCTGCCAGTTTTAATTCAGATCGGAATTAACTGTTCAGAAATGGCAGCACCTTTTGTACAAAGTCCCCCATTTTCTAGTTCTTAAAAAAAGCTGGATAGTTTAACATAATTCAGATTAAAGTAATAATTTTTAACATTTGGTCGCTGATCGTTTGCGTAAAAGAATGTTTGAGGTCTGAGATGCAGGCACCAACAGACGCTGGGTATCTTCCCTAGTAATGTTCTGCCAGGCCTATACTGCAACCATCTTCAATTCTTGCTAGTTTCAAGGACTTTTCTCCATCAGACTCCTCTTCCGCATGTAAAACACACGTTCAATTGAACACAGAGCGAGTGACTGACTCAGCTAACAGGACCAAAATAATAAAAAACATGTCACTGTCCAACAAATTATGGGGCTCACTGTACATGTTTACAGTTGATGCTGTTAACTCCACACACAGCCGAAAATACAGATAACACACCTCAAGAATAAAACATCTCCACACGTATACACACAGTGGAATACTCAATTTCAGACTGTAGAAAATTTAGACAACTCCATAAAAACACTATGAAGAGTGTACACAACTGCAAATACAACATGGAGGACCCGGGGTCTCCTCGCGCATGGCTTCCCTGTAATATTTTGAACAGAAGGAACACAGAGTCCTGGTCTAAATGTCTCCTCTTTCATGGCCTCTTTAACAAGAAATCAGCCGTGAGGGGAAAAAAAGGTTTGGACGAACAACAGGGCATGTTTATGTGGATGTTTTGTAGATTAGTCAGAGGGCAAGCCATATAAGGAGTCACACCGGATAGATCCAGAGGCATGAAACAAACAAAGTGAATGCGTATAAATAGTGGCGAAGGATTTGGGCCCAACTGATCTGTCAGACAGACGTTTTCCCGCAAGTATAAACCACAGTAAACAAGCTGTGGACGAAGTGGATACCACTCTATTTAAAAGGAACCAGAAATTCACCTGGAATTAAATACTTAGAGACAAAGGAGCTTTAGTGGAGAATCTATGTAATGAGAGGAGTATGTCTCGCCGAGAGAGCGGTCGAGGCACGTGCAGAAAGACTCAGGGAATGTTCAGCAATGGGTTTAAAACAATGAGTTTACTGCAATCACATCAAGAGACATTCACGGGAACACTTTAGCTTTAACTGAGATGAAAAAAAAAAAGAGTTTAGTTCATCGGAGAATAAACTGTGTCGGCATTAATTATGAACACCGTCATAAAGCGTTCATGCAGGGCACAATAGCGGCAAAAGTCATCTATTCTTCCCCCAAAGAACTAGATGTACCCGTTCCAGTATTGCTTTCAACATTACCGAGTCCGGCTTGCCAAGCTTAAAGCAGTAAAACTGGTAGCTTCCTCCTCAGTAAAAGCATATATAGTTTCAGTTGGCTCCAGCGCTGATGAATTATGTGAGCAACAGCGCCTCCCTGTGCCAGTGATGGTGTGGTACCGGGCCACATACCCGGCATGCAGGAAGAGGGAGAGCCACAGCCTGTAGAACTGGTCTGGGATCTCGGGGTTGAGGAATGGAAGCAGACCACACACATCGTCCATGCAGTGCACCTGCAGGAAGTGCACAGTTTAGTTTTTTCCCCCTCTGGGACTCCAGAAAAGAAGATAAAAGTCATCAGGATGATGAAACAAAACCAGCAAGTATCAAAGTACAAGTCGATTTATTATGCCAGAAAAGCACCCTTTGAACATGATCTTTCCTGATTAATTGTGTGGTTCATTACGCACTTTTGAAATTCCTTACAGATTTAATGATTCATTACAGATTTTGAGATAAATAATACACAAGCTTGAGATTCATTATACTGTTTTCACCACCAATTTCACCTTCCTAGCATTTCTACCAGTAATGCGCCACCATATGTCTTTGTGCTGTATAGAAACCATTGGAGCAGGCAGGATGCCTGTGGTCTTAACATTGTTTTAGACTAAGCGGGGCTAAGCATCAATGTCACCCATCAGTGACATTGCTCTCTGGGCAGTTCAGAACAGAAGGATTAGACTCTATGCTACTCTGATGATTAGCATGACCTCCTTCTTCATGATCTCAGACACACCTGATGTCGTCTACGGTCAGCCTTACATGACAGAACCAAATCAGGTCACTCTGATGTGGGTTTTGGAGTGAGTCAGATTGACCAGTTCAGCAGAGTCAGCCAGACCCAATGACAGGGACTAACCTCACCATATCAAAATAAGTGTCACGGTAGAGAACAAAACCCACCACCAACTGTGCCAAGGAAGGTACTCAGGAGTACATCAAGAGGTACCTGTGGGTTTCAACCCCAACCGGCAACAAGGTGCTTGCTATTTAAGAAACTGATCCATCACGGAACATCTAGGGCACTCAAAAGCCATTCCAACACTCAACGAATTCTGAACAATTACCTACTCTTGATACATATTTTATATATTTTCTCTCAGAAATTAGTATCCTTTTTTTTGTTTTGTTTTTTGTCCAGCACTCCAACTTTGTTTCTTTTTTATGGGAGGGAGGGGGGGACATGGGGGGGTTGGTAAAAGGGTGGAACACAATATGTCTTTGTTTTTATTTGGAATGCATTGTTAATGTTCCACTGAGAAAACTTCAATAAAACATGCATTAAAAAAAAAAAGAAATGAGTATCCTAATCCATTGTGAACCCGAATCAGAGGCAGAATTTGATCAAACATTTTGCAATATCAACATTTTTCTCTCAACCTACTTTTATTGGTTTGCTTGAAAAATTATTGAACGATGAGTTCACTTGATACCCTTCAGTATTTGGAAGAGCACCATTCTTGTATTAATATATGTAATGGTAGTGTTCTCGTTTACAGCAGTGTCACCATTACATTGCATAATTTTATTATAGATTACAGCATTTAACAGATGCTCTTGTCCACAGTGACGTATGAAAACGAAAGTGCATCAGTAGGCGGAACCCATGGCATCTCACCTGAGAGCATAGCGTAGCTTCTTCGTGGAAATAACCCATCATGAAGTCACAGTACTCCCGCGAGGTGATCTCACACCTGCATGGGTCAAACGCACAGCATCGGGACGTTAGCGCGGGGACACTCACAGGCTAACGCTCACAGATGTCTATATACTGGACCATACTGTAACACACTGTGAACATTAACATTCAATTTTATTATACATCAGAGGTATACAGATTTGTGGAGACATGCGTCAGCGCTCCAGATGAGCGGTAGTGTGGGGGAGATGTTCCCATCCGAGGCACGTGTGTGCGGACTCCCCTCACCTCCCTTTGGTGCCGATGCAGCAGGGCCGGCCCGTGATGGCGCAGTCGATGTGGGGCAGGTTGGTGTGGTTTGCTGAGCTGAATTTGGTACAGATCTGTTGATGGGAACAAAATTGCGAGTTACTCTGTTATAAACTTGCACCTTTTTTACCACTTATTTTAACTGGCACCTTTGTTGCCAGGTATTCTAACCGTAATTTTACGATCAGTTTATAACCGTGGTTCCGTGTATGTTAACTGTAAACCACAGTTAAATGCGCGCAGGACTTGAATTACAGTTAAAATAACAAGGAGACAATGCGTTTATTTAACTGTTAAATTCAGTCAGTTTATAACAGTGTACTATTTGGTCCAATGCATAAAGCGTCAGTGGTATGTTAGGGTTGCCACTGCATGAAAACGTGGACGGAATTAGACGGCGTGTGCGGGATGAGAATATCGTATGTGCCGCTGTACTCACCGGCCACTTTGTGATGTCATCAGGCCATTCATGGGGTGACCCAGAGGCTGGCTCCAGACAAGTCCTGTCAGAACAAATGAATAGGGAGGGATTGACCAATCACAGTCGGAGTAGGCATGTTGCAGGGTCATCACACCAAAGATAGCAGAGGAATCGACCAATCACACTGAGGGTTGGTGAAGTACAAACCAGTCACCACTGAATGGTGTAGAACAGTGCAAATTAAGAGGGAAAACACAGGCTTCTACACTATAATGAGGTAAAAGTAAAGAATATGGTCTGAACAGTAGTTAGTGACTGTTCCCCGAGTGTACAGGAGTACTGATGCGAGTGTTGCCTGGTGGACTTACCGAGGGTCCTGATGACACACAGATCCATGCTGTCGCACATGCCCCTCCAGCAGAGGAGCGCTGGGGTGCTCTGGCCATTTAACCCACACAGCCAGGGTCGTCTAAGAGCCATGGAGGAGAAACAACTTTACAACAGCTCTCACTGTGTGCCATAAAGTTTTATGTGTGAGAATAAATACAGCGTGCGCGTGTTCCGGCATACTTGTCTGCATAATTTGTATGCTCGCTCACAGTGTTCCTGAGGCCAGTTTTGCTCTCAACGTTCTGAACACCGGTCCTTTCATGGCAAATAAATGAAACTTAGCTCCAGGTCGTGTCTAGCGTCTGTACGTCTGCAAAGCTAAATTCCTTCCCTTGCGATTAAAGCCTGAAATGGGACACCTACGTGACCCACGTCAGCACACAGTGACAAAGTAAGGGAGCTTCTCTGTGCCAGTGATGGACTGCGTGGGAAAGCTTTTGCAGTTTTAGGTGAGTTCTTCGAGCAAAGGTGTTTGTAACACTATGAGCTAATGTGATACTCCAAACGACGGAGTGACGGAGTTCATTTTCCCTCTTCATATTCTATTGTTTCGGTGCTTCGGAGAGCCGATAAACAACTACATTCGGAAACCACATTCATGGGAGCAAAAAATGCCACTGAACTTGAGTGACTGAACCCCCATACTTTGTATGCATCCACTATACGGGGTTCCTACAGCTTTTCAAATTCAAGTACTTTCAGGCATATTCAAGGTGCATTTCCAAGCTTAATTAGTACCTTACAGCCGTCGTAAATTACATTTAACTACTTAGTAAGATGAAGGTTTACAGTGAAAGTAATGCAATTAAGGTCATAATTTCAAGCAGTTTCGAGCACTATTCAAAATTGAAGGACTTGTCACACCTTGAGAACACCACATTAAAATTCAAACCTTGTCAAGAATTTCCAGCATCCACAGAAATCCCGACTTTATTTATCAGTAAATCCATAAGCTGCCGTGTGGGAGTGCTGGTGCCTGAGATGTATGTGTGTGTGTGTGTGTGTGTGTGTGTGTGTGTATGAAAAGTGTGTGACAGCAGGCCCGGCCCTCACTGAGCATTCCCCCTCTAACGTCTGCACGCAGCCCGAGCGGTCGTTCCGCACACAGCAGGCCGAATGGCGCTCCTTTGCCATCTTCTCCTGAATCAGCTCATGCACTTGTCCGTCCTGACGCATGCAGGGCGAGAACTTCGCCCCCAAGTGAATCAGCGCCTCCTGCAGGCCACACGAGGAAACGTCAGGAAATCATTAATCATTCTATCTTGTTGCAGATAGGTTTGATAATACCAATGCCCCGCATCACGATGAACACGTTTGTCCCTGAAATGCCTGTACTTCAACAAGTTATTCTGTATGCAGTAAAATTATCATGACCCATTTCTATTTTAATGATTAATATTAAAGATGTTAAAAATGCAAGGCTTTGCTCACCGAATTAGGCCCAATCCAGAAGTTTTCTTGCTGTACAAACTTGACATTTTCATGAACAGCTTTATTTCTTAAAACCTGAAACAAAAAATAGGATATCATGAAATGCAGTAGTAACTCCATAACTACGGCCTCTCAAGCCATTTAGAATATGATGAAAGCAATGGTCTTCTTCAGCCATTTGTCTACCAATGACGTCCACTTTTCTTTCTGGACTATATACTCCTTTATGATTTTGTTATGTTTTTCATTTCCAAACATTTTTTAATCACAAAGAGCAGTGTTAAACCTCTTTGAGCCACATTAAACTTTTTAGAATAAGTAATTGCTACCATTAGTACTGGTGTGGGATTGGACGACTCAGAGATTTATACTCACAGAATCTACAGTTTCGTGCTGAGAGAAGCCCACTGGCGCGATACCATAGATGCATACTGCCATGATGGTGATCAGCAAGTGGACAAATGTTATCCAGTATGTGAAAAAAAGGCCTGTGGAGAAGACAGAACATCGACTAAGAATAGGCACAAAACACAGGCTCTGTAATTCTCAAGACAACTAACGAACAGTCCAGAAGACCAGCGCTCCAGCTATTACATAGCACAGAAACATTAGTGCCGCCATGGGAGTAGCATTAGCATTAGCATCACCTGTGATCGTCCATGTCCTCGATCTGCCTCTTGACGTAGCTGTCAATGCGCTTGCGGTAAGTGCGGTTGGTGAGCTTGCCCACCATGCCCAGGCCGTACGGCCGCTTCTCGCGGGCGAAGAGCTTCTTGACGGGCACGGCGATGCGCTGGCCGCGCCTCTGCCCGCTGAGGCTCACCACTTCCTGCCGCAGGCGGACCTTGGGCTGCACCACTGCGCCCTCCTTCCCCTTGCGCCAGCCTCGCTCCAGGGGCCTGCGCAAAGAGGGACGGAAAGAAGGACTCAAATAAGACAGGACCTAGAATTGACCCTACTTCCAACAGCAGGCTGGAGAAGCACAGAAACCGGTGCCAGAGAGGACCTGAGGCGTTTGACATGAGGCACTGCCGGCTGGCAGGTGAGACTATAACAGACACTGATGGTATCGGCAGTGCGGTCAGTGCTCTGTTTGCGTGTTTCAATATTATGCCTGAACACCTATGCAAACCTCACCCACCCTTGTCAACACTCACTGACAAAGCCCGACAACAGCCCTGCTACCAACTACCATGCAGCCCATGTATATGGCTACAGAATAATGGTGTGGTACTACCAGCCTTCTGCACATGTTCATCATAAGTAATGGGGCACTTAAAGCGGTAGTTTAGGCTTGTTACAATACTGATGTGTACCTGTGTGTTCAATATGCATCTGTGAATTCGGAGGAAAGAAGTTGGTTGTGGCTGTGAGTATAAGCGTGTGTATGTGCATGTTTATGTCAGTATACTTCCACACTAACACATTTTCATTGTGTAATGCCATTTTAAATTGAAAAATGATCTCTGTCCATACTAAAACGCAATCCCGAAGTTTTCAAACTAAAACAGGTCAGCAGCATTTTCAACAAAAGTCTCCATTTTAGGGTTTTGAAAATGCGGGAATATTAGGGATGCTAGGCAAAAACATAGCAAAAGTTCTGCGATTTAAAATGAAAACATATTACTGTGGATATTGCCTGCGTGTACATGTTTACATTATGTGAGTATTTGGGTGCGCGTATACCCAGAATGAATGCTCTACACAAACTCACAGCATGAGGTGACTTCTCTCCAGCTCGCTCTTATCGAGCGCACTGCCTGTCATGTCGCTGTCATCCACAGCCTTGCTTGACTCCGCCTCTTTTATGGCGGCCTCCGATGGCGACTCGAACACCTCGTCGGCGAACGTGGAGAGCTCCTCATGCATCAGTACGTCCTGCGACATTAAAAACACACCGCAATGTAATCATACATAAGTCCCCGTCATACAAATCAAATTTTTCCTCACACTTAGACGTACATATAATATTGGGCCTTCCTCTACCTAAAATCTGAAAAAGCATAAAACCAGATTCTTTCAGCATCGTTTCTGCAGCATCCTTCCGAGGAAATCGTGTTCCTGAATTACTCTTTTTGATTGTGTATATCTGTTGATTTCACAAGCGGTCTTTAGCATAGCACAGCCCAGTATAGACAAGTTTCGGTTTCAGAAGCCATTGGTTATTTTGCGGCGCGATGAGACAGATGATCAGTCTCATTTTCACTGATTAACTGCCCACTCATGACAAAACATAACCGAGAGGAGAAAATAAAAGACAAGAGAATGTGTTCTTTTTTTCCCACAAGCTTATAAACACTAGACAAGGAGTCTGAGTCTCTTTCACAGGGGGTTTGTGTAAAAGTGCAGTGATTGACCAAAACTGCAAGAAGAAATTCAACCGTAGAATACCATTGGGCCTGGTCTACAGGAAGTTCACTTTACGGCTGCAACATATAGCAGCAGACAATGAAACAAAACAGATAGCGGAGACATGCCCTCTCCCTCACCCTGGCAAAGAAGGAGGTGTCCAGCTCATCAGGGAAATCCACTGTATCCTCTTCCAGGAAACTGGCCGGGGTGAAACTGCGCCTTTGGGTCCGCCGCAAAGTGCCCTCTCGCAAAGAGCGGCCCTGAGGAAGCCATTACGCTGTCAACTTCCTGCTGTCAATGTGCCATTCACACATACTCGCTCTCTCAGACAACAGTGCATTTTCACCACTCTTTTCACCCTTCAGCCTCGGCAATATGATACTACAACTGTATATACAATCTACTATATTATACTAGACTGTATTCTGCTGCTGGCATGTATAACTAATAAACACTTAGTACATTGAGAGTGTCAAAGAAATGCCATCAACAGGTTCATGTTCAAATAGATCTGTGGCTCAGTGGATGATGACAAAGACCAACTGTTAGGGTCACAGTTTTTCGTCATTCATAATCCGATTACTCAAGGGACCGTGCAGATAGCGCCCAATTGTTGGTCACAATGTATCATATCCAATTTGTGTATTAGATTTTTACAAACTTCCTGGAACACAAAAATACTTGTTTCTTTATTGACCTGCAAGAAAACATACCTGCGCAATAAGCAAGAGGAAAAAAAAAAACCCTCTTTCCTAAGTTGTGGCTTTCTGGCAACAAAAAAAGGCAAAATCTTCTCCGAGTCTCCCAGTGAGAAGGGCATAAATCTGCCTCATATGCACTTTCAGGACTAATCCACAAATCACCATTGGCAGCCTATTTTTAGAAGTCGAGGACATCCGTTACTTTCTGAATATGCACCATGAAAAATTAATAAAGCCCAGCATAAATAAACCAGAGAGACCAATCATGCTGGCATTCTGCAATGTACTGATTATATTTTCTAGTTGCTTTTGTTTATATTTGGGGGGCTTTGCGTAAGGCCCAGCTCAAACGCTTCTCCTCCAGCACAGCTCATACCAAATTAACCAAAGAATGATCAACCTTTTAACACTGGAAACCCATAAACAAGAAGCCAATGGGAGTACTTAACGGGCTTTGTTAAATGTGTATGTTCCATCACTGATGTTTTGTTGAGTAAGTCCTACAGCATCTCCAGAAGGGCCAACCGTAAAATTTTCCTGGGACACCTGCCCCCACAGTCACATTACTGTCATTGTCACAGGCATTGCATCAGTCTCAAGAACAGACTATTACTTTAATCCATAAGGTGCAATCAATGATCAAACAAATAAGCGTGACTGAAAGCAACTTTGTCTATTATCAGATGGCACCATTAGATGGATTTAGATTAATTACCCCACCTGAAATACGAGCGGTATTGTTTTCAGTGGCATTTGTCAGTCTGTCTGTCTACCATGGAAATAGTTCTATAGAATTTTACACATTTTTCAGGAAAGGAGTGCAGTGGCCCAAGATTTGCCCGAATAAATTTTGGACGGGTCAAGGTCAAAATCAAGGTGACTGAAAAACTGAAAATCTATTTTTTCATGAAAACTATTAAATCTGCTTTTGATCAATTTCTAATTGGACTCAAAACCTGCATTTTTCAATTCCACTTCCGACCATAGGCTATATTATGGTGCAATATCATTTGGTTCCTTTGCGGTAAAGGTCGGATGTCAGGGGGGTCAGAGGTCATTCAACACCCAAAGCACATCTTGTTTTGATTTGGGATTCATAAAGCACCAAGTTTGTTTGTATCTTGTGACTGTTTCATCCCTATACACAAATACAAGGGCATCAGTTCATTACTCTCGTATAACACTCATAAACATTACAAGGCCAGTTCTGCTTTCATCTGCTTTGGGATATATTTACATAACCGCACACACAAACCGAAACTAGGTTAAACATGTGAGAATGAGAGGCGAAACAAACTCCCATCTCATGAATCTGTACAGCAAATGCCCTGGCAACCTAGTCACAACTTTTCAAGATAAGTTTGGGTGCTAATATGAGTGAGCACAGCAAGCTTCAAGCCATGGCAGCCATTACTTTTTGAGATACACCAGTAGCAGTTTGAATGTTCGGCCAGTCAGAAAATTATTCCTCTTGGGAATATACATGTACCCAGCAAATCTGACGGCAATCCAGCAGCTCCTTTTCAAGATAAGCTGCTCACTAATTGAAAGTTTGACCTGATGGTGAGTGAGCAAATCTGCTTCTTCATGGGAATATGAATGCGCGCTCCAAATTTCATTGCAATCTAGCTATTACTTTTTGAGAAATACTGGTCACAATTTTTAACGTTGGCATGATGGTGAAACTCCTCGAAACATCATTGAATCACCAAAATCAATAGGCTCCAAACTTCCACAGCAAATTTTAGAGTTTTCAGTCCTTGAATAATACCGTCCTTGACTAAGATTTAACTCCTTCATGCATCTCATGAATATAAAATACTGTGATTAAAGCGAAGTTAGCAGATCTGACCTTGACCAGAGCTGCTGCCGCCCGGAAGCTCATCTTGGCGACAGACTCCCGTTTGCGGCGTCGGGGCAGCCGGTTGAAGCCGGATCGGGAGCTCGTGAAGGAGCAGAGCGATATGGCGCCGGGGGTTATGGGAGTCTGGGGAACGCTGTACCCATCCACCTCCTCCACCATGCGAAACGCTCGCCCCCGCGCCAGGGGGTCCACGATCTGAGAGACGGGACAGGGAAGAGAGTAAAGAACATCTTTCACATCCCACGCTGAATGAAAGGTTCAGGCCCTGTCCACAAGTACATGGATATTCTTGAAAACGTAGCTTTTTCTATACGTTTCGGCCTTTCGTCCACATGGAAACTGCATTTAAAGTCACGTAAATGGCGGTTCTTTAACCCTTTCAACCCCAGTAGTGCCATATGGCACTCTTGCGTGACTGGCATTTTTTCCCCAATAGTGCCAAATGGCAGTCTTTTTGTTATGTTTCTTTTAACAATCAGGAATAAGAGCAGACGGCCAGAAATTTAGTTAGAATGTCGACAAAGGCCATGGGGAGAAATAGCAGTGAGAACGCCAGTTTCTGTGTACCCGTGCGGACACGTAAAATGGAGCTTTTGGAAGACGATGATGTCACAGCTCATTTTGCGCAAGCCCGTTTTTCTTCTCTGGTATTAGACATTTTCAGCGTAAATATTGTTATCACCACCTACAGGCTGGGAATAGCAGAATTGAGCGTTTGTAGTCGTTTTTGGTTTCTCGAGAGAGTTTTGCAAAATATTTTGTAAAACGAGGTCATGAGGACTGAATTTTCTAAAACCCTTCCACTCCCACCAGTGCCCAGTTCTCACTGCTATTTCTCACCACGGCCTTTGTTGACATTCTTACTAAATTTCTGGCCATCTGTTCTTATTCCTGATTGTTAAAAGAAACATAACAAAAAGACTGCCATTTGGCACTATTGGGAAAAAAATGCCAGTCACGCAAGAGTGCCATATGGCACTACTGGGGGTGAAAGGGTTAAAAACAGAGGGGGAAATTATCCGTTTAGAAAAATATCCGTGCACGAGTGGACAGGGCGTTAGCGGGGAAAGGTGAGTATGTGGCCTACCCTCTGCATGCCATGTTGGGAGGCGGGCACGTAGAGCGGCGGAGGGGTCTCAGTGCTGGTGAGGGAGATGTTGTCCTGGCTGGGCAGGTCCATCTCCCGGATCACCTGCGGCTTCAGCTTGCCGTAGCGCTGGCTGCAGTGCCGAAGGCTCTTCCGCTGCCATTTCTGCGTGGCATCGCTGTCCTTGCTGACGCCGAACCAATCCGCCGTGCCCCTGCGGGTTCGCACAACACACCACAGTCACCTCTGAAACCTGGCACCGCCTGGCACACGCACGAACACACGTTAGGGGTGGGCAATTTATCAATATTAAATCAATTTTATGATATAAAGTAAGATATGAAGAATTCGCTTCCAAAACGCAATATATCCATTTTACTCATTTTGAGTAAATCAGCTTTCAAACTTTGACCATGAAAAAATACACCTTACAGTATGAATTTCTAAAAAACGGATTTTTGAAGCACAGGGCAATCGCTCGATATGATTATCTCAATTTTTGAAATTTTGGCACTTATTGCGTTTTGGAAACAAACTCTTCATATAGACACTGATTTTGGATATTGTAATATCATGATATGACGTAAGTGTTGGCTCTTCTGGTTTTAAAGGCTGCATTTACAGTAAAGGGATGCAGTTTTCTGCACTTATTAGACTGCTGTAGCTGTTGCCTGAACCTGCTTGGTCGTCATGTCCACATTACTGATGACTGTTCTTCAAAAATCGCATTGTGTAAATATTTTGCGAAAGCACCAACAGTTACTTTGGACAATAGCAGCACAATATGGATAATATCGAGGTATTCGGTCATAAATATTGAGGTATTTGATTTTGTCCATATTGCCCAGGCCTAGCTCACATAAACTCTCACACTGGGCACGAATACATAAAATATAAAATATCATATGCTCTCGGACACACACACGTATTCTAATACACACGCGAACGGGCTTGAATGCTCACTTACACGCAGGCACATGTCAGAACTAAAAGGTCAACTGTGAACGCAAAATTTTCCCAGCCTACAGTGCCTGAGAGCTGCTCTCAGGATAAAAATACACATCAAAGGACATAAACCTCTCAGAAAAAGTTATGAACTTCAGATCTCCTGCCTCTACATGCCCCAAAGGACAGAATAGAGCCAGTAAGCCCAAAACCTCCACATTCAAGTTCTGCCAAGCACATATAAAACTGCTGACAGCATGTAGCAGAACGATAAATTCCATCCATCCATCAACTATCTAATCCATTTATATACTAGTCACATGGGTCTAGAGCCTGTCCCAGCATACAGTGGGAGTGCGATAGAATCACACCCTGGACAATCCACCAATCTATCGCAAGGATCACACCAGTGGCGGGCGGTGGACAGAGAACAAGGAGGGTGATAAACATGTCTTTAAACTGCTTATTAGTCTTGATCTGTTTTCAGTCAATTTCCGTGGTAAAAGACACTTGAACTCTCCCCTCTCAGGTGTAGCTTTGTAAAGATGAGAAATCTAACGCACCAGTTGAATCCACAAAAGAGCGCATTTCAATCTTTTTCAATTCAACAATCACCTCGCACAGGTTTGACGACTTGCTTAGGATGTGACAAAATTTAACGCAGAAAATCCAGAGTGGTTTTTTCGGGAAGAGTTGCCTATTAAGGCATTAAACATTTTATAGAATTTATTATTCACTCGCCTAAACATTTCATTATAAGGGAAACTACCATGTTGACCAAGAACAATGATTGAAATCGGGTCACTAATCTCATTCGTTTCAAGGGATGTTTTCCGCCCCCCCAGTTTTCCGTCCACCGCCCACCACTGGATCACACTCCATTCACTCACACACCCACACCAATGGGCAATTTAGAGTCTCCAATTAGTCAGACATTCATGTCTTTGGACTGTGGGAGGAAGTCAAAGTACCAGGAAGAAACCCAAAAAAACAAAAATAAAAGGCAATAAAAATTCCCTACAAGAAGCAGTACAATACAGCTCAGTGCACTGCCATGATAATGCTATAACAAATGGGTAAAAAAGGACAGGCAACGGCAACACAATGCACCACAATACCATTGCTAAGTCTAAACAAGCAATAATAAGTAATAATAATAACGCGAATACGATCTTGAAATACAGCACATTTACTCCACGAAAATGTTGAGGTTCCTGACTCAACGCGGCGAGACGCGAGCCTGTGATCTCACCACTGCACGGTCAGAGCAACGGCGTCAACCAATGGAAAAGTGCGACACAGAAGACGAGCGGTGAAGAACAGCCCAGGGAGAGAATCACTACCCGACTCCTACTCTCCATGTGGACACTGTCCAGCCGGCTTTGCGGTCACATCCTCTTTCAACAACTTTTTTCGCCCGTCTCCGCGCAGCAGAGTCGATGCCCTTTTTCTCTAGTTTCAATGGCTAGGACATACATCACCGGGCCGTCTCAGACAGCTGCGGTATTATTGTGTCCGTGAGCGAGTGTGCGCGGGGGTGATGCTGTATAGATTAGAAGGAGCAAGGGAGCCGGACAGATAGAGGATAGCCAAAATGTTTACAACAGAGAGCGCTAAGTAATAACAGAGTCCACCACTACATCATTACAGAGAGGCCAGCGCGGGGAGGCCTTTTATGGCAGTACAAGAGGGGGAAGAGAGCCTCTTAAAACTAGCTGTATTTTCTTTTGTTGTTTATTGTTGTCCACATTTACAAAAGTTTTAACTCGTCTCACAGAAGAAAAGCCCCATAAGAATTCTAGCCAAGGGACCCCTGAACAACCATGGAAGTTCTAAAACTGGACAGACATTCGGGGGGGATTAATTCTAAACAATAAAACGAGCTTAACTTTAAGTAGCGAGCAAAGTCTTCCATCTGTTATGTGACTGTGGCCATAGAGCAGTGTGTCTGGAGGTGATGAACGCCCGGATCAGAAAACTCCCGCTAACTCTCGGCCCAGCATGTGCGAAAAGCACGCGAACAAAGCTGGTCATTCGGTCCACTCTTTCCGAAGCAAGTTGCATGGCAACCGGACAACAGGATGTGAGGTAGGCGTTTTTGGCCGAGCTCTTTCCCCCGGGGTCGGCACGCACTCCCGAACGGCGCAGTCAACGCGGCGCGCTCGCCGCATCATCGTTAATCACTGGCGGGATTGTTCCGAGCGGAGACGAGCAGGGCAGCTCCTAATCAGATTACGCTGAATGGTTTTGCATTATTGTAGCGGACAATGAAGCGAGTCTGTTCCGTGACGGAATGGGAATGGCATCGATTGTAAATGCCAGCACTACTGTCGGACTGTAACACTCTTCCCCCCCCCCCACTGCAAATAACTCTGTCCTGCCAGCAGTGGCATCCCACGCAGACAACATGCAAAAAAAAAAAAAAAAAAAACCGTTACATCGCTCAACACAAAAGTTTTCCCCCACTTTTATCCTAAAGTAATTCAAAGACAAGCGCAGGACTAAAAACGGCAGTGAATACAGTCAACTACAAAGTACACAGGATTAAAAAGGCAGTCAATTCAGTCTCCTACAAAGAACCCTATACAGTACACAAAAATGCCAGCACTCTATTTAAGATATTAGATGCATATCAAGATCTGTGACATTTTCCCGAAAATAAGCAACATTCGTGCCGGAGATTTCAGAAGGCTAGTTTGAGTTCAAAGGGAAAGGAGAGAAATGCAACGAGTCGCAAGTGCGGCTCTCTTACGCATCAATGAGCCATTCAGGAGAGAGCAATCCAGACGGTATGGCCTACCTGGCCCCCCTTTCTTGCCCCCCTAAGTCCTTACCTATCCCCCTCTTCCCAGGGAGCTGAGGAGGTCATGCTTCCCTCTCTCAGGAGGAGGGAACCCCCCATCTGGAGAGGAACAGTCCTGGTCCCAGTGCCAATGCCGGTCGAGTCTCGAACCTCTTAATAACAATTCCAGCCCCACGGCTCTCGAACCTCAGCCCCCCTCCCACTGTAGGGGTTCCACAAAGGCACAGTCTCCTCATCAGAAGGAAACCCCATGAGCCAGTCCCTTATACCAGCATCTCGGCAGGGGAGAACGTCTCTATCACTCTCTGCCTCTCTACTGCTGCTCTCCTCGGCTGCTCTGGCACTCTCTCCCGACACGCTCCGCTCTGCTCCTCACAGCCTTTTTTGGGAGGGCGCGCTAAACAGCGACAGCGCCGCTGTCTCACACAATGGGAGAGAGGGAAGTATGAAAAAAAGCGGGAGCTGTACAGTCTGAGCACGGTGAGGGAGGACGTGCCCAAACATGTCCCCGCAAACAGGAGCACGGTGAGCTACTGCTCGCTGCCGGCTGGCCGGTACAGGTACAGGTCAATGGGCATCTTGTTCAGAGATAACACTCTGTTTACTCAGAATTATCAACCTTGGAATATTAGGGGAAAACCGTACTGCAGGTTACCGTGTGGTAACAGTCCCGGTAAGCCAGTCAGTTACCCTTCCGGAACATTCCTGCAGGCAGTGCTGAGTCAGTCACGAGTCCACGATTCGCGCCAGTCTGACCTTCTCAAGTATTGGTCTGATCTACTCTCACTGTTCTGATCTCAGTACAGATCCTGCACTCCTAATCAAATAAGCCAGGTAATTTGAAGATAACCTCCAAGCAATTTTGTCCACCAGCAATGTGGCAAAAGGTTGATTGATTTAGAGTAATGGTGAGAATACTGTTCGATCTATAATGAACTTGTGGGAAGTACTCATTTGCGACGTCAATAAACTTCTAATTTCAGCCCCACTAATGGACGGAATATCGACCTCCATCACTGATATTGATTAGAGTTGTAACTGACATCAAAATGCCTGGTGGTTGATATTTAAAGATAATCACTGAGGTACAAGAAAATAATGGTGAGTAATGATAGGGTGCAGTCAATAGAAGATTGCTTCAGACCTCCCAGGCTAACAGAGACCTGAAGAGACCCAGCTCAGACGCAAACGCGGAGCAAAAGTGCTTCCCCTCGGGGCGGGAAACGAAAGCAGAGCGGCAAAGCTCAATTCAGACGGGCAAGCTGCACCGTCTCGACACGGTTTGCGCTTTCCAAAAATCTACCTCGCCCACAGCACCGCGCCAAGCGCAGAGGAAAATATCTGCCACCTGCCTATCCCAGGGAATCTGCCGGCGGCCCCCGAGGGCCCCTTACCTGTATCTGCCGAGGCTCACTGGCTCCCAAAAACCAGGACAGATTTCGAGGGGATGGGAGTCCGCAAAACTAGTTAGCCGCGCCGTCGTCCGGTCCCGGGTCGGTCTTGTTTACGACGCCCCTGTGTTTGCATTGCTGACATTCCTGTTGATCGCACAGGCTCTAGCGCGTCACCGACGGGCCACCCTCCTCCCGACCTCCAGCTGCTAAAAATAGGAGCGCGCCGGCGCTAACACCTGGAGCGCTGCCGTAGCGCACAGAACCCGATCCAGTGAAAACAGGACGCCGGCACCGGCTCCAATCAATCCGCGAGCGACGCTCTCCGAAACACCGCCAGGCTCTCTGTTCGAGCGGAACGACCAGCTCTGCGCCGGCCTTTGATGTCGTCCTCATCAAACGGTTGCGTGGGAATACTACGCCTTCCCACAAAGGTGGCCTGAAAAGGGCCTTTGAAGTGTCGCAGCTGTCTCCGCGAGCCCAGAGTGGGAAAGCTGCGTAACCCCTGATGTGTACCGCAGCACGTGACCCCTCCCTATACCATTACTGAAAAGCCGAAAGGTGCGGTCACAGTCACAGTTAACAAGGCTCTGCTGAACAGCGTGCGTCACAGCCAAACGATTTTAAGCAAGGTCAAGATACTCCACAAAAGGCATAGAGAACCACAACATGTTCAACCACTTAAGTGAACTGACAGGAATTCTCAATGCTATTTGCAACTAAACAAACTCAAACAACAATGTCTACGCTCCTGGGCAAAGAACTCAAGCTCAAAACTGAAAAATTTAAAGTTTGTAATGGTCTTAACAACAACTCATTGGTCAGAAATTTAGCAAGAATTAACAATAGATAAAGTAATTTAGTGTGGGATAATTTTCCCCTTTGATTTCTTTGAATGTTTATCCCTTGCGGGTAAAGCCTTTAAGCCTTGAGGGGAGACTTTTTACAGAAAGAAGTGTTGACAAAAAATGACACCTGATCATTCCTCTTCAGAAATCAACTTTTCAATAGTGGGTAGCAAGCCTTTCTGCAATATTCTCCTGCACTCCAAAGCATCCAGACTTTCCACAGAGAAGCAGCTCAGGTTCAAAGTGAAGCAGTTTCAAGCCTTGTCCCGAACAGTTCATCTGCAGTTAAAGTTAATGAGCAAATGATGCCAAAGAAGGTCTCAGGAGCGCATTTGTTTAATCCTTGCCAATTTTCTCCTTTGTTGTTAAGACCATTAAAAGCTTAATCCTACCATTTTGGACCCTGGCCCATATTTTTTGCCCAGACTGTACTCCTTAAATCCCTTCTGAAAGCACCTAAAATTTTGTTTCCAACAGTAGACCGTAGTATCTTGAATGGTGTTTAGTGGAGAATGTGAACACTATCTATGATAAGACACCCCTGGTGATGTCAGGCAGTGAATGGAGCTCTGGGTGTAATCTCTCACATTATGTCCCTCTCTCTTGTCCCCCTCCCCGACAGTAAATGGGGGGGGTCAGGTGTTCCCCCGCGGTACCTGAGGACGATTTTGGACAGGGAGTGACGCCTCCGGGGGGGCCGGCGACCAGCCCGCTGCCCTTTTACGGGCACAGTGTTAATCCGCTCAAAGTGCACCCTCTTGCTGCTGGAAACAGGAAGTGCAGAGAACAAGCCGGTGGACGGGAAGAACAAAGGAAGGAGGGAAAACAGGGAGAGAGAGAGAGGAGAAAAAGAGAGATTGGATAGAACAGAGGTGAGAGCGAGACCGACTAGCGGAATATGGCCCATCTGAACATGCAGGGCGCAGGGCGTGCCCAGACGGACGAGCTCACACGGACAGGCCAAGATGCGCAGTGCAGGGCATGCAAACAGTCACAGGCGGACAGATACATGCACGTGACATCACGATGACATGCAAACGCAGCACTACATGTCAATCCAGCCTTGCAGCATTGCAGTCAACCTGAGGACGACATTAAGGACCAGAGGAGATGAGGGTGGGAACCCGTCTGCACCGGCAGTCATTAATCAGACCAGTCGCAGCCCAGCTTTAACTGCAGAGTAAACCAGCAGTAAAAGCGCTAAATAAAAGCTCTGCTCAATTACAGACAAATGCCACTGTCTGGCTGCTCTAGTGGACGAAGAAACAGGCCGCGGGCGAACAGAACAACCACCATGCCCAATAACATCTTTACAGCACACGGAGAAGAATAACAGTACTTATTACGGGGAAAGGTTTCGCTACCAAGACAAATGATTACAACAAAGCGGAACACACCATAACCACACTCTGTATCAGCAAAAACACTGGCAGTCTGGGCAAGATACCTTTACACACCAAGACGTCTGTCTCCTGCTGACAATACTATGTAACTGCCTCTCATTAACACCAGGCTAAAACATGCATCTGCATTCCTTATATGGCATATCAACACAGCACTTGTCCCACAAGACAAAGACAGCGTATTTATAATGCGCATGTGCTTACCTGCATTGCTGTTTATGAGGTATGGTACATGATATGAGCAGAAACATGGTCCACGCATGTATGCCAACACAAATGACAAAGCCTGGCCTAGTTGGCACAAATGCGTGACCTCGGTGAATGTACTTATAGCGCGCTCTAACGCAGGGCTGGAGCTCACATGTCCGTCCTCAAGGGGGTGATATAGAGCTAGTAAGAACATTTGCATGACCAATTGAATCCAAACCGAAGGGGTCAGTTTTCTCTTGGTATTTCTTAATATAGGCCAAGTGCCCACTAGCTGAAACACTTATACTCGTGTAGCTCGTGCTTGTGGTAGCATTTGCAGGCAGCACAAAGCACAACAACGCTGAAGTCGATCTCGCGTGGCTTGAAGCGTCTGCATTTGCGTGGACCATGTTTCAGCCGCAAGCCTATCTCCAGCACCAGTGGTCCTTGCTCACCATATGAAATATACTGTCTGCAAGTTGCTAGGTTAAGTGCCCGCATCATGTATCAGGCAGCCAAATTAAAAACTACAACTGGGAGCACCACTTGGAGGGTGCATCTCGTGTTTTAAAACGGAATCTGTGTGTGTGTGTGTGTGTGTGTGCACCTCTTGATGGTCTGCGTGATGGAGGGTTGCCGCTGTAAGACGGTCCGGCGGAGGTCGCGGGGGTCAGTGGGTGGAGAGCTCATGTGCGTGTGCTCCACTGGCATGCTGACACTGCGCAGGAAGCCTTGTCTCTTCACTGGCTGCAGGGGACAGAGAGAGAGAGTTCTGATAGGTTGAAGAATCATACGTCATACATTCCCGATAAAAAGTCCGTGTATATATATCAATGGCCTCTACAAGAAGGGCGTAAGTGACACTTCAGTCAAAAATGACTTTTTTGGTTGTGTTGGAATAACTGAGACTAGCCCATCTCCTGGCCAAGTCTGGAGTCTCATTCCTGTCCTCAAGGGGTTAAAATGCATTTTTAAGATTGGTGCAGCACAAAGCTAACACATGGTGCTGAGGCAGTTTTTTTGGCTCTCCAGTAAAATTAGTAAAATGTCACTTACGCCCTTTTTACATGACGCCATCGATGTCCTTTAGTCAAGTTTTGTTCATGATTTCAGGAAAAAAATAGGCTGTTTTAACTTATTCAAATAACCTTAAATGACATATAGTAAGGCGAGATGAGAGAGAAGTCAAAAAGATTCTACGCAAGATAGCTGACTTAATATTCGAGTTAATAAAAAAGCCATAATTCCTGAGTTGACAGGTCAGCAAATTTTTCCCATTTTCCAGGAAGGGCGGTAAACGCGGGCTACTTTGGGACATGCAGAACAGAATACTCGCGGACAAGCGACTAACGAGCAAAGTACATCTGTGGGAACTACCACCGTAGAGTTGGTGGTCAACTTTCAGAAATACGTGATTGTCCTTGAACAAATAATGAAATGAATGTGCCCAGTAAAAATGGCAAAATATGGCATTTTGTTGAATCAAAATGAAGATTTTAAATAAACAGGCACACGCAATCATACTGTATGTTCCATGTCAATAAAGGAATTTAAATTTGTTTAAGTTTGAGAGAGAGGGGAAGAGAGAGGAAGTGAGAGAGAGAGATAGAGAGAGAGAGAGAGAGAGAAGGGGAAAGAGAAGCAGACAAAGAGAGAGAAGGAGGGAGGGAGGAAGGAAGAGAGAGAGAGATCAGGGACATCATCTCTACATACTGTGTGTGTGAGAATGCAGGCGCAGTGAGAAAGGGCAAAAGCTCACCAACGCAAACAAGGCTGAGCTTATTAACAATGCCACATATGTAATCTAATATTCAACCATTCTCTGCTCAGCTATTCTCAGCAGCACAATATACACACTGGCATCATTGTTCAACTGCTTTTAAGAGGGGAAAAAAAGAACTGCTTCAATGCAATTCATCCCATGGGTATAAACGAAAACCCTGGTCCATTGAAGTAATACATATTTTCTCTACTGTAAACCAGAGAACATTTTAATTTTGATGTTATTCTGCTATGGAAGTTGACATTCTCAGGTAGAAGATGAGTATCTCATTAATAATAGAATAAATCCCTAAAAGCAAACTGAAGAATTGTCACTTAGATTTGGAAGAACAATTCTTTCCAGTAAAAGTCAAAGGAAGTTGAATGTGAGGACACTTAAAGGCCTTTCTATACTTGCAGAGAGAGATGCTTAAAAAGTTTCTGTTCCAAATGTGGTGAAGAATCGGCGCCCATCTATCATCCAATTTGTCTGGAATCAAATTGGATAATACTGATGCTTGCCTATTATCACAAACCGCAATAGCGAATCTGGTATTGTTTTCAGTTGATCTGTGTGTCTGTACGTCGTCAGGCAAAACCACAGCAAAATTACACTGAATCCACTACAAAACTACCACAAAAGCTGTTGTGAGCATTTTTGCAAGGATTTATATTTCTGTCAGTTTATCTGTTTGTGAACATCATAGCATTGCAACCCTGTAAGATGCAGCCTTCAAACTCCACGGGTGAATAGTTTTTATTTTAACCTTTATTTAACCAGGGAAGTCCCGTTGAGATTGAAATCTCTTTTTCAAGGGAGCCCTGGGGGGTTGAGGTGGGGAGGGAGAGGACAAGTTGCACAGTCAATTAGATCAGGGGATGATTAGGCAGCAGGATGAAAGAGCCAGGTTGGGAATTTGGCCATGACACCGAGGAACCCCCTACTCTTGTCGATGAGTGTCATAGGATCTTTAATCACCACAGTGAGTCAGGACCTCGGTTTAACGTCTCATCTGAATAACAATCTCATACAGTACAGTGTCCCCATCACTGCACTGGGGCATTGGGGATTATTCCACCAGAGGGAAGATCGCAACCTACTGGCCCACCAACACCTCTTCCAGCAGCAACTTGGTTTTCCCAGGTGGTCTCCCATCCAAGTACTAACCAAGCCCACACCTGCTTAGCTTCAGCCACACGGCTGGAGCAGATCGAATAGAGTTATGGCTGCTGGCCTAGTTGTGATAAAAGGGAAGGCTGAGGTAGAAGATGGGCGTGTTCTGAGCACACACTCACTTAGCGCATTATAATGAGACTCCTGCAATGGCTAACTGTGTTATATTGAGGACTCCAGGCATAGCGAAGGTGTCCAGTCATACAGTACAGTGCTCCACTGCCAGAGTAGCAGAAAAATAAGTTTTCATACAATTGTTTTGGTAACACTCAAAGCTGATACTGTTATTGAATATCATTTGAGAACAGCTGTACTTTAAGCAATGCCCACTTTGCTATTGCAGCCGGTGCAATCCCAGATGGTCTCTAGTTCTCAAAAGAAATCACTCCAGACCCGATCAATTAACTCAAGTGAACCCATTATTCTGCTCCCCTCCCTGCGTTTAGGACAACAGTGTTTCTGACTTGTAGCATGTTTGTAATCCTGAGGGCTGGAGTGCCATGTTTATGCTGGTTTTACACGCCACACACCCTGTCTCCAGGGCCTAGGGCTAATTCCAATAGCTTATTTTTCACAGACTTCCAATCTTTTCTTCTTACCTTTTTATAGCTACACCCATTAGGAAGCCAAGTAAGAAAAGGAGGAAAAGAGAGGGGGGGTCACAGAAATGTGAATCAACAAAATGGAAGGTCATCGCTCCTTCATGCATGATTTTAAACTGACATCAGTTATAAACAATTGCAGGTGCGTGGAAGGAGGGGAGAAGTTGATTTGAGGTCGAGGTCCAGCATTTATAAGTACATTTACGGCATAATCTAGGAACAATACTTCTGCAAGGGATGGCACCAAAGTTTCTAACCTGAAATGACCAAGAAGAAACCTCCATTCCTTTTCACCAACTCATTTAACAGCATAAACTCTAATATTTCACTTAAGTTTTCCCTTAAGTAGGCTCAAAGTCAGAAAAAGCTTTTTTTTCCATATTGTAGGACAGTGTCACTTATATTCTGCAAGTCGCAGTGCTTCACTAAAGCTGCATCACACTTGTATTGAGAGAAATACGCAAACTCAGGGCGCCATGTCTTTCTGGCCACAGCATTACATCAAATGGAAAATATCTACATATTGCACATCATTTTATACACATTTCCCTGTAATTCAGCGGGACACACTTGGGATCGTTGGAGACCTTGGGATCTCCACTAGAATTTAAAATAGGCCTGAGGTTTCACAGGTTTGAATACAGAAACTGTATTTGACGGACCCATATATGGGTCTGTAGGTTTTATGGGGTTGTAATTCCCCTGATGACGGTGCGACTCCATCAAATTCTGAGCCAGGCATCATGAGGGAAATAAAACAGTGTAAAATAGGCAGTTGAAATGAGCCCCTAAACTCACGGCTGACTGATAAGTAAGAGAGAAAACGTGGCATTCAAGAATGTGTCAAAAGTTAACTTGGGCAGATTAATTTGGAAGAATATAAAGCCATTTTATACAATAGTTAGTGGCGACCGAGTAATTTGATTGGACAAGAGGCATTCCAAAAGTGCTGAAGATAGAGTACAACATCACTGGGACATACAAAAGCAAAATCACTCCGCTCACAGGTGTTTTAATAACCGTTAATTACACTAACTGCCGACCACAAACTTAGCGATACATTGTTGGCAACAGTCAAGTTCCGATGTATTTCTGGAACTATTTGCGTTGGCAAAGCTGCATAACTGATTCAATACAGAAAGAAAGCATAATCCGTTGTTGCTTATTGCCGTCAAATAATAAGCGGCACTAGTAGAACTGCTGCATAAAAGCAATATCACACTCGAGGTTGTGATGTTGTTGCTGAATATCATCACAGCCGTGATAATATTCAGCAACAACATCACAACCTCGAGTGTGATATTGCTTGACCCCTTTGCGCAGAAATAGACGCCGGCGTCCGTAAATTCTGACATTTAATTCCTAAATAATTCTGTATTTGAATTTCCAAATGTCTTGCTTCACTGGAATAATTTTCCAGAGTCTCTATGACACAAATACTGAGTTCCATGAATAACAGGAAAAATTGGCATTTTTTTGTATTCTGCGGAAAGGGGTTAATTAACGCTTCAGGGGGTACAGTCAGCAGAGATGGACTGCAGAGGGAGGCGCTGACAGGAAGTTACCTGTACGAAGGTGGGAGGCTCTTCCAGGGAGACCTGAGATGACGGGATGTCCAGCTTTAGCCAGGGCGGCTTCTTCCTCTGCAGGCTGCTGCTGGTCTGGTGCCGCGGCTCCGCCATGCTGACCGCTACACCCCACGCCGGCCAGCTGCGGCACAGAGAGAGCCACGCGGTTACCGCTCGCATCTCGGCACACACACACCACTTAAAATCATTCGCAAACTCTGCCATAAATACCAGCTCAGTGAAGCTAGCGATGTACTGGCTTTGTTGAGACTTGATAAGACACAGACTGACTCAATTTGGCAGTTATTTTTAGTGCTGTAGTTGTGTGGTTATTGGAAGCAAGTGTACCAAGTGTCCGAATGTCCCAGTCAGAGAGCTCTGACCACGATTCGAACGATAACCAAAGTTATTTTTTGCTGTTGCTTTTTGAATTTGGTATATCATGACCTCAGTATTATAAGGTTCTATCACATCACATATGTGTTTCTGGGGCAGATAGAACCTTGTAATACTAAGGTCACGATATGTTGTCATAATTTTTGACACCGTTCCCCCTGCCACCTGAAATAATTTAGCAATTTTTGAGGCTGACGCACTCACAATTTGGGCACCAATAATTTGGTCCTGTTGGAACACTGTAAGTATTCTAATCTTGATTTGGAGTCTAACATAGCGAGGCGTAGCTGGTTTGACCTCTTTAATAGACATATGCCACTAAAAAACATTCAAATTAATAAGTATAACCAACGCTTCAGTGATTGCGTTTCAGATACTTCAAAAGTAAAGCAATTCTTCAGGAGTGTTTCCGTTATTTTGCCCACTCCCTGTACAAACACAATGCAGTCTATGTGCATGCCAGAACACTGGCCAATACAAACAGGGCACAAGGCGGTGAACTTGGCATTCATTACATACTACACAAGCAATTGTTGGCAAATACATACAAATAGCGCACAATGCAGTGGAGTTGGCATTCACTGCACCTCGCACACAGAATCCAGACAACACAATCACACAAACACAAATAAGATAAACAGACACACAAACGCATCACAATCAGAAAAATAGGACCAAGGGTCCTGTAGCTTACCGGCAAGCAATCTTATAGTGATGATACAAGTTATGAAAATTTCATGTGAAATTTGACCTTCGAATCATTGAAGGTCAATGTCAAGGTTACTAAATAAAAGTTCACATAATTTATATGACCTCCTGTAATATTTTGTACAATCCTAAGCTCTGAAGCAGTTTTGGTGATACATGTCATTGAAAATTCAATATGTCAATTGTGAACTTTAAAAGGTTACAGAAGGTCAAGTAGAGGTCAGCAAATGGACTTAATATATGACTTCCTATAAGTCTCTAATACAAACCTAGGCTCCATCTGTGACCGTTTTGGCAATACAAGTCATTATATTATGTCAAGTTTGACCTTCAAAGGTCACCAACAGTCAAGTTGAATGTCACCAAATGTACCGAGGAAAGTTGATTGCCTGATTTAGAAAAAAATTTATCACGCAGTTTTTGAGAAATGATTTCTTAAAATTTCTCAGTCCTATCTTTAACATTGGGGCCAAAATTTCAGGGGCCCATAAAACGGACAAAAATGATTCAATCAAAAATCCGGAAAAAAAAAAGTCTGGAGATATGGTCTAGTAGTATTTTACAGCAAATTTACATGAAAATTCATCAGCCCAAAAAAAAGATAAAAAATGTTCCGGATGACGGACGCCACACCACGACAATTGCTTATCGGCCCATAGGAACAAATGAAACCTTACTTCGTCCTGCAAGAACAGTATGTGCAGGCCTTGTGAATGCCATTTATTACCCATGCAAAGGTTGAATACCTATATGAGTAATGAAGAGGTTAATTCCTTTAACTTCAACGTACATAGTAGTAAATCATGGTGGATAAAATACTGCACATGAATGGATGAATGTTGCACAGTCTATGCAGGAATGTAAATGACAAAACAGGCTCAATGCAAATAATTTCCTATACATTACCAGCAGTTCTCTAGGACAACTAAAGGAAACATTCAGCAAGCATTATACTTCCAACAGTTCATACTAATGTCAGAGGTCAGTCAGAAAAATGACTTTCCAACACATGTCGAGAGTTACAGTAAACAAAACTAGCTAGGGCTGTTGGGAGTCAGAATATGGATTTCATTCAGGACCACAACCTGTAGCAGTCGGCTCAAGGCAAGCCTCTTTAGCTTCAAATAAATAATTCAGGCCAAAATAATTCTCAAAACATTGCTTCAACAAATCTAGAGCAGTTCTTTCAACCAAAGCTCGGTGCCTCACTCTTACAGTGAAACTGAACTGCTATCAGAGATAGCTATGAGATAATATGCAGCTAAAACTCCACTCCGAACAGAATACCACACATGCGTTTCAGGCCAGTGGACACTCAACCCGGGCGAGGAGGTGTAAAGGCACTGGACTGACTACTGAAACAGCAGCCCCATTTTCAGAGAGCCACTCTTCTACTCCACTCCACCAGGTGGCGCTAATACATTTGCAATACTGCGGTGCCACACAAGTCATGAAGCTGGCCAAGCATTCCACAGCTCTTCCCAATTGTGAAAGCATTGCACTGTGAAGGGAAACTGCACCACAAAAAAAAAAAAAACAGAAACACAGAACAGACCACATCTGTTTCATTGCATTAGGAGACCACGCGGAAGCAGTTAAAGCCGCGCCGCGAATATTTGCGCCACCCTAGTGGGAAGCTTCATCATTAGACGATTCTTCATTAAGTAGCAGAGTTTTTGGCAGACAGCTTTGGATCTTTTCCCACATCATCAAAAAATGCTTGTCTATGATGCTTTTGGAGTGGCACTAATGCTGCCATTATTCTCCCAGTGGATATTTCCACTCTGAACTTTCCAACAAGGAATCCGAGTCATTATTCATCACTATCTTGGAACGCCCTGGAAATGCAGCGTTAAACTACGGAACTCCAGGATCAAAGGCAGACGTGACTAACTTCCTACATAATCACTGGGTCACAGAAATAACTGCTCTCATCTGTAAGGTCTTGGCACAGAATTCAAATGTTTAAAGAGTAAGGGACAAATGAGGACAATTCACCAAAACAAAAGGGAAAACTGCCCTGTCATTTGTTGACAACTGCTGAATGAGGGGAGCTTTTTTTAATCACTGGTTCCCTTCCAGCATATTTCTGAGCACTTCCGGACCGGAAGGAGTAATGAATGAGCGTACGTGTTGGGTGAATAGGCTTTGCGCTCTATTGTAATGTGAAATGCTCGCACACATTCACTCATCCGACAGGGCCAGCCCAAGGAAGGATCCCCTAGGCCTGTATCCATCTCACAACTCACCACGAGTGGCTGTCTTGATCAGGTTCTGTTATGCCTCTGCATTTCTGATCATGCATTCCATTTTCTAAAATCTCAGACATTAATACGAGCAGCTATCTTCTTTGAGTATGCCGTAGGGCTCTGTTTTCAGAATCCTCAGACTCAGAAAAAAGATTGTTTGGATTGAATATAAATTGACGAAGGCGTTTTCAAGTAATCCTGCGGAATGCAAAATTCAAGATGGCGGCAGTGGCGGCCATACTGGACACCTGAGTGCCGTCAAATTCGATACACTTCTGTAAGTACACAAGACCAAGCAACAGAGCAAAAATGGCGTAGATTGACAAAGCCATTTTCAAGTTATCATGCAGAATACAAAATTGAAGATGGCGGCTGCGGCGGCCATACTGAACAACCAAGCGCCGTCAAAATCGATAGGCATCTGAAGGTACACAAGACCAAGCAACACAGCAAAAATGGCCTTGATTGACGGAGGCGTTTTCAAGTTATCGTGCAGAATACAAAAGTTCACGGGACAGGCGGACAGACAGACAGACAGACAGGACGGACATCGCATGACAATACCCCTCTGCCCCTTAGTCATGGCTGAGGGGTAAAAACTGAGTGCTCACTGCAGTGAGTGTCAGTTCGTTAGCACAGTGCTAAGAAGCTAATGTCTGATGTTAAACTGTGAGAAGCAGCCTGTGTTGGCTTAATCTCATTGTCTCCAAGCCTGGAGCAAGACAGCGCTCGAAGGGTCAGCAGCAGTCGGCACTAAGCAAAGTCAAAAGCGCAAATCCGGAAACTCCAACTTCGAGCACAGCAGCCATGATGCGAGCGAGGCCTGGCAGCAGGGTGGCGCGAACTCTGACCCAGGGGGGCGGGGAGCGGGCTGACCTTTCCAGGCTTCGTCCGGCGAGAGGACGCATCCCACCCCGAGCCTCCGGGAACAAAGACGTCACCGCAGACCCTCCTCCACCCGAGCAAGGCTTCAATCCACAGCTACACCCAGAGATGGAAAGGCGAGAGGCTGGAAGCTGACAAACATGGTCACACAGTATGACCTCTAACCTTAACGCTTAAGGCGCCTTTGTGTCGCGATCCCTTCATACTGCACCTCCCGTGACCCAATATCTGAAGACCTGGGGAGTGACGACAGGCCTCGGTAACACATCTCCTTTATCCTACCCAGAATTCTTAGCACCTTGACCTCAGAACTGAGAAGAAACCTGATTCCTCCATCAGAGTTCATACAGACCACCCATCTTCAGATTAATGACCATAACAGACTAACGGTCCCCAGGTCAAATCTTCATTAGAATGAGGAATGTTCTGCTATCTTAATGAAGGAATCCAATGTAAACAGCGGGCGGCTCAAACCAAAGCGTGCAGCTGACCAGCCCCGGCGGTTTTCCATCCCACAAATTCATTAACAAAACGGGACTGTCAAAGCTTAAATGCTGGTTCCAGTTAGACCTTGAGAGCGCCAGGTCTGTTCTCAGAACAGCTAAAGTTTCAGCAGCTTCCGAGCTCCTTCTGACTGCGTACCAGCCCACACTTCCTGCATCGGTTCACTTGTCTCTCAGCCAATCATCCTGATTCGCAAAGCAACAACACCTCACACTGCTGCCATAGTCATTATGATCATGTGCATCTCTCTCTCACTCTCTCTTCCTCTCCCTCTCTGCCAATTCCGCTAAATCTCTCTATCCTTGCACTCAACTGGTGCAGCCAGCCAGCCACCTCCAGTAGTAGATGGAATCAAAAACAACACAGGCGATTACCACGATACGATAAAAAAAATACCAAGCAATGCATCACAACCCAAAGGCCAATATCCAGCCTTGTATTGACAGCTGCGTGTTTTGGAGAAAGAACTCACATTCCATTCTCGCAAAATGCCTCAAATGACGTGCGTAGCAAAGACTGATTAGTGTGTCTATAGGATTTTTGAGCCTCAATTCCATTGAATGGCTCCTTATTCTGTCTTCTCAGTCATTCATTGACCACACATTGAGCAAGAAACAAGACGAAAATCATACAGAGGGCCGGCTGTGGGAAGGACAGGCTCTCTCACCCAATAGACTATAGATGGGCGCGTCAACCATGTAACAATCGAGAAGCCCACAGCTTCAAGGCAGAAAGGATTGTTTCAGATGCGAGCGCTGAAGTATTTGACCCTTTTTACACGATCACAAAGGACATAATTCACTGAGTTCACACCATCCAGCAACTTGTATGGTTTCGCTATTAGACAGCAGTAGATATTTAGCCATTCAATGGAGGGCCATTTGGACGTTTGGTCAATCCATAAGTAATTTCAGATGGAGTATGGTTCAAGAAGCCCATCACCATCAGCCAGTACCAATTTTTGCATCTACTCCTTGTGATTGGAACCAGTTAAAGGGATAGTTCACCCAAAAATGAAAATTTACTCATCGTCTACTCACCCCAAGGCTATTCTCAACATTGTTTATTTTCACGGAGGAAGTTGACCTCACTACGGTGGCCAACGAGGGTAAATAAGCTCTTCAGTAGTGAGGTCAACAACTTCTGTGAAAATAAACAGGGCTCCTAGCTAAGTGGCTACAGTGGACATTTAGGCTAAAAACATGGTGAAAAGACGTCTTTTCGAGTCACATTTGAATGTCGGGTCTTACGGACACTTGGATTACGCCACACGAGCAGTATGGAGGCATTCCGTGTTTTTTTTTTTTTTTTTTTTAGAACATTAGAAAAGTACGCTAGCCAAAAACAATGTTAGCTACCTTGGATAAACACCGTGGGTAAACTCTGCCCCACAAGTGCAAAGGATCTAACGGAGTGTAGAACTGAGAATAATGACTTTTAAGTTGTTTTATATCAATCTGAATAAATTGTAGTATTCTAAGAGAATGAAACAAAGCCAAAGAACCTCAAGTGAAGTTAAGTGATTTTGCTTTGGTTTCTCCAGAGCTTTTCATAGTCTAGGCAAACCCAACCTACTACTTTAAACAAAAACAACACAGGAGACACAGGATATTTGTCCACATGATAGAGCTTTATTGTTCCAAAAATAAAGTGAAACAGTTGTGCATTTGACAAATAAAGACTTTGAAAATGAACTTGTCATAGCAACAGGGTTGAATGGAATGCAGCTTTCTACCTTGAAGCTAGGCATACATCCTCTGAGTTTGTAAACGCACTAACGCATCTATGGAGAACTCACACTCTGGGTAACTCCAGTCTTCAGGGATATGTTTTGTGTATGGATATCTAATGAAGAAATACAGGCACGTTCAAGGAGCCAGCCTTTCACAGTCAACAATTTTCCCATTTTCTCTGAAGTTCGAGCCAGCTCGCAGGAGCAAGGTGGAGCAGCCCTGTCTACTTCAGTGCACGCCAAACGCATGAAGAGAGTTAAGGATTCCCATTCCGTCACTCCGCAGACATATTGGTGCAGGCCATAACCAAAGCCAGGCCAAAGTGTGTGTTAAAGCCAGACGGACGGGAATTTCAATACGGTTTCCCAGAAAGTGGACATCTGAGTCGGGAGCAAACTCAATTTTACACATGGCTGCCACTCGAGGCCTCTGGACGGCAGACTTTCTAAAAGTTTTCATTTAAAATCAAATGTTTTGAGGAGCAGCCAAAAGCACCCCCATTGGCCAACTCTCTCCTGGATGTACATGAGTTTGCTAGACAATGGTCTCCATGTTCAACTTGTAACAATTGGTCCTTCAGCCTAGGGTTTCAGCTGCACAGCCAAGTCCAACAAACTAAACTCAAATACCACCCAGTTAGTCCAATCCAGGGGTAATTCCAAACCCCACGATAATACAGCAATTGCTCAGAGCCAAAAGCTCACGGAAAAAGATTTCAGCATTACACAGTACAGATGTTTTTTTTTTTTTTTTAGTTTACTTTGATGTAAGAACTTTCTCCTTAGTAGTTTTTACAACCCTCAGCAATCCTTGAAAATCAATAATAAACTTTTATTTTGAAATGATACTGCACCTGCCCAGCCCCACCTTACTCAACACATTCTCCCAAGCAAACGAATTCACATCCAAGTGCCACAGTACAGAAGTTTAATTGCTGCTGCATGGCAGTGAATTAGAGAAAATCAGATATCCAGTGAAGTCTAGATTTAAGCACATTTAAGCTAATAAAACCATGCGCGATTTTCCAGCCGCAGTTGCCAAAGATTAAAAAATTCCTTCTCTGACAGTAAAACTACATGCATTTCAATCCAGGTTCAAATTTTCAGAACACAAGCACGCTGTACTTTCCCATGGTGTGTGACTTGAATGATCTATTGTAGAGTCCAAAACACACGGCAACTTACCCTTGAAAGCCGAGAGAGATTTAAAACAGCGGAGTACGCTTTTGAACAGAGGGCCTAATTGCTGTTTTTCCACAGCTAATTTTAGCTTGCAGCACATTGTTGAGAGTGCCGCTGCAGTAGCTGGGAGCGAGTGAGCGCACAGCCAGACAAAACAAACAGGCGAGGCCAAGGTTTCGGCAGGAAGAGTTGGGGGAGGGGCGCATTTCTCCAAAAGTATTTCTCCTTCTCGCATGTGATATCCGGATACGCGGGAGCTCCTCTCTGCAACCGCAGCAGTAAATTCACAGCTCTGAAAAAGTGAGCGCGTCTGGAGTCCTCGAAGCAGCAGTTTGCTAAAAACCTCAAAGGACGGGTGAAGTCAGGGCTGCACGGAGAGAATCCAGTGCTCCGCGGGTCAGATAGAGGGATGCGCGACCTGTCGTGAACTACCCGTGAGAAATGTGCAGGGGGGCTAATTTGGCTTCCCGGTGAGCTTTTATTATCCCTCACTTCCTGCCTCTCCCCAGGCTGCCGACAGAAAGCAGAGCAGCGCTCTTTCTAATGTTAATGGCCACTTCTTTCCAGCTCACTTCCAAAAAAAAGTCAGTTTTAATCTCCGCAAAGCAATAAACAATTGTGCTATTGAAAGCTAAATATAATGTCTGCGCCAACCTTATTATTGTAATATTTTTTTCCTTCTCCCCCTTAACTTCATAGAGCATTGTGCAAAGAGTGTTATTTGTAGAAAGAAAAACAAGCGATAGTTTCCCATTTCAACTAATATTAGCCGTGGAACTGGAATGAGAAAGACAAGAAAATATAGGCTACCGAGGAAATATACCAATATGTATGTCATAAATATTGTGAATAGTATACTTATAAAATTCATTTCACTCAGGGGAGCTGCTTCTGATAAGTTATTTCTATCTCCAATCAGTAGAATATCCTTCAACGCGATGAGCATTTTCATTAATCTGAGCAACCAGTTTCCTGTTATGTACTTAAATGATAGCAGTAGTCACTGCGGAACATGACTGAAGACTAGCCAGCGATATCTCTTCCATCCAGATGTTCCACTCGGTCGGCCTGAGAGGGAGACAGATGTCCACGTATTATCAGCGGCTGTGGCTCTACGATGGATGACCTCATTCTTCTGTGCCGAGGGAACGGACACTTCCTTCCCGAGAGCAAAGAACATCTATTCCCATTGCATCGCACATATACACAAAAAAACATCCAAACACACTCTACGCACAGAGACGCACATATGTGCGCACCATAGACTGTATAAAACAGGTGCGCACACATAAAAACAGACACTCACGGGCACAAAAAAAAAAAACCCAAAAACAAACACGCCGGTAAACACAAACGCACACGCAGGCACGCATACACAAAAACGCCAACGCACACGTGAGAATATACTTCAGCACAGACCAGACACGCTAAAGGTTTTAATGGAACCAACACCAGCTTTGACAAGCCGAGTGACCCTTTCCAGTTCACTGTTTTCTCAATCATCAGTGAGTACATATAAACTCAGACAAGAATAGATTAACGCACAAGAGCATATACAAATTAAACCGAATCTTTTTTCAGTTTAATGTTAGCCACAACAGAAAAAGAGATTTGTAGAGGGAATTAAACTATAAAAGCCTCAACGCAGAACACTGGACAAATTAGCCTAATATCCTACAATAACCTCCTCACAAGCAAGGACCTCACCATCACTAAGATGCGTCTGAAATTGTATTAAAGAGAATACGGTTGATATGCGAAAGGGAACTCTCATGCAGCTCCTCTGCTTTACAGTGTCCGAGTTCGGGGAATCTACAATGGGGAATTTGCCTCAGCACCCCGGCATGACAAACCTCCCAAGGACCCCACCAAGAGGAGAAGAGAGAGAAGAAAAGAATGTGGCGGGAGGTAGAGACGCATAATACAAAAGTGGAACGGGAGGAGTGGGTTAGATGAGTATTTACTGGAAGTTCCGAATGCGTCACTGTTGCGGTGTGCTCCTGCTCTTGAAACTACACTAGATAGTTTCAATAACTGGGACTCGACAAATCATTTTCAGGTGAGAAATTCTGAGCGTCCATGTTAAGAGTAGCACTGAGAATGCAAAACAGGTATTTAAACTCTGGAAATAGATCAGTGAAAGTCTTAGGGGATTTCCCCACCTTCACATCAGAGGGAGAAGGCTAAAATACTGGAATTAACCTTTAAATGAAGGCGTTCCGAGTAAGACTTCTGATTAATCTATTGGATTGGTTTGAAATTAATTAACAAATGCCCATTAACCCTATCAACATAAGCAAGAACACACCTTTCCCAGATGTCAACTAGCTACAACCTTTTAATTGACTCCATATCAGCACCTATTCTTGCTTCTGTTCTCACATTACAATAAATGATTGTAATTATTTCTAAGATTAAACCCCTCAGCTTCCATACAGCACATCTTCAAACACTTTTGTGGGACTACATATGTTTTACTTAAAAAAAGCGAAATGTGTTTTTTTAAATAGAAGCTGTTGCTAACATTTTAAACGGGTGGACATCTTTCAAATTTTAAGTGCTTCGCACACACTGAGGCTTGTACTAAACGCTGTTTTGAAAGAAAAAGCACAAAGCCAAAAGTAGTTTCAGTTTATTCCAGCAAACCGCAGCTAAAATCACAGCGAAAAGTGCTGATGTGAAATTAGATCAGCTCGATTTGGCAGACAGTGGACATATCAGCATAGGGAAGTGTTGAAGAATGAGAGTAATGAAGGGGGCCAGCCCTATGATAGCCGCATGGTCTGCTGTTTGTCTGGGTGTGAGAGGGGATTTCGGGAGTAAACAGGGCGGTTCTGTTGCTGACCGGAGTTGACATTGACAGTAGTAGAGAGGGCACCATTGTTCAGAAAGAGGGCCAGAAGGTGTACAGATTCACAGGCATCTGCCCTGAGCACCTCGCCACCAGGAGAAAACCAGTCATCTATGTTTCAGAGCTGTTACCAGCACTTGTAATATTAACCCTTAGAGCGCTGAAATAATTTTTTTTAAAATCTAAATTTAATTAACTTGAAAACCTGTCATGTGGCGACTTGTTTAACCCCTTTGCGCAGAATACAAATAATGCCAATTTTTTTCCTGTTATGCATGAGCCTATTTAGGCTTTATAACTCAGTATTTGTGTCACAGAGACTGTGGAAAATTATTCCAGTGAAGCAAGACATTTGGAAATTCAATTACAGAATTATTTTGGAATTAAATTTCAGAATTTAAGGACGCCGGTGTGTATATCTGCGCAAAGGGGTTTTAAAAGGGCTCCCTTGCGGAAGCTCTTTTTAAACAAGTCGCCATATGATAGGTTTTCAACAGCTTTGATTTTGACATCTTACGTCATTGAGCAAAAATAGCTGCCTATAGCGCTCTAAGGGTTCAAGTGATGCAGTCAGAGTTAAGTGCCACATATTCACATGAAAGCTGCAGCTGCCTGCACCTACTTGGACTACAGGTTTGTGTGCCCTGGGTCTCATTAGCACGGCTAATAAAACAGAGCCTTTAGCCTCAAAAGCTTTAAGTGTAACACTCGTCAAGAGTTTACGGAAACAATTATGGCAGAGAAATGCAGCAAGTTGAGAGTTATATACAGGCCGTTGGCTTTTGGCATGGCCGAAAACACCTGACACAACCTGCACGTGGCTCTCTTACGCCCGAAGCGCAAAGAAGGGGCAGATTTTCAGCAGACCGACGGAGGGGAGGAAGCAGGGTCCAGCCAACGGCTCCTTGATAGTCTGGGCACACGGCCTGGCTGCCACTCCTCACACGCACGGAAACACTTCACATACCACCCGGCAGCCCGAGCCCGGCAGCGCCTCACGCTATAATGGCTCTCTGTGTCCGAGCAGAGAGCGGGAACCGCGAGACGCGCAGCACAACAGCCCCCGTCTCGCAGTCACTGCACGCGCTCCGACACACACAAACAAACACTGACCATGGGGCCGACTCTCATCCATCATTAAAGAGCTGCCTTAGGCTCGGGGGAATTGGACAGGGTGACCGAGTGCATCAGTGGGAGTGGTTTGTGTCATTTCCACCAAGATTGATCTGGCTATATTAACCCCTTAAACTCTAACTTTTCGCTTACCTTTTCCCTTAACCCTTTGAGCGCCGAATAAATTTTCAAGGAATTAAATATGTAATTATCCTGAGCTGTTGAAAACCTATCATGTGGCAACTTGTTTAAAAGAGCTCCCCTGCGGGAGCTCTTTTAAACAAGTTGCCACATGATAGGTTTTCAACAGCATCTGGTTTTGATATCTTACACCATTGGGCAACTATAGTTGCCTAAGGCGCTCAAAGGGTTAAGTAGGTCCAAAGTCAGAAAAAGCTTTTTTTTATACTATAGGGCAATGTCACATACATATTCTGTATTTGCCGGTTGCAGCGCTTCACTGAAGCTGCATCACACTAATATTGAGAGAAATATTCAAACCCAGGACACCATGTTTCAATTGGCCGCAGCATTACATCAAATGGAAAATATCTAGATCTTTTATATCATTTGATACACATTTCCCTATAATTCAACAGGTCATATTTGGGATCGTTGAAAACCCTGGGACCTCCATTAGCAATTAAAATAGGCCAGTAGCTGCACAGGTTTGAATACAGCAGGTCCATTTAATGGACCCATATATGGGTCTGTAGGTTCTATGGGGTTAAAAGCACAAACACTGGGAATGGCATGGAAGCTTAAAGTCAGTGTGTGAAGAGCACAGACCACTTCCAGAAAACGACAGGGCCGTGTGCCAGTGAGAAACTGTCTGCTCTCACTGTACTGTATAATATCATCCAGATGCAGAGACAGAAATTACATCAATTTTCTTTATTTCAGCCTTTACAAGATTTGGAAATGGGATGAGAGATTAGAAGCTTATTTTTAAACAACTGAGCTAATCTTATTGAATCATACATGCACACACACACGCGCGCACACGCACCCATGCACAAATAAATCTCAACAATTCTTACAGGCTTCTAGGCAGCCAGGGGAAGACATAAGATGTAACACAGATTTTTGTTTCCTCATTTTGCCAGGTCCATTCATCTCTTCAGTCTGAACTGTGAATGCATCAGGCCTCCTAAATGGCAGGACGTGGTCACAGGAACTCTGTGGATTGTCTTGACAGGACATACAGGAAGCAGAGACGCAGAGCTGGTCACTGGCTCATTATGTGGGGGAGAGAAAGCAGCTTTATTAGGAGCAGCGCTCTCTTTTTTTCACAGCCCTCAATGCTCCGCTAACGGCCAAAAGAGCAACTCAGGCGCTGAATGGATTGTTGTACTTTCTACTCCATTTACAAAGTACGCAGATAGAAGCACATAACTGTGCAATGCCATGAAATACTGCTCCAATGATCTTATGGCTGCCATAAAAGTGTTCTATACGGAACACTCGTCTGCTAAAAAGCGTTTAAGCACTCTGTGGCCACTTTGACCCCCCGTACTTCTTTTACGATCCCTCCAGAGGCCCTTAAGTGCAAGAACAGAGGCAACCAACACTGCAGAGAAGTTTTAGGATTATGGCTGCCTCTAGTTCTGTTACTGAAATGAAAGGATATTCTGAGAGCGAAACTACCTAAGCCAAGGCAAAGTTCAAACAGCAACTGAAACTCAAAAAACAACTGAGCAGCAGAATCCCAGGAGAGAGGTGATAAGGCAAGGAGGCCAGGATGGTCAGGATCGCGGGCACAAAGAGCTAAGGCCACGAACTACAGTAAGCAGCTGAAAACCATTGTGAGAACCTTTTTCATCATGTGGTTAAATATGAACATGGTTTTCTCATTCCCAAAGTCCTGGGATCTACCATGCACAGAAAAGGGGGGGGGTCTCTAACTCGCGATATTTGGGACCTTTAGTGAAGCTTTGTGATGAGATTTCCCTCAATCCTTTAATGAGCTCTAAAATGGTGCTGTCCAGTGAGAGAGTCCCATGCAGGTAGACTAACACAACATGGGTTCACACAAACTGGACTGTTGCCATATTCCAGCAATGACTGACAGTGAAATCAAGAGCCCAGAAAAAGAAAAGCTCTCCCCGCTCAGTCCTGTTACAGTAGAGTGAAGAACCGGTCAGGCAATGCAAATTCATTTTTTTGAAGTCCTTAAAAAACAATTTAGCTCCATTTTTTATTGACCTCCCGAGACTTCCAAAGCTGTTTTCGGATGAGAGAATATTTCGCGGTGTCGTAGTTACTACACGTATAAAAGCCTGAAGCGCTGCCACGGTTGTGAATGTGTGTGTGTGAGAGAGAGAGAGAGAGAGAGTGAGAATGAGACAGCGGTTTCCCCGAGTGACCCGTAATCTGCCGGCTGACGCATAAGACAAGATTCCCGAAAAACCACCCGCACTTATCCTACCTCCACAACTACCCTATACAATTTCCGCTCTGAGGTACGGTGGCAAGCATATGTAGGCTTTGAAGGTCAGAGGTTCTGGTCTTATAATTACCCTGGTGTAAGCATTTAATTAACATCTGGGGCTTAGCCTGCGTGTACCATCAACATAACACTAAAAACCAAAACAGTTCGGTCATGGCGTGATCTACTCTTGCACTAAAAATACTCTTGAAATATTTTGAAGGTCAACAGAGAGAGAAAATTGACTGAACTTGAGATATTTATTCTTCCAGAATTGTTTTAAAGTTTTTAAGAAAGCATAATTTCAAGGGGAGTCTTTGTTAAATTTTTGTGGGGCTAAAATCCATATGAAATAGTCACCTATAACTTGTTTTATTTTCAGGAACGAAAAAAAAAAAAAATCAGAAGGGCACCCTGCCCTGAAATAGGGCTTCAAAGTATCTAAATATTCAATTCCGACAAAGCTGCCTAGAATGAATGTCACACAATGAACAGTGAGAAATTAGATGCAATGTAGAAATTATGTGATAATGGTATGTGGCATGTGACATCATTAAACAAATCTAGTATGTGCTTAATACTTTCTATATTCGTATATATTGCCGAGATCAGTGTTTACGGTAGTAACGTGCTATAGCCAGTCCTGAGAATAGGTGTTGTGAGTAACAATTAATTTTTAAATGATGAATTCGCAGTCCTCTTGAGTTGTCATGTCAAGAAAAGATTTTTCAGGTTTTGCTTCAACCAAATCGTGAAATACTTCCAAACAAAAAAAAATAGAACATGACACTGCAAAAATGTAATCTCATGCAAGAAATATGTGACAAATAGCATTTAAATGCTGATACACAACCAGAAACCATTATGCCACCCAGCAAGTCAAATCCCTCAGGAAATATGTTGCGAACAGGATGTCGCTGTAATATTGAACATATGACCTTATGTGACCTTGACCATTGGCCCTTGACCCAATAACTTCCAGAGCATAATCAGTTCATGTACAGGAGTGACCATCTCTGATTTTGAAAATCCCGTTATGCCTTCGGGAGATATCGTGCACTCAAGAACCTTGCAACTTTTTAACATATGGCCTTACATGCCCCTTGACCTTTGACCCGGTGACGTGCAAAACCTAATCAGGTCAACTGCCCTCTGTGGGGAGTTACCATGTCTAAGTTGGAGGAAATCCCTTGAGTCCTTCAGTAGATATCGCACACACAAGGAAAACGTAATCAGTTCATGTATATCCTCTTTGGCGAATCTCAGATTCCATGAAAATTCCTCCACTGCTTCGGAAGATATCATTTTCAAAAGAAATGTGTTACTATTTAACATATGACCTCATATGACCTTACTCTTTGACCATATTACCTCCCAATCCTAATCAATTCATGCACCTTCAATGGGGAGTTAACACCTGTGATTTGGCCAAAATCCCTCCACCCCTTTAGTAGATACAAGATACATGCGTGACGGACTGACAGTTAAACGGAAAAAAATATGCCTCCCATCCACTGTGTATCACATAATAAAAAGAATACCAGATATTGTGAATGCAAAGTTAAAAGTAGGTGCGGTATGGTGCCATTTGGAATCAGCAGAATTTACCAAAGTTCAGTCAACTAATATATTTATTTATCCGTTTTCAAAAAACAAGCATTATTCAACTGAGCAACATCAGCGCATGACAGATGCAGTTTCACACGAGAATACGGTCTTGGCGTCTCGTAAACACAGCGTCTGGTTTGAAAGATGGGGCTACTGATACCCGGCAGCTAATACAATCCACCATTCATTCAAAAATTACCATGCGATTTAAAGCCTTAAGCTTTTGTGTTGCTGCAACCTCTGACAACACATTGAGGAGCCATGAGGCCTCCAATATAGCAAAAGACATGAAAAGCTGGGAAATACGCACTGCATATTATCCTAAAATGTATAGTTGTAGCTAGCTAATGACAGCCTCGGTTTACTGTGTCATGTTATGGGTCAGTGCAGCAAACAAGTGTTTCAATAGCCAAATTTAACATTTTATAGCCAGGAAATCTGGAGAAAAAAAATTCTTATGGTTTTTTCTTAGAGTTTCTAGGAATATATTAACGTTGACATAAGTCTGTGTTACAGCTTGCCTTTCTATGAGTCTGTGCTTGTTTGCTAATCATCAGGAAAATGGGAAGATCCAAACTGAATAATTGAATCAGATGGTTTTATTCTATTTAACTCATTCTTTGCCATTCTAATTAACTCATTCTAGAGTGGAGCTGTGAAGACATTTGAAGATCATGAGGCCCACCTGTGTAGAGTACTATTTAATACATTTATTTATCCCATTTTTGAAAGATACTTGTAGGCAACTGGTTATGCTGTGGTTTCCCTGTTTTGATCTTATGTTTAGTCTTTAGTTATTTAATGTTATTAGTAAAATTACTTTTTACAATATATTTCCTTGCATGATCTCCTTTTTGGATACGACCTTTGAGCTGGGTCATAACAGCCTGGCAGTAACATTCCTCTTTAAAAATGTTTAATCATAACCCTATTTGCTCTCAAACAGCAATGGCAAATGGCAAACCAACTCAAGTTACAATCCGCAATTTTTTAATGACTATAAATAATGAGCACTTCTCCCTGTGACGCAAGCCACAAAGCCACGCGGCACGTTTTCAACAACTGACATGTTTTTACGCGTAATCATAGGCCCAAAACCACTTCTGCCTGGATGACTTGCAATTTAGAATTCCAGGAAGTGAAGTGCTTTAGACTCAATAATTTCCAGTTTTGGTTACTATCAAACCATTCATTTGACATGTCCAAAAATGTGCTTCTCAATATTCAGTTCATTCTATTAAAATACCAAAATAGGCTAGCTAAATGCCGCATAATTTTTATGCTATAGATTGTTTCAGGGTGTAAACGTATATATGTTACAGGCAAACTGTGATTTCACGAAATGCCTGACTGCACAGTTTGCCTGTAACATATGCAGTCCAGATAAAACACTTTAATACAAAGCACTGTCTTAACGCACTACAGTCAGGTCCACGCTGGGATTTAAAAAATCTAAGTTCTTGTTTAATACAGCATCTGTCTTCTCCTTCTCTGAATGCGAGTAGGAGGAAATGGCCTAGCGTGACCTGGCCAAACAGAGTGCAAACTATTACGAGAACTCTCCTGGGGAAGTCATCAGTGCGCGCTCACGTCTGGCCGGGTGTTCCTGAGTTTGGACCGCCTGAGCTCATCTTCATGGAAAATGCTCTGATCTCCCAACAGACATGAGCCCACACAGGGATCCCCACCCCCACCCCCCACCCCTTAGTATGCTGGCGTCCCAGACAGAGAGGGAATTCAGGGGATTTCATGAGCATTGCTGAGGGTTACACCCACTGCCAGTCGCTGCATTCTTTGGAGGGAATCAATCAGATCGCAGCAGGGTGGATGATTTTGCATCTCCTGCGAATTCTCCACAAACCAGCTGAGTTATAGACCCAGGTAAGCAACCTGTAGCCAAGCTCCCGCAGCATAAAACCAATCTAAAGGAAGCTATTAAGGCCATAGAGCAGGGATGGCCAAGCCTGGAAGGCTGCAGTGTCTGCTGGTTTTTGTTGCTACTCTACACGTACTAGATCAATCAAAGCACTTGACGGCACCTTATCTGGGTTATTGTGTCCATACGGTTGGTGTAACAAAAATAACCATACATGTGGCTCTGTAGGACCAGGGTTGGCCAACCTGTGCAGTCTTATAGGGTCAGGATAACATTGCCAGACAGCATGAAGCATTTCCTGATGATGGCAGCTAGAAGATATTAACTCCACCCACAGGCGGCACATTGACAGCCCCGGCTGGGAAATGGGAAATAATGTCACTGCAGAATCTGCAGCTGTGCTGTCCATGCGTGGAAATAGCATATCCAGCCCCCTCAACGTGCTACTTCGTTTGACTTTTCTGCAGAGTTTCGCCAGTTTCCCACCTCCGCGAATACTTTCCACCTGCCTCAAACTATTAGGTCGCTATCAGCCACTGCAGCCCACGCAGATAGCTGCTCGAGGCAGGGAGAGGACAGGGAGAGAAGGCATACTCCAGGAGAAGGCTGCCCCCGACAAAGCTGTCGAGAGCCACCCTGCAACTTCGCGGCTCCTCCAACAAGCGCCTTATTGTCTGTAGGAAGTCAGAAGCTTTCCTGTTAAGTGAGCTAAGAGGGGATTCATCGCAGCATGCTGAAACAACATGTGATCTCCATTTAAATACTTTCCAGCACGATATCAGCCCCAACTGTCCAACAAAAGGGCTTATTGTGCATTTGCGCTGATTTGGGCCATAAGACAGTGCTGGCGGCCAGACGATTCCAGCCCCCAGACGGTCCATCTAATTGAGCCAGATAAGATGCAGCACTTTGGTTCTACAGACTTTTGGTACAGTGTTTAACCCTGTTTTCGTAATCCTGCTAATTAGCAACAGTCACGCCAAATGAACAACAGCGAATGGCTTCACAATTCTGTTTATACCTGTGTTGACAGTGTAAGGTGGGAGGGTGGACTCCCAAAATATATTAAGGTAGTAGCCTAGTTAATTCTACACAGAACTCCTCAAGAACAAGTTTTTTGTTCTTGAATACTCCCACGGGTGAGCTAAAAGATTCTGGCCTGCAGTAACAACAAATGCTGAGGAAAGGTAAAATAAATAGCCCATCAAAGCATACCTCAGCTCCCAGCATGCAGTGAGGCAGCAGGCTGGCCTTCCCTCCGCCAGCCCCTTTTCAGCACGAGCTGAGGAAGGAAGTGTGCAGCTGAAGAAGGCTAAAGGATGGAGACCGGACATGAAAAAGCCCTTACGGAGGCAGGAAGGACACTCTCGCCCGCCTGTGTCAGTGTCATCCCTTATTTCTGAAGGACGAAGCTAAGGAAAAGGAAGACTGGAGCCGAACCCCCCTAAATCCCCCCCCCCCCCCACCCACGCCACCACTGTCACCCTATTTAGACGCACATCCGTCCGCATCCTTCTCGTGTTTCCCCCACGCAAATACTGTCCTACATATGTCACTGGGCATTGGCACAAGGCTTAACCCCTTTGCGCAGAATACAAATAATGCCAATTTTTTCCTGTTATGCATGAGCCTATTTAGGCTTTATGACTCAGAATTTGCGTCACAGGGACTCTGGAAAATAATTCTAGTGAAGCAAGACATTTGGAAATTCAATTACAGAATTATTTAGGAATTAAATTTCGGCATTTACGAACGGCATATCTGTACAAAGGGGTTAAACACCTAATGAAATAAAAGCTCACTGGTGTGGAGGGCATACCATTGAGGGGGAAATTACAGGAAACTAGGACTCCAATCTGGAGCAACTCATAGCTTTGATCAATCACGACCTAAGCAGTTGAAGTAGCTCCACAGAGGTGGATACTGAATTATTCAGCACATTTTCAGTTTTCCATTAGCGAGTCAGAGCCAATCTGCTTTCATGACTAGAACTATGAGACAGCGCGCACTGCTGGCCTTCCCGCAATTTCTTCTACCACCCAGGGCTTCGGCTAGCAAGCATAGAAAGCTTATGAATCATCAGCGCAAGAGTGCTATAAATAGACATGCTATATTCCACATGATATCACAACGTGGTGCAATATAAAACACAAGGGCATAGGGCAATACGTCAGATTCCACAAGGTGTGGCTGTTGCCAGTAGTTCACTAAAAGGTTGAGATTCTTGGACTGCAGAAGTCAAAAATGTCAGTGGTCTGCCCTTTATTTCATACGCTAGTAATCTTTTCCCAAAAAGTGCACAAATTGGTCAGTGTTGTTGACTACCTCTTAGTTGGTAAACTCTAGCTCATTGCTAGCTTGAAGATCTGGTATTCCAAACTGGTCCAAACATAATAAATGTATTTTGCTGACAAGAGAGTTTAGCTCAAAACCTTCCAAGGTAAAGCTATCAACATAGACCTATGATAACTGTGTTATGAAACGGCATTAGAAAGTACACATTCTCTGACTCGAAGACAAAAAGAAGGGCCCAGCTAAACTGCAGGCCTTCAGCTGATATCAAACAGAAACACATAATCCCCACTCAAATGGCAAATGGCCAGAGTTGAGGCCTTTGCCACACTGCACAGCCGTAGGCTTCTTTGTTTGCAGTGAGTGGTTGATCGCCATTGTCTGAGCATGTGTAGGGAGCATAATGGAGTACATTATGTCACTTCTTCAAGTTTTATATCAAACACAAGGGCTTCCTCTGTTTGCTCACTGTCAATCAAAATGTTAATAGCACAAAGTCACACAGCACAGCAACCAGAGAAACAACAAACTGCGCATATTGAGAAAATCATGCCAACTGGGTGCTACTTGGACAGCATCTCCTAACTTCATGGCTGTCTTATAGTGTAACTAAATGTGTCATTTCGGTTTTTATTATGTAACTGACAACAAACTTCATAGTAAATGCCAGACGTGGTCTTTGTCCTAATTCGATTTCAACAGAAAGGAAGGGGGGGGCTATCTCATAGTTCACATTGCCCTTCTGATAATCATAACTCAGGGGCAGGCAAAGAATTAGATGGGACTTTCCACATGTAGGGCCTAGTGTATGCAACAGAGTTTAAGTACTGTAGTGGGTTTACGTAGTAGGCTAACAGTGAACTGGTAATAACAGTGGAGCAGACCGACCCTTGGGTTATTAGCAGCAGAATGGGATATTACCCTTCGCATCACAGTTCAGGCTAGCAAAAGGAAACACCCCTTGCAAACCAAATAAGTAAATCTCATCAAGTAGTTCTGTCTCATATTTAGAATAAAAGTTAGTAAAATAAATGAGGGGAGAAGTTTTAACTCATTAGACATGCCAAAATGGTATGACTCCTCCAAGAGAGATATGGACTTGCGTATTTTCTAAGGATGGTATGGAGTGAATTCACTATCCCTCCCCCATGTTTACGTGGCTGTATATCTCCTCGTCCTCCATCGTCTCGACTGTCACATTCACTGCAATCCAGCTGTCCTGAATCACCCATGTGGTGGCTACATAATGTGCAACAGACACCGAATGAGATTTTTCCAGTTCTCTCCGCAAAGTGTACTGCAGACAAGGGAAACGCTGCATTCAAATGGATTATGGAAGGCCTCATACTTAAAGCTGAATGTCATCATAGCGGGGGCACTGAGGAGACTACTAGAACATCAATAGAATCTATCCTAAAGCTGACTCAGCACTTTTTTGGAAATTGCGCTACTAATTTTACCCACAGTTTAATCTGATTTCCAACGGAGTAAAATAAGGCTCTTTTTTTAGAGGACAATACAGTTTATTTACAGTTTCAGAGTGTACACACTAACATCTGTAATTGAGTTGATATTTAAATTATAATCATTATCATTCCATGGAGTTAATGCATAATGCATAATTTTCTTTTTTTTAATGAAAATTTTGAAGTCGATTGACAGCAAGTAGTGTTAGCTCTCTAACAGAAGCGGAAGCAAAACTACTCGAGACAAAGATGCTTCAGTACAGTATCGAAAATGAAGCAATCGACAGCACCAAGTCATTGTCACCTGAATAATTAGATAGCCAACCAACAGGCACTGGATAACAATACCCGTCTAATGGGAGATAACCAATCTATCAGAAATGATCAAATGAAACTCTTGTGAAAGTTCAGATGCTTCAGCCAGTAGTTAATTTTGATTCAATCTGCTCTCACTCTCATGCACGCACTCATAATTCCTGCAGTGATCACGTGGGGCTGATCATGTCAGCTGATCACATCCATCCAATACCACTGCGACACACCGACGTCGTTAGTCTATCATCTCGCTGCTGTCTTTTTAAATACGATTCTCTCTCTGCTTTTAGTGCATGGAGGCTGCTGTTGTGCGCACCCTCCACCTCTCCATCACCGCGCAGTTTAGCAGGCTCATCAGCTTCATCATTTATCATCCTCATCAGCCTATCAGTCATCAGAATCATCAGCCATCACCACCACCAGTATCTGGACTCTACGGGGGGATTTATCCTGCTGCGGCTCAGGGCAGATGCTCCTCAATTGCAAAATATCCTTGTCGAGTCCAAGCGCCAAAGATTTTCAGGCTATCATCACAGCCATTAATCTGTTCATTCCATAATCTGTAATGAATGATTACGTTTGCACAATTCAGTGGTCTCTCCTAATTGAAATAAAAGTAAATTTAAGAAGACTCAACAGTCAGAAAAGTTCAATAGAGTAACAACATAAATAATCTTTGGCAAAGCCATAGCCAACCAAATGAGCTAATTAGGAAATTATTCTTAGCTTAACCTCATCCTCAAAATCTCACTGGATTTTTGTCTCAACAGACCATCAGGAAGCATAGGGTATGAGGTGTCTTTGTTTGTATATGCTTAGCATCATGTAGAGCTCCTGCGCCCAACGAATATACCCAATTCATTTTGCTTAACTGAATTTTTTATTCCCAGATTTTTACTGCAATGAGCAACATTACCGTCGCCATATATGGGCTATTTTATTCACAATCTTCCCTCATTTTTGTTCCCAAAAGCACTACTGTCTACGGTGAAACGCAATACATCTATTGCTAAGGGATTCTGTTAAATAGCAAACACTGAAGCAAAGCCTTCTGTACTCCATGGACCTGTAGCGCATTCACACCAACCTCAGACAACAACCAAGCCAGATTCAACTCATTAATCTCTTCCTATGAGTAGCCTCGATGGACACTTTTTAAGCATTGCATCCACCACTAAGAAGTAGGATGCCAGATAAATTCCCCCCTTTTCATCCACAGAAAAAAAAATCACAGTTTTTTTGTGTGGCCCACAATGGTGCTTCGAGTTCAGAACTCTTACATCACCTCAACAGCCAACGGGCCATGGCCAAGAGGTGACTAATTCATATTTATAGAGAAAATTGGCATGGCCCATTGGTGTGACGGTAGAGGACACCCGCCAGAGAGAATCGGCCAATTGCACAGCGCCAGAACTAAGGTGGACTGCAGCCCGTTACAGATTCAGGCCAGGCAAGCTGGCACCATTAACTCATCATCAGGATACAGCATGGAACAGGAACGTATCATGTGCGCTTAAGTGCTCCAATAGGAAGATCTGCTTTCGTCAAACCTCAGCGCTCTCCGTCAACAGCAGATTAGCAGCCTTTGTGAAAATTTCCTCAGCGAATAACAGCAGCATCAAAGCATGTGACAGGAGCATGCGCTTCCTTCAGACTCCAAATAGTCAGGCGAAAGGGTCATCACAGCCATTTTCCTGTCTACATGTATGAAAGACTGACAGCTCCATTTCATGAAGTATTGTGCAGTAGCATACTCACAGTGGATACAGCAGGACGTTTTTAAATATTATTATTTGCAGTACAATGCTCCACCCACTCCCATAAGAGCAGGACCCCATGCCAACTGCAACTTTACAAGGCTACAGAACACACTTCCTACTCCTGCTCCATATTGGGAAAGACCCCAGGTGGGTGTGTGTAGCAAGTCTGATTCCTGAGTTAGTTCCTATAGTCCACAAAAGCAGATGTCTCCTGCACAGGTCAATCCAGAAATGACAAAAGCATCTGGTATGGAAATGCAACAGATCTAAGGGGCAATGAAACAGCTTCAGGCATATAGAAGTTTACCAATCTGATGTGTAAATATAAACTCCAAGGCCCCTCAGTGTCCGACAGCCTTCTGTGCCAAAGATAGTACCTAAGAGGCTCTCTGCCTTTATATAATCACTCCCTCGTGCCCATGCTCTGGCCATCCCATATTATATCACCATGACAGGGCCTCCGAGTCCGAGACATTCAGGCTTTTAAAGACGCAGGGTCATGTAAGGCTAAATTTATCCAAGGACTATGCACCCAAAGACAGGTGGGAGTTTTCAGACAGTCTATCGAGTCATTAAAAGGGTTGATAACGAGTCAACATGTCAATAGCTACATCATTCACTATGAACTACAACATGTGCATCCCCAATACCTTCAGTTGTGTAGCACCTCATCACTCTTGCACGGTTATATGAATTCCAGCAGTGAAACGAACTTCCTCTATGCAAGGTTATGAGCTTTCAGTCAGCGAAGGGGATGCATAGAATCTAAAAGCCTGCAATAGAGGTGAACTGTTTCATCATTTCTGCGAGCAACTTTTTGTCGAATGTGTCATAGTTTTGGGCATTTGCGCCAGCATGATCTGAGAGCTAGAGGGCAATGAGCAGGCAGAGCATTTGTCTAATAATTAAGAGACACCCTAATGCACAAGTCGCAACCACTTAGCCTACATACCTGGTTTATATTCCACCCAACAGCACAGAGACCATGTGGATTAATAAATTGCCAGGTCTTCAAGGATTAATTCACATTTTTACCATTTTTTCTCTCTTGGAGACAATGCCAAAAAAAAACTACCTTCTAAAAACACCATAAATAATGACAATTTGGCTCCATGAGAAGTAAACGGCTTCCTCTTCCGCTCCTGGGACTTGGCAGTCAAAACAGGACAGCGGATCGTTTCAAGACTTCCTGACCTGTACCCTTTCTGATGTTCCTTGGGATCCTAATCAAGGCCCCTTGACACTCCACACAGTGGGAGCCGGAGGGGGAGTGGTTGCTGGGGGTTAAGGTGAATGCAGGGTTCGAGCTCTGAGGTTCGAGGGAAGGAAGACTTTGCTGCTACTTATCGGGGCCGGTGAAATAAGCCAGCCGCTTCACACCGCAGCTAATACACAGGCCTGCTGAGAACACGTCCAGGCCTGCTCCCGGCTGCCTCCAAGATGTAAAAGGAGAAGCAGAGCTGGCATTGCTGGCAATGGGGCTCATTCAAACCAGCCACAAACAGGAAGCCCACGCAGCGGGGCCGAGCGAGGCTTCCTTTGAATATCCGCAGCCAAGGACCCAGGGGAGAGCAGCGCTGAGTGTACACAAACAGCAGAGCGACAAAAGCCAACTGAAACTAATGGGCTGAACGCACAATGGTCCGCTACTCGCCACTTTGGGCTTCCTGCAGCCCATGTGAGGTCTCAGGATAGCGGTCACTCTTTTTCCTTGATCTAAGATGCGGATTTCTGAGTATTACAAAGGGCAATTTAATTTTAGGCGAAACAAAAAAAATCCTATTTCAAGTCCCCCGACCGACCCGCTATAAAAGACGCCAACGCTTAAGTTTTTAGACACGGTCCCTCAGTCTTTCACGGAAATTTCAGGATGTTGTCCATTATAGCTGTTCTTGAATTCTCTTTAATGGGACAGGTCCGGCTCGTCCTCAGTGTTCTGGAGGTAGGAAACATTCTTCCCCCCTCCATCAATTTGTTTCTGTAAATAACAGTCCCCACTCCTCCCTTTCCTTGTTATCATTTGATTTTCCCTCCAAAACCCCCCGTTCGTCAATCATTGGTTTTCCCCTCCATTTATTTCCCTGTGCCCAATCAATAGGAACTCTTCTGTGAAGAACAACCCACTTTATCCTGGCATAAATCTGTAAGAGCCCATTCTAGGGGTCTCTTTTCCTGGTGCTAGGGGGCCACAGACTTCAGCAACTGCTTTTGTTGGTAACTGCTGCTTAATTATTTCCTCGCAATTTTACCAGCAAAATAAATTTGATTTAAGACTATCGGCTTTAATCGCTCAGTTCCACGACAGTGTCTTTCATTAAATATTACAGTGATGCCCGCTATATGGCCAAAAAACTTTGGACGCTGCACTGAAACCTCATTGATATACAGTACATACAAAATTACATTTTTAATACATTTAACTTTAAATTAATTAGTACATTTAAATTACATTTGTCTTGTCAAATGAAAAGTGTTAATAGGTGTAGTAAACCACATTAATGGTGATGACTAATTTATCAATGATGATCAATTCAACAACCAAGCATTTCACCCCAGGCTGACACTGGCCTCTGAGATACCCGGAACAGACTTAACTAATTGAACCTCATCTAAGATTATCCCAATAAATTATGTAATATTAAATACGAAACACTAGAAGCACAAATGGATCTATCTTGGTCCATAGCTAACACACAGCTTTCACCATGTACCTTAAGGCTGAAAAGAAAATCACAAATGCAACAAAAATAAAATCAGTGTATGATTCTCATAGACCATTGCAGAGGCTTCTCTTTTGAACAAGAGAGGCAAAGCATGGTTTAAAAAATGTTGCACTAATGTTCCTTGCCAGACCAATCTGGAAAATTCAAATTTAAAATAATGTCGCTTTGAAATAGTTTGAGAAAATGAGATTGTCAAAAACTAAATAAGGAATATTGTTTATGTAGCTTATCACTTTCGTTTTCAGTGTCAAGTTGTCTTTGAAAACACATTGCAACAATTATAACATAATTTCAACATCAGAGTTGTAAGTTCCCACAAAATTTCACTCAACGACCAATTATGTAGCGAGGACGCAACATCCTTCTTAATAATCAGGTATTCACACCTCAGGTTCCATTTAGCAGAGATCATGAGCAACACAGTTTCCAATCAGGATGCAGCAGGACAGTTCAGAAAACTTTTGACACTTCGGTTTCGACATCTGCTAGCACCTTTGTCAGACCTGTGTCTGTAAGTGCAGATTGACAGGCCAGTGCAATGTGATGCCTGCTGCTCTCATATGTTTCCCTCAGACAGGAGAGATTGAGGGAGATTTTGAAGGCATGCAAGCTTCTGATACGTTCATGATAATCATTCATTCCAAACATACGGTCCTCCATAAAGAACGCTTAACCTTTGGCTGACAACAGGAAAGAATGAGGGAAATATTTCAGGCATTCGAGCTTCTCGTATGCTTTCTGTAACCGCACATACTTAACATCTTTGACACAGTTTGCAAACTAAATCACGCCCACATTAAGGTGTGAGATCCAGTCTCTAAACCTCCCCAGATCAGGGTCAAAGGCCTTTCTGACGCTCCAAGCTAGAATTCTCTCTCGGCTGCCTCCCTTCGCAAGCACTTGTATGCCTGCCTCTGTGAGACTGGTTTGAACTGATCTGCTTTGTGCGTGAGCGCGAATGGCATTGTTTCCAAAGTTGCAAGTCAAGTTGGTTAACCGGAGCTGCATGGGAAAGAGACACTGTTGCCCTGTGCTTACTTTCCTGCTCAAATACCAACGTGCTTGCTCATGTTCGAAGATCCGGAAAGGAACATATCGCAACGACAGGGGAAAAGACACAAGCAAGCCCTGCGGCTAGTGCAGGCTCCGCCGTGCAAACAGACAAGATTATAAAAGTAAGTGAGGAGACAGACAACCTGGGCAGTTTTATGCATTTGGGCCGTATAGTGCCATGATTATGTAGAGGCTCTATGGCTGCTGATCCAAAGGTGCACGTGTCAAACGCACATGGATATCTAGCCCCCCCATACCCACAATCCAGTGCTGCTCCACATACAGGTGGGATGTACTGAATATCCAGCGTTACATAGAACAATGGCTTAATTTGACAATATTGCATTTTATCCCGCACTTTTTTCCCCAAAAGTGCAAGGACTGCATTATAGAAGTACAATAAGCCTTAAATGTTGAGAGAGAAGTACACATACACATTATGTCAAACTAACCTGAATAATATCCACATCCATTTCAACAGAATCTTTCCACAGAAACCCAGCTACTGTGTTTGTTGAGAGCTCAACAGCGGGCCAATAAGCTGCGCGGCAGCATCTCAACACAAAAAATAGCATGCTGACGAGCAGATGGAAAAAGCAAAGCAGAGGTCTACAGCCGCGATTTCAGAAGGGTAGATAGAATGTATAGATTTGCAAGCTAATTTTGTAGGACAAGGAAACCAAATGTTGCAAAACACAGGACCCAGCATCTTTTGTTTGAACATTTTTACTCATAAAGGAGTTATCAATACATCTTTTAGCTCCAAGGAAGAAAAATGTCAGTAAGAGTCAAGCTGAGAGAAGCACTAAAACATGCTAAACGAGGTAGTCAGCCATAGGCCGCCACGGGGAATTCATCCCGTATTTCCTGCTTGACACTCAGGACCCCCGTGCTTGCGACAGGGCCGAAAAGAAAACAACACACAGTAAAATGACAGCCCTGTTCTCTCAGCCAAGCAGACTGACAGGCCGATACTGTACCATGACTCACACATACACAGTTCCAGAGCTCCCTGGGGGTCCGGCTCACAGAGATTCCACCTGCTCCCTTCACTATAAGCCCTGGCTCTAGGGTCCTGGACTCGAATCCAACCTGCTCTCAGCGGAGAGCCATCATCATAAGCTGCCCAGCCCAAGGCCAACATTAGGGCACAGCGATGGATGTAACGTGAACGAGAGCAGCCATCTTAACAATTGCAATCAACACAGCATGGAGAGTTTTACCAGTGCAATTACATCACCCCACGATGATCCAACCACCTGCGATAAAGATAATGTTGTCTGGGAGCTGACGGCTGCAGTGTTACCATCACATGTACTGTCTCTGTTCATCTAGATGCCTTGGCAAATGTTTCACATTCCTGTCATAACGTACAGTGCCAGTTAGTGAAAGATCTTTTGGGAAAAATGTTCTTATGGCATTATTGGCTGTGCTGCCCTTTATGCAGGAATATAACTTTCTAGCAATGAACCATTCACCAATGCTTCAAAGCACTTTGAAAGGTTACACCATTTTCAACGATACTACCTTTCATGCCATAATAATGAATCACGACCAAAGTTGCAGACCCCTCCCTACTGCTGTGTCATCTTTCCCTCAGCGAAAGAGGGAACCTGGCTCTGCACTTTTAGTTTCACCAAAACCTCAGCAAAACGTACCCCGGACATGAACCACCATGAGCAGAAACAAGAGAACAACCTATTGTCTAGATAAAGACATGACTGGGCCACACCAGATACTGTCACACGTCACACGCAGTTGTTTCAGCATGTATGCCAAGTACTGTACTGAATATACTGTTGCTTCGGACAGTTTATTTAGTTGTATGTTTAAAAGCTTAGATATGCAGAACTGCGATTTGATGATATAAATGCACAGCACAGCGCTGATGTGCACGAAATTGGCTACTAACATTATTACGCACTGTCCTCTGAACACATATAACACATTGAGTTAATAGTTTCTAATGTCATGTTCCTGCCGGGATAGAGCTGCATCCAAGCTAGCAGAAGCAGACATACGTTTATATAGCCTAGGTAGACGCAGATATCCAAAATACGGATGTTGCACACACAGCTGACCAGTTTTTATTCACATACTCTCAACGATATGCATTAATGTTCGGATAAAAAAATTAGGTGAAAAAATGGGCGCCATACTTCACTCAGCAATTACAACAAAAGTTTAAAGGAACAAAAAAGGCCACTGAATAGGCGGGGGAGAGTCACCTGGGACTGGACCTGTTCTGAAAGGTCCTTCTTCAAGAAGGTAACAAAAACAACCAACTTCTACCACCGGTCATACTGACGCCCCGTGGGTACGGGGCGAACTCTGTAAAACAAATTACCCGTGTGTAAATACATCACATACGTGAAACTTTGGGGAAATATATGATAAAATATATAATTTCAAGTAATTTATCCATGTTCATCCAGACAAGCATGTTTAGACATGACTCGGCTGTTTCCTCGCTAAGTCTTAAGCTCACACAGAATCCCCTGCCGCATTAGTTCAAGTCATTCTCTGCTCGAACCACGCTTCTCTTCTTGCGCTCAGATAGGAAGGTATAGTTGTTGATGTGCGTCTGCAATCTTGATCGTGAAATAATTTCGCGGCTTCACTCTTTTCGGGCGACTTCCACCAAAGTGTACCACCTGTCAATAATGTTAAGGGATTTCACTAGATGTGCTTCCTACACAAACGATTGTTAAGTAACAACGTTGATGCAGCCTAAAGCCGCTTTCACACTACACGCGAGACGAATTTCACGCACGACAGATTACATTCAAAGCCAATGCAAAGACGCGAATACACGCGTTTTCCCGAGTATTCGCGTCTTTGCATTCACTTTGAATGTAATCTGTCGTGCGAAAAATTCGTTTCGCGTCCGGTGTGAAAGCAGCTTAACTAGCAGCAGAGTTCCGTCACTTCAGTATGAGTAGCCCATGCAGTGTAGCCATAACGTTACAGTTTCGTTACAGTTGGCTAACTCCCGCTTAACTTCAGTTTGCATGCATCTGTTAAGGCAAAAGCAGATTGTAAGGAAGTTATCAATAAATTGCTCTGACTTTGGCATATTCTGTCAACAATCGATTTTACAAAGCCAAGCTAACGCATTGAACGTAGAAAGTCGCAATCAAATCAACTTCTCACCAGCTTTCACTACCATGCTGACGTTAAGACAAATGCCCATTCCGCGAACACATGACTGAATTTAGACAAACGTCTCTCGGCTGATGCCTACGGCCAGCTGGCTACCTACTGTAATCAGCGCACTGACATAAATAGCGACGTATGATAGCCAAAATAAAAATCGCTGAGTAAAAAGATTTGTGATTAAATCTAATGAATTAATTGATATGCACCAAATTAAAGAAACTTACCCTTGAAGCAAATATTCAGTTCTTCAAGCGTTTAAAATAAAGCTCTGGCTTTTAAGTTCTGAGGTCCTGTTTGCTTAAATATGATATGGTGTTCTTAATGTCACTTCATACTCATACTGTAGAAAGGCCACTGGATAAAGTCAAAAATCTGTATGATTCCGACAGCTTGAAAATTGTTTCACTGGAAAAAAGCATAACGTTGGCTGTACATAAAATACTCTCACAGCGCAGGTGAGTTGAAATGGGAAAATTCCACGAAATCGCTGATTGGGTCTTCTTTTCGTAGCAATGCCCGGCAGATTCCCGCACACTCGCCTGGGGTCCACCGGGCTCATTCACGCTCTGTGTACTTCAGTTTCACGGACCAAATGTCCCGCCCACTACGAAGAAAGACAAACTATCGGTGGCAACGGTTGAGCGGCTGTCAGACTCCACGACCAATCGGTGTCGCTACTGCGTCAGTCGGGGATGACCGTTAGGACTATACTGATGGCAACTGTTGACAGGGAGGAGTGGAATAAAAAAAAGTAAAGATAAATAAATGAAAGAAACAGTGTCACTGGGTTTGTATGTCAAGTTTCTTTTCTTTTTTCCCCCAGGAACATAAAGGGAAAGTGTGGGCAATTTGATAAGATATGAATTATAATCAGGCCTCCAGTTTCGATAGGTTAAGTTAAGCTCAATGTATTATTTATGCGCACGGTGCATTGCTCAGGCTTACCTTCCAAGTGGTCGCTATAATAACTGTTCTACCAGCTGTTGAACCCATGGGCCTACATCTCAGGTCCAGGCCCAGCCTGCTGTCCCACAGCCCTTACTTTCTGCTCTTATTTGGAGGAAGAAGAAAAAAATCTACAATAAACTGGCTTTAAGGTAAGAAAAAAAAAGCAGAAGCCCACTTAGCACACAGAATTATGTGGATGAAGGGAAGAGACAGCACAAGTAATAATCATTAATGCTCCCGGTGTAAGTAGCCTATCTCTACATCATGATGCTCCTCTTACAGTGTATGGCATTTTTCTGGATTGTTGGATTGTTTTGTTTTTCTTCTGACAAAATGTGTCAAATGTGACGTACAGTCTCAGATGTTCTGCTGCCATCACAGTGCAGTTGCTTTGATCTCACAATCTGACATGTCTTATTTATTTATTTATTAATTTACAGTATCTCCTGGGACAGAGAACGTCATTTCCCCTGTATTGGGATCACCTGTCTGTTCATGTATATCTTAATACCCCACCACAGAGATAATACAATAATTGCTGTGGTTCTGTGGGAAGTATTTCAGTAATTACCTTTCTCGCCCTATTGAACAAGACTCAGCAAGCAAGGGGAGATTGCAGACACATGAACAGGTTGTAATTTCAATCATGGATTTTGTTTGTGATATCATCTCACTTTTGATCAATGCAACATGGCAACTTTAAATTCTGGACTATCATTGTTTTTCTTCACCTCCATGCAATTAATTTATTCTAATTCAATTCCAGGCAAACATATATATATATTTTTTTTTTTTAAAGATTATTTTTTTGGGAATTTTTCCTTTATTTGACATTTGTACAGTGTAGAGAGACAGGAAGGTTGGGGAGAAGAATGAGGGAAGACATGCAGCAAATGACCAGAGCTGGATTCGAACACAGGTCGCTGCGGTAAGGACACAGCCTTTATGGTACGCGCGCTTAGACCAATGAGCCACCGGGGCATAAGGCAAACGTCATTTTTTGGTGCACTTGGGGATACAGTCCCTCAATAAGGAACTGCAATTAGTGAAAAATCTAAATGTATTGAATGTGAAGCCCAACCCTTATGTTATATTATGCCTTCTGCGGGATAGAAAGAGACTCCATACAGTAACCATAGCAACAGCGTTTGTGCCCCTGCACAATGAGCTGAATGAGGGAGGCCGGCATAAATCTAGTGTTACAGGAAGAAGGGGCATTTGTCAGGACATGAAGGCCATACATTGTGGTCTTGTCCGGGCGCCTTAACTGAACTATCATGAATGTAGCAAAAAAAAAAAAAAAAAAGGAGAGCTTTATTTATGAGCAAGAGGGAAATTCACAAAGTGATGGTTTGTTGTACCAGATAAGATCCTGAAATAACACCTTACTAGCAATAAAAATAGCAGCTTTTCTAGGCCAGTGGTGCATGTCCTATTTCTAAAGAATGGTATCAGTGCATGTCTTTCTGTCTGATGTGCAGTGAGATTGGAATAAAGCAGGAAGAAATCTAATATCTAATTTACTGGCCTGTGTCCTGGAGCAGAGTTTCCGACCAGAAACTGACCTCAAGACAAAGAGATCATATCGCCCATCCCTGCGTCCCTCCCAATAGCAAAAATAGTTGAAATTCTTCCTGAAACATGGCCAGTATTCAGTACAGGGAATTTCTCGTCCTGATTTCAAACTCATACACAGTGCTGAGCCTGAGTCTCATTTGTAGTCGACATCAGAGGAGTTTTGTTTCCTTAAGTTGTGCCTTCCTGTGGCACGCTGTTTTCCCATTAAGTCGACCTGAATGGGGAGATTTATTAGCTGCTGATGGGAAAGCTTACCGTGTGGCTCACGTGCGTGTTTTATTGCTGCATGCTTTTCTCTTCCTGCCAGAGGTTTTCTGAAAGTAAAGGGATGCGAGTGCAATCCTCGTGTATTGACGAGTATTAAGCCGCTTTCACACCGGGCGCGAAACGAATTTTTCGCACGATAGATTACATTCAAAATCAATGCAAAGACGCGAATACACGCGAAAACGCGTGTATTCGCGTCTTTGCATTGACTTTGAATGTAATCTATCGTGCGAAAAATTCGTTTCGCGTCCGGTGTGAAAGCAGCTTTATGATCATGCCTGAACTGAAACATATTAACTGATACTGAGGTCATAAAATGTTTTTCACCATTCTAAATGCAGTGACTTTTGTTAATTTATGAATAGGAAACTCAGAACTGAGTTGAAGACCACAATAGAAAAATGATCAGTCACATTTTCACATTGTGGAGAAATGATGAATTAAAAATTCAAAACAATTTTAGAAACAAAAGCACTGAAAAAAATATGCAAAAAAATATATATAAAATATTATGATGATATATAATATTATTATATATTACTATAAATATTATAATAATATATAATATACATAATTTAAAAATGCACAATTTGTACACTGATCGTTTTTCCTTTGTGGTCTTCAAATATATTTGGATGTTTTATATGATTATGATTATGATGATGATGATGATGATGATGATGATTATTATCAATTTAGGATAAGTGCCTCTGAACAGAATTGTACAGAAAGCTTTATCTACTTGTATTGTTGTGATAATGCAATTCATGTATGAAGAAACATATGGAGTAATTGGTACAGTGAAAGCTAATTTAGCACAGTAACTTTTATAGACACACGCTTTTATGATTGATAATTATGATTGTATTTGAATATTTCTGTTTCCTGGGGTCTCTAAAGAGTCCTGGAATTTTATAAATTGGGTATGATTGGAAAACTGAGACTCTGTGGATTCAGTGAGTCAAATTTTCTTAATGTGTGATGATGTTACTGTAGCCCCAAAGCAGCCATTCCGTTGCTGTGAGACCAGTGTTTGAAAATTGACCTCACTGTATTAAAATATCAAATATGATACGAAATTAAATTCACATCTGCAAATTATTTTTTCAAAATTTGTTTTGCATTTGTTTAAAGGTCCAATAAATACTTCGAGTTCAAAATTATAAAATTTTCTGGCTATTTTTTCATGGTTCAGGCTTTACAGAGTTAAGTTGTGAAAGGGAGGGAGAGGAGTGAGTCGAGCAAAATTTTGTGAAAATACCCTCAAATGAAAGCAGAAAGTCTGTCCAATCAACCCACACTCACCACTTTACCCCAAATTCAGTTATAATGCCTGATATTTGGAATCTACAAATATCTGTTCTCTATGTATGTCACTGAGGTTTCTGTAAAGTGTCTACACACTTTTGGTTATAAGGTGTGTACATTGTTCCCTTGTAAAATTTGACTGGCTATGAATGTTCACCTCGTTATTAAGTGCCAGAATCACTAGTGCACGTGGGGCCAGAAATTCATCGCCCTTCGACATGTTGTGTCAATGTGAAACTCTTCACAGTTCATTAAACCACCCATCTCTTGGGCTGCAGAAGTAAGATGAAACAGACATCTTGCGGTTATCCAATTATATACTGCATGCACTGTGTATACATTGCATAAAACATACAACAGGAAAGCGTACTCTTGTACACATGCACTCTAAGTAGTTATTTGGGGTCAAATTTCTTCCTGCGTGCACTTTTTTGTGTATATACAGTATCTTGGGAGAAATACGAGATGAGTCATATACAAGCCAAAGCTGAAAAATGTGAATATCCATGCTCAGAGAAGTTTCAAGAGTCTAGATCGAGACACAAATGTTTTTCTTGGAAGCTTTTATTGCTGACAGGTTTCTCAAGCACAACATGCCACATGACTATGAGCGGGAAAAGATTGTTCCTGTTGAGGACATTACCACGCGGAAGACATTACCGTCTGTGAATGTGTGAGTCTATTCCCAAACCTTCCATTTACAATAGACAGGTCTGCTTGCAGCCTGTGCCCAAAAGTGACTGACATTATGCTGCCCACAGGAGGGGCTGAATAGAGAGCAAGACTGAGGGTCTCAGGAGCTTAACATTGGCTTGTGGGGGAGTATCAGCCAGCACCAATGACAGATCAACTGCGAATCACCGCTTCAATTGTCCTGCTAAGTCTGTGAGCTGACATGGCCCTGAGACAACGTGTCAGCTTCCTTCTTTCCTCATTGCTTTGGCAGTCTGCTGAGACTGTAACACAGTATGTACACAACACATGAGTGACATCATGATGATGCTATGGAGTGAATAACTAAAGTGAATCAATCAAAAGCATAAAAGAGCAGGAATAATATTTCATGTCTGCAAAAATACTTGTAGTTCACCTTCCCATAGTCAGAGGCTAATCTCGGCTGATCAACATGTAATATGCGGTCAGGTTTACAAACACTTGGAAATTGACAAAGTTATAGTTATTTTGGTCTTCTACTACACCATACTTGAGTTTAAATTAAATAAGAAGTATGACTGAAGTGCAGACCATCGGCTTTAAATCACACTTTAATTTGAGGTTAGTTACGTCCAAATTGGGTGAATGGTTAAGGAATAACAGCAATTATGAGCGCCCCCCCCCCCTGTAAGGGACCAAAAGTAATTGGCCATTTTTCTGCTCAGCTGTTCCATGGTCAGATGTATGTTTCCCAAGTAAGCAGCAGACTACAGCAGGTGGCTAGATGAACCTTCAATGCAAAACAGTTGGTCCGATCAGGAACATGCTCCAGGATGTAAGGCGTATCAGTGTCAAAATCAATAATCAAGAGAAGACACCTCAAAAAGAGAAAATACAGAGTGTTTATCGCAAGATGTAAACTAACCGTAAGCTGCAAAAGTAGGAAGTTTGCCGAAAAAAAACATAGAAAAAGAACATCCACAGTTCTTGAACAACATCCTGTTGACTAGTGAAATCAGCTTGTGCCAGAAAGATGGTAAAAGCAGAAACGACTGCACATGATTTGAAGCATACCACCAGTTCTATGAAACATGATCGTGTCCGGGCATGCCTGGCTGCCAAATAAAACTGGTTCTTTTGTATTTATTAATGATGCAACCACTGACAAAAGCAGCAGGGTGAATTCTGAATACTACAGGTGTTATGAACCAGACACAGTGAACCAAGTACAGATCGAAGACTCGCCGCAGGCAGCAAATATACTATGGGCTGGATACAATGAAACATGAAAGGAAAAGGCAAATCAGAGTGATGGGACAGTCCAGTTCAGACAATTGGTAGATAGCAGTGGTAGAGCGAATCCGAGCCGTGGTCAAGACAGCCCAAGGGTCAAAAGCCAATCGGTCAATACAAAGTTGCAGCAGCTGAACTGCTTCCCTAGAGGGTAAATTATTAAGGACGAGGTTTTTGATTATCCTGTAATAATCCCAAAGCCCAGGAACTTTGTAATGTACTCCTCCATAGACTTGGACTCTGGAGCCAAAAGACAGTACAGCTGGGCCCTACAGGGCATTGTTCCAGGAAGTAGCTCTATGGTGCAGTCGTAGGGCCTGCAGGGTAGCAGTTCTGTGGTGCCTGAATGCCTGGTAGAGGTTGTGGCGGATGATGGAAACCCTCCTCAAGTCTGGCAGCTTCACCTTGTGGTCAGTAGGAAAAGATGCAACCGAACTATAGGCAGAACCCAAGCATGACTGAGAACAGGAAACACTTCACTCCTGGATGGATCCTGATTGGCGGAGGTTGTGGCATTCCAGCCGAGGCCTCCCTGCACCACCGGTGTATGGGGTGACTCCATGATGTCGAATGGCAATTCTTTGGCGTGATTACCCAAAGTTGATGTGGGCACTAGTCTGGTTATGTCAATGATGTGTAGGAGGGCAATACCCTTTGAGCCTTGGGAATGAATAGGTTCTGCCAAGAGTTTGGAAGGATCTTCATTTGGAAGACGAGACATATATGGATAAAACTCACCCGAGGAATCTCTAGGAAAATTTTTGAAGCCAAATGTTTCAAAACTCATTGGATGGTACCTGACAGTGCAGTTAGACAATCGTTCAAAGCATACTGTGAAATCAACCCAAGGCAAAGAGAATTCATTTCATTTTCAGAGGGTAAAAACAGAGGGTAAAATGCCCCATGAACAAAAAGGACCTGGGGATAGCTGCAATGACGGCCTGACAGGGCATTACCATAAAAGAAAGCCAGCATCCGGTGATGTCTACAAGTTCCAGAGTTCAGAGAGTCATTGACAGCTAAGAATTTTAAGATTTAAAAATGACGATTTAATTTATGATTATGTTCGTCATGGTGGCGTTCAGAGCCAAATCAATTGAGTCACAGACGCTTCCTGTTATCAAGTTGCAAAATCTGAAGGGAAGGCTAAAATAAACATGGACAACATATTGGAATTCTCTAATAGAACAATTAATATCTTTGACGAGTATCGTGGTCATTACAAATTGGGGAAGGCACAATGCAACGACAATTGTCTTCATGGAATTAGTAGCCACAGCTTTTGTAAATAACAAAAAACTAAAGACCACTCTTTTGATCATAGCAACAGAAATGTCCACTGTTCAGAAGCAACAGTGAGCAGAAGCAAGTAGCCTGCATATAAACAGAATTTAAATTTTTTTTTTTTGACAAGAAATGTGTCTTTAGCTAATCATATCTGTATGGCAACCATAACGTAAGTTCAAAAAACAACTTCATGACAGTCATTATACAAAAATAATGAAACATCAAAGTAGTTAATGCTCACCACCTTGAGTTGGGCCGTATTGCACCACTTTAAGTGTGCAATTACTGTATTTTCGCATGATGCCTGGCTTGCTGTTGTACATTGCTTTTGCATACCCTACTTATATGTAAAATTATTAGAATGTTCCGGGCCCTTTGAGCTCAGGTCTAAGTCTGTACAGTGCCATTAGACTGCAGAGTCCTCATTAGTAGTCCTCTCTGGTTGATGCTTCATTAATTGCAGTGCTTTGTTCCGCAGCACTGCCCCCAGTCTGGCTACAGTTTATTAGTCCAGCAGATTGAGCGATATCAATTCTGACTGCTGCAATCAGGCTCTCAGCGAAGCCCTTCCATTGCTCCGTTATTGAGTTTGAAAACCAGAAACTCAAACTGTCATAGCCCATAGCGGATGGGCAGGACACCGCTCTGCACATTGACGTGTGCCTGACCAAAGATACGCAGCTCGGCAGTCTTTAAATTTTTGGCTCTTTTCCAGCTGGCAGGTGGTCCAAATCAAAAACCCACATCAATGAATGTGTGAAATACTGCATTGGCCTGCAGAGCCAGTGTCAGGTGACAATATCAGTCTACAGAGTACAGGAAGAAAAACGTTGATGGCGATTAGGAAAAGATTATTATTTTGTGACTGTGAGAATCTTTTTTCAAGTTTCCCGATTAAGTCAAGTTCTCCTTCCTATGACATACGGTAAATACAAACATTTGTCTGGAATTCCCCTGCACCTTCCCACACAGCTGGGTCCAGTGTTGCTAAGTATCTGCTTCCAGACATAGTTTCAGGCCATTACAGGAGTGCTGCACAGCTAGTGGTACATGATCACTATCAGTGATTGAAATGTACCATGTACACAGTCGCTGACCGTAACGTTGAACCTGACACTGGAGACAGTCTTTCCAAGTGAATTCCTAAAAAAAAATTTAAAGAACTTAATTTTAACTCATTTTTAATGGTATTTTTTGCTTATTGGTATTCTGTGGGGGGGGCATATCATCAGTGGTCCAGTATAGGAGCACATCTTCATTGCGAAAAGTGAATTTTTAGACAGTGCATTTTTTTTTGTGATAAAAACTTTAAAAAAAAATATTGAATTTGGAAAGGAAATCAAAGAGATTATGTTGAACAGATGAGGCCAAAACGCTAACAGTGATGAAGGTTTCGACCAGCACTTATGCAGCTCCCAGGCTTTAGCTTAGAAACTGGTTGATTAGATCCTCCTGAATATAGCCTGTATGAGTTATAAGCGAAAGCATCACTATCTTAACAACTGTGCTTTGAAACGGCAATGACTCTACCTGCAGTGGGCTCCAGAATTACTGGCACCCCTTATTGGAGATGCATGAAAAAGACCACATGCTATAAATAATAACATTATAGAAATAAACTCAGGATGCCAACATGAGAAAAAGTTTACTTTATTCATGTTTCAATGGAATCAACCAAAATTATTCATATATTAAATTCAAAATCTTTTTGCTGTGATTCAACGTTTCACAATGAATGAGGCACCCCTGTTTTAGAGCATTGCACAACCACCTCTGTTAAAGAAAAGAGCATGTAGTCTTTTCTCATATTGTTTGAAAGGGTTAAGGCTCACTTTTGAAGGGTTTTAGACCAGTCCTCTTCATCAATCCTCTCAAAATTCTCAGGTTTGCGCTTATCAACTGCCTTCTTTAGTTCAGCCCACAGGTTTTTGATCACATTGAGGTCTGGTGACTGAGATGATCGGGCAAAATATCGATTCTGTTGTCCTGGAAAAAAATTTTGCATAGAGTTGGAAGTGAGCATTCAGTCACAGTCTCGCTTGAGAGTCAATTATAGGTCTTATCACAGCAAAGCAGCCTGTGGTCAGATGACTGTGGTGAATTATAGTCGGATGAGACCAAAAATTGATGTGAATTTAATCTGAATCAGATTCCTTAGTAACACCTAGCAGCACAGTGAAATATCCAGTGTTAATTTACCACTTTCAGAGAAAATATGTGAATTTAACAGGGACTCATAAGTAGGCCTACTCCAGAGGCAGCAGATTTATCACAGGACATTTCCTAGTGCACCTAATAAGAGTCTCTCAGTCTTCAGGTTTATCTAGCCGCCTCTGATTTTTTCGCTGCATCGCTCCTACCAGGATTTAAAGTGGGGAACCCAGAAACAGTAGTTCACTTGAGCGTACTGGAGTTAAAATCTGATGGCATATTTGGCTCGTGCAGTCTCGCTCAGAGAATGAAAAGGACTGCAGGATGTGAGTTAGCTATTCAGCAAGGCCAAGTTTTTCTTTCAAGTGCCAGTTATGTAAATTTTTTGAAAATGCTTGAAAGTAGTTGGCTGTAGAATGTTTTTCAGTTAACAACTGTGGAACAGACAAACATACAAATTCCATTTCGGTCAATGTGGTCTTAAATTTCCTGTTGTCCAGACAGGAACACGAAAGCCCTTATGCTTTGTATTCAGTCACAGTTGCAGCCCACTTAGCTTTCTTTCAGACTTTAATGCCCTGGCTCACCCCAGAAGAATAAACTTTAAAATGGCCACCTTACTGATAAAAATGCAGAAAACTAGCATGCCTTACAAAAGGGACCTCACAAAGTGAAGATGTTCCATGGCTTCATTAATGACTGATAATGTAAATAAAAATTTTGCTGAGTAGATTAGCTCTAACTTACATTCACTCCTGTTTCCAAGGGTCTCACTAAGAAAACAGCAATCTCTGCACAAACGTCCTCTTCCATTCTCGGAGCAGTACTTTTCATTTCTTTTACAGTCAACTGTCCTGTTCAAACTTCGTTGACCTCCATTAATTTTGTTAGCATACATTGTTTGTCTAAAAGGCTCCATGTTATTAGGTGATGCATTTGGACCTTTCAGCCCTTAATTTCCATCCCTCATCTCTCTTTTCCTTTATGATATCAGTCAATATCCATTAACGCATGTGGTAAGAGAATGTTAGCTCAGTTCACCAGCCAATCAGGGCTCATTATCAGAGAGGGGACACCCAATCAAAACAGTCAGTTATTCAGGGGGAGAGAAAGAAGAAATGGTGAATGGTCCGAAAATTATGGATTTTCTTTTCTTCCTTTTTATAGGTTATAAACCTCCCTTTTGGACATTGTATAATGTGCACACTCACTTGCTGAAAACTGCCTAAAATGGAATCTTTACCGTCAAAGGTAGACTTGGCTGTAAGAAGATGTGACCTAATAAGCAAAAAGCAATGTGTACTTAGTCGACCTCGTTAACTTAATGACATTATTGTACAAGGTAAACAATGTCTAATTTAATTGATTTTACAAAAAAGATACAACCCCAATTCCGAAATAGTTGAGACGAAGTGTGAATTGTGAATAAAATCTAAATGCAATGACTTTCAGATCACGAGCCAATATGTTACTTACAATAGAACGTAGATAACATTTCAAATGTTGAAACTGAGACATTTTACATTTTTATCGACAAAATGAGCTTATTTCAAATTTTATGGCTGCAACAGGTCTCAAAAAAGTTGGGACACAGGCAAAAAAGGCTGAAAAAGCAATTAATATGTAAGAGAATCAGCTGAAAAAACATTTAGCAGAAAATTAAGTTAACTGGCATTAGGTATGTAACATGATTGGCTAGAAAAGGGATGTCTTAGAGAGCCTGTGTCATGGTTTCGCTCCCGCCAGATGAATATTGCAATCCAGCGGGAGCTAGGACCATGGGCCTAAAAGACAGAGCAGGACCCAAACGCCAGGCTGGACTGAAAAAACTTTGATAAATAAATCAAAAAACAACAAAGTTAAAATGGGGGAGCAGCACACAAACACACGGGGCTTAAAAGCAAAATGCAGTGACAAACAGCACTGGCACTGCCAGCCCTATATACTGTGATAATCACCTCCACCCTAAAGAGCAACAGATGCAGCTAGTCAGGGTGGAGGTGAGAGCAAGCCACAGGGGAGGGACTGCAGGGCAAAACCCTTACAGGCTGAGTCTCTCAGAAGTAAAGATGGCCAGAGGTTCTCCAACCTGTGAAGGCTTGCGTAAAAAAAATTGTGGAATACTTTAAAAACAATGTTCCTCAATGTCAAATTGCAAAGGCTTTGAAGGTCTCATCATCGACAGTGCATAACATCATCAAAAGATTCAGAGAAACCAGAAAAATCTCTGTGCGTAAGGGACAAGGCCGAAGACCTTTACTGGAGGCCCATGATCTTCGGGCCCTCAGACGCCACTGCATCACTCATCATCATGATTCTGTCATTGACATTACTAAATGGGCCCAGGAATACTTCAAGAAACCACTGTCTGTAAACAAAGTCCGCCGTGCCATCCACAGATGCCACCTTAAATTCTATCATGCAAAAAGGAAGCCATTGTTGAGCATGATCCAGAAGCGCTGCCATATTCTGTGGGCCAAGGTTCATTTAAAATGGACTGTAACAAAGTGGCAAAGTGTCCTGTGGTCAGACGAGTCCAAATTTGACATTCTTGTTGGAAATCATGGGCGTCGTGTCCTCTGGGCTAAAGAGGAGAAAGACCACCCCTCCTGTTATCAGCGTTCAGTTCAAAAGCCAGCATCTCTGATGGTATGGGGATGCATTAGTGCATATGGTGTGGGACACTTGCATGTTTTAAAAAGCACCATGAATGCTGAAAGGTATATAAATGTTTTAGAGCAACATATGCTCCCCTCTAGAAGACATCTATTCCAGGGAAGGCCTTGTGTATTTCAGCAGGACAATGCAAAACCACATACTGCAGCTATTACAACAGCATGGCTTTGTAGTAGAAGAGTCCATGTGCTGAACTGGCCTTCCTGCAGTCCTGATCTTTCACCGATTGAGAACATTTAGCGCATAATTAAACGAAAAGTCCTTCAAAGGAGACCCAAAACTCTCCAGCAGCTCGAAGCCTGTATTGAACAAGAGTGGGATCAAATTCCAATTGCTAAACTCAAGAAACTTGTCTCCTCAATGCCCAGACACCTCCACTCTGTGTTAAAAAGAAGAGGGGATGGCTACACCATGGTAAACAGGCCCCTGTCCCAACTTTTTTGAGACCTGTAGCAGCCATCAAATTTGAAATGAGCTCATTTTGTGGATAAAATTGTAAAATTTCTCAGTTTCAACATCTGCTATGTTATCTCCGTTCTACTGTGAATAAAATACTGGCTGGTGTGACTTGAAAGTCATTGCGCTTTGATTTTATTCACAATTTACACTTTGTCGCAACTATTTCGGAATTGGGATAGTAAAGGGCTTCATATTTGTAAGACATTGAATGTGAAGTGTGTGTATATTTATACAGACAAACACTCAAATAATTCTACAGTGCGTAAGCCAATGCTGTAGATGTTTAATTTACTGAGAATGAAATAGTCAAGTGAGAGATCCAGAATGATGGACACTGACCCTGCCATATTTAAAGGAGCCTCATATGTTGTCCCAATCAGGCTTGACAAATCTCTAGGGCCAACATTGCCTGTGGGAGGAGAGTATCCTGAAGACAGACATTGGTAAGAGGACAAACCTATAAGAGCAGCCGACCTCCACAAAAACACTGTTAATCAGTAACAGATAAAAAGGCCGAGGGCACGAGAAATGTTTAACCATAATGAGCCAGGAAGGAAGAGCGTCAGAGGTTCATAAACACGCTCCTCGCGTGTCAAGCAGCCAGAAAACCGCAGAAGCAGGAATCAATTCTGGTCGGATGAGGTCACCTCTAGACTCTGAGCACAGAGATTGAAGCTCTCCTTCACTAACGGCTCACTTTGCACAGACAAGTACAGTAAATTTGATTCCCTTACAGAAAGTGAGAACACTCTATCTGACAGAATTTCAGCCAGTAGTCATACAGCTCTTAAAGGGGACCTATTATGTTGATCCTTCTTTTATACATATAGCTAATGTTATAATGTTGGATGTCCATACTCAAACTCTGAAAAGTTTCTAAACATAAGATACAGGGGTTTTGCCGTAATCCAAGACGTGATTTCGTGAACGTGATTTCCTCTCTGAACAGCTCCTCCCGAGATCTTCACGAGATCTGGGCAAAACCTAACGTCAGGTTGTGCCGTCCAATTAGTACAGACCTAGCCAAAACCAATCACGCCACTGGACCTGCCCACACCAGAAACTATTCTAGCAGGCACTAACTACGGCAGATCATACTATGCATTAGTACCATCTACACTTCCAGAAATACAAAAGAAGAACCGCAGATCATTTGAGGTGCAGTTTTGTCAGTATCTCTCCCAAAGCTGCTTGTCCGTTTACTTTTGGACGCAAAGAAAAGCACCTATTTCTCTCCCAAAAGACGATGCCTCCAGAAATCAGTGGGTAGCTTTTTTGTTTGCTGGCGGCGAACAGCCACGGCCAAAGGGAACGTTAGCTGTTTGTGCTCAGCATTTCACCAAAGACAGCTTTGTCAATAAAGGATAATTCGACACAGGATAAGCGTTTCAGCTGCTTCTCAAACCTGAAGCAGCTGCATCGATCAAGCGCTCGGAGCCACAAGCTGTAAGTAACGATATAACAGCAAATAATGTAAGTGAAGCTAACGAGTTACGGGAGGCTAGCAGGACCGCTAACCATAGTTAGCGCTAACAACTGATCTCAAACGCAGGCTTTGTAAAATATCTGAAGATAAAGCCTGTATCGGTCGCGACTGTCTGCGACTCACAAGTTATGTTTCCATCCACTTGTCAATCGAATTAAGTTCGCCAAAAATATTCATGCGAATAAAGTTGCTGAAAATACGTTTCCATCTAACGGCATTAAAGCGAATAAAAAGTAGCGCGTAATGACGCCACATGCTGTTATGCGATCAAATTGGTGTATCGAGTACATTTCTGACATTTTAAGCTGTTTCCATTCATTTTCGCACTGAATCGCAGAACCTTCAAGTGAACAAAAGTAGTTTGTAAGCCAACTAATTCAGCTGGTTAGCCAAAATGGATCGCGTTTACCAACAAATGACAATAATTGCACAAATTGTGGTAGGGCTTAGGTGCCAGCTATTAGCAGCATAGCAGACCATTATCAGAAGGAAACGACGGCATCAAAACACCGTCAAGATGCAGAAGCAGATTTATTCGGCGAATAACGTTTCCATCAGCATTTATCGCATAAGCCTTTTAACGATCAAGAGAAAATCCAATGAGATGGACCGTACAAACTATGAGTCGATAGTGTTGAAATCAAGTCTAATTTCACTGTCTCCGTGAGGCATTTTATATTCGATATTACTTAATTCGTATAATTCGTATATAACGTGTGGATGGAAACATGGCTACAGATGCGGAAGCAGTTGCTTTACAGCATAAGCCTACCCAACTGATGGCCTGTTGAATGGGGCTGTAGCACTGCGGCTAACGTAGCCAAGTTACTATTGCTAATGTTTGTGTCCTAAATATGAAAGAGAAATATCAGGGAAAATTCAACAGAAGGTGTGTGTGAACATAAACCTCATTTGAAGCGAACTTTTTATACTTGTTTGTAATTTGGATGCTTAGTACAACTGCCCCCCGGTAACGGAATTTACTGTCTGTAAAACCTGTATTGCAGGGTAACGTTTGTCTCTGTAGTTGTTATGACCGCTTGGTTATCAGCTACTGCATGTTAATTCGCGTGCTGTGCAAATTAAAATGTTCCTGGTTACTTATAGGCAGTAATTATGATCGGTATGCTTGTGTTACTTCGGTAAGCATCAATGTGGCATCATAACGTCGCCTGATTGTAGCCACTACAGTTGAAGCTAACCGGAGAGGTGCTGTATGTGTCTGCAGAGTTGGGCTGCGAAGGCTGCAGTTAGACCAGGCATAGATTTTGCAGAGCTTGGGGCGTGTTTTTGGGTGCTTGTGAAACAATCGCTTTACTTATCCATGACCGGGGTCAGCCTGATACTTCTCCAATACCTGGGCAAGCTCTCTGATGCTACCGGTGAAAGCAATAGGGAAGCGCACAGGCTATAACGTGTCCAGTATAACAAACAATTTCTCTGCATTGCCGACAGAAACATAAAAAATATTTTGGTAATTGCCAACACTGTTAATTTAGGGCAGCTGTGGCATAAACCTTACATTGGGTGGTGGTCTAATAAATTTGTTAAGCACTGTACATCATCTCATCAAGTCAGTTTTTGAGTAATTGCAAGTCGACCAGGGGTGTGTTTCCCAAAAGTGCAGTTGCTAGCTGAGTTAGCAACTTACGTAGTTCGTCCATTCACAGTCAGTGGTTCCAACTATGCAAGTTAGCATCAGTGCTTTTGGGAAACGCACCCCAGGATTGTATAGGCAAATTGTATTATGTCGAAAGTGATTATACACGTGCATGAAAACAAAGAATACATTGGTTCCATTATCTCTCTTCTGCAGTATACCGTCAGATCCAGAAATGTTGTCTTCAGAAGAAAAATGAGGGAAGAAGGCCACATATAATATACAGTTAACAATCCTTTTTATGTTTATACATATAGGCTGACTATTATATCAATAAATTAATTTTCATGTTTCAATATTTCTTGTCATGTATCATTTTATTTATGGAAACCCCTGGTTTTGTACTATCTACATTTACCTGTGGCAAAGATAACTGCGGTGAGACTTTTCCTATTATTTATAATAAGGTTAGGGAGCATGTTTTTCAGCATTTTTGATCATTAGTCCCTGCATAGATTTTCGAAATCATTGATATTACACTTTCAAACCTTAAATGCTGTTTTCACTCAAACATTTTTGTGTTGAGTTTGATGTATAAACATTTTTGCATAAATTTTTATGTATTGTTGTTTTTATGTATTATTGTTTATGTATTGTTGTGGTCAATGGAAAATCCACTTAAAGCTAATTTTATGCAGACGGCTTGATTTCTTTTTCCAAAATGTTCAAGTACTTTGTGGAATTCATCAAGGTATTGGCCTTAAATAGTGCCTCTGGATTACAGGCAGTAAAAGAAGTGCAAAGCATCAATGATACAGTTCCATATTTGATTGTAAGTATGAGGCACATCTCTTTGCATGCATTCTTCTTTTGCCTTCAAACATGTCGATGGTGAGTATGGGAAAAAAATGTCAATTTTGGTCTCATCGGACTTTAGCTTTCTCTAGACGCTTAATTTTGTTTCTTGTGCTCAGTAAGGGCTTTCTTCTTGCAGCCCGACCAAACAGTTTATTGCTCTAGAGGTAGCATGCTATAGTTGTTCTACAGACTTGAAGGCCCATGGTGATCTCCATGCAGGTCATGAAGGGTCATGGAGAGGGAGGCGGCCCCGCTACAGAACAAACAGCCGGCTCGCCTGTCAGGATTGGGAATCCCAGGACCGCTCAGATCTGCCATAAGCGGCGGAGCTGCTCAGCAAAAGACAACAGATCCTAATCCCCATCGTCCCTCACTGGGAGAATGGTTCACCGCCCTGGCCGCCGACAAACCCCCAGCCCTTAACCAGCTTTACTGCTCCGCTGTCAGTGATACCCCACAGGATACTGACACCACAGCAGTGAGAATTACCTAAAGGGAAAACAGAAGGCTCTCTTCTCACTGCTAGCCCTGGGAATGTTTGTTGAAGCCACCCACTACGCTGGTTAGGTTAAATAACAATGCGCTATTACAGCATTTGGACTGGGAGCCGTGCCAAACCAACCTGAATATCTCATTTGCAAAGAATAGAAACCTGGTGGCATTTAAAAATTAGAAAGTTGGTTAAAAAAAACTTAAAAGTCATGTAATTCCACTCCTCACAATCAACAAATGAGGTGTGTTTTTGCTGGAAAAAATTTGAGCCAACAGCGGTGAGGTAGGAGAAGCCAAGTTGGCTGTTGATAAAAGCAGCAGCTGTGGCAGTGCTGAGCAGATACCTGCTCTGCCTCTCAGATAAGGCCCGCAACTCTCCGCGGATGAGAAATATTTTCTCCCAGCAAAGGGCACAGGGCAGTTCTGCTCCTCTGGTGTGAAATTAGCGCAGGAAGCGTTTATCAGGGGTCACCCAAAGGGTCACCGGGTCAGGGTGAGGTGTCTCTGAGTTCCTGCTCCACGCTGTCAGGATGAAATACATGAGAGCTGACCGGAGCCTGATAGCGAGTGTCAGGAGAATGAGCCGAAAACACCAAGCTTATCATTTATTCAGTCATTCAGATAAACTACTGACCAACAGCTGAACAAGTTCTATAATTCAAACCTGCCTCTTTTTTAACCGTTCTGACATGTTGCACAATTTAGACAGACCCACTGTTTTCAAATGTTCACTATTTAGAGCTGGCCTTGTGCAGTCACTCTGACCTTAAACAAAACAATACATTCACCAGTTTTGTTTAAATATTCATGACCTGACGCCACCTCATCTCAACCAACTCAGATACAGCTCATTCAGGTACACTATTGAACGACTCTCTCTGATCTATGGTTGCACAACTCATGACAGTCTTGTCTTCGCTAAAAACCCCTGTATTACATCGACGCAAATTGCTCTGCCTTAGCCTGAGCGCTGGTGTTTTTTGGAGGGGCCTCCCTCTATAAATAAATGAGATCTCAGGAATTTTACTCACTCGCGAAGCAGGAAGTATTTTAATCGGGCAGCACTAAAGGCGGACGCAGAAGAACAAAGGGGGCTTGCAGATCAGCCAGCTGTTTCTTCTCAAGCATGTGCTTGATAAAGTCTCAGAGACACATGTCTCCCTGCTCATCCAATCACGGATGGGGGATGACCCAGTCTCCTCCTTCCACTGAGATCCCTGTCGCACCTGACACCTGCTTCTACATTTGACACTGCACACACGTGCACACACACACACACACACACTCTCATACACATGCGAACAAGCACACAAAAGGGCCCTGTTAAACATTTATGATTGAAAATAAAATATTTATAGCATCAGGCAAGTTGAGCGTGATCCTGGGAAGGATACTGTAGAACATTTTTTGTTCTTCTCTGCTGTCTGAGACAAAGCAACAAGTCAGATGTGAAGTTTAGCTACAACTGAAATATATATTATAATCATTGCCTATGCGCTGCCATGCCATTGCATCCCATATGTTTATGCAATGATGGTTAGCCTCATAACAAGTATACTACAATACACCAACTCCACAATCAGAAAACACAAGGCACAGATACAGTAATGAGAGCATGGAAAAGGTTGCTGTAAATGTGGTATTTTTGTAAAAAAGCGTATTGGCATTCTGGGGCACTGTTTCCATCTGATAACTGTTTCCTGCAACTGGAATTTGTGGACTTCAAAAGCGTTCAGTAGATTGTAGACTCACAACTGAACAATCAGGACAATTTAAAAATGAAACTTACAACAGCAAATTATCATTTTTAAAAAGATTCTAAGTATTACAGCACACACGAGAAAACCACTTTTGTGCAAATACAGTTTTGTGAAAAGGTATTTACCTCTTCCCAATTTCCTCTTTTTTTTACTTATCTGTCAGATCATGACCTCAGTATTATAAGGTTCTATTACATGTGTTTCTGGGGCAGATAAAACCTTGCAATTTTAAGGTAACCATATTTAAATGTTTCAGATCATCCAACTAATTTTATTATTAATGAAGGCAACATGAGTAAACACAAAATGCAGCCTTTAAATCATCAATTCATTTATTGAAGGAAAAGATTTATTTAAATCCTTTATTATCCATGTGAAAAAATTATTCCCCCTCCCCCCCCAGACCTAACAGGAATCTTCAGTGAAATCATTAGTCAGGGTTCTTTTGTGACCCCCTGGATAAGATGTTGATGCGCTCTTGGAGGAATATTGGTAGGCCGGCCACTCCTGGGAAGTTTCACCACTGTTCCAAGTTTTTCCTATTTGCAGATAATGGCTCCCACCATGGTTCACTGGGGCCTCAGATCCTTGGAAATGGCTTTATGAACTTTTCTAGGCTGATAGATGTCAAGGACTTTGTTTCGCTTCTGTTCTTGAATTTCTTTAGATCACAGTATCGTGTGCTGGATTTTTCCTTCCTCACACTGCCAGAAAAGTTCTATTTAAGTGATATTTAGATTCCGTAGGGCTGACAGTAATCATGCTTGAGTGTCTCCTGTGAAATTGAACTCAATTATCAATTACATTAATTAAATTGTTTGATTTTTTGACTAAGGGGACAATTACTTTTTCCTGTGGGGAAGGCTGGATAGCTTTTTTTCCCTCAATAGATGAAATCACCATTTATATACTGTGTTTGGTGTTTACTCAGGTTATCGTTGTCTAATATTAAAATTAGTTTGATGATCTGAAACATTGACGTGTGACAACTATGCAAAAATCGGAAAGGGTGCGAATACTTTTTCACAACACTGTAATCCTGTTCCTTTGTTTGCGGTGGATTGCATAACTTACCATTTTTATTCCAAACTGAGGAACCCTTTTTACGCTCAATGAATGGTAGAACAGAACTCAAGTAAAAAGAATTCATTGTGGTGTGTTTCTGGCATTCATAATGTAGTAAAAATATTTCACTTATTTGAAAAAGTGGCTGCCGCCACAGAGTGAAACCAAAGAAAATATGTGGGAAAAAAATTGAAAAGACAGGATAAGGTGGAGATGAAAAAGTGATTTTCAATATAGTACAGTTTAGAGTTCATTCAGCCTTGAACTTCCTGTCTATTAATTGAAAATTCTGGAGCAGCACAGTATCAAGTTCAAACGCTTGGTGAGGGATCAATAGAGCTGGACCTTCTTAAGATGGCCACTTTTGTGGATACAGTCAATCCAGGATTAACACAAAATCATTACTTTAATCCTCCTTGAACAGCTGTAATATCAGAATAGCAAGATACTGCATGTCCAGCAGCGGACCTACAAACATTAGTACGTGAGGAATGATGGACTTTGATACAGGAAAAAGCAGGGTCTGACTCCAGACTGCCACCGCCGCAGTATAACATATTCTGAACTGACTGCTGCATAAAACCGCAGCCTTTTTTTTAACGCCCTGTGAGGTAATGTACTGCCTTTGTGAAAAGCTCTGGTAAAGAAAGTCTGGAGTTCCATGTATTGTTTAGAAATTGTGGAGAAACCTTAAACACTCACTCAGTTGATGCAGCCAGCGAATGTCAGACTAATTTCTCTCCAAATTCCCACCCTAAACGCTAATGATATACTGGAAATTTTTTGGGGAAAACTTAGGGCAAAATTTGGCAGCAATTTTGAAGACAGTTTACAAGTTGAGCTAGATCAGAAAGGAAGCTGTTCAACTCCAACCCTTTAGAGTCAAGAAAAACTAGAAAGATGACCCTCCACAAAGTGGTCAGAAGACAATAAATCTATTCATCCGATATGAACAACAGTTATGTTCAATAATAATGTCTAAAACTTATCAATATCAAACAAGGTGGAATAGTTGTGTTTTATTGCATTTAAGCTAACTTGCTGTTGGCTGTCAGTAGAAAAGGTTATTACAGAGATTATTTTTCTTTGTTGATAAAACTCCATGAGCCTATAAAATGCTTCAAGAGAGTCCTGTAAATGATTGAATTTTTACCTTTTCTGTTGAAAACTAGACCAAAATGGCAAGAATCGCAGCAGTCCCTGCCAGTTTAGTTGTTTTGAACTGTCAGTTTGCCCCAAAAAAACTGTCCGAGTGTCTGGGATCTCAAGTATAAATGTGCACTGTCTGCATGGGTCAATCGGGGGTCCAAAGCCCTGACGCCAAACTAAGTTGACATTTGTTGAAAATACGGTCAACTTTATGTTCCTTGAAAAGTGAAATACTTCATTTACTTCTGGCTCTTTAGTACCCCTCGCTAATTATATTCTCTCTTTTCTCCCCAGAAGTTACAGTGATCAGAATTTTTCAAGAAGGTTTTGGATGGGATGTGTGCGAGTATCTGTGTTTGTGCATGTTTGCATCCACTAAATTAGTGTGTGTGCGTGCGTGTGTGTGTTCACATTTTTGTTACCTTTTGGGGACCTTTTCCAGTATAAACACTGACCATGTCGGGAAGAGTAGTCCTTGTGGGGACCAAAGCCTGGTCCTAATACGGCAAAACGTCATTTCTCAGGTCATGGTTGAGGTTAGGGGTCAGGTGTGAATTTAGGTTTTTTTAAGGTTAAGGTCAGGTATGATTTGGTTAAGGTTAGGGTTAGGGGTAGGATTAGGGTTAGGCTGTCCATAATGAATAGAAGTCAATGCAATGTCCTAATAAGGATAGCTGCACGGACATTGTGTGTCTGTGTGTGCGTGTGTAGGTGTGTGTGTGTGTGTGTGTGTGTGTGTGAGCGTGCGTGTACGCAAGCATATGTGAGTGAGTGAGTGCATGCACTGCCTACGCATTGGTACAGTTTGTGAGTGTATGTGTGTGTGCCTGTGTGCATTGTTTGGCTTCTCTCAACAAGCTAATCCAATGGAATTCAGGGCAGAGTCTGGCACTGGAGCCAGCAATTTGTAACGCCAGGAACAGCATGTCAGCTGACCAAGATATCAGGTTAATTTTAGCCAGGGTCCAGCAAATGTAACTGGGAAGTAAGGGGCACAAATACAGAGGAAACTGAGTGTTAAGGGGCCACAGAGACACACTTGCATGCCGGCGGAGAAGAACACAGTTATGCAGCACAGTAGTAGGAGTAGGAGCATGGCGGATTCCGCTTGTTTATTTCAAAAGTCCTAGCCCTGCTCAAAATTTCCCTACTTTCAAAAAGAAGTTGGTTATTGCTCTCCGTTGCTACATCACTTTGTCATATCTACACCCCTCAAAAATGTAATAGTTTTGCACCTCCTAACACAATGCATTTCTGGCCCACAATGCTACCCAGTTCAGAGCCAGCACTCCTTTAATAACATGACATAACGTAATTTAGCATAACATAAGTGGTGAGAACAAGCCATTCAGCCCAATTAGGCTCACCATTTTCCCATCATTAAGGTGAACCGAACACTTCAGATACTCAAGGACTAGATGGTATCCAGCACTGTATCAAGCATGGACTTGAAACTTCCCAGAGTTTCTGCCTCTACGGTATAGCCAGTAAAGCCAGTCCACGCTGTGATCACTCCCTATGTGAAAAAATATTTTCTAATATCAGTGCTAAATTTACTTTTGCCCAACTTCCATTTATGTCCCCTGAGTTCTGCAAACAGAACTTGTCTTAAGTAATCCCGCATAATTAACTTTGTTAATCCCTTTAACTAACCCTTTATATTTAAAGATCTCAATTAGATTGCCCCAAAGTTTCCACTTCCGAAGACTGAAGAGATTTAGATTCTTCATCCTCTCCGCATAGTTTTTATCTTTTATACCAGGAATTAACTTTTTAGCTCTTTTTTGAACCTTTTCTAAAGCCTGCATGTCTTTCTTGAAGTATTGTCTGCAGAACTACATTCAATACTCCAAGCATGGTTGGATGATTGTATTGTACAAGAGAAGTATAACCTCCTTAGATTTATACTCAGTACTTTTGGCTATATATTCCAGCATGGCATTGACATCATAATGCAGAGCAGCCTTACAGAATCCTGGACAGAGAGGCTAGTCATGTAAGTCTAAAGATAGGAACTGTCTGCCATCATAAGTCGCCTCCGGTGTACAGTGTTTCAGCCTTGTAGATGGCAGTGACCTCTGAACGACCACTTGAACCATCTTTCATCTTCTTAGCCAGTCTAAGATAGACCTGTAAGACGGAGCCCAGCTATTTTAACCTTCCAAGATTCCGGATCATACTTCAAAGGAACCTAAGGGTGCCAGGCAGCCACGGTGGGCTTAGGAAGAGGAGGCCATGGCAGGGTCCATTTCCAGCAGAAGGAGGGGGACGGGGTGTTTGGTGCCTCAGTCAGAATAAATACTGTGTCCTGTACGCAGGGTTATAAGCAAAGACGTTTTCAGAGGAAAGAAGGTTTGTGAGTCCCCCTACAACAAAAATGACCCCACTTCCCCATGAACATCAAATAATTATGATGACTTTCTCTGATCACACCAGCATTAATCAGCGAAGGTGCCGAAAGCCCCTCAAATAATTTCCCCTCCCACCCTCTACCCCGAGAGTATTCATTTGATTCAGACCCTGGCACACCCTCACTTCACAGTACTGCAGAAATCAAACACACTGGGAACACAACATACTCTTATGAATAATGTCTAATGCCAATGTATACATATTTTATATCACAACATTTTTCGATATCATGGTTCACAAACCAGAAATCTCAGTGTGCATTTAAGTGCACATAACAATGCAATATTATAGTGGTGTTTTCTTGGCAGTGAGTACCGTTTAGAGAACAAAACAGTTCATGTGTTCCAGGGAGAACTTTACATATCGGTTCTATCCCAGATAGATGTATCCCAGTTAGACAAGCCCAGATAGACACATCTCAGATAGACGCATGTCAGTTAGACGCAACCCATAGGTCCCATAGCCTCAATAATAAACTCTCCAATTAGCCTAATTCAGAGTTATACCAACTGTCAGGTTTGTTGCTTCCAATGAAAAAAAAAAAATTCCCAAAGAAAACAATAGCTCATAACCTAATTACCCACTTGTCTAACTGAGATGACATATACATGGACTTGGACCAGGTGTTCAAAACACATCAATATTTGTTGGTTCACTGTACATTTTTGTGATAATAGTAATTATTGACTGAAATATTCATTTTCTGAAAGGACAGTATAGTATTTATCAGGCCTCCAACACAGGAACCATGCCTGAATAATATGCTTTGCAATTTAATAGTTTTAATATGCTCATTCTTAACATTGAGGCCTCTGAAGGGTGATCGGTTAAGTGTCAACGTGGGAAACCTTGCTGTGTTCCCAGCCTCAAGATTAATTGAACAGTTAGATGCCTCAGGCCTTCCTCTGAGCGCTGTTGCTGTAAAACACAGAAAATAGGTAAACAGACATTTTTAAGAAGGGCCTTGAGTTTACAGAGCTAACGACTCTCCCTTGACCATCATCCCTTCCCTCTGTCACAGTCTGAAGCTGGAGAGGAGTGCCCTTTGCCTGAAAAAAAAACATTTAATCAGTAAACCAGCACTGATGTGCGGCATGTGTTCTGTACACACCATTTAATTACTGAATCCCTTCTATATATTCTTCAGACCAACGCATCCTTTATGAAACTGCAAAGTTTCTACTCTCCGAAGGTGCTCCTTAAACTGACTTATATATTCCCACCTGACATCTTCTGGTCAATCTGTAATGTCCCTCTTTCCACTCCCAAGACATAAAAGTTGACTGAGTATTAGATATTGTATCAGACTTTGATACACTGAGAAAAATTCATTACTAAATACAAGCAGAAGTCCTGTTTGTTGAATACATGAAGAGATGTTAATTATTCAGACAGGAGATGTACCTCTTGTGGACCACAGGTGGTAGTATTCAGTGTCAGTGATGATGGTGGGTGCCTTAAGGGTGAGGGTGCAGATAGAAATAAGGCCTGGCCTGTTTAGCACAGCAAATCCTGCAGCCACACTCAATGAAACAAATAAAACAATGAAACAAAGCCAGGGTATTAAGACACTGAATTAGCCAAGACCATCCGACACATGACAGCATCGTCTAATGGCATGTCTCTGTGGATGCACTATGCCTGCTGCCTTGTGCTGACCGCACTGATGCATCGCTCCACTGTCCTGCCAGAGAGGCAGTTAGGGCCACTGGGGTGCAGTGGGTCACCTGGAATGGTGAGGCATTCGAGGTGTCAGATGCCTGCAGCCCAGATGGTGACGGTTTTGGGTTTTGGCATGTACATGTGACCGGCTCAAAAAGAGGCAGCCTCTTGCCTAGTGGTTAAGGTATTTGCATGAGATGCTTAAGGTCACTGGGTGAAACTCCAGCAAGATCAGTACCACTCTTAAGTCCTTGATCAAGATCCGTAATGCCGCAGGGACGTTGCCTCCTGCTATGTCAGTTGTGCATTGTTTGGGTGTCAGCTGATGTTAACTTTTATCATTGCAAAATAGCTGTGGCCATGCAGAGGTAAGCTGGTAGTTAGGTTAGGCAGTTAAATTGACCTGCCGGATGAGCCTGTCTGTTAACCTCCTGTAATCGACTTAATGAAGTTACTCTCTGTTTGATAAAACAGCGCAGGATTCCAGAAAAAAATGCTCACTCAGCTGTCACATAGAAGAAGAATGTGTTGGCGAAGTTCAGCAATAAAAATTTGCCAAGTTTTTCACTAGTTTCGTGATGATATCTGTCTTTTGTGGAGTTGCGGTGATGCGTAGTGGAATTTTCACATTGATTCGCAATGACTCACCAAAGTTCAGTCATGTTTGGCAACACTTTTGAAATGTTCAAAACTGTCGTCGTTTTCATTAGTCTTGTGTCATTCCTCGTATTGTTGCCGTTGTGTGGTTATTGCGTGGCCACTTAATGGCGCTCAGTTGTATTAACTTGCCAAACTGTTTTCAAGCTCTGTATTGGCGAGTAAAGAAATTTAATCTACCACATAATGCAAGATAGAATTTTGTTCCACGTTGAACATGATCTCGCCAAACTTGTTTCCATTGTTGCCAAACACTCGCCCATGAGTGGTGCCACAGTGGCCACAATCTTCAGAATTGGCCAACATTTGCGTACATTTTCCTGCTGAACCATGACGATAATGTTGTCGCCCTCTCTGGCCTTGGTATCTGACATCGCCAACATCATCTTCCTAACTGATGATGTCTTCTGAAATGTGATTTTTTTTTGGGGGGGAAACAATCATGTCCTCAAATTCCCAAAAAATCTTGAATCTTGGAAAAACCAAAATGGCTCAATATTATGTAGCTTGAAAGCATTACAGAACAGTTGAACATCGAGATTAAAAACCATAGTATATGACCAGTGTTTCGGTTTGTTTGACCTCATTTCATTGAAAGAATTAAATGGACTTCAGTGTTGTACGAAATCAAGCTTGCAATGCTGTAAGAAAAGTCCTGACTTGAATCTCACTGAGGTGCTTTGATATGATCTAAAACAAGCAGTTCATGCTCGAAAGCCCTCAAATGTGGCTGAATTCAGACAAAGAGTGGGTCAAAATTCACCCACAGCAATGTAAAAAAACTCATTTCCAGCTTCCGCACACATTTGATTGCAGTTGCCAATGCCAAGGGTGGCTCAACCAGTTATTAGGTTTTGGGGGCCAATTATTTTTTCTACGTATAAAATAGGTTTTGAAAAGCCCTTAAACTTCGATGAATGAAATAATAATTTAAAAGCTGCGTTTTGCATTTACTTTCTTTGTGTTGGTCATAAATTAAAATTAGTAGGGTGATTTTAAATATTTAAACATGTCAAATGAGCAAAAATATAAGAAATCAGGAAGGGGGCAAATACTTTATCACAGCACTGTTGCTCTGAAAAATAGCACGCAGAGAGGTTTCGCAGGAGGAAACAAACATTTTTCAATGAATTAAATGAACATACTGAAGTAACTTGACTAAGAGAAAATGACAGTAGTGGAACTGTAGGTGATTAATCATCCCAGTCAGTCATGTCCACATGTTTCTCGAGCCAGATGGTATCCGAGCAACTGATTTAAACAGTTTGACCCCAGGGGCTGTTACCTGGGCGGAAATTGATGCCTTGTGTGCTCCCTCTTCTCTCCCTGTCCAGGCTATCACACAGCCACCACATCAAAGTGTCTTCCTCCCTCTGGGGCGATCTACAGGAAACTGGCTTGGCGAGTCTTCAGAACAGTAGGTCAGTGAGCCAGGGGACTGGAGGGGGGATTGACTGAGTCTCTTTCTGTTCTTGTAGTTATCCGCCTTCCCTCCTGGAAGCTGGGCTCTTTTGGGTGTATGGGGGGTGGGGGGAGGGGTGGCAGGATGACAGGGAGCGCGTGTTGGGCTGGTTTTGATGACACAACCATACTGAGATGTGTATCCAGTAGACCAGGCCTCAATCCCCAGCCTGACAGCCCCACCCACAGGTCTGTGAACCATGAAGTCTCAGACAAGACGAGGCCAAACCTCTCTTTCCTGGCCAAGTGTTCCATCAGACAGAGAGCAGAGCATATACCTCTGCACTGCACACCCTGGAAGGGTGGTGAACTCAAATGTTTTGGGGAAACTGATTACCTCAAAAAAATCATGTATGCCAACTTAATTCTCTTGTGTTCACAGCACTTAACGTGTAAAAAAAAAAATAAATTCTCCTTAATTTCTTTAGGGTCCTTCCACACAATGGAATTAAGTTGGCCTACACAATTTTTTTTGAGGTAAGTGGTTTCCTCAAAACATTTGAGTTCACCACACTATCAGGGTTGACAGTGCGTGCTGCAAGCTCACACGCCTTTGTTAGTACAGGTTTCGGTTTAATGCTAAGTTCTAGCATACATTGTGTTCAAAAACAAACTGATTAAAAGCAATTATAAATTAAAAGTTACCTCAAGAAAAATGCGCTATTAGAGCACCTGTGAAGGAGCTCATGTACAGGACTCCAGAGGGGCGGAGCAGTGAAATGAAGCTCTCTTCACTGCTGACCAATCACCTGAGTGCAAAGGGGAAGTCATCATTTCAAGGAGAACCAATTGGACACGCTATGTCACAACAGACAGCTCTGTTTTCACACGTGTTTCGAAAAACAGTAGAAGTCTGTCAGTTGAAACCTAATCTCATATCCTTCACAATTCAAAACGCAGGCAGCAACATGGCGAGAACCCATTGATCTACAGCTTCTTGGCGGTTTTATCAAATTTCACTGAGGCAATGACATTTGATTTATATGGCAGACACCCAGACCCGTAACTTAATAAATTAAAAAGAAATATATGATACTCGTCTTGCCAAAGCAAGCCTAGTAGTACTTTCTTCCTAACGCAGGATTTTAAAAGTCTCAAATTAAAATAAATTTGCATGTGTGATAAATAACAGAATCACGCGCTGTAACTGCACAGACGGCAGTGGAAATAATTTTGTATCAGCTGTTAACATTTAGAGAACAGTGGTCAGCTGAAAATACGGCCCATCATGCATACTTATAACCTGTAATAACTGTACCTGGTAAACATGGTCATTGTCCGGAAAACCCATGTCGATGGCCAGCTCCCAGATCTCTGTTCTGTCCTTTCCGTTGGACTTCAGTGCTGTTTTATAGAGATTTAATTCCCAGGGAAAATATGGAACACCGAACACGAATCCGTTCACTGACATGGCAGCTGGACGCATCACCGTGGAGCCATAAATCCAAAGAAACAAGAGCTCTTCATGTCCCTATGAGGGGAGGGAGGGATCAAGAGAAGCATGTATTCAGCTGCATTAGTACACGGGCAACTAAAAGGGAACCTGGAACGCATTTCATATTATCTAGCGATATACACGTGGAACTACCTGTATGTATTTGGACACTGATTTTTTACACTTTGTTTTTTTTTCACTTTTTTTGTGTGTTGGCTAAGTACTCAAGCACACTGAATTTACCATTAAGCATTGAATATGAGGTTAAAACACAGACTGCCTTTGTAAATTTCAAGGAAATTGTATCCGTATCAGATGAAGTTGCTAACAAACCCCATTTTATACTTAATTATCTATTTTATGGGACCAAATATACATGTAGACAGTTAACTGCTCAGCTTGCCAGTTGTGATTTACTGTTAATTTACAATTTCTCACATGATTTGCAAAGGCCAATGAACCGTCAGCCATGAAGTCCCTTTTTCAGCATAACGCATGAGCGACTCAGTTCAGCGAGTTTTGCACAAAGCCTGAAAAAAGCAGAGGCAACTCCTTCAGCAATCAACTCTACATCAATGTGCAGCTTTTTATTTTTCCTATCGAATAAAGGGCCCTCGGGGTTGGCATATGCCTTTATGTTGCTCAAGGCTACGGGCCATTTCAGAAACTGGGAGCCCCCATCTCCAGCTAGGCCAGGAGGGCCTTACAGGCGCTTCCTCATCCCACTGTCTGCGAACAGGGACCAGGCAGGCTTAGAAAGGGCCGGCTGCCTCAGCCGCCCTATTCAAATAAACAGCAGAAGGAGTCAATTTGGCTCACAGAAATCCAGTTCACAGTGACACCAGTGGCTGTGAGCACTCTTGGATGAAGAGACAGCCCACATGTGCAGCAAAAAAAAGTTCAATGATGAGAACTTTCCCACAGTTACGATCATTCCATATTACTGATGACCATGGCGATATGTGAAAAAACTAGTTTTCACACACGGGACATAACAATTGCTAAAGCAAAGGTTGTAGCATTTCAGTGCGGAGCCCACCAGCACAGCTTCAGAAAGCAGAATCTACCTTCTCTCTTACAAAACTTTCCATTTCCCTCCAAAAAAAAAATATTCCTGCAACTGGTAACGTTCTAAAGCCAGCTTGATGACCGAATTATTTTAGAGTGCAATTCATGGATTTCATGTATACTCATGGGTAAAAAAAACAAAAAAAAAAATTTTTATTTTAAAAAAAGAGCTAAGTGGCCATCTCTTTACCACAGAGAAACATGGAGGAAAAGGTTTCAGAGTCAATATTTGAACCAGATAAAGAATATTTGGTCTCACAAAAAAAAAACTAACCAGGAAACATTTTCCCTCTGCTCTTCAACTGTTTGAAGTCTGGAACATTGAGTGGAACAATATTGGCTGCGTTTCCCAGTTAAGAGCTTCTGAAGGAGTTAAGAAGGCTCCAAAGAAGAGTTCAGCTAAGAGGGAGCCATCTTAGGCTAAGAGGGAATCTAGGAAACGCGTTTGCTTCTTACTGGAGCCTTAAGGAGGATCTAAAGAAGCTCTTGGCGCTAAGATCTTCTTAAATGAATCTGGGAAACGTGGCCATTAACTTTTCTTTCTGTAAAAAAAATAATAAAAATAGCGTGCTTTCGCTAGTAGGACCCCTCAGCCTTGCGCTTGCCCTGCCGTGGCAGTCATATTGATTATCGCAGCGGGACAGAAATCGATAGGGAGCTTCCTCTAACCACCCCCAACATACCACCAGAAAATGACAGCATTTGGCCAAGGCATTTTTCAGCTATCGTCCAGAAACAAGAAGTTAACGGACAGACAGACAGATGGACGGACGGACGGACGGACGCCACTCGCCATAACAATACCCCTCCACCACTTTCGTTGGCTGAGGGGTAAAAAGAAAGTTACTCACAAGGCCACTGAAGAAGTCATTTAAAGAAGTCAAGGGGGAAAGAAAGCTCATATAAAATTTTTTTTACTTATTTAATTCTTTCTCATTTCTAGACAAAAGATGTGTGTTAAGACCAATAAAACTCCTGTGATCTGGAAAAACCTAATATGTGTGTCACTTTTGGTAGAAACTGAGTTTAACATTCATTTGCAATAATTAAAAGTGGTAAAAATCTTAAAACACCAACTATAAGTGTCATTTGAACTTTCAAAATCAAGTTTCTATCATTTTTTTTCTGTTAGGAAAAGTCCAGAACCTAAAAGTTTTTGTTCAATTGCGAGACCTTTGCCACTGATAAACTTACTAGGTTTTTCCAGATCACAGGAGAAAAGCTTCATGTTCAGCCATTTTGGGCTTGGCCCCCTTTTTTTTTTACCCTGGAGTGTATGTAATGACATCATACTTTTTTACCCAGGAGTGCATGTAATGACATCATGCTGTGGCTTGTGATTGCCCAACAGTTTTTATGGGAAAATGTGCACTCTGCACTCTTCGCAATGATGAATGCACATGAATTGTGCAACTGAACTAATATCTTGCTCAAAGTATTATGGGGCTCACTGTAAATGACAGAAATTAATTGCGCCATCATACTAGCACAATGAGAAATACATTTCTAAAATGTACAATGCATTTACGGATTAGCATTGACTCATTATTGGCAGAAGGTCATCTCAAGTAGTCCCTTTTCAACTAACCCCATTTCAACTAATCCAAACCTTCCAATCTTAAAATAGTCTTTTATTTTCTTTCTTTGCAAGCCAACCAAAAAATCTTGGAAAAAGATCAGATACAGTGAAATGACATAATCCTAAAATGATGAATATCGAGGACACCCTGAAGTGCTTGCCAGAAAGGTCAAACTCTGAGTACCCACTTTCCAGCCTTGACAATCAGTATGCTCCTCATATTAAATCATCTGAGGTTTCCTGAATATCTGTGGCTATGGCTTCAGACTCCAAAATTCTTCTAGACTTTTACATGCTCAAACCATAAAATGGGCTGACAAATCATCCTCAACTCTGATGTCATGTCGATGAAATGGAGAGCACATAGTGGGAACTGTCATCAGAAACAAATGTCTATTTATCATCTGAGGATGTAAATCGATCAAAATGAGTGGAGAAACCTCTTTAACTATAACTCTTCTGTGTGATATTTCCCGCCAGGGCATGGAAAGTAGATGATGTCAGAAAGATTAAAAACAACTGCAGATAACTGGCTTGTTGCAGATTGCCATTGCACTGATGATATACATAACGCACATCCATGCAAACACACAGATATTTCATAAACCTACACACGCCAAGGCAGGTACAAAAAAAATCAAAGCAGTCTTTCCGTTTTTCCCCTCTCACCTGTTTTTGTGTCACAGATAGTTACAGGGTATGCAGGAAATTCAAGATGAACCTCATCCTTTTGCGGTACTAATTACAATGTTACAGCATTCTACAAAACCAATAATTATTCTTTGAGAAGCATAAAATCCTGACAGTCTCATCAATGAAATCAATATCTCTTGAAATCATTATGCTTTGTTGCTCATATTCTTTATCTTTGGGAAGAGTTCTATAATTCTGAGAGTTCGCACCCACAAAACAGTAGAGGTTCCCACAGATGTGATGCTCTTGTGGTTTTCATTTTCTTGATCTTTCTGTCCAATAAATCCCAAATTTCACTTAATTTTAAATTTGCATGTTAGTGCTGAAAAGCAAGGCAGAGTTTTGGTCGTCACAAGTCGGAAGGGATAACAAATAACCTACCAATTTACGGAGCGTGAGGGCACTTTAGTCTTTTTTTTTTATGTATTTCTTTATTTACATTTTTTCCTGTGCCAGAGTGAAGATCTGGGTGCCATCACTCAGGGCACTGCAGACTCAGTCTGCACTGGTGACTTCAGGCAACATAATGTGTAGGCCTCTTCATTGCCAGAACAGCACTGGCATATGGCTCTGCCTATTTCCTGGATTTACTGGCAGTTGGCAGTAAGTGCTTGGCACTGTTGCTGAGTACTTAAAAGTACTCACTACTAAAATTCTGGGATGACTCTGGGCTGAACACTAAGCTAAAACAGATGAAGATGATTCATAAAAGAGGTAGATTACTCAGGTTGAGGGCCTAAATATACAATTTTTTGGCAATTGCGCTGACAGTAACAATTGATATTTAATTCTTTTTTATTATTAATTTTTACAGTACAGTCCAATTTAATTTAATTAGTCAAAGCAAATAAAATAAAATTCAAATTAAAACAAATTATATAATGAGACATTAAAGACAGTAGCATGTTCCTATGAACTGAGTTTTGCAAAAAGATTTATAAAAAGAAGGATCACAGCATGGGAACAGTCACTGGAATTAGAAACATACTTGAAGCTCTGAATTGGGAGCTCTTTCCCCGAAGCGGTGGTTCTGGCATTGGAGGAAGGTCAACCCCGCGGTGAAATATGTTGGCGGATCTTTGATGTTCAGACGTTTTTTTTTGTTTTTTTTTTTTTTAGTTGATTCATCCTGCATCTCTCTTTAAGGTCACAGGAATCATGAACTCCAGCAGGCACAAGGATATTTAAAAACAAATATTTATTTTACCAGCAATTGCATTAACGCGAAATAATTTTGAATTGCTCCGTGTAATTTTGGATGGCACTGTTTGCTGTAGATTGGGTTTTGAATAAACTGCTTATTTACATTTGAAGAAATATTTGGACAAAAACAGAAGACATAGAAAGTTTCTGGGTGGAAACTAAGGAAATGTTTCACTCTTCTGTTGAAAGATACTTTCATAATTGAAAAATATTTCATTACATGCGGGCATTGAACAGGAAATTAACTGTAAATACTGTCATATAAGAGTAACCATATCTGAACAATTGAAATCAAAAGAGGATATTTCAGACCGTCACACACAACCCACCCTCAGTGGTTTACGTTCAGTCTTGCAACATCAGGTTTCTACTCTCACCAGCAGGAGTGATCAGTGATTCTCAGGTTTGGTCCTGGGGCCCCCCAGTGTCTGCCTCTTTCTTTCAACCCCAATTTCTTTCCCACAACTTTAACTTACTTTTAATTTTTCCAGTTGGTGTTCAAACTGTGGACCCATGATCTCATAAACAAACCATTTACCTGGCAAGCACATCATGCACAGTCAAACCTGTTCACGATAATTTTTATGTTCATAAGTTCAAGCCTAATATTTTGAAAGGAAAAAAAAACTTTCAAAATCAGCTTACTGATTTTTTCTGTGTCTTATTTGAGCAGGTTAAAAGCATTATTACCTGAAGTGACTTGCAATATAGAATTATAAATATTCACTGGTCTTTTATTCTTCTTAGCATCCATGGACGAAGGCAGACTGAGGCTAACTTTCTAAAACATGAAATGTACCAAATTAAGACAAATTAAAGGGCATCTAAAGTCGATTCTCAGACGGGACGTTGAACATCCAATGTTTAGAAACAAATCACGATTTTGTTGACATCTAGCATTGTCACATGACGAATTTCATTCATATAAACCAATGTTTTGTGTCCATGCGTAGATAATCCTTCCATTTCGGTTCGTTTGCGCAGGTGCGGCTTGCTGATTGGCCGATAAACAAAAACAATGGGAATCGACTTTAGATGCCCTTTAACCGCTTGTTATGATCCTATGATTGCAGTCACGGTTGTAAAAAAACAGCATGTGCAGGAGGTCCTTAGGACGGTCATTGAGAACCTTAGCTCTACATTATCATGCCAGTACTTTCATGATTGCTCTATTGTGCCAGGAGATATGCATCAATTTGCAATTACCAAAGCTTTTAAATGTGTCCATTGGCTTGGAACACTGCTCCCTGTTTTCATGTTACAGACTGCTTTGCATTGAGAAAACTACAGCTGCGAATGGGACCACACATTTTTATCTATCCACGTGGGTGTGGCCAGACCACGTTCAATTAGTAATCTCTCTCTGTGCCTCAATAAAATGATCAAGAAAAAATACAATGTATTTGCAGAATGAGAGAGGCTCTTGAGCCTACACAGGCAGTTATGTGAACTGCACAGTCTCTGTGGGCCATAAATAGCCCATGGCTGTGACCCAAAAAAATGGACGTAAGTGCATCGCGTTATTGATTTCCAGAGGCAATATCCTGGCCTGGATTCATCACAACTTTTCCCTGTTTTCACACTTGTTGCAAGTCATGAGAAAATGCAGAGGGCTTTGCTCTGAAACTGGGGTAATTATTCTAAGAGGCCACAGAGGTTGGCCGTCTATTCTCGGGATCCGTTCTCAGGAATCAAACTTTAAGGCCAGAATCCTTCCGGCCTGTGTCGGCCCGCCACATGTTTCTGATTAAAAATGCCTTCACAGATGTCAGGCCATCAGATCCCTTCCACTCATTCCCAAGCCGTTTGCATGGAAGTTTCCAGAATCTCTCAGAGTTAACCAAAATGACAGGGAGACACAAGCAATGACATAATGCGCAGGAGGGTTTTCGTTGATCTTGGAGAAATTAGTGTGTTTATATTGGGCTGTCTGTATTCAAACAAGCTGTATAATATGAAGTGAGTGCAAATTCATCGTTACCCTGCCAAAGCAACTCTGCACATTGTTCATGCGGTGTTTGAGAACAAACCGGAAACAAAACTAAGGGATGAAAAATCACTGCAAAGGATAATAAATCCACTCAGCTAAGAACACATAAGGTAGGGGGGCTTATGTAGAGTTACAGATGACATTCGCAAGACAAATGTAGATGGTGTTCTTCAGGGCCAAGATAGCATCCTGTACAGCTTATATGAATCTCAGACGGTCAGCTCATGGGACTGAAGATCCAGTAACCGGCATCACCCATAATTGTTGCTCCCATAACAAAAGCACCAGCAAAATGGCAAAAATTTAAGCAAATATTCACTCATCCACTTCATTCATTTTGAATAACTTACAACTTAAGCGTGGAGATTTCATCAGAAAACTAACTCAAACTGATGTTATCCTCCCTTGAGCACCATGTCATTGCTTTTCTATGCTTTCAAGGGGACATTCATCACAGAACAGAAGTGTCTGTATTGTGCTTTGTCAGTGATAACCAACGCTGTTTCTGGAGATCTACGGTCCTGGGGCATGTTTCCTAAAAGCACAGATGCTAACTTGAATAGTTGGAACCATGGACTGTATATGGTCAAACTATGTAAGTAGCTAACATAGTTAGCAACTAAGCTTTCGGGAAAGGTACCCCTGTAAGTTCTCGCTTCAGCCCTAACAAAGCATGCCTCTTTCAACAGGTAGAGTTCTTGCTGAGCTGTTAATTGTACAAATCTGATGAGCTAAATATGGGTTGGAGAGAAAAGCTACTGGATGGTAGATCTCCAGGAACAGGGTTAGGTCACCTTCGCTATGTATTATGCATTCGCTGCAGTTCAAGCATTCAACTTTAAGGCTGTTTGTCATGCTGGCCGACCTGCTACTCTTGACATGAGATCATTATTCCTGTACACGCATCAGGCCTTTGGGCTTGAAACCATATTAGATTGTTGATTACAAAGTGCATTTAGGGAGCCATAGCCCATATTTCCTCGTGGAATGTCTAACTATGACTTACTGTTTGGTTGTTCAGCCAAGATTCATTTTGTTAGTCAAAAGTAAATGTTTAATCTGACTGTGTTTCACCAAAGTAGCCTTATTCCATTAGGCCAAGGATAAATTTGATCAAGAGGCCTGATTGTTAAATTTTAAGCCCCTTATCTCTTCTGATATGAAAAATAACATAATCAGCATGGCTCACAAAATGTAATTTCATAAATGAGGTTAGAGAGGATACTAAGACGGAAACGCAGGCTGGTATGACACAAATCGAATGAAGAAGACGGTCTGATACATGCCACAGAAAGAAAATTTTGCCTTCTCAAAGAGGGTTTTTTGACATGCTTTGTCTATCTATACGAGTTAATTTTGTTTCTACATTTGTTGTGTCATCTTATTTCAGGAGTCAGCGGCCTTCTTTGGACCATCCCCAGTTTTCCCCTTGAAGGGCGGCTTTCTTCATTTGGCCGCAGAATAACATAAATTCTTTAGGATTCATCCTTGATAAAAATATACCACGTAAGCACGCGTTTGCTTCCTACTTAGGAGCAATATACAATACATTAAGCTGAGCTAGGGCATTTTCTTAATAGCCTGGGTTCTAAACACAGTATAAAACATTAATGATCATTTAGCAAATGTTGTGTAAGTTTCTGTTATTTTATCAATAATACTAAACATAAACTGACACAAATACCTGCTATGAAATATGCTCCGCAAAATATTAGAACTAAAATAATTTGTTGACTGTTAGACCATTATATATTTAAATCGGAGATTCCTAGTAGTCATAACAGGAAATGCAATTAGAAGTCATTCAACGTATTGGCCCTTCAGGAATACACAGTTGCTGATGACTTCCATATGGCTTCTTTCAGACTTACAGACCTTGCCCCCAAGAAAACTGTGCTTGTTTGTGAAATTAAATTGCATGTGTAGTTTTTTAAATTATTTTTCTTCAGGCTCTCTGTTATTTTTTTTTTTTTTTTTCTATAATACACAACATTCGGAATCTTGTTCCAGAAATTAAACTTAAAAATCTGCCATACCAGATCATGCAAAGTTGTCTGGCTCTATTGTGACTTGGCCTAACGTACACTGCTATAGAATGTCGTAGAAAACATACACACTCATTCAATTTGAACCCCAACACACACAATGACAACACCCTGACCGTGACTAAAACCATACCACGACAGGAATTAGAATGCAAGAAAAAAACGCTAAACTTTAAATGGACAAGGACAATGCTGTCCTGCATCCAAACAGGCTGTTAAACAGGAAACCCAGAGACAGGAAGCATTCATTTATGCGGGGAAACACACTAAATTAGTAGTCAGTGCCATGATTCAAGGTAGCAGCCATTTTGCAGGCCCTAGCTTTGCATGACAGAATCCTTATTAACTCCAAGTTTGCGTAACATGATGCATTCAACTAGCACCATACAGTTGATACAACTGCCATACTTTGTGGCAGTTTCTCACTGGACTCGGTGTTTTGATAGGGCATGAGATCTACAGTTTGGAGGGAAACAGCATCGCAGGCACTGGAATTTAGCATGCCATAGCCTTCTGAACAGTGTTCATCATAGTCCAGCAGCTGGAAAGTGGTTCTCCAAACCACAACACACGAGCACAAGTCATGGATAACCGCTTGATTTAATTGTTTTTGAAGAGAAGGCATTAATGTAATAAAATTATAATTTAAACTTCAATTCATTCACTAATACTGGACTGTAAGTGAGGGAATTCAAAATGAAGATAGCATTGCTGAGAAGCTTAAACTGCAGGTTATAATGCAGCAGTTAAATTAGTATATTTTTTGTTAGAAGGTGCTCAAAAGCCGCATCAACTCACATATGCCATCTTCTGGCAAAAATATGTATTGCGGAAGCCGAAATTCAAACGCGTATTCGGTGCGTGAGACTGGGAGGCTGGTGGATTTATACGCCAGGTAAGGTAGTCTGGAAAGCCCATCGAAACAGTGGGAGGAGGCCGCAGCGAATACTCTTTCTTTCTTTCGCCGGTACATATTCATATCCTCTTTATTAGATTTAATCGTGTTTAGTGGACACTGAAAAACATCAACCTCAGCAATGCTGGGGTGGATAGAACAGTAAGTGCATTATCCAAAGCACACAATAAAAAATCTTACTATAGAACATGAAAATCAAATTCAGTAAAAATTGGAATGCAATTTGAGGAACTAGTACAGGCAGAAAACTTGAGGCACTACCATGAAGTTGTTCTCCTGCTTTGCCGCTAAACGCCATAACTATTTTATCTATTTGTTAATACTGTAATTAACTGTTTACGTGTGAGTTCGGTGACTGAAATAAATACACGGCTGTACAAATAATGGGTACTAGGAATGACTGTAAAAGCCAAGCTGTGAAACGTGAAAGTGTTCTGTTTGAACTAAAACAAAATGAATGTGTGCATTTCCATATAAAGCGAGTTTGAATCCATCGCCATTTATCTCTTCCAATATTACCCCTGGGCTTTGTTATTATTGCCACTGCAAACTAAGTGGAGCTTGTCTTCTTGAATAGAACATTTCATGTATCCATTTCTGAGACACCTCTACCTCCCAACAGTGTTTAAATAAGAGAGACTACCTCAGCTTTAGCAGTCTTAGTGTGCAGGTTCCACTGCTATATTTACAAGGTCCACAATTAGTTCTGTATTTTTCTTTTTTTGGGTCTTATTTTCGCCGTGCTGCTTCTTATAGGCACATTGCTTATGAAACAGTGACTAGTGGGAAGTCCTATTTACCAGAGAATTGCTGAGGTTTTTATTCCCGATTCATGTTTCCCCACAAAAAGTTGTAGAATCTAGATAATTTTGGGACATGAGCTGATTTAAGTCACTGACTAAAGTCACTGACATTAAAAAAAAAATATGCACAGTTGTGCACTCCAATTCAATAACTGCATCTTTATGGAGAGAATCAGTGCGGAGGATGCTGTTTTTTTTTTGTTTTTTTTTTTTTACATCTGATCTACAAACTTGTATGTTAAATGCGCAAAGCTTATGTAGGAAACAGTGATGATGTCAACTGTGGTAAAGTTGGCAGGTAAGTTTTTTTTCTCCAGCTTTCCTTTGAAATCTGAGAAAGACTGAAGCACTTCATAATCTGAACAACAAAGTGATCGGGTAATGGAGTTGTTCTGCAGGGTCTGGTTGGTGTTTTTTTTTTTATTCAGCCCCAAACTGACCAGTATCGTATCCCTCTCTTTCGAGTCCAAGAAGAATAGTCTCTGAGACGCTAGTTTTTTAACCCTGAGGATGCTCTGCACCGATTGCGCTTCTTCTGTCCATTTTCTGTCGCACCAGAGCTGACCAAGACACATGCAGGTTTCTGCTATAAGAAGGAAGATTAGTGAAGGGGCTGGCAGAGTCTAAATTCCAGTAAAAAGGGAACAAACAATTGAGCGTACCACATAATATGCAGATGGCGTGTTTTGTCATCTGACTAAGAATAGGAGTGGATGAGCTGTCTGGGAAGAGTGTGGTATTATGACGAGGAGAGCTCCTCAGAGAACAGATAATTAACATCTCATGTGCGATGACTGTGAGCACACAAACCTCCATGTGGTTTTTTGGGAAAGTGCGTTGGAATCCTCAGTGAGGTCAGTCCACCACTCAAGGATTGTGCCGGAAAGCTTACTCACTGCCCTGCTGTTAGTGGTCCCGCTGGAGAGAGAATCATAACAAGCCATCCAATCAGATTTCTCGTGAATATTCAATACAGACTAGCCATGGGAGACACTTTTTTTGTTTGCACACTTGCAACCTTTGATATCATGAACTCTGTGTAAAGTCTGCACTGGACTACAGGGAGTATTGTGTCATATTGGAGAAATTCAGGCAAAAAAACCAGCAGCAGCTACTTTACATACGGTAACATGGGCGGAATAACAAATTTATCGCAAACAAGTCCCATATTCCATGCCAGAGAGAGCCAAAAAAAAACTTGAGTGAGCAAAGCAAGATTTACCACGCTGTTGAAGCTCATGAAGGGGTAGAAACTAGGACTTAGACCACTGGATACTGATGAATAAGGCATTCCACACAACAGACATAGAACCACCAATTCCAAAAAAGTTGAGAAGCTGTGTAAAATGTAAATAAAAACAGAATACAATGATGTGCAAATCTCATAAACCCACATTCTATTCACAATAGAACATAGACAACATATCACATGTTGTGAGACATTTTACCATTTCATGAAAAATATTAGCTCATTTTGAATTTGATGGCAGCAATCAATAAAGACCAATAAAAACCTGGGCTAAAGTCAGTTGTCTGTTTTTAACTGCTATTTGAAGGGTGGATTATTAAGACAGTATTATCATTGCACCTTTGTAAACATGTTCAAGATGTCTTCCAGCCTCTGACTGAATGTACGCTGGGATAGCCTTCATATTTAATCGGCAATTATTTCACCAGGGAAGTTCCAAAGAGAACACTTTTCTCTTTTTCAAGGATGCCTTAGGCAAAATTGTAGGTGGAACAGTCACGGGTAAGAAGTGATGGAGAAAATATGGGTAAAGCCCCTGCAGCAGTTTTGGGATTAAGGATTCAATGGCAGAGTTCTTCACAATGTTATGCGGAGTTCTCCGGACGCAAGTGAAAATCCCAAACCAGTCAGACGAGCCACCGTTAGGCACTAGGCTATACTTAATATTTCAAAAAAACACTCATTTTAGAGGTTTTCTGCTTTAGCAGAGCTGGATATATCAACCATAAAGTGAGGAAACGTCTGTCCGTCCTCCTGTCTCAGTCCATTTTTTTTTCCACAATTGGTCCGCCAATCTACCTGAAACGGCTCATGGGCATTAAGCTGGCATAGGCAATGACTGACAAGGCTGATTTTTCTCTTTTTACAAATTGAAGCTGTTTATGAGCAAACTTAAGGGGTTTACAAGCATTTTTGGCATACCTGTGTGGAGTTGTGGCACACATAAGCCTGGAGTTGCCATGTCATTGTGTGACATGAATCCCCAGGTGTGAACTAGCTCTTGATTGACTACTTGTAGCACAACAATGTAATGGATTCAGCAGTACATGTATCTTGATTTTTTGGCACTCTTGGTCTTTCGTGGGTTATATAAATCTTGAATTAATTTTTTCTGCAGTTTAGTGCTCTTGAAATGAGACAGTGGGGCAACACTAACAGTACTGTGCTGATGGTAATTGCATCTTTCAGAACACTGGCAGATAGGCTCTGATATGACAAATATATTATGGAAAATAGTGTTTCCTAGTTCAGACCACCTGTACAGTGGTCCGCCCATGTATGTAACAACCCAGAGAAAGTTGACTTTGAAGACAACAAGTTCAGCAGTTAGACCCCCCCTTAACCTCATGAAATATGCAATTTGAAAAACAGACCTGCTCTGCATACGTCACTCCTGTGAGTCCGTGCACGAAGTGCAGGTAAATTTGTAGGCCAACTACACACTGTGCTTGGTTGCATATGTGAGTGCCATCCTCAAAGTTCTTCTATCCTACACACATTACCTTTCCTGACTCATTGTGTAATTTATGACTAAATAAGTTTGTGTATATTTAGAGAATGTGGCTTGTTCAGTCCAAGGATTTTTATTTATTAAGGTGTAAAGGGGCAGTAACTCTGTTCATTGGCCAATCAGGGCTGAGCTCATTATCATAGAGGCTCACTCAAAACACCCTGGTCTCCACATGAGAACGAGTGACAGGCAACGAATGGCTAAGAAATGACTTTTAAGGAAGATCACATAAGCCTATAAGATACCCTTACTCATTACCCTGGGAAGTATACAACACGTCCTCGAAGCTTGTTCAGCATTGGTCAGACTGTGGTTTCCCACAGCTGAAATGTTTGAGATTATCATGCAGTACACAGTGGCTTACACTTGCAGCATCTGTAAAACCTTACCTCAAGTTTTCTTTTCCTGAGTATCGTCTGTTTGGTTTAGTGTCCATCACCAACCTGCATTTTAATGTCCTCAGATGCAAGGTTTTCTGTTGGCTCCATTGGTTCTCCAGATGTTTGGAACATTCAGCTCCTGTCAAAGCTGATCTCCGCATTACCTCTGATGTTTGACTCCAATTATTTTTTTCTCTCTCTGTTAGAAGTCCTGCAGGTGACTACAGTGGCAAGGGAATAGTTGTACTGTCTGGAATAATGATTAAACCATCTCGCTCTGTAGCTTAGACCTGCGTGCAACAGGAGTGATTGATCACAGGAGGGAGTATCACAGCGCCCCTGACAGGAAATGCCCTTGAGCGTCTCTTTAAACTGCTAACTTTATCGCTTGTTAGTGATATTTTAAAATGATTTATTTTGTAGTATGTACCTGGAGTAAAAAAAAAAATCTTGTTCGTTATGTAAGAAAAATATACTGACCAGCATTAAAAACGCACCACCCTAATTTCATGGCCAAAATACAAATTATGCATGTTTGGGATGTGTAATTGTTATCAAAGTGCATTATGCCTCCTGACAAGATGGCAAAATGCAAAATTAGGTCTTTGGCATGCATTAATGTCATTTGAGGCTGAAAAAAGCTAACATAAAGATTTTTGTCACCAGGGCAAAATAGAATGACGTCTTTCTGGGTCTGTTCAGGAAATCTGGTCTTTCAAAAGGTGGCAAAGCAAGAGCCACCCTAAGGCAGTTGATAAACATCACCATTAGACGGCTAATGAGGTGAGAACTTGATGAAAATGAGTAGAAACACAGCCTGAAAGTTGTAAGCGTGGATACGCATCTGTGCTCTTGCTACGCGGCAGCATTATTGTTATTTCATCACTGGGAAGACAGACCAAAAGTTTGGGGGTATCAGTCTAGTGCCTGACTATCCACAGTTTGCCAGCCACAGTGTAAATTAAAGAATCAAGATCATTCGAATTGACTCAAACGGCTCACCAAGGCGACGTCAAAGGGGTCAAGTGTCCAAATCCACAGTCACAAGTCGCCTAACAACTGCAAAAGCAGCGTGTTAAACCCCCATTCGAGCCCATTTTCACCAAAGACACCACTGTAGTACTGTTTAAAAGCAAGAGTTACTGCAGACTAGGCAAGAAATCTAAACCGAAATAATTTGGTCTGTGTCCAGTTTGATCATTATAAACATCAATCTGATTTTGTTTTTTATTACACTTGCACATCATAAACATACATAAATTGTATCTTGTCCATGAAATTGAGGCGGTGCGTTTTTAATGCCGGTCAATATATTTTGGATCACTTTAAGGAAATGGCCACAAAAATATTGCTCTCTTTGCCTAATTATTTGTAATGTGTGATTTGTCCTTAGGTTTGTAATATTTCTGAATAAAAATTGTTATGATCCAGACAAGAAACCAGATGCAGTGTCTGAGTACAATCCAATGAAGACATTTCTTGGTAGGAATATCAGGCCTACCAAAGAAAACAGCCAAGCTGTAACAAAAGTTTGTCAGATGTATACCTTTTTCAAATTACCAGCAACATGAAATGGAAAACATGCCACATTCCTGTAGCAGGCCGGAATATACCCCTGGCCAGAATATACCCTGGTATATTCTGGCCTAGGCCAAAATATACCCCGTCAGGCTAGATTATACCCCCTGACTCTAATTTAGTAGTCTAGATTATGTTCAAGTGCAAGTTATTTTGTAAACTTTCACTATAACTAGTTGTGTAACGTCAATTGATGGTAGTCAAAAGATCACATATTTTAAATGGCTAGATTTGCCTCAGTTGTGCGGAAGATGCTATGTTAAAGTACATTGTAAGGGTCAACTCACACTTTGCTAAGGTATTCCTAAAACCGTTGTCGAGGAGTTTACATGTAGTAATACATTTTCAAGTAGACAAAAAGACTTGGTAAGTTTCAAGTAATACACTGTGTAACACTGAATGGTTGCTGAATTTTCTCCCTGCTGAGGAAGGATTTGGGCACCAAGTTTGTAGTATTAATGGTGGTAGGTACAATCCACTGTCCAATGTACAGTGTAGCTATACTGATTATGTACAATGTTTGTTTAAGATAAAAGTTGGTCAGCATAGTTTTTTCACCACATCATCTTCTGGGCTAGACATTTTATACCCCCTTATATTGTACTCCAAACATTCAGGCTGAGGGTTTTAGTGGGCCAGCCTGTTTCTTACCCAAGGTATGTTCTGGGCTTGTCGAGCTCATATACCCAGGATATATTCTAAGCTAGGCAATTGTTTCATACCCTTCTAGGCCAGATTATACCCCTACTCATGCGCACAAAATAATCAATACTACAGCATATCTCAATTTTTATTTATTTCACAAACGTTAAAACATCTACACTTCTTAAGGAGAAATATTAAATGTCTTTAGCTTCCACAAACTGACTGATATATGTAGACAACACAATAACTTACAGTGATGCGTGAAATTACAGTATTTGATATTAAGGCTGTCTGGGCAGCTGTAAAATATACTATTGGTTAGCTGATTGTTATTGGCATGATCTTACGTCAATTATAAATTATGAATTATAAAGCCTTAAATAAGGTAACACATAAATAGCCAGACTTGGCTTCTGCACAAAGGGGTTAAACATACAGGCATTACACAGAATGTTGTTTAAGTAGTGTCTTTATTATATTCTTATTGTACTGTTTTTTATCTGCATTAAGAACTCATTGAGTGAAAACTGCATAAATAAGATTTTATTGCTTACTGCTGTCATGTAGGACAGAGGCTAGCAACCTCTTCTGTAAAACTATAACCTGCTATAGAAACAGCAAGGCAGCTGTTGCCTTATGGGCTGCCAGGCACTGCGCCTTAGGCACTTTAAGGTCCAACTGCTAGTCTGTAGTTGTTATGCAAGACATCTTTCTACTGCAATCAAATTCAACATGCCTTTATACATGCGTATACATTAAACTTAGTACTTCATCCTACATGACCATTATTAAAGAAAGCAGCTATAGTTTCTTTCCCTATTTGAAAGGAATTCATGAAGTCCACAAAGGAAATAGAACTTGAAATGCACTATTCAGTGGTAAATGTAAACAATAACAAAGTATAGTGCAGGGGTCCCCAATCTTTCCCAGAAAGAGCCGGTGTGAGTGCAGGCTTTCATTGCTACTAAGCACTTACACACCTGATACTACTAATCAACCCCTGGACTCTTTGCTAATAAGCCTGATTAGTAGAATCAGGTGTGTAGCTGCTTGGCTGCAATGAAAGCCTGCACCCACACCGGCCCTTTCTGGGAAAGATTGGGGACCCCTGGTCTAGTACATGTATTATGAACGTCTTTTGTTTTGTGTACAATTGCAGCTTTTCAGCACAAAAGATGTATCAACTATCACTTAGAAATAAGAAGACTTGAAAAACTATCTGTGATACTGTCATTGATTTTGTTAATTGCATGGAGGTACATGTATAATGTATGTGCCTTAGCAAAGTGTGAGTTGACCCTTACAGCATATGTTTACAGAGCATCTTCAGCACATGTGAAGCAAGTCTAGCCATGAATTGAAAAAAAAACGTATTGTAATGTACATTCAAGTTAACAAAATAACTTGCCCTGGACCATAATCTAGACTAAGGAGTTAGACTCAGGGGGTATATTTTGTCCTAGGCCAGAATATACCCCGAGTATAATCAGGCCTAGGCCAGAATATACCCCCCAGGGTATAATCTGGCCTGGGAGGGGGGTACAACTATATTTTGGCCTGGGCCAGAATATACCCAGGTATATTCTGGCCAGTGGTATATTCCGGCCTGCTACACCGGGCTTTTTGGGGCTTCCTGGGCCTTCCTACCCACTACCCCCCTCCCCACCCCCCAGTAACTCATAAACGACATGGCGTATGACCACCAAATTTGCAGGGGATGATGTACACGTAAAACTAAATCAATACAATCATTTTGGTATTATTATGACCTATTATGACATTATGACATCATGTTTTGATTTTTATTACCCAGTATGCTTTGCTTATTTTATCCCATAGTGCATCAGCTCCGAGAGGCCATAAAATACATAAAATTCTATTTATGTTCCGTGAAAATAGTTTTTCATTTACTCAGAATGTTTTTCTTAGAAGTTAAGGTCAGAAAGAAATGAAAGTAAACTTATAAAGGATTACAGGTTTGCGTAAGCAAAACTTGCTCTGTTCTTATCGTCAACTTCTTTGTGTTTAGTATATTAAAAAATAAAAGGAATCGATGAAATTTGAGGGAAAATGTACCTGAGTCAAAGATATAATCCACCATCGTAAATTTTGGCCCTTTAAATTCAATGACGTCATCAAATTAGCATAAATGACTTTACTTAACTAAGCTGACATTACCTTATGTAAGATATTGTAAATATGATGGAATAAGTATATGTTAAAAAGAAAATCTGGAAACTACATTGATGAAACCAAAATCAGCGATTTTTTGTCAGACATACCTGTTAGAAAACCGTTGCCATGGAAACGGTGAAGATAGTGGACTTGACTTATTGGTATAAAATTGTTCCCAGACAAGTTTTAGGAAAAGTCAGCAAGTTTGGTGGTCCTAGCTCAAGCCGTTCAGAAATTATATGACGTGAAAATTGGCATGTGCATTAAAAGCCCCCCGGTCTAGATAGGGTTAAAGTCAATACTAATTCACCAGAGCCAAACTCATACATCGCACGGCCTGTAACAAAATTTAGTTCCCTTGTGTCACATACACATTGTATTTCCCACTGAAAATCCAGACAATCTGTCTGTGTTAATTATATTTATTGTAACTATATGTATCATAAATGACTTCAAATTAGTTTCGGAGTTTCAGAATGCAGCTGCAGTATCCCTGAAGAGCTTCATATTGTGATTAGAACCTGAGCACATGATGTGCTCACGCCTTTCCCGGTTTGGCAACAAAAATTGGAGTTTTTGCCAGAGGTTTTTAACTTCATGAGTGAACAGTGCTCTACTTTTGTTCAAATAATTTACTGATTCAGTTATGATATCCCCTGAAAGATTCCGAATTAGATGTCCTGGGACGTGCTTAAATGACTGGTAAAAATATACAGAAATATGTTTTAGATTAACTCTGCGTTAGATTATCTTGAGCTGCGCATCCATGCAATGCAAATATAAATACGCTCCCAAAAATATGAGGATGTTCTACACAAACATGAATTCGAGCGCAAGGGAACTCTTGGCATTGTGTGAGTTACTCAATTCCTTGGTAGAAACTGTGGCCAAGCATATCAATCCTTTTCCCCTCCAGAAACAACCACAAGTATGGTAATTCCAGCAGAAAGTTATGACAGATTTACATTCATGCTCTTCTTGAGGAGACAAATGATATTCAATGACAGTCAGATGCATCACAGGTCAAACATCTGTGTAGCAGAATCGAGGGTTGGAATAAAGGGGCATGCTCACCATGTTGTACACCTTATTGTCTTTAAGTTACAATGATGAGGGTCTCGATGATGACTCTGTCATGAGATTAGTGCACCCAACTGATTTGGCATCTACGCGCTACACCTCCTGGCTCTGAGCTCCTGGAATACTTATCTTCAGTGCAAACTTAAAGATGCTCTGTTGGAACAAGACTCAATCTCCATCATCAATTACCGGCACCTCATGTCGACAGACCTATACAAGTAGCAATTATGATTCCAGATTTGGGGCTGTATACAAAAAAATTCAAGCCTCATTTACCTGGAGTTTGTATTTGAGACTAGGTCACCGAGTTACACAGACACAGTTTTATGTATTCACTGTTTAGTCTGATGCATTTTCACAGCATAGACCATGTGAAGAACGCGTATAATGTGAAACTCAGCTGTGGAAAAAAAAAGACACTTGGCCTGCTGGAAATTCTCACTAACTTGTCGGTCATCAGAAGTAAACCACAATGGCTGGCGCTATCCTTAACCGCCTTCCATGTTAAAGTACAGTAAAATGGATGTTTTCTGGTGTGACTGACCTGAAGGTTAGTACACTCTGGGCCCGCATTCAAATTTGTGATCAAGACCACTCTACGCTTGGAACCATTTGGTGTTTGGTTCTTCGGGGAATACTTACATGTTTTACCCCAGTGCAATGAAGGCGCTGACATCCAGGCATTAGAGGAATCAGTATGCTAATGAAACATACGAAAAACCAGAGAGAGCAGTGTATTTGCATGTGAAGAAAATAGGTAAATGCATTGAATATTTTTAAGTTGGTTAAAGAGCAGTCACCAGAAAATATGCTTTGACCTGTATGTTCTTCCATTAACTATTTTTTCCACATCCAAATAGGTCTTTATTATGAGGGAAGAGTACATTGAGAAAAAAATACTTCCAAAAACGTAAACTTCTAAGGTTCTCAATACTGAGACTGTTGGGTTTGAGGTATCAAATCAGAAGCCTCATTTTAATGTTGCATTCACAAGTGTCCTTCCTCTTCATCAAGTCAGGCGGGCAGTATGAACCATCATGAACCAAACATGTCTGTACTTACTTAAGGTGCATCCTATGACAGATGTACGTCAGGTCAGACTGTCTTCTGTCTTTCTAAGTTGTGTCCTTCTGGTAACCCCACTTCTCTGAAGTCTGAAGAATCCTTTCATTCGATGCAGGCTGTGTCTTTTATTGTGGTCTATAGTTGGACACACAGCCCAGAAAAAGGAGACAAAAGCACAGTGTCTGCATCTATGAACAGTGCCCCTCCACAGATTCATCCCTCCCTCACCCTCTCACCGAAACTGATTAAAATCAGAATCATCTGTGGCTCTGATCCAGGGAAAATTTTCTGTCTGCAGATTAAGCAATTGATACATTCCAGATGTTTTTGGAGGCCGAATACATAATTTCTTCTCTATACTTTTATTTTAATCATTAACATAACAATACTTATTGTAGGTAAAGCAACTACAAAGATCAGATTACTTAACTTTGGACTGTCAAGAAAAGAAGCATTTTGTAGACTTTCATACTTGCTTGTTCCTGAGCTTTACATCCAACTAATGTTTTGGGTAGCAACAGAGAATGCAGTTTGTAGCGACGATCTGTGCAAGGAACCATACACAGATTCAGGGAACAATCCACAGGGGAGTGTCTATTACTAGAAATAAGGTAATAATAGAGGGAAAGGCCAACAGATGAGGAGGCAGTCCAGGTACGTTGGTGATCACTTAGAGGGTTGGGGAATGTTCGCAACCAGGCCAGCAGCCGTCCCGGGGCGGAAGCTAAGTGGTTAACTCCCCTCACTGAAGCAGGACTGCTTGACAGTAGAATAAAGTGTGTTACCAGAAACGCAGTCCCAATTCTGGAGACCGATGAAGGCTGGGGAGTTGTTCCTAATAAACTGACTCAGAGGAACAATGGCTGCTGCTTACTTTAACATTAAATTACACAGAAGAAGACCATATCTCAAACCAGAAGATACAATCTGACTGAACGACTAAATTGAAAATACATTGGTGTTATAATCCTGCAGCCCTTCCAAATACCAAGTGAGCTTTTACACCGATTGGCCACAAGATTAAAACCACCTGCCTAATATAGTGAAGGTCCCCCTTGTGCTGCCAAAACTGCTCCATCAAACTGACGTCACTTAAATTCCCAAGCTCAGGGGACCCCAGCAAAACATTTCCCACAAAATCACACTCCCTCCACCAGCTTGTCTTCTTCCCACAGTGCATCCTGATGCCATCTCTTCCCAGGTAAATGGTACAACAAGCCGCAGTACATGATGTCAAGAAAATGGTACTCACTGGACAAGGCAACCTTCTTCAACAGATTCAAAGTCCAGTTCTAAAGCTAAGGTGCCCATTCGGAGTGCTTTTAGGATGGACTGGGGTTAGAGTGGGCACTGTGACTGGTCTGCAAGCTAGAAAGTGCAATGCACCACTACAGGGTATGATGCATTATATGTTGTGACACATTCTTTAGGTAAATATATTTGAAATTCTCAGCGAATTGTGCCACAGTAACCTTTCTATCAGTATGGATCAGATGGGATAGCCTTCATAGGCCTTGTGCATCAACGAGCCTTGGGTGCCCAAAACCCTGTCACCTGTTCTTAGCTTTTCCCTCTTTAGACCACTGTCAGTAAGTACTCACATCTGCTGTCAGGGGACACCCCAGAGGTCTTGCCACTTCATAGATGCTCTAACCTACTCATCAGACCATAATGATTTGGCCCTTGTCCAAGTCGTTCAGTTCCCATTTCTCCCACATCCAACACATTGAATACACAAATTGACTGTTCGCTTTACTGCCTTAGATCTGTCTGCAGACTTTGACATGTGCTGTTATTATGCAATAATCAACATTACTTGCTGCATCTGTGAGTGGTTTTAATGTTTTGGCTGTATGCCGTAGACCAGAACTTCACATAAGAAGCTAGACATACAACTGACGACGCCTTGGAGCCGGGGGGAAAGGAGACAAGGAATCAATTGAAGGAGACAAGACTACTAACACAGGGGGAGGAACCAATTAAGGAAACACGAGGGTTGTGACATTTATATTATTGTTTTTCCCTGGGGATATATGATAGCAATTTCATATACATTTTAATGCATCCATGTGTTCATCATCAATGGTCTCGACTAAGATGTCAAGCAATGAAATGGTCAAACAGTACCGTCTTACTCCACTGGGTGGCAGTGTGACCACAGCAGCACCAACTCCCAGGGAGGCCTCAATTCTGTTTAAAGGTCCCCTATTATGCCACCAGGTGCACAGCTAATTAGCCATTATGAGCCAGTTCAAAGTCTCCCCTACCTGACATCACAAGGGGGACTGACCACCCAGAATAATGAAATCTGATTGACTGCTTGGCTGAAGGTGATCAGTTCTTCTTGCCTCTGGTTGGTTACTTCCCCATGTGATGTCAAAAGGGAAAAGATTTTGAAATGGCTTGTAATAACTAATTAGCTGTGCACCAGGTGACATAATAAGGGACTTTTAAGAAAGTTGGTGCCTCTGGCAGTATTGAACAGTATATCACTCAATTATCAAGTCAACCATAACTTGATAGTTGAATAAAAATTATTATATAATATGATCACCATAATAATAATTATGATTTGTATTTTTAAATAGAACCAGACAGAGCCATTGAGTGATTATAGTTGTATATAGCCTGATAGAGAACTGCATATATTGCACAAATAGGTTTGATTGCCAGAAGAAAACAGTCTCCATATGAAAAGCAGTAAGGGAACAGAAACCCGCGGGAGCACCCAGCTGATATGTGGCAAATCGCTCCAGCCTCTAAAATAGAGCCTCAGATAGAAACTTGAGGTCAAGATAATGTTTCAGATCATGTTCACACAATCCTTTTTCAATCATTATACTGTACACTATTCTTGTTGGTCTTCATCACAGACTGGTTATAATGAATGAGAGGAGCACTGAGCCCAGAGATGGCAAACAATAATGAAGTCTAGAGCAGCACACTGTGGAAATGGACAGTAAAATGAGAAACACGTGGACGGGAGCAGAAGAGTTGAGAATGGCAGGAGTATAGCAATGGAGAGGGACACACCAGTGACATGGCTGCAGTTTGTGTATGAAGGTACATACAAGAATAAGAATGAGAAGAATAGCTGCTTAAGAACAATACTGGCATATAAATTAATATCTATATGAGTCTTTGTGGAGTGCAAACCTGGTGGAAGAGGAGCACAGTATCCTGTTAGGGCAGTAACTAGGTCAGTAGGGTTGCAGTCTCTTGGTGATGTTTCCCCCAAAAAAGGAAGGCTTTTCTCTAGGACTTCAATGAGAGGACCCCCTGAAGTGAAAGCAAGATTCACTGGGGCCCACTGGGATGAACCATGGTATGTATGGTTTTTCCAGCCTGTTCCTGATTATACACCGATTGGAATTAACAGAATGGTAAAGTAGACAGTCAGTCGACCGCTGGTCAACATGTATCCCCGGACCCATTGAAGTAATCGCTTTCAAAATTGATAGGCTTTGCGACCTTACCACAAACAAGGCACAGGGAAATCTCTATGGACGCAGCGGACGAGGTATGACAATTGCTGATCCATAGTACCCCTAACTCGTCGTCCTGGGATACAATGAATGATTAAGACTCCTCAGTTGATTGTTTGGTGCAAACATAAGTTTGTGAGATAACACGTACTTTCCCACGCATTGAACGGATGAAAATGGTGATACTGAATATGGCAGTGAGTAGCAGCCGGACCTTAGGTCGGGTTCCTTCACGCAGCCTTGAGGGCAGCGCTACAGCTCTCACAACGCAGACGTTAGAGGGCAGGGCCGCGCTGTGGAGAGCGATTACAGCGCCATCTGGTCTCCTCCCAAACTCTGGTCCAGATTGCCGACTGGATATCAGCAGAGTTGGAGTGTTATCATTACACCGCTTAAGCACACTCATATTCTGGGCACAAATGATAGCCAAGGCTCACATTACTAAAAGAGACTACAGAGATGAGGAGAGAGAGAGCACATCATTTTAGTACCATTTGTCATGTTAAAACAAATTATTTTCCATTTAATACGGTAAATAATCCAAATAGAAGTCAAAACACTAGCGCAGAATTGCCCTCTCAAGTTGGAATTCATGTGTACTTGCATATGTGAATACCATTACAATTTCTACAGCGCCTGAAAATATTCTGAGTTGAGGCATCTTATTTGGTGGGCCATAGCTCAAAAAGATACTCTTTCCCAACACTTCCTAACTAGTATGACATATGTGCGACAGTTAATGTTCGATTAGCAAATTAAAGAAAATCAATTTTAAAATTCATTGGTGGGACACAATTTCATGTCCACCGTCTAGCTTGCATGGCACTCCACCAGAGAGGGCAAAAGGTTTAGATTGAGCATACCACACATTTATTAGCCTATTCATTAACCACGCTCAGTGAGCATCATACATCAACGTAAACCAAAATTCTGGGATTAAAAGCCAAATCCAGAAAAATTGTGCTTCCGTCACAAACAATTCGGAGCTCATTAGATAAAGTTTCTCAGTTGGTAACGTGTCATGAGCTTCCCTTTTCTTGCGCTATTCTACTATATGTTGGTTTGCCATTTGATTACAGTAATGTAATGTTGGCGATATCGCGTGACATGAGAATGAATATACACACACGCTGGCCACGAGGCCCATGGTCTCCCGTTGCCAAAATAAATATGTACCCTGTGACCTTAAAGGAGGTCAATTCTGTCCAACGTGAAAGTGGATTTTTTTTTTTTTTTTTTGTAAACGATGGCAAGGAACTGGATCCATAAAATTTGACCATCAGGTTAAAAAGAATGCCGCAAAACACCACAGTGAACAATTTTGAGCTTGTAAATTAAGTCCGAAAAAAATAGGTGAAGTACCAACATCTGACCAGCTAATTGCAAGGTCAAATAATAGGTCAAGGTCACTGATATTAAATGGGAAACTGGTTCATAATCCAATCTTCTTATATGCAGAACATGGGGTCTGTAATCCATTTTCTTCTTGAGTTATCGTGTTAACGCCACTTTTCGGACGGACGGAAGGGCACACACGCACGCACGCACGGACGGGGTGCATTCCTATGTCTCCCTTTCGCCAGAGGCGACGGGAGACCATAAGAATACTGGCAGCAGAAAAAAGTACCTCTCTACGTCAAATGCTTGTGGAGGGAGAGGGAGTTGGTAGGCAGGACTTCAGACGCCACTTCTTCGGGTCAGCATTAAGTGCTGAGATCAGGACTGAATGGGGCGCGCATGTCATTTACAAGGCTAATTTTTGGAATTGCATTGCTTGAGAGCCTAAACATAGTAAACGCAAAAAAAGAGTAGCTGTTGTGGTAGCTTGTTGCTGCTAGTAGGCTACAAATCAAAGAAATAGCTCAGTTTGAAAGCAGTAATATTACAACGTAATCTAACCGCCAAAAATGTTGGGCTAATACATTATGAAGGAATCTGCCCCGTTGTGCAAATTTCCTTCTGCGGTTTCTAGTACGGAGGGATAACGTCCTGGACGGATAAACTGCGCTGCGTCGAGCGCAGAACAGAGTAATGCTCTCCAAATATGAAAAAGAGCTTCTAGTTATCATTTGGGATAAAGCTTCCCTTAGGGCTGAAGATGTCGGTTCCGAGGCACTTTTAAGGTATGCTGTAATTTCTTCACTTTTTTTTTTTTAGACCTCCAAGTCTTCGACAGTAAGGTTACTGGTATTCTCATTGCTATACCGCAGGTGATGTTTGATGAACGGAGACAAAAAATTGATAGCAAAGATGACCCCATTTCAAAGTTCTCGATGGCTGCGTGAATTCGAGTTTATGTGACTCCACCCTTTGCATTACGACAGTTATGCGCAAATAAAACACTTCAACGTGCTAAAAAAAAAAAAAAAAAACTGACATTGTTTGTGGGATATCTGTATCTGTATTATTATTATTAATATTATTATTATCTGTATTTATTTTGCCCTTTGAGATCTTCATCCGCACAAGGGGCGTTAATTTACTTAAGTAACAAGTATGTGTTGATTTTTGCTATAAAAATATATCCGGCATGGAAAATATAAACTTTAAAATATTATTTAAAATTTGGGCATACGCACTGCTGATTTTGGGGGCGCCTGCTGAGATGTAGACCTCCGGAGATGATTAGATGAAGCGCCAAGTAGGAGGGGGAAAAAAACAGAACAATGCCACTAGATGGCGCCATATTCTGTCCTTTAAGTGATTGATTCATTTATTTATTTTAAAGGGGTAATATTATTTAATCGTTCATTTTAAGTTGACTCAGATCCAATAACTTCACTTGCAGATGCAAATGAATTATCACTATTGGTGTAACTGAAATTGAGTACACAAAAGGCACAAACACTGAATATGTGCAGCTAAAAAGCAATTTGTACTCTTGAATTCTGGAGAAACTGTTGACAAACGACTGCCTTCAAGTTTATGTGCAGAAAAGTCCGAACCTGTGCTGCCCACTTCATGTTGGCTGTTTTTGTGGCAAACGATTAGAAGCTGTCATGTTATGATGCAAAGATACATTATTGAGCGAACCATTGCCTCGTAATGTTTCACCTAGTCAATCTCTCTGTGTAGCTTGTGGCAGACTTCTTTTTCTTTTGATTTATAGGATGTTTACGGTATTTCCCAAAACAAAGACCTACTTTGCCCACTTGGACATCAGCCCTCGATCCCCTCATCTTCTTTGCCTTGGTAAAAAGATCGTTTTGGCGATAGCAGAAGGAGCGAGGAACATTGATTCGCTGACCACCACTCTGGCACCTCTCAGTGCATTGCATGCCTACCACCTGAGGATACATCCAACTAATTTCAAGGTACTGCCTTGCAATGTTGCCTTGGAAGCTTTAGGCCCTCGCAATGTATACATTTTGGTTGTCATGTTTTGTTCCTAGACCCTAAGTATCGTGCTGTAATTTTAAAAATATAGTGCGAGCTTTTATTATGGAAATTTCCAGAGTGCACGATAACTTTTGCTGCAATATTACTGATCAACTAGTCGTGGACTTTTGGACTTGACCTTTTCGTTTGGGGGGCTGAGCAATTGGGCACCTTCTCAATGTGTCATCTTGCCAAAATAAATTGGAAAATAGTGTTTAATGTACAAACCAATTTGTTATTTAAGTCATGAATTTTAACATAACACTAATTATATTGGGAATTTTATGGCTGGAAATAATACATCCATTCAGTACTCACTAAAAGAATACTAATGGTTGAGTGAAAATTGTTAGTTTTGCCTTCTAATTCAGACATTTGAATTTGAAATGAAAAATGAAGGTAAGACAAAAGTACGGCCCCTTTAAACTAGGCTTTGTCCTGTTTTCGATCATTTATTTAAACGAACATTACATTCACTCCGAAAGTACGCAACACCTCTAAGTGTGGCCAGTTTTCATCATTAAGACTAGAAATCAAAATTGAATTTCAATCAGATTATTCATCTGTGAATACTTGCTGTTTATCTTTGTTTTCTTTGGTCTAATATAAACAATCACTAAGTGCACGTTAGATACGTAGCCTAGGGTAGCCTAGGGGCAAGTTGCTTGACTGGTAAGAGTTGCTGGTTTTTATAAAGAAAGTGCTCAAGGGAACTTTCCCTGGTTGCAAATGCAAATACAGAAGTTTATAGAGTAGCTTTTATTTTTTGTAAAGTAAGAACAATTTTCCGAAATGAATTTACTGTTTATTTACTTCAACTACGCGTTCAGAAGAAAGCTGTGTGATTAACTGCCAATGGATTATTCTTATCATTGGAAAACATATTAATCAAGGAATTGAAATAATTGAAAAAATGACTGAGCCTACTTGTTAGTAAAAAGAGATTGTTGTGCCCCCTCTAATTTCAGTTTAGCAGCCTTTTTAGCTGCTTTGTGGAAACAACTGTTGTTATGCTTTTCAGCTACTGATGTCAGGTATTGCTGAGGCATTTTTGTTATGGATTGTTTACTCATACTGTACATGAGCAATGAGCATCTATCCTCCTGGCTTTCTGAATTGTACTGGGTAATATTTTCTTCTCAGATTCAGTTAAATGCTTCAAAACTTGTTGCCCAGCACTTGAGATTGCAAATGGACAATGAATGACCTCCTAGAGCATTCTAGGAAAGCAACCAAAGACTTCTTTAAGGCAAAGAAGTGGAATGTTCTACTATTGTCCGTGTTCTGTGATCTGTTTATGACCTCACCTGGTACTGAGTCTGGAGGGCGAGGTATTGTTTTTGGTGGGGTTTCTTTCTTTCTTTCTTTCTTTCTTTGCTAGCAACATTACGGCAAAACAGCTGGACCAGTCTTCATGAAACATCCAGGATAGGCGGGCACTGGTCTAGAATAGAGCCCTATTAATTTTGGAGGTCATCAGGTCAAGGTCAAGGTCACCGTAAAAGTTAAATTGTTTTTCTGCAATAACTTTGGCAGAAGCTATTACATCAACTTCAAACTAAATCCAGAATGTGCATCTTTCAATTCTGCTTCCATTCATGTGCTACATGATACAATTTCTCTATAGTTTTCTTAGGGTTTGGGGGTTAAATGTCAAGGGGGTCAAGGTCATTCCTTAAATGTGCTTATTTTCCATTATAACTCAAAAAACAGTTAGAGATAGAGAGGTGTTTATTATTATCAACATATAGGTAGTCACATATGGGCTTTCATTTGGCACTATAACCTTTGACCTTGAGTGACCTTGAAAGGTCAAACTGAAGGTTCACAAAATTTCAGAGGGTTATAACTCAAAAATGGTTGCAGATAGAAAGATATTTACAATTATCGACATGCAGGAAGTCACATATGGGCTTTCATGTGGTACAATGACCTTTGACCTTGAGTGACCTTGAAAGGTCATACTCAAGGTTGCGGATTTTCAGAGGGCTATTGAATCAGAAGCTAAAGCACTAAAATAAGCGCTACCGGGTGAGGATTGTTTTGTCTGCCAACACTTGTCTTGTTTTATGTTTTTATCCTGAGTTTTCTGATTTTTTTTTTGCCATTACTGTCGTTATTTTGTGGTCGCTGTCAGTTTTCCACGTGTCTTTGTTTTGGTCCCTACTCTCCACTGGCCCTCCCCATCCCGTGATGTAATTTTCTTTTTTTATTCCTTTGTTTGTATCTATGTACGTAGTCATGTGTATGACAACGGTATAATCGTGGTGAAATATATACGTCCAACAGGATAATATGTCATGTCAAAGGGCACGCATATAAACTCCAGCTGGTGCCATAGACATGACATTGACTTAAGTTCTACCTACGTTTTCTCAGTTCTTAAATTGGCCAGCACAAACAGTTCTCAGTGCAATAGATACTATTGGTATTAATTTGAATCTGAGTTTTGTAGCATTAATGCTTTGTTGACAAATACGCAGAACCTACATGATGCAAGTCAGGTTGGCATGGATCAAAATCCTGCAAGAATCCTAACATAACCTGCACCATGATAAGAAGATTTCAGGATTTTCTCAGGAAAAAGGTTTTACGCAATTTAAATCAGTTGTACCATATAAAGTGGTTTGTGAATGTATTGTTTGTTGCCACTTGGAGTAGCTTGCAACTCTTGCACACAACATAATTATTTTGTTTGAGGTACCTCCAATAATCTATTAGAACATAACATTTTGAATTATAATTGATGGCAAAAAACAGTACTTTTAAAGTAGTTGTGTTGTCTTTCTTCTGAAAATTTTAGGGGATTAGGCACTTAGACCTATGAAACATCTCGATTGTTTGCACAGATGAGTGCTAGAGTGCTTTGCTTCAGCTCATGCCTAGCCATACTCTTAGCGAACAATGCAAATTTTCATGTTATATGGTATTATGGGCTCTTGTGCCATATCTTTGCACCACGTAACCCATGAATTGCAGCTATGTTACATCTGTGCCTGACTTTCTTCCAATGAACTCTTTATTTACAACCGTATTCAAAGTTCTGTGCTTAGATTGCAATATTGAGTTTATGGATTGGAAAACTGGGGCATGCAGATTGCAAAACTGAGTGTACAGAGTCCAAAAATGAGAGTACCGATTTCAGCGTTGTTTCACGTTTCCTCTGCTGGTGCATTTAAGGCTTTTTGTAATTCTATCAACTTAATGCTGCCCTCCTACGCATTCTGTCATTCTGTCCACCCAGCATTGACTGTATAAACTTTGTTTCAGCTCCTGTCTCACTGTCTCCTGGTCACACTGGCCTCCCAGATGTCTGAAGATTTCACAGCAGCTGCTCATTGCGCCAACGATAAGTTCCTCTCAGCATTCTCTGCGGTGCTCGCTGAGAAGTACAGATAGGATGCTCAACACTAACAATGAATAATAAGTATTACACCATGGACGTACAAAACATAAAATGCTTCTAACTCATTCTTGGGGGACTGCTAGTGTATACTAGTTTCTTCTTTCGAAAAAATTTTTTTTTTTTTTTTCTCCCTTTCCCCACCCTGAACACAGCCAAACTGTTTAGTTCAGGGCAATGCCCCTAACCGCAGTAAAAAGATGCATACACAGCTGTCCCTCAGGACAGACGTTAAGGACCACTGGCTGGAAGAATTATTTATGTATAATATTTCAATAAATATATAAACATATACTGTTGCTGTTGCTCTTTTTTTCAGTGTATTAGTGCACAAAATGTTGATTTTATTGTTTGAATTTTAAAATTAAAATGACTGAAACAAAACGCCTTGATTTTTTCCACTGAGGAACTGGCTTTGACACTGTGAGCACCGTATGCTGAAGTTTCCTTGACTTTTCTTTACTGCTATGAACAGCATTTTTGCACAAAAGTAATTTCCTTTTGGATGACTGATTTCATCATAAAAATAATGCAACTGTGAGCATATAAATTATCTGCTTCCCATATAAAGGAATTATATGCAAGTTTTTTTGCACTGAAAAGTTTGTTGAACAAAGATGCTCAGTATTTGATATTATGCAGTGGCAACTTTCGTCCATTACCGAGTTCACTTTTTCCCTTACGCCTTGATTCTTTGCCAGTATTTTTCATTGTAAAAAGTGTTTGGGGCAATATTGGGCAGACTCTATTTTTCTTTGTGTGCTTTATCCAAAAACCACGTAGCCAATCGAAGAAGAAAGTGGAATGTGTGTTATTTAAGGTTATTTAAGAAAAGAGGCAACTCACTGCATCAATCAGTTAGGGTTAAATAACTTTTCGTCAACTAAAATGTGTTAATCACTGCAGCAATTATCTGATAGAAGGCTCTTACCTATTTGCTGAGGTTAATCCAGGAGGTGACTTTTTTTGGCCAGGCAGTGCATTTGTGTGCGTGCGTGTGTGTGTGTGTGTGTGTGTGTGTGTGTGAGTGTGTTTATATAAATTATATATACACATGCACACACAACCTGCATTTTATTATCTGGCAATTCATGTAATGCATTTTTCATGAGACAAAATTAAAAATTACTCCAAACTTTTTTATTTAAATTGCTCTGAATTTGAGAGCATTTGAACATAGTATGCCCATGCAAAAAAATTCAACATAAGGAAAATGAAAGATAATGAAGACTCTTTAATATACAACATAAACAAAACAATGACCGCGTAAAAATCAGCCCTTCATGATGATTCGAATCTTCTCATCTCCAAGAACCAGTCTGGAAAAAGAAAAAGGGTTCGACATTATTATTATTATTAGTAGTAGTAGTAGTAGAAGTAGTAGTATTATAAATGCTGCAAAGTTAATGCAATACTGCACAGGCACAATTTACACAATATTACTACTTGTAGTGGAGGCAGTGTGTCACAGTTCTTGAAGGCCAATCAAAAAACTTTGAACTTGAGCCAAAATTCAAGGACATACAGTAATTCTCTGAGTTTCAAATGAGTGGGGTGCTAGGTATAAGATCTGTTGCCATTAGTCTTGGATATGAATGTGGACTGATTCACTTGTAAGGAGGATATTAGGCCTAGTCCAAGCATCATAAATCTCTGCCTGCCCCCACTTTTCCTCATCTTTCCCACATGGGGCAGTCCCTTCAGAAGTTGTGCTTTGGACATTAGGAGTGTGATCTAATCAATTAAAAATGCAAGTGAAAAATACAATATCAGCCCCTCAGCCTTTGGCAGACATGTTTTAGTTTCATGCACACTTTCTACATGGTGCACTTTGAGTGAACATCAACATTTTTCAGTGATTCCAAACCATGTGTAATAATGTGTAAATACTGTGGCTCATGTAATTGAAGTCAATGTAGCTCCCTCACCTGAGTAGAGCAGCTGCCACCAAACAGCCCCCAATAGGGCCGACCCAGTACACCCAGTGATACGTCCAGTAATTAGCCATCACTGCAGGTCCAAAAGCCCTTGCTGGATTCAGGCAGGTGCCTGAGACATCACCTCTGCAGACATGAAGATAAAATGTCCACGGTTATCATCATAATTCATTGGACTGTGACATAGCGTCACAGGCTTCAAGCAGTCATTGCATGCAAAGGATATGCGACCAAACGCTAGGAATGTTTTCTTTGTTCTACATTACGTTAAACTGTCCAGTTTTTTTTTTTGATGCGCCAGACTATGGGTGGGACTATATGAAAGGTGTTGTCATTTCTAGACAGTTCATGCAATATGTCTGAAAACACCCTCAAATTAAGGCAGCCAGTTTGCACACTTCAACCTCATTGTCATTGTATCCTTTGTTACAGTATTAGGGTGCAGAACCAAAATTTAAAAAATGAGTTACTGTCCAATGAATTATTGAGCTTAATGTGTTTCCCTGAGTCCTCTCAGTTGCGTACCCAGCCAGGATATTGATTATGACTGTGCAGCCGACCATGAAGGGCACCAATGGGCTCTTGCTTTTGGTATTCACGGCCCCCAGCAGAACCACCATAGTGACGAAGCATGTCATTGCCACCTCTCCAAAGATGGCACCTGGCAACTGCTCATCAGACTTAAGGATTGAGAAGGCAGCTCCGGTAGCATTAACATAACGGTCTGGTGGAGTCATTACCTGACGAAAGATTTGAGTTTATGTATCAAAATCAAACAAATCATCCAACAAGTCATTTCAGGCAGATCAAGGCTGAGAGATAAATCTGTTTAGTTGAGTTTCTGATAATTTTGCTCTCGTTCAATTTAGTACATATAGCAACAGAGGCAGCTAATGAGCTGAAAATAGGGGAGGCACAGAGCATTCCTTTCAACTAATGATTGGCCTTTACCTGATTTCAGTCATTTACTTAGATTAACATTTCATGAACTCCAAAAACACTCAACACTATCAGGTGTAGCCAGTACTCTGCATGAAGGCAATACAAAAAATAAAATGCCTCTTTTTGATCCGAAATTGAATTTCATTTAAAGTTATTTGAATGGTGGATACTTGTCCATAATCTTTGCCTTCTTTGTTGCGATTTAAACAATCATGAAGTGCAGGTTAGATAGCCTGCATTGCAAGATGTGCCAAAAGCAAATGTGGAAGTAAACAGAGTAGTTTATCTTCTTTTTTTTAAAGTGAATAAAACATTTTTCTGAATTGAATGTACTATTAAATCTGTTCAACACTGCATTAAGAATGAAGCTGTGAGTTTAACTGCCAATGAATTTTTATAATCATTGGTTAACTTGTCAATCAAGCAAACTGGCTGAAAACAGGTCAAGACTATTATTTGTTGAAAGTGTTTTTTTTTTTGTGCCTCTTTTAATTTCACCTGACTAGCTGTCAGTGTAAACAAGAGCATAAAGAATCCATGGTGTTTGTGTGCTTGTGGTTCAACAGGGAAGTTTATTTTACCTTTGACATTGCAGCTCCAAGCAAGCCTCCAATCAATTGACTTATGATGTAAGGGGCAACCATGGCAAGCTGCATGCCTCCACAGAGGTAGATTGCAATAGTGAAAGGTGGGTTGAAATGGGAGCCACTGTATACAGAAAAAACACAACACATAGACTTTGATTTAATTTCACTTAATATTTTAGATAGACACTATTCATCATATAATTTATACAGCAAGGAATATGAATGCTGAGAACATGAGAAGTTGGCTGGGAAAATAAGCATAATAATCAATTATCAGGTTAAAGAAAGTATGATATTGCCAAAAAAGCAAGAAGACAAAGGAAGAGTAATGTTTCCAGTGTTCTCAGATTCATTGCAAAAAGAGATGTTTTAGGTTTCTGAATGGCACTAAAATGGGTCCCAAAATCAAGCTCTGAACAATTCCACCGATGTAAGGCAGGGACACCCACTGCCCCTTGTTGATTTGAGCTCATTTAATAAATGGGATTATTCTATATTGCGCATCTAGCATATAATTCGATAGTTCAAACGTATAAAACTGGTGAAGTTTGGGTTGCCTAAATGAATAATTAAATCAGCACATCCATAAGAGATACTTCAAAAGCTGCCAAAGATTTTTTATGAAGGATATGGGATAACCTGAAATAAAAACATAGTTACAAAAATCAGGGAAATAACGCCACTTAATATCCACAGTGATTACGCATACATTAGTAGGTTTACTATATCAAAGGTTTTCTCAATAGCACCATTTCTTAATCTTCCATTTGTTTAGCTCTAATTATCTCTCGGGTTGTATGTATATTTGAGCTTTAGATTGCTAAAAACCCAGTTATATTTCATTAGTAAAGTGAAATTATTGTTCTTTAGGTTTGTGTCATGAGTTCAACACCTCATAAAAAAACACTTTGCAGGCTTCGTGATAGCAGTGCCTTAAAGATCTAAAAGATGATTAAAAATTTACCAAGCAGTTGTTCCTCTTGTACCAATCTGAAACAAGCATTGATTCTACCATAAAAGTTTCTATCTATCACTTATGTTTATACCGTCTGAATTCATGTTATCAGCATCTAAAAGACACAGCAAAACTGATGTTCTTTAGCTTCAACACCTTGACATTTGCAGGCTTCGTGATAGCAGTGCCTTAATTAAAAGGATTAAATGGACTTTGTTCCTCTTGAGAATCTGCAAATGACTACAGACTCTTAATCTTAAACAGCCATTATGACATACAATGTTGAGCTTTGAGAGCATATAGATTTGCATTTTAAACAGTTTATGTACAATGTTGAGCTCATATAGATTTGCATTGTTTCGGGTCCAAGCACGAGGTGCTGGAAGCTGCTGGAACCCTATTGTATTTTCTTAAGATTTTTTTTCTTGTTCTTCTGACAGAGATCTGTCTAAAAGTATCTGGATCTCAAAAATTGTAATATGTACAGCTTCGATACGTGGCAAATAGATTTTACATGACACCTCTACTCTAACAACAAAGCGTAGGTTGATTGACCTCAAAGTGACAATATAATAATAAACTTTATGTCTTGGCTCATAACTTTTGAACTGTGGGTTGTAGAAATAAAATACCTTTTTGTTGGATTCTGTGGGTCTTGGCAAATCTGCGCATGTATGCCACTTTCATGCAAATTTGCAGATTTTCTGAAATTTTGAATTTTTTTTGTAAGTTTTTCCCTACTCCTCCAATTTTTGAGCAATCCTCAAAATTTTACAAAGAACATCAAAGCACTTTTTAGAAATTATGATATTTCAGTCTATTTTCCTATAATTGGATGTCAAATTTTACTCAAATACTGTGGGCAGGGCTTGTTTTCAAAAGAAGGGTAATGCTGTGGGCAGGGCTTATGTTCAAAGAAATGTCATATCCTCTAAATGCTTTATGCTATTGCAGCCAAGTTTGGTGGACGTGTGCAGATTGAATGTCTGAGTGGTCTGTAAAAATTTTGTTGCAATTGGCCAATAGGTGGAGCTGTAAGATGCAAAAATGTTAAAATGCCTGTATCTCTTTAACCAGTTGGCCAAAATGGTTTGAATTTTGCATATTGCATTACTGAGTAAGTTTTTAGAAGGTGTCCAATGAGAAAAAGAAATATTTAAAAATATGGCGGTTATTAGCCAATCAGATGGCTGCTGTGATTTGACAGGCATTGCAATGGTGGGTATATTTTGCCCTTGAATAGGTAGTACCATACAAAAAATTGAATTAATTGACCATTAGGGAGCGCTATAATAACAAATTTTACATTTTGACCAATAAGTCTGAACTGTTTTTAACTATGAGTTTCAGACACAAAATTCTTACTTAGCTGGATTCTTTGGGTCAAGACAAATGCATTGATACGTGCCACTTGGATTTTTGTATATGAAAATTTTCCGCCATTTTGAATTTTGTTCAAAATAGTTTTTTCACCAATCCCCCTCCAATTTCTGAGTAATCATGAAGTTTATTATACGAGATCTTTGGAGCAAACCAGAAAAAAAAAACTTTTTTGAAATTTTGATAATTCATTCTGTTTTACTATGATGGGCTCTCAAAGTTTACTCAAATTATGTGGACAAACTTCTACACACTTACATAGTATGAAATTTTATGTAAGTATTTAATTTTGGTGTCTCTCTGAAAGAAGATGGCATTATAAGTCTTAAAAATGTATGTATGTTCACATCTTTTCAAATGTTTGATTAATGTGGTTGACTGTCTGTACACTGAAGCTAGGTCAAAGCCATGAACATTCCCAGCAATGAACTAGAGACAACTTGAAGAATATGGACGTCAGCAGCCAATAAGCTAGCAGCTGCTATTTGATTGGCTGAACAAAGGCAGATCATCATGAAACCAGCACGGCAAGGAGTACTGTGACTAAATGTGAGCCACAAACTAGAAATAGTTTCAAACATTCATGCAATGCATATCTCTATTGTTTCAAAATTCATAATTGCCACAGATGCCGTTAATTACTGCTAATGGTTATATTTACTTATTTGTACTTCATCTAAACCATCAGTATCACAGCTATGAAATTCTGCAAGGCCATTGGCATTACATTAAGCACTGCTGTATAAAGTAATGTCTCATGCATAAAATTAACCGCCCACACAAGCATTACCCAAGCGCATGATGCCAGAGTGAAATTAATAATTACTATGAAGCATCCGCTTTAGGATCAAAGTCAATGAGCGATAAACCAAACTGTCAAATAAACCAATAGTCAAACAACAAGTTGTTTTATAAATGCATATTCAGTCCGTGAAAAACTACTGTATTGTTATAGTTGTTAATATTTTCATTTGCAGCATATTTTTGCAGCTTCTTCAGGTTTTAGCCAAACCAAAGTTGAAGTTATAAATTTCAAAGGAAAGGATGGAGTAGAGATGATTAAGAGTACCCACAACAAACAGTTAGATCCCTGAGCAATTGGAAAGTTAATATGCATAGAAAAAAAATGTAACTCTTAAGGCAGTCACTTGATTTAATTACAATTCCTCCAATTAATGCCGGTGGTTTGACTTTTAAAGTAATTTCAATTTGCAGAAGCACTGCACCTGCAGAAAACAAAAATGCACCTATATCCAAATGCATGCAGACACAACAAAAGAATGGCTTGCATATGAGGAAGAGTTAATGGAAAAGTTTCATGAAACAGCGAAGAGCTCTTTAAGTGGATTCTTCCTACCTGATTTCAGCCATGCAGGCGACCAAAATGGCCACTGCCAGGCCGTGCACCAGAGCTGGCTGGACCCTGCCCGCAGCTTCAACATTCTCAATGACCGAAACACATCCAATGAATACAAAAAATGTGGTCCCGACCACCTCGGCGAGACAGGGCTGGATCACTCTGTCAAACATGGTCGGAGGTGGGGGGGCAGTCTTTTTCGGCTGCGGCATCAAGGTAGTCTCCACATTGCTCATCTCCAGCTTTTCCTCAGCCATCTGGTCTCAGCTCTGGTGCTATTGTGCACAAGTTGGCAAATGAAGGTGAAAGACTACCACAAAGACTTTGACAGTCCCCAATTTATAACCATGGGCTAATTATTTGAACTTTGGCAGGTATAAAATAAAATTGTTCCACTGACCTGTCATAAAAATTTCTGCCCGGATTTTCTGGCTTTTCCAGGCTTTTTGATTGCAAGGACAGCCCCAAAGTTTAAAAAAGATCTTCATTCCAAAGGTCTTTATAAGGGCTGCTGGAGCCTTACCAAATGTATGATAGAGAGAGATCACATGTAGTAAGTCAAACAATAGCAATCATAGTTCCACAGTTGCAAAGGTCACTCTTGTAGTTCAACGGTAATTATGATTTCACAATATTATACAAAGTCGGTTAATGAAGGTGTGCATTTTTCCACATATGACCCTCCTCCCTATCACTTTTCATACTGTTCCAGGGATTAAATTAATACCATTTACGTGGGATGAAGCTTCCATTTGCCCCCTGAATCTGCCTGCAATTCCATTAACATCCACAGCGTGTCTCTGTTGCTAATGTAGATGAATGCATAAAATCATTTTCAGCTAAGGTATTTTTGAATAATGATAAATATATGCAATGTCCACTTTAGTACAAATGGTGAAATCCATAACATATCTGCAAACAAACTGGATTCTGGTAAAATCCTTGAGAAGCAATAGAAGGGAACATGTTTCGTTCCTTAAAGACATGATTGGATTATTGACAAATAATCTTGAATGTAAAAAAAGTGCAATTTGCATTTGTGTCATTGCTTCTTTTTCAGCACTGGCTCAGTGGGATTTGGATAACCATATCAAATGATCATTTTATTTTATTATCATTTAAAGAGTCAACATAAAAAGCCAAATTAGCATTTTTCTGCGGAGGTTCTGAAATACAGGACTTAAATTTTTGAAAATGCATAGTCTTACTGTTACAAACAAGGTATCTAAATTAATCAAGAGAGGACACAGTGTTGTGAATGCCCTGAAGTAGCTTTGCTATACTCTAGTGGATTACAATGGTGTTTCATGGTATGATTCAAATCATAGTCCATAACATACTGAAACACTAAATAATTATTTTGGCCAAAGTTCATATTCAGGTGCATTGCATAGTGCCATATATGGAGTCAGGGAAAGTAGTAATGAGTGAAACACTCCCATAAAACATTTTACAATATTATACTTGGACTATATACAGGAAGCAAGATAGCACTTAAATCAATAAATTGCATATGTGCTGCCTTTTTAAAATATATATAATTTTTTTTTCATATTTACTGTACGCATCACCATGGATTTTTCTTCATGTTTTTGCGCAGTGCAAATTTCAAGTTTAGTATTAGGAGGCATATGAAGAATGTTCCTGTTTTTGCACTTATAATTATTTTGATAAATGTAAAATAATTCTGATTCCAAGACATTTAGTCAAAAAAAAAGAATTCAAATCACCATTCGTGCATTTATGTAGACTTGAGGGGGAAAGCTGGATTAGACCTCAGCCACACTGTATCCTGACTCTCTAAAAAAAAAATGCCATGAGATTTTTTACGATTAAGTTCAGGACCTTGATCAATCATCTCAATCATTCCTCCTGCAATATACAGTTTCCTAAGTGCTACATGCGGGCATCAGATCAGACTAGCTTACCGCTATCAGACATTTACTGTTTTTTTTTTTTTTTTTTTTTTACTTATGAAGTAAAAAATTAAAGGAGGACTATCATGGCTGGGAAAGTTGGGTGTTATTATTTCAATATATCATGAAAAAAGCTCCTACGACTTTGTTTTCTTTATTTTGCGATTTCTTTAATTTTTATGAGCGATTTTACAAAACTAGTGGACCGCGCCATTTTCACCACAGCAGACGAAAATTCACCCTCGATCCGCTTGGGGCACCCCTAATCATGACGTCAGTGCAGCTGTCAGCGCGATGAATTTCCATTGTCCTGCAGTCCTGCATTGAGATTGTTGAATGACCGAGGTATTCCCACTTCTTCTATGGGGCAGACAGACAAGCTTGATTATTACCTTTTTCTATCCGACACAACTTTAACTTAGAGGTGAACTAACATCAGAGGCCATTTGAAATGCTTCCGGAAAGAAAAGTGCGATTTGAAGTCTGCTAATTACCAGCTAGGCTGGACAGCTGCCGTCACCTTGGCATAATTAGCTCACCTTAAATCAATTCCCATGTACTTTGCCTAACTTGTAATGAAGCCATTTATTCAGCCAACTGACCAATCAAAATCAAAATCAAGCCAATAATGATTTAGAAGAGATAATGAGAAGCAGACAAACCGAACCAGGCTATAGTGCCAGATTGAAATAATGTCAGTAATCTGAATAAATAGCAGACCTCTTAATTCCACCTCTCGTCGGAAAACTTTCACGTATTATTAAAAAAGATTTCTTAAAAATAAAATCATGTTAAGATGGCCCTGGTTTTTAAGCGTCTAAAAATATATGTGAAGTAGAACATATTGTGTGAAGCGCATCAAACGTGAATGTGAGAGAGAAATTATTTTCGCATTGCAAGCAATTGACAAATGCACCGAAGACTGGGCAAGCATGTTCGGGCAAATCTGTGCCGCAAATTTTTAACATTTTTTATTTAATAATTGAACAAGATTCGCACACAACGGCCAAATGTAATAATCAAGCCAACACATTCAGGCAAACTGTGTGCTGAACTAAGCAAAGTTAAGGTCTTCAAAATCATCCTCAACTACTCGGCAATTGCTTTCACCCCCTTCCCATTTACTTGGCTCAATTTGCAATCAAACAGTTGATTCGCTCAATGAACAGTTTTAAACTGGTTGGTAGTCTAATTCATTTAGATATCCATGTATTCAGACATTTTGACATCGCATGCATCATGCACATAAATGCATGTGGCAGCCGCAGTGACGTTATGATCTCACAAGTTCTCATGCCACTTGTGGCGTTAATGGCGGCCTCCTGGAAACAGCAATTCCGGCTAATTAATGGTCTTTTAAAAGAACAGGGGGTATGTATGGACAAAAAAAATGACCGTGGATATTATGTTGGAGTTAATTACTATAAGATTAAGTCAAAACGTGTAGGTCAGTATAGTCCTCCTTTAATATTCATATATGTTTGGTGTCCTCATCTCAAACCAGATTTTTGGAAAACCAGGCTCCCACAATAATCCTTTTCTGGCCACACACCCTTCTTTGTCAAGGTAATTTCGGCACAAAAAATAGAGCAAATGAATGGATGCGTTACAAAATTTTAAGAGTTTACAGTCAGGTCTCTCCATTTTATGAGACAGTTTGGCAGCCAAATGTAAGTCATTAATTTCAGACATAAGATAAAATAGCAAAAATTTATACATTACCTATATGACATTTTCCCATAGGACATTATGAGTAAATCAAACTCAGAGGACTCTGGCCTTTGGTCTGTCACTGAGCAACCAAACATAACGACTATGATACCTGGTTGAAACAAGTACTCACAGCACAATACCTGATTGCACCACTAGAGGCGGTGCCGAGCACATATCCCATTGCAGTCCTGGATAGAAAGAGCTGGGATATGAGGGTTCCAGAAAATCTGGTCCTGGAGCCATTTTGTTTCCAGTGCGTTATCGAGCACCTTCTCAATAGTGAATGAATTCATGTGTGAATGAGTTCATAATGTTGAAGATATGCATAAAAATTGGTTAATTTACTGGGTTGCTGCACCCAGAGAATGGCCACAAATCGGACAAGTTCTCTGCTGATCCAGAGAGAGCTAAAATCTGTCTCCAGATTCCTGAGGAGACGGGTGGTCAAAAACCCTCGAGTGACTGCAGGAGACCAGCAGCAAGACTTGGAGGCAGGAGGCACTGAGGTTTCAGTTTGCACAGTAGGGCACATACTGAGCGCTGAAGGGCTCCATGCCCGAACTCCAAGACATACACCACAACTGATCCAAAAGCACAAGCTCCAATATGCTCAAAACCATATAAATAAGCCACAGAAGTTTAGGGATATTGTTCTGTGGAGTGATGAAACAAAACTGGAATATTTCGAGCTTATGAATCAGTGGAATGTCTGCTGAAGGAATAAAGAAGCATATGCTGAAAAGTACACCCTGCCTACAGTGAAGAATTGTGGGGCTTTTTGATGCTCTGTGGCTGCCTAGCTTCCTCTGGCACTGGAAATCTGCAAAATGTGGAGGGCAAGATGGATTCAGTGAAGTACCAGGATATCCAAGGAGAAAATGTCATGCCGTCTGTAGGGAAGCTGATGCTTGGGCATCATTGGGCCTTCCAAAAGGACAATGATCCTAAGCATACCTCAACATCCACCAAGGCCTGGTTTCAGAAGAAGTCTGGGAAGATTCTAGAGTGCCCATCACAGTCGCTTCAGTTGAACCCCATAAAAAATCTCTGGTAGGATTTGAATAAGACAGTTGTAACATGCAAACCCTAGAATATTAGTGAACTGGAGGCCATTGTCCAAGAGGACTGATTCCTTGGGAATGCTGCCAAAAGCTGTTGTCTGCCTATGCCTCACATCTACAGCAGGTCGTAGCGGCAAAAGGGTGCTCTACTAAGTATTAATGATACTTGTCATGAAGGGGTTGAATAATTTTGAGCCTGCAGTAGTCATTAAAAGTGGCATTTTGTGTTGAATTTGGAGAAACCACTTGTACTATTTGTTGTGTTGAGCCATCTAAATTGTTCTAGTTTGATTTGTTCATTGCAAACAGCTGAAAGTTTGTAAATTTTCCCAGTAAACCTAATTTGCAATAGGGGTTGAATAATTTTTATGGCAACTGTATGTCTTCCAAAAAGTTTTATTTTTGACTCATCAATCCACAGAACATTATCCCAAAAGTCTTGGGGATGATCATATTGTTTTTTTTTGGCAAAGGTGGGACCAACCTTTGTGTTTTTTGGCTAACAGTGATTTTAACATTGCAGCTCTCCCGTTGATGCCATTTTAGCCCTGTCTCTTTCTTGTTGTGGAATAGTGAATACTCACCTTATACTGAGGCAAGTAAGGCCTGCAGTTCCTTACATGTTAATCTGCATGATTTTGTGACCTCCTGGATGAGTCGTTGATGTGCTCTCGGAGGAATTTTGGTTGACCAGCCATTCCAAGGAAGGTTCACATCTGTTCCAAGGTTTCACCATGTGTGGATAATGGCTCTCAATGTGGTTCAGTGGAGTGCCAGAGCCGTAGAAATGGCTTTGTAACCCTTTCCAGATGGACAGATGTCAACAACTTAATTTCTCATCTGTTCTTGAAATTAAAATCATGGCATCATGATCTGCTTTTTGTTAAATTTTCACTACCAGATTCGTTCTATTTTAGTGATGGTCAGATTTAAAAGGGCTGGCAGAAATACTTTTTCACAGCACTGTAAGATGTAGAAGCTGATTCATGTTTATTGATTTTGCATTACCCTTCATGATATGTCAGCAAACATCCAAGTGATGAAAAATAGAAATACTGTGTAATACCACACAAATTACTGTAGTCATAAAATTTTGTTATTGTGCCAGTTGAACACAAATTTGGCTATGGACGACATAATTCTTAAAGCTAACTGATAAGAGGATGAACCTAAACCAAGTGTTGCTTGATTCTTGTCATGACATATTTAATTTGAACAATCTTCATAGTATTTTTGTGGTAAGATAAAAAAAATGAAATATTACATGAAAATAAATATGCAAAAACATTTTTATGCATTTTCTTGTCATTTTTAGTCATCTGATACATCAGTTACAAAAATAAGTGGCAATATGAACATAATGGGATAAATTTTACAGTTTGCAAAAACATATTATCTGGATAAAACATTATATTCAGCAAATATATAGTATTTTTAAAAATTGCCTTCTGATATGATAATCATCTGAAAAACTGAATGATAATAAACAGAAGGAAAAGGTTACAGAAACAATGTTTACTGCAATAAATAACAAAGGTAATACAAGCTGCAATATAATTATGGGGAATGGGGTGCTACATAGGTACAGGTACTAGCTGTAGATAAGATGATTATTTTTATATACAAATTGCATTTTGTGCTGTTTTGCCTGTATTTTTCCTGAAACTTAAAGTGCATTAATAATAATTTGAACTTCTGGTAAGTGACAGAATACTTATCATGCTACCACACTGAATGCAAGCTTTAAAAACAGCTAAACCAATAGGCGAAACATCCAATTTCAGCTGACAGTCAGTCTTGGGCTGTATGCGACAGGAGATCCACACTCTTCGGTGTAATAATGCTATCCACCCAGTTCTCCACAAAGCTGTTACTTAAGGAAAACCCGCATTTTCTGGTCACCAAGGAGCAGCCTGTGGGGGGAAAAAAGGCACCCCAAAACACAATAGTCACCGTGAAAATAAAAAATAACCAAAATATTCTGCAAATTGCATATATTAAAATCATTGTCCAACTGAACTTTCAACCTCGAATCTTTCGATCAAGTGCAGTTCAACGACTGTGGCCTTTAATGTCACAACATGGCTGCACCGTGCCAGTTTCAGTTTCCGCGAATACACTGTTATAAACTTGCGCCTTTTTTGCTAGTTAATTTAACTGTAATTTTACAATAAGTTTACCACAGAGTTCATTGCATGATCAGTGTAAACCACAGTTAAATGCGCGCAGGACTCCACCTACAGTTAAAATGACATGGAGACAGTGCGTTAATTTAACTGTTAAATTCAGTCAGTTTAAACCGAACTTCATTTCGTTGCACTGTTGCGACTGCGTATGTGCATGGTGCAAACCAACTTGTCCGGTAGCCTACACACGAGAGCTTTTGAATGGAAATACATTGTGACGGGACTGGACATTTTGTCCGATGTCAGCGAAAATCCGTTATATAAAATCCGGTATATTGGATGTTTCTTTGAAAAAAACATTACAGAAAAATCGGGACTTCAGCTGTTGTCCGGTATGAGTGAGTTTATACTAGTGATGGGCAAAAATGAACGAACAAATCTTTTTGAACAACTCTTTTTAGTGTCCAATATGTACCGGATCAGCCTGTCAAATGACCGAGTGCTGAAGTGAATCCCCGACTTCTCCCACCAGTTAGCCTCGCCCACTGGTAGCTACTAGCTCACAGGCTGCTACGGTAGGCTACTGATATGGGGCTTTTCCACTACGTGGTACCGGCTCTGTGCTATTCTACTCTACTCGCCTTGGTACCGGGTACTTTTTTGGGGTTGCTTTTCCATTAGAGGATAGTACCGCCTCCGTGGTACCTGCTCGTCGTTGCGACACAGTATGTTACCTACTGCTGCCGTGACGGCATCCTCAGTTATATTAAGTTTACTTTTATTCCGTCGATTTTGTTAAATATTTATGTGTTTAAATCAGGGGACGCGCACTACCATTACCATGTTATGGCATTTAAGTCCGCGAGTGTTTAATTGTAATTTCTGTTTGACATCGTCCAGATGCATCCCACCGAGCAAGCATACATCCAAACAACGTCATTTCGAGGTCTTCCACAAGCGTCTAAATGACATCTTCTGAGGAGCCAGAATGAAAGTTTTTATGACGTCTTGACATCCTCTGGACGTCCCGTATTAACGTCCACCAGACCTCTGCACAAGGTTAAAAATTAGTTCAAATGAGGTAGTTCTCGGCGTCTTTTCAACGTCAACTGCACACTTATTTTAGAGATTCTTGACGAAAACAAAATATATAGTTTCTATCTCCTCCCTCGCGATGCTATCAACTGCGCCACGAAGTTAGGTTAAGAACATTGCGTAGTTAAGATGTGTTTCCCAACGACTACTTTCCACGGGTCATTAAACGAAGTCATTACAACTTGTATCCATAATATGAAAAATAATGTACTGGACTTATACTATTATAGTGTTGGGAAAATAAAACAATTAAGAAAATTATTAACATGAAATTTTGTGTTTTAATATCATCATAGTCGTCTGTTTTTTGTTTGTTGAAAGTGGCGACTCGCCCCGCAGTGGGGTTAATACGGTGCCAACAAGAGAAGCAGTTCTGCTATTGGCACCGCGGCAAGGCGGATAAGAGCAGTACTTCCGCTATTTCCCCACAACTGGGCCAATAAGAGATTTCATTTTATTATCTGCCCCAGTCTTTGAACTTGCTGTAGCAATTGAGTTTCGCGAGGTTTTAAGGTTTATTACTAACAAACAAACAAACACGGAGTCGGCTATTCGTCCTGTAGCGCTTCGGCGCAAAAGTTCGAAGTTCGTTTAATGACCCGTGGAAAGTAGTCGTCGGGAAACACATCTTAACTACGCCATGCTTTTAACCTAACTTCGTGGCGCAATCGGTAGCGACTGTAGTTTAGTGATTAACTGTCCAGAGGATCAAATCCCCTCATTACCACAAAAAGGAGCTTTGCTTGTGATAACAATTACTCAAAAGTGATATCTACTAGCTAATAAAGCAGTCAGAGAGATAGGGAGGCATTGCAAGGTAGGTGGAGGGAGGAGACAGAAACTATAATTTTTTTTTCCGTCAAGTATCTCTAAAATAAGTGCGCAGTTCACGTTGAAAAGATGCCCAGAACGACCTCATTTGAACTAATATTTAACCTTGTGCAGAGGTTCGTGGACGCAATCTGAGACGTCCAGAGGATGTCGTAAAAAGACGTCATAAAAACTTTCATTCAGGCTCCTCGGGGGACGTCATTTAGACGTTTGTGGAAGGTCTCAAAAAGACGTTGTCTGGACGTATTCTTGCTTGGTGGGATAGGATAGCAGCTGGTGTTGTGTCCGATTTGGTAGCAAATAACGTAGCTTACCACCTAAAAACGCAAAGCAATGATATCCGTAAAAGGCAAAGAGTATTCACAGAAAAAGGCAAATTTGTGTACCGTCAGTTTTCCATAATGTAACTACAACCCCTGGCAAAAAATATGGAATCACCACACACCGAGGATGTTAACCTTTTTTCCTTCATAACAAAGAAGCAAATTACACATAGTATGACAAAACAATTATTGTTTATTAGCTTGACATTCAGGCTTCATGAAGCATTTCACTTTGAAATTGAAGGCAAAACAGGTAGAAAATGCACAAATCGCAGGAGATGGCAGAGCATTAGAATTTATCGCGTTACGATGCATCATCTCATCTGATACCTTTCCTAAGTACATTATGCTTCATCAGCACTCGTAAAGTTATTTTCCGCGCAATTTTCGTAAAATAGGGGCAGCATAATAACTTTCTCCAGGGGAATTAGGGGAACAGAATTAGACACAACACCGGTGCTGCTAATTTCGTTACGAACAGGGTCACAGACAAAGAAACCCCCCCCCCCCCCGCTTTTGAACACATTTTGAAAATGAACGAAAGGTTCGGTGCATTTATATGTATCAACTCGAAAGAGCCGATTCTTTGAAATGAATCGAAATGCCCATCACTAGTTTATACCAGGACGGTTTTGGCGAGTTCTACTGTATTTTCCTTAAAACCTCTGCTCCGACATACATACACAAGATGGCGGCCGAGTGCTGCCACAGAAACCGATGTGCGCTCGTTTTTTTTTTTTTTTTTTTTTTAAATCTCTATGGTACGATGAAAGTTATGCCGCGCTAACATTAGTTTTATTCTCAACTGAGAGCACATTATGCGCACGTCATTTACATTTACAGTTTTGGAAGTGAACTGGTCTAAGAAGATTGTTCATTTATACTACGCACCTCACAAAGCCAACGGTGAGCAGAGCTCCCGCCAAAGGCCCCACCCAGTAGATCCAGTGGTAGCTCCAATAGTGAGAAACCACGGCTGGGCCAAGAGCTCGCGCTGGGTTCATGCATGCTCCCGACACCGCACCTCTGAAACACAGATATGCGCAAACTGGTAGGCTACTTATCACAATTATAAAAACTATAAGAAACATGAAGTATTGCTAGGATGAAAATACGAGAAACTGCGGCCTCTTTTATTATCCATATTCGTATACGGTAAATACTGGAAATATATGAGTCGGTTTTCATTTTAATTGTATTTCAGAAAAGAGAATTCACGTGAAACACAAGGAATATGTTTAGATTGAATTTCACATTTAAGCTGCGAATGTTGCTGTAGTACCTACTCAAGTACCTTGCAGCTTTTGTTACAGGACAGGCCATTACATTAGAAAGCTCCACTTAGTACCAAACGTTTTTATGAAATACACGGAAATTCACGCGCTAACGGCGCATAAATCACGCTCATAACAGCGCGTGCTGGCCTCTTCTCGATCTTACCCAGCCAGAATATCTGCAGCGACAGTCAGTCCAATGCAGAAGGGAGCCAAGACACTGCTGGTCCTCTTGTTGACAGCTCCCATGCACACTGTCAGCGTCAAGAAGAGCGTCATCACCATTTCTGCCACAGCCGCAGACCCAACCTCAGCATCGTCTTTCACCGCATTAAACGCGGCTCCAGAAGCATTATTGTATTTCTCAGATGAAGAAATTGCCTGAGCAGCGATAAACAAAAATCTGACGCAGAGGTGCAAGTTGTTTGCAGAACCACATCTCATATTATACGACTGTTCAAAAGATTTTTAAAAATAAGACAATATTTCGCAACTTCACAGTATCATCATTCTCTGAATTTGGTTTCCAGCAACTCCCAGAAACAGCTTTGCATGACATCACTGGGAGAGTTTATGAATCTGACAAGTTTTATTGGTTTAACCAAGGGCGTACTCGTGACAGCCAAGTCGAGAGAGTGCAGATGGTGGATGGGTTATCTCTGACTGCTAATCCAAAAATATTCATATGCAAGAAAAATGAAGAGCAAAACATTTCATGCATACACAGTGCATAATATAGACCTATTTAAAGGGCCAGATTTATAAAGTTCAGCATTTCTGGTTTGCGTAAAAAAGCATGAATCACAGTCTCAACTATCCCTACCTTTGCAAGGCCGGCACCAATCATCCCACCAAGCATTTGTGCGAGTACATAGGGCACAAGCAGGATGACCTCGAGTCCCCCAGTGAGGACGACTGACAGAGACACCGCTGGGTTGAAGTGGCCCCCGCTGCATACAGTTTAACCAAAAAAATAAAAAAAGAGCTATTGTCTGCAATACAGTCCTCTTTTCTCAAGTTTTGCCAAGTGTTATTCTTCAAGCTTCATCGTAAGTTGAAATCCCTCAAGAATTATTATAGTGGATGATGTAAATATTCCTGAAGTTCATAATTGAACTGTAAAGTTAATGTACAATCAGACAGGGTTAAACTGAGAGAGTTAAATAATGCTTTACTTTATAATTTATTTCTTTCAGTAACCAGTACAAATGCACTGAGCCTAAACAGGTGCGTGTCTGACTCTGCACATAAACACACACACCGTTATGCACACACATGCACACAGCATTCATTAACACACACTGAAGTCTGGGGTTGTAATTGGTAACAAGTCATAAGGTGGCCCTTACCTGATTTCCCCAAACAGTGCAATGACAATGGCCAGTGCCAGTCCATGAGCCAGGGCTGGCTGTAGCCTCCCGGTTCCGTCCACATTTTCAATAACAGAGGCGCATCCAACGAAGATAAAGAGGGTCGAGCCCAGCAGCTCTGCCAAACATGGCTGAACGTAACGTTCAAATATTTTGGCCCGGCAGCGAGCGCCAGCCTGATCCTTGACCGACCCCGTGGTATCAGCATCAGCGTCTATATTATGGAGCTCGATCTTGGATTCTGTCGCAGACATGTTAGTGCTCTGTTGCAAACGAAGAGCTCCAAAACTCAACTCTGACATATACTCAGAGTCCCTCACTGATAAGGTCATGCAGGGATGAGTGAGGACTGTGGGGGAGTGTTTTTTTTTTTGAGGGGGGGTGGGCGGGGTGTGAAGTAAGGGGAGGGAATATAAAATATTACAATGAGTGCACAAGGAGGTCTTTGGAAATATCCCAATTGCTGAAAACAAAGTTTTCATGATCACCATGGAAGGAATGAATAATGATTCAGAGAATGTGGATATGGACCCTCTTATCTCCACATATAAACTACAGTTCTGGATGGAGAGAGCAGGGGAAGGAGAGAAGGAGCTTGGATGGGAGCCCGTATAAAAAAAGGGCTGGTTGCATATTTAGTCTTGTTTCACAGCTTTGTTTCTCATTGAGTTCAATATTTTCTGTAGTATTCAGGAAAGAACCACTAACGACATGCTGTTTTATTTTTTTTAACAAAATAAAAAGCCCTAAATATCACATCTGTATTTCCAGATTTCTTGTTTCTATCCCAAAAACAGTGACAGTGTCATGTCTTTTTTAAAAAATCGAAATACTTTCCAATGAACTGAATGGATTTGATTTCTTGTGTAAATGGAAAAGCACGGACGTAGTTGCACTAATTCTTTATTATGTAATCTAGAATTCCTCGATTCCTTTCATGCAATAAAAAACCTGCTACCATTTACAAAGGTTGCAATCTAATTAACATCTAATCTCATTGCACACAATAAAAGTAGCAGTTAGCAATGCCTTTTAGTCAAGTTACAACTTCAGTCACTGTTTATTCATGCCCAGGAATATGTGATAACATGAAATGATGTTGACTGTCAGTAATTAAACTACTCTGAGACATGAAGATTTATATAATATTCATTTTCTTGGTTACCTGAATGCACAAGCTGCACATAACTACTGCAAATATTATGTACAACTAAACATAAGATATCCTCATTACATTTTTACCAAGGGATTACTGCAAACTCAAATTTTTAAATTGTTTCTCTGCATTAAATAAAGTTAATTGTATCCAAACTGTTTTTCATGATCATAGAAGTTTATGTATATACATTTTCACTTTAAATCAAGCCTATGCTCTTTATTACATGAATTCCACAGGTATTGGGATTATTTAACAAGAACCATTAGTGTAGGAGCGACAAATAAGAAATTGCTAAGATTGCTAATATACAGTATCTATACCCATTTGCTAATATATCTAAATTAAATCAAATTAAATATACAGTGGCCATTTCTGCTGACAGTCAATTTATTATTCACGAAAATCATATCAAAACAAGAAACATCTCACAAAAAAATATGTTTATGTTGTATAAACGTTATTGTTTTAAAAGTACCTACAAACTGAACTATACTACCTATGATCTGTTGGAATTCAGCCAAACTCATGACATTTTATAAACATTATATCTAAAGGGCAGATAAAGATTTTCTGATTTTGAAGATGTATGCAGCCTAAAGTTATTCAGATAAGTGGTTATTGGCGGAATGGAGTCACACGATTGGCAAAGGTTAATGGTTAACTGGAAGAGGCTCACAATGGAAACTTGTGAAATTGATCACCTTATGATGATCAAAGAGTAGTCGGCTCCGCTTTCTCTACGGAGCAAAATAAGCAAACCCATGGGAGTGTCTCAGTTCTTCTAAATTGAGTCCTCGTTTCCCTCACTTCCCTCACTTGCGTCCTTTCCTACCTCTTAGTCCCTCAAACTGAGGATGTATGGAGGGATGAAAGGAAGCTGTGGGTGGAGAGAGGAATCGAGGAAATATGTTTTTAGAGAAATAATACGCCATTCCCTCGGAAGCGTCAAGTAACGTGTAATGTGATTTGTACGGACTGGCACGAATGTAAACCGTGGATTAATTGAAAAGTTTAATCATCATCGTGTTCAACTGCCACTGTTGCTTTATTACACGAGTAAAGTAGTAAATTTTTCACCTGGCAGTTTTTTAAATTGTTGATTAATACGTTTCCATAAAATATAAAAGTCATCCAATCTATGACTCTGCCTAAAATTGTGTTGTGTTGCACTTTCCATTATTAACTAGAGGCACTTGTAGAGAGCAAACCTCCGCCAAGGCAGCACAATCCAAATCTTCGTGAGAGGGAGCAAAGTTCAGTGATCGCATGTCATACGATTTCAAGATGACTGCCATGGCGGCCATATTGTTTCACTGATCGCGGCGAAAATCAATAGGGTCCATCCTTGATGTAATAGCAATGCACCCACAAAGTTTCAGACAAATCCATGCATTACTTTTTGAGTTATCCTGTTCACAAACAGACAGACCGACAGACAGACAAACAAACGGGCGAAAACATAATCTCCGCCCCAACTTCGTTGGCGGAGGTAAATATTGTCAAGCTAAATTCGCATTTATTACGTGAGCATTTAGGCTATAGGCTACCTTTACCATCATCAGGCAAAATCTACCACAAAAATGCATGTATTTTCACACAGGATCCACGAATCTCCATCTCATCCATTGTAAGCCATTAGGAATAAGTTTTTCAGATGGCAATGGAAAAATCTTCACCATGTGCCGGAAGTGCAGGAAAGCAATTTGTGGAAAATGCACATTCGGGGTTCTGAATGTCTGTTCGAAGTATGATAGAGGGATATGTATAATTCAAATTTCAAATTTAGCCTCCTAACAAACATTCATTTGTCTAAAAATTAATGCATAAACAATGAATTAACCATGTAGACCTCCTCATGATTTTGGAAAAAAAAAAAAAAAAAAATTTTGAAGATAGGCCTATAAGATCAGGTCGCACAAGCTATCTTTTCATTCTACTATGTTTAAAGTTAGAAGGTATCATGCCTCATACTGCATTTTAATTTAACAATTGAATATTGAATATTTTTAAGAGGATATTTAAAGGTTTTATGTAAACATTGAACATCTTGAATGTTGTTTTCATTTAAGACTACGGACAAACGTACAGAGCAAATGGATAGCAAAATTGTCTAACTTTTTTTATTTTGGTAATTCAAAAAATTATTCGATCCGCGCAATAAATATGTGATCCACTGCAACCTTGCAGCCAGTGTCTGTCGTTAGCAATATTGACCTCATGCCTTTAAGTGGAGTGTCTTCTGGGATGGTTGTTCTTGCAAAACTTCGCTGATAGTTCCTAAGAGCTCCCTCCTCGCCCATGCACAGATTAAGAAAACAGAGGCTCCCAAGCACAAAATCTTGGAGGTCCCCGCCCCGGCTCCTCCTGATAACTGTTACAATTAAAAAGTGCTGTAATTGTTGAGAATTCACATTTAGAAACCTCAGGTCCTCTAGAACTAGCTTATTAATCATACCCAGAGTGGAGAAAAAAAAAATACATAATGAGACAGCATTGATTTATTTAGCCAAAAAGAGCTGGTATACTTCTTGAGGATCTGAAAAAAAAAAAGAACCGTAAATACCCTTAAATCTGGGCTTTCATAAACCAAAACCGCACCTTTATCTTTTCATGATTTTATCTATTTTCAAAGTGCACTTTATCTTTCATGTTCTTTTAATTAACTTTCTATTTTTACACTCTTTTTGTAGCTTTAATTTTTTTTTGCCTTCAAATGTACTTTTATGGCTGTGTACAGCACCTATAGTTTCCATTGCGTATGTTAAGTTCTACTCAATAAAATTTGGAATTGCCTTTAATTCCTACATAATTCACCATATTTGGATGCCATTCCCCAAATCAAAGTGGAAAGAAGGAACTTTGAGAACACATTTATTTTCATCTCCAATATGCTGTAGTAGACAGCTAAAATAACAATTACTTTCTAAATGGCCAAATATTAATTGATCTGTCCATAGGTGTTGAATGACCTTTTTCCTTAAATAAATTATCATTTAGAAAACTATATTTAACATTTCCTTATGTTCTCTTCGCCTGATGTTACATTTTGTATAAAGACGTGAAACCGTTAAGAGTCACAAGCATAAAATGGAAAAAAAAAACAGGAGGCAGCAAATTCCTTTTCATGGCACTGTATGAAAAGCTTCACAGACAATGGCTGTTCAATAGTTAAGGAGGAGTAGAAGTATCTGCATGTAAAAACCAGGACATCCTTTGCGAAACTTACAATCATCAGGGAAGAGATTTTAATAAAACTCAATTCAACAGGCAGATTCGGACTTGTGAAATCGCAAAGTAAAAATGTTTCACCTCTCCCTCTATCACAACTGCAATTCGCGGCTGCTCCTTTTTAAATGACATCAGCTTTTGAAGAAAGAAGTCCATTTCAACAACTTTCCCACCATATTTAATTTAAGTGCATTTCTTTGTCTTCCCTTTTGGCACTGCATGCCATGAACACACACACACACACACACAAACACACAAACGCACACACAATGTAAGCAATCACAACTTCTAAAACAGAAAAATACTGTTCAATTTAGTACACGCATTTAAATCAGGCCAAATAAAAGGACGATATTTTCAGTAGTCACTCTGGTTTTCCATTTCTTCTGAATTTCCTGTTTGTTTGGATGATGGCACAAGTAACAATCTTCTCTTTACTCATCTTCACAGTGGAACACCAGCCTGTTTCTTTGATTAAAATGCAATTTGAGAAAGTCCTAAAAAGCAAGAGTAAATTACATTCATTACAAAAACTCATTTAACATTATAATCATGGTTTAACTTTTATAACTGTTACCCATCAGTGTTTTTGACATTTCACTGACAAGATCAAGGATCAAGCTTTACTCTTCATTTCAATGCCCAAGTTCAAACTGAAAAACCAGTATTGTTTTTCCACATACAGCTCATTTCCAAATCTCTGAAATTACCTTCTCAAATTCAAAGTAAAAATAAAACACTAACAATTACATACAAGTCATGTTTGCACCAATACAAAGATAAATTTTGGCCTAATGCAGGCCAAGGTATAGCAGGCCTGTAAGACCGTACTACTAGAACAAATCTGTATTCAAATTAGAGCTGTAATGTTTAATCAATTAATCAATCAAACAAAAATTAGTTGACCACTATTTTGATGATCGATGAATCGTTTCAGTCATTTTTCCAGCAAAAAAAAAAAAAAAAAACATTTGCTGGTTCCAGCTTCATAAATGTAGTGATTTTCCGCTTTTTTCTTTTGTTTAATGGTAAATGAAGAGTCTTAAAGTTCTGGACTACTCTCTGACAAAAGAAGCAATTTGAAGACATCACTTTGGGCTCAGGGAAGCGGTGATGAATAAAAGATCAATCGATTAATCAAGAAAATAAGCAAAAGGCTACTTCACAATGAGAATAATCGCTAGATGCAGCCCTAATGCATTCAACTGATGTCAGGAAATTCATAATTAATCATCTTCTCAGTTAGTTTTGGATATAAACCACAAAATTGAGAAAAACACATACCTAATTTGAGTTTATCTTTACTCGCCCAGCAGATGCAGTAATGCTGAAGCAGTTGCTGCAGGAGCTCCTTCTCATCCAAGAACTCTAGTCGCTCTATTCTGTAATTTACATTTTATGGAGGGCAATAAAACACAAACCATTAGCGCATCCTGCCTTTGGTGAAAACGTTATAAACAAGTGAAAAAATGAGCAACTACCTAGCAACTAACTAATACCCCCAACCCTTGTGCACTGAAGAGATTATGGCTTATTTTCATATAAATTAGTACTGCACCTCTGCATGATGTATAGAATGCATGACTGAAATTTAAAAACAATCTGATGCGCAGTTTTTGAGAAATCTGTTGGACAACATTTGCAGTGGTAAATTTTCTAAGTTCAAAATATGGAGAACAAAAGTAATTTTTGAAAAAAAGCATCAGATTTTCATGAAACTTGGCACTGCATCTCTCCGTGAAGTGTCGAATGCATGACTGCAATTTGAAAACAATCTGATGAGCAGCTCTCGAGAAATTGGTCGCACAACATTTGCAGTGGTAAATTTTCTAAGTTCAAAATATGGAAAAGAAAAGTGATTTTTTAAAAGGTAAATCTAAATACTACAATCAAAGTACTACAATCTCTACTTCCAAAAAAGTAGAGACTGTGCAAAATGTAAATAAAAACAGTGCAATGATTAAAAAGCATGTAAACCCTGTATTTAATATTAAATAGTACAAAGACAACATATTTAATGTTGAAACAGAAATTTTATTGCTTTTGAAAAATATCTGCTCATTTTAATGTGATGTCAGTGACATGTACCAAAAAAGTTGGAACAGGGGCAGTAAAAGACTGGAAAAGTTGTATGATGCAAAATGAACAAGTAAATAAATAACCCTGGTGGAACATCTCACAGCTAATTAGGTTAATTGGCAACAAGTCAGTTGCCAATTAATTGGGTATAAAAAGTCTTTCAGAAGTAAAGATGGCCAGGGGTTCACCACTCTGTGAGAGACAGCATGGGCAAATGGTTCAACAATTTAAGAAAAGCATTTCTCAACATAAAAATGCAAAGAATTTGGGAATTTCTCAACATCAATCATTAAAAGATTCAGAGAATCCAGAGCAATATCTTTGTGCAAAGGACAAGGTCGAAAACCAATACTGAATGGCCATGATCTTCAGGCCCTCAGGCAGCACTGCATTAAAAACAGACAAGATTCTCCAGGGGAAATCACTGCATGAGCCCAGAAATATTTCTGTAACCGATTGACGGAACACACAGTTTGTCGCTGCGTCCACAAATGAAAGTTATTACAGTAAAGATTAAACCATATATAAACCAGATCTAGAAAGGCTACTGCAGTCTCTGGGTCTGAGCTCATTTAAGATGGACTGAGGTGAAGTGGAATACTGTCTAGTGGTCTGACCAATCAAAATGTGAAATTCATTTTGGAAATCGTGGATGCCGCATACTCCAAGCTAAAGAGGAGAAAGACCATCCGGCTGGTTATCAGCACACAGTTCAAAAGCCGGCATCCATAATAGTGCACATAGCATAAGGACCTAGCAAATCTGTGAAGAAACAATTAATGGTGAGTAATGTATACAGTGTTTTGAGCAAAATATACTGCCATCCAGTTGTCTTTTTCAGGGAAGGCATTTTGCTTATTTGAGCAAGACAATGCCAATCATCACATTCTGCACGCATTACAACAATATAGCTCCGTAGTAAAAGAATCTGGGTACTAAACTGGCCTGCCTACAGTCCAGACCTGACACTCACAGCAAAAGACTTGGCGCATTGCAAAACGAAAAATATTACAAAGGAGGCCGCAAAGCGTTAAGCAGCTGAAAAACTGCAGCAGTTGGTCTCCTCAGGTACCAAACACTTACAGAGTGCTGTTAAATGAAGACATGATGCAACAGGGTGGAAAACAAGCCTATGTTCCAACTTTTTTGCAACATTTTGCTGGCATCAAATTCAAATTGAGCGCATTTTTTCAAAAAAAGAATGAAATTTCAACATCTCCTATATGGTCTTTGCGATATTTTCGATTAAATATAGAGTTTAAATGATTTAGAAATCGTTACATTCTGTTCTCATTTACATTCTACACAGGTTACCAACTTTTTTTTGGAAATGGGGTTGTAATGCAACTCCTTTCCAACTGCTTTCGCACGGCACAGAGGGCAGGTCAGTGCAACAAGTGAGTTCCTTACCGGGTCACATCCTCCTGGGGAAGCACACTGTACACAGTCATCATATCCAGGGCATCCGCACTCTCCCAACCCGACGACAGAAACCGTTCTTTCTGAGAAAGACAAACACGCATTGAATTCAGTGGTTGCCTGACCAGAACCGGTCATTTTATACCAGTATTTCACGCAAAAGAAGTATAATTTGGAGGCAGAGTAGGATTGTATTCAGACCAGGCTTGCGATTAAGAGGATATTATGCACATTATGTGTGGGAGCTCATAGCTAAACATGGACATTAATTTATGTAAATGATAGACAGCATTAACTGAGGAGAAATGGACGTAGCTATTCATGGCCTTGGCGACTGAAACTCCTGCAGTTTTACTGCGCTGTGTACTTCCAGTCTTTGCAGCAGCTGGGTCCTAACCTTGCTCTTTACACCGTGTCATGATAACACAGAATTGCTGACAGCTGCTGTAAACAGTCTACCATGACAACAGCTGCATGACAACACAGAAGCCATTTCGACAGATCAGGCGATGTGTGTACGAGACATGTATGGGGGCTTTGAATCCCAAAAGCTGGAATACATGCTCAGTTATTATTTCTCACTCAAGTACATTCGAAGCTTTCATAGAGCAGGGGCGAACAACCCTGGTCTTGGAGAGCCACACTGCTTTTGGTGTTACTCAGTACTTGATAGATCGTGAAAAGCAGTTGATTATTCACTTAACTCACCTCATCTGGTTTCTTCGGTCAGAACTGGATGGTGTAAACAAAAAACGGCATCCCCTGTAGCTCTCCAGGAGCAGGGTTGGCCACTGCTGTTATAAAGTATAGGAAGACCTAAAAATGGGCCCAGCCCATAAAAATACTGCAGCCTGTGGAGTTTTCAAGAATTGGCATTTGTGGGCACTACTGAATGCAAAGACCTCATATACTGTACCTGGGAGTCCAGAGTGCGACAAACTTCAACGCCTGCCAAGTTGCACTGACGCCTCTGCAGATTTTCGATCATCACCTGACCAAAGCGATCTGCCATGTTCACCTGTAATTTTAGGCTCATTGAAAGTGTCTGCTTTATGGCAGTCATTATCTTATATACAGTAAGTATGAAAGCTACAATCATGACCATCTAGGCCGAGCTCTTCCATACCTGTTCGTAGTTGACAAACATGGCGGTGGGGAAAGTATCAGCTGCCCAGTGCACCAGTTTGGAGGACTGTTCAGGAGTCATGTACACTAGCACACACTCAGAGAGGAATAACGTCGGCAAACTGCAGGTGCGACAGAAGAAAAACGACACAGTTTAAACTTGCAACCCAAGTACAGAGCAATTCTGGGCCACAACAAACATTATGTTACTGTAGCTCAGTAGAAATAGTACCAATACATCGACATCCATGATGCCCGGTGTTATTAGCAGGGATCTGACAGGTGTTGTGCAAGGACTGCTATATGGTGTGCAGAGTTTTAGGCTGATCGGATCTTTCCAAACAAATCTAAAAAATTTAAAGGAGCTGGGTAACGATTACTGCGCACGCTAAGAACTTACATCCCAAGAAACTGAATCTGCTTGACTGCAAGTCATAATCTGATTCCATCATTGCTAATCCATCTTTGTTTTGCATTGAATTTATGCAGTTTTGTTACCCTGGCATCAAGCTTTTTATATTAAGGAGCTTTCTATAGTAATTTGAGGATTCACAGTGCTATTTTAAGCTTTAGCCAAGGGATACAAAGAATGTTAGCTATTTGCCATCGCCAATAATCGTAGAGGAAAATACCTTCTAGATTCTGACCTACAGTTAAACGGATTTACCTCGTTAAAAGTTGTGAGTATGTGCAGTAATCATGAGACAGCTCCTTTAAGGGCAACTAGCTTCAACATCTCAATTAAGAGGTGCACCTTCACTCATATTTTGCAGTATCCCCACACTGGGAAGTGAGAAACTGATTTGTTTATGAAGTCGGAGGCCATAACTGCACCTCTGTCATAAGGCTGACTCACTTGTTTTTTGGGGAAATTAAATTCTATCATTCCACTTCTAAGTATTCAAACAAGTGCATGGGAGAGTGCATATGCACCACTGCGCAGAGTTCCTAGACGGAGAGAGTTGCGACATGAGGGTTCCGGATATCTGGTCATGGAGCTATTTTATTTCTATCAGGTTATAGGGCACCCTTTCAAAGTGACTGTTTTTTTTTCCGATTCTCTCTTTTCTCAAGCCTAAACATTTTCCCCTCTTATGCATGTTGAAACCACTGCTAGCTGGTTTTTTGTTTTTGCCCCAAAATTAATGTTTCCCCTCCAATAAAAAGAACAAAAAACATCAGTTTCCATTGTATAAAACTGCTCAGTTTCGCGCGATTGAAACAAAATGGCTCCTAATCTTGAGTTGTTGTGGCATTCTCTATCTACCACCATGTAACCTCGCTCCTCCTTTAAAATAACACTCATTAGTCACTATGAAAATGAAGACAATAATTGTCGGAGTTTTCAAAGCAGAATGTTTAGTCATTATGGAAATTGAGACACAAATTGTTGGAGTTTTGAAAGCAGAATTTTCCACAGATTAACCAGTCCAAGCCGCCAGCAGTAGCAGCACTTTGCAACTACAAAGCCATACCGCGCCAATACTTGCCGAGCGTGGTTTGGCATTACAATGTTGGAACAAGCAGGGGCATTCCAGAAAAAGATGACGCTTCAAAATGCAAGCATACCTTTCTGCACCAATTGTGCTTTCAGAAATGAGTAAGTTGCCAGTGCCAAGAACACTAATGCAACTTATCTCAAAACTCCTCCATAAACCAGATGCAGATGATAGGGCACGCATGGAGGAGGGGAGCCCAACAGCACGTGCACAAGAAGTGATGACACCTCACTACAAACTCATCCTGGCTCTGATTGGTTGATTGCGCATGGGCACTGTGGATTTTTGCAAATAACATTTGGAGCACTGGGAGAAGCTGAATGTACCCGATTTTTTTTTCCTTTTTTTTCCAGATTACCCGTCTCATGTACATCTGTCAGCACATAAAGTACACTAGCAGCAAACATGAAAAAAAAAAAAAACTTATTTTTCCATAAGTCACCAACTGCATCTTTAACAAAGACTGAAGACAGGCACTCTCTAAAAGGTCGCCAAATTTGATCAAACTTGAGGGTATGTGGAATCCTGTAAGCGGCACCCACAAACATTATGCTAGGCACTCTTTTCTGAGTCACAGGGCGGCCTTGTAGGATTTCGCTTGACCACTAACTGAAGAGTTGCTGATTAAAAGCCCCTAGTGGGGCTCAGGATTCTGACTTGATTTGAAGAGATGAAGTTGGGAAGAACTCTGCCGTTGGGCCCTTGAGAAAGGCCCTTAACCCCCAAATTGCTCCAGGGGCCATACCCCGTTTCTCACCCTCTCTGTCCTGATTTGCAACTTTTCTATCTGGCATTTCTCCCAAGGCATCCTTGATAAAAAGAGAAAAATGTTCTCAATAAATCATTCACTGGTTAAATAAGGGTTAAAAAAAAAGAATGAAATTGAGGGCTTCCCTGCATTGACCATGGTCATCAGGAAAGCACTGTGGAACACTTGATGACGCAACCAAAACAACGTGATTCGTGAAAATGAGGCAAGTGTCAATGAGCTACCCCCTGCTCTTCCGTGTGCAGTGCTGCCAATGTTCCGTAGTTCGTCAGGCAATAGCAGGTTATACAACTCAATTTCCCCCTACATCAGCTCTGAAAAAAACTGCTCTTCCGTTCATGCTGGGGAAATGCCTCAGCACAAATCACCCAATTCTCTGCAATACTTTCAATTTACACGTCAAAGTAAATAAAGCGGTCTCCAATATTAAAATGAAAACATCATTATTATGCATTTTTCTAATAGATATAAATACTGCAAAACAATACCACCAATGTTTCTGTCCTGAAAGTAAACTCTTCTACACAAAATTAAACAATAGCAATAAAATATCCTGGTTTCATAACACTGGAGATGTAACTGCTGGGTTAGGACACCAAGTGCTTACACATTTTTGTCAAAAAAATTATATCTATATTCCATAGCGAATTTCTAACAGTGAATACGAATTTCAAATTGCATGCATTTGGCCAAAGTTTTTCTTTTACTTTACAATTGCTTATGTCAGCCAAGGTGTTTCCTGCATTACTTAAAATATGATTAACATACTATAACTCCCTTCTCCTGAGAAAATCTGTATACTGCATGTCCTACATTTTTGTCAGCATCATGTTTTTTTTGTTCCCCCCATCCAAGAGGTCTACTTTATACCAGTCCACATTTGAAACATCTCATTTGTTAGAGAAGTTGCCGATAGTTCTTTTTTTTTTTTTTTATAAAAATGGCCAGACTCATTGTCTTTCTGAAAGCACTTTCATTTGTCTGTTATTCCACAGCACACAGGACACAAGGATATCAAATACTGTAGGACAATCTGGCATGCCGAACGTGGAATATGTGGAATTATGTCATAGTTGTTGCCATACAAATGAGTAAAGAGAAAGGAGGGCAATAAGCCATGACCTTGTTTTCACCCAAATCTATAAACAGTACAACAAATGGAAATATTTTGACGATTCTAATGAATGTTGAAGCCTTGAAGCCATTGAATTTTTTTCAGTTCCCTCTGTTAATGCCCGTGATGCGTTAATGTTCAAAATGGACAAAAAGAATGCAAAAAATAATTTATGTGGAATTAGTTTTGGGGACAAAGATCTGGGGAGAAAACGCAAATAAATTCCAAACATTTCACACCACAGCGCCCATCAAAAACACTGTCTCCCCCTCAGTGTTCCACAAAAAGGCCTCCCAAATTCTTGCATGGGGAGCAGTTTCTCATTATTTCATTGGAAAATGGCAGAGAAAGCAGTACAGTAACCCAACTCCCCACCTTTTTTCCACAACTTCAATTAGTTTTATTGGAGCCTTTTTGGTATGGGAGAGAGTGAAGAGGTTTACAAAGTGCAAAACTAATCTAACTGCAAAACGGATGCGAATTGCAATACCCTCAAATGGAAACTGAATGTCAGTCCTATTATGCCATAATGACTAGCTAGCTAATGCTAAATTCAATTAAAGTTCTGATATTTAGAATTAAAAAAATGCCTGTTTTCCATGTATTTCAGTGAAGTGCCCACACAATTTGGCTGTAAAGTGCAAGTTAGAGGTTTCACAAAGACTTGTAGTGGTATCTACAGTACCATGGCCATGAATGTGATTGTGAAGAAATAAACGCACTAAAAACAGCTGTAAAGAATGTAGCCAACATTATCCAGCATATCGTTCAATCATGTTCATCGACACTAATGTTGCCGAGCTGAAGTTTGGGCTTGCTTCATAACATCATCCAACATTTGTCAGAGAGCTATTTCTTGTTGACATTACTGTGTAGTTTGTTTTAAGGAAAAAAAAAAAAAATGTTTCCAACATTCACTGCACACAAACAGAATTATGAGCCTGAACGTGTTACGCAACTGCTCATTTTGCTAATGTTTTCGGAAACTTTGCTCAAATTATCATCAACTGTCTATGCTAAGTAAGGAATCACTGAGATTAGCAGTTCGGCTCCACTAGCTTCCTTATGTTGGCTCGAATGCCACAGGTGTGTTGCCCTCAGCAACTCATTCAAGTCAGAATGAGCAAACCCTTGAAACGACCCCCTTGTTTGCAACTGGCTCTGAGAACCCCAAGTCCTGACTGTCTGAATTTGTCAACACAAGTAAACAATGTCTATTTTGTTTATTTTCGCCATTACTGAGCCTGGAGCCCGTAGACAGACCGCGGTTTCTTCCCTGATCTTATGCAGTAGTTGCTGTGTCAGAAAGTGAGGAGAATATGCCAAAACATTAGTAAAAGTGTGCTGGATTTTATTGCTGACCCCACCTTTAATGGAAGAGGGTTTATTCAATAAAAGCTACATGTACAATCTCAAGTACAGTACCAGTCAAAAGTTTGCACGCACTTTGCTAATGCTACAGCACTCCGTTTTTAGAGAAATTTAAATAACTTAACTTCTCTATATAATCTCAAATGGAATCTTGTCAGAGGTAAAGTCAGAAGTGAAAAAAAAGAATAATTTTCTTGTTTGAATAATGTCCAAAATTTGGAATTGTCAAAGAAGCCATATTTTGCTAAGTAAACAGATAAATAAGCTCCTTCCATTTTTCCAAGAGCTGAATTAAAGTCAAGCTGTTTTGGGACTTACTGGGCGAAAAGGTCAATGAAAAGCAAACGAAAATTGCGGCACATTTTTGGGAACTCAGATGGCCGCTCAGCAGCAAACTCATGAAAGCCATATGACCGCCCTTTAAAAAAAAAATGTGGGTATGCTCAGCAAATATGACTGGTTTGTTTGATGGATTTAAGAACTAGATCTTTTTTTTTTTTTGCAAAATAAAGGGTGGTTCTTTCTTTATTTAACATGTATTGCAGGAAAAATGGGGGTGTGTCCAAACTTTTGACTGGTACTGTACATGCATGAGGAACAAAGTACAACTCAAAGCGTCCATCGCTATGCCTCTGCCTGCCATCGCTTCATACGCCCTATAAGTTGATGTTCGGCCCCAACATATACCTGACCTTAAGTGACCTTGACCTCAAAAGCCTAGGCTTAGTGACCTTGACCTCAAAAGCCTAGGCTAATCGTTCAGTTACCCTCAGTGGGGAGTTACCGTGTCTGATTTAGTGAACATCCCTCCACTCCTTCAGTAGATGCAGAGTGGGCAAGATATTTGTGATGGAGAGTATAGTATTCCTCCCGCCCACTGTATGGGCTGAGGCATAAAACTGTGCGCCAGAACGCCAGGTCACTTACTCTGTATTTATGTGGAACTTCTTGAGCTTGTCCTCTAATCCAGGGAGGTGCCTGAGGTCCGCGCCAATGATGCAGTATCTGTCCGAGTCAAGGCTGTGGCCTTCTGTTAGACACGCAGAGGCAGTAAATTAAGAAAAAGCCAAGACCTCGATCTCACAAATGTAAAGGTCGTAAGAAGCAGCGGACTGATTAGAGAACACACTGTAAAGCCAGTCAAGAAAAACATGGAGAACACCATTTGTGAGGTTAAACACTGTCAAATAAAGTGAACTATATTGAGATGCTCTGGTTTTACAACCCCAATTCTGAAATAGTGGGGACAAAGTGTAAATTGTGAATAAAATCAAAATGCAATGACTTTCAGATCACATGAGCCAATACGTTATTTACAATAGAATATAGATAACATTTCAAATGTTGAAACTGAGACATTTTACATTTTTATCCACAAAATGAGCTCATTTCAAATTTTCTGGCTGCAACAGGTCTCAAAATAGTTGGGACACAGGAGGCAAAAAAGGGCTGAAAAAACAAATAATATATAAGAGAATCAGCTGAAAGAACATTTAGCAAGTAATTAAGTGAACAGGCATCAGGTGTGTAACATGATTGGCTACAAAAGGGATGTCTAAGAGAGGCCGAGTCTCTCAGAAGTAAAGATGGCCAGAGGCTCTCCAACCTGTGAAGGCTTGTGTAAAAAAATTGTGGAATACTTTAAAAACAATGTTCCTCAATGTCAAATTTGCAAAGGCTTTGAAGGTCTCAACATCGACAGTGCATAACATCATCAAACGATTCAGAGAAACTGGAAAAATCTCTGTGTGTAAGGGACAAGGCCGAAGACCTTTACTGGATGCCCATGATCTTCGGGCCCTCAGACGCCACTGCATCACTCACCGGCATTATTCTGTCATTGACATTACGAAATGGGCCCAAGAATACTTCAAGAAACCACTGTCTGTAAACACAGTCCGCCGTGCCATCCCCAGATGCCACCTAAAACTCTATTATGCAAAAAGGAAGCCGTTGTTGAGCATGATCCAGAAGCGCAGCCATGTTCTGTGGGCCAAGGCTCATTTAAAATGGACTGTAGCAAAGTGTCCTGTGGTCAGACGAGTCCAAATTTGACATTCTTGTTGGAAATCATGGGTGTCGTGTCCTCTGGGCTAAAGAGGAGAAAGACCACCCCTCCTGTTATCAGCGTTCAGTTCAAAAGCCAGCATCTCTGATGGTACAGGGATGCATTAGTGCATATAGTGTGGGACACTTGCATGTTTTATAAAGCACCATGAATGCTGAAAGGTATATAAAGGTTTTAGAGCAACATATGCTCCCCTCCAAACAACATCTATTCCAGGGAAGGCCTTGTGTATTTCAGCAGGACAATGCAAGACCACATACTGCAGCTATTACAACAGCATGGTTTCGTAGTAGAAGAGTCCGTGCGCTGAACTGGCCTGCCTGCAGTCCTGATCTTTCACCAATAGAGAACATTTGGCGCATAATTAAACGAAAAGTCCGTCAAAGGAGACTCAAAACTCTCCTGCAGCTGGAAGCCTGTATTAAACAAGAGTGGGATCAAATTCCAATGGCTAAACTCAAGAAACTTGTCTCCTCAATGCCCAGACGCCTCCACTCTGTGTTAAAAAGAAGAGGGGATGCCACACCATGGTAAACAGCCTCTGTCCCAACTTTTTTGAAACCTGTAGCAGCCATCAAATTTGACATGAGCTCATTTTGTGGATAAAATTGTAAAATTTCTCAGTTTCAACATTTGCTATGTTATCTCTGTTCTATTGTGAATAAAATATTGGCTGGTGTGATTTGAAAGTCATTGCGTTTTGATTTTATTCACAATTTACACTTTGTCCCAACTATTTCGGAATTGGGGTTTTAGATAACAGTGGTGCTTGATTGAATGAGACACACTACATATATGGTTTCAGCTTGGTCAGCATGGAAATGCTTTGAGTTAATTCTGTAGTGATCTGGCCATAAACTAAAGGAATTTTAAAAACAATTTCATATAACAGATTAGTATGTGGATATCAAGCAGCATTATATTCAAACTGACATCTTGTTTCATGCAGCACAAACAGTAGTTTTCTGGCTGAGATTTCAATTACACAATGGCAATGATTTAATCCACATCATGACGGGCAAAAAAAAAAAAAAAAAAAAAAAAGATTTATTTTTCCCAAGCAAGCAGTTTCATCCAATATTAACAGTAAAAAGAAAAAAAACATTTGGCAAGGCTAGGCCAAGTCCCCCGTTAATAAACACAGATTTCCAGCATGTTCTATCATTCACACACACAGGGAATATATGGGCCAAGTCAACTCTGCAAAATTAATCATAGTGAAGCTCAAGCAATGAACTGCTATGATCACAGATCCAGTACCCTCCACTAATATTTCATTTTTATTTAACCTTTATTTAACCAGGAAGATCCCATTGAGATGGAGAATCTCATTTTCAAGGGAAACCTGGCCAAGACAGGCAGCAGTATCAATTAAAAAAAAAAAAAAAACTTATATATTACAGACAAAAGACAGAATGTAACAAAAAAAAAACATAAATTTAAAAATACTGGTATCCTAAGGAATATGCCTCTAGTTCTTTCATTCTTGATTTTAAAGCATTTAACTAGATTAATTCATTGAGTTTAAAGTCATTCAGCAATGTATTCATAGGGGAATCTCTTTCTGCTCTTTGGATAAGGACTGAGGCAGATATCCATACCCCACAAAGGCAGCAATAATCCATTAAAGAGCATTAAAAGACAGGAGAAGAAGGCTTGTGAAAACACAGTCAACACTTTTTCTTTTCCTTTTTTTAAGTCCCCCCCTTTTTCTCCCACCCTGAACACAGTTGAACTGTTTATTCCACCCATCAACTCGGGAGGAGGACACGGCGGAAGAGAAGAGGGAAGTCCTGGCACGTGATTACACTGACTCGCGCTGCGACAAACCACTCCTTCACGCTATGCAGGCGCACCGCAAACTACTACGGCAATGCAGTCGGCGGATAATGCAGTCCCCGTATAGTCCGCTCATACAGATACAGCTTTCTGGCCCACCAATAGTGGCCGCTATCAGACCAAACACCATTATCCCCAGCGAGGAGAGCCATGGATGGATTACAAGAACTAGGCCCATTGCAGCCTCGTCATTGCGGACCTGCGACCATAGCCGCAAATGATATGACTGAGCAATAAACGTTAGATTAGATTTTTTTTTAGCTTTCAAATAGTTCACACTTTTCTAAGGACAGTTTCCAGTTTTATAACCCTGACTGCTTACCTATTAATAGTGAATCCGTGGAGTGCGTTTCAATGATAGGTTTTGACAGGGGAGGTTTTGTCCTATAAAGAAAGAAATATTTCATTGAAAATCCCACAACATGCGTGTCCAAATTCAATTTTGGAGAACAGAACTTTTAATTGTTCATCATAAGCACACTTCACTTTCATGCATTTATCCATTAAACTCTTCAACCAAAATACTGCCAAACTTTACTCAGAGCAATTCAATTTATATTTGGGTTTTTTTTTCAGTAAATGTATTGACGTTAGATTCAGGACAGATTCATAAAATCAATAGTTACACTGAGATTTACATTTTTAATATTAGCTGTGTGTGTGGGCCCACACTGATGCATCTCTTCTCAGTTTTTGTGGATGTGGTGACATCAGTGGTGAACGGCAGTCACAAAACTCATTTGTACACTCACAATACTGCACACACAATTATCAAAAGATAGCCAACACAACTCAAAAATAACTAAACCTTTATCATGGGCATAACACAGAACCACAAAATATTATTTTATTTTCAAGTGTCTTTCTGAAATGTTTGTCTTTATGATGTCTCCTGTATTTGACTAGTTACATTTGCAGCACTGCTGCATAAACAGAAACCAGCAATAAAGGTGAATTCTTTCTGCCCCGGAGTCTATTGTACCCCTACACTTATTTGATACAGGCATTAACAGGCAGTTTTATGACGGCTAAAAAGCTGTCAAGGACGATTTAGTGATTAGCCTTCTTTGATCTTAGCAAAAGTCTCAGTAGTACTCACAACACAGAGCAGGTTTATCTTTTATGTTATCTATGGACCACAGATGAAGGTTAGCTGCCTTTAATATTAATAATAAGAGATCACTTCAGGTTAATAAAGATCTGCTCTATAGGCAAAAGCGTGTTGCTCCTGTACCAATACAAAACCATAAAAAAACACCCCAGAACCAGTCAGAAAACTTACTAATGCATTCAAGCAGTTACTACAATGCAACATGCATCCATAAACTGGTAAAATGATACATTCACAATTTAGCAAACTGAACCACTGATTATGTTCGGATTGTGTAAGAAAAATTTTCAGTTATACATGTGTCACATCTCTCCTGAATCATATTTGCATTAACATACTTCAAAATGTTTAATAATGTCAGTTTGTGACATAACCCATAGAAATTTTGGGCCTGCACACATGCAATTCAAGAATTTAGAACAGCATTTCACATTCTTGCTGCAATGCCAAGGAAGCTCCAAGGAGCATCAGCATTGACCAGTAATGCTACACCCTATATCAGCTCGGCGAAAAAATGGCTTCACTCGTGAAATCAATAAAATATCCTGTGGCTAATTTTACAGTGACAGCCCAAGGGTGAGCAAATTGAAAGCCTTATTTATTTTCACACAAAAGAATATTGTCAGCTGAGCTCTCCTTTCAGTTTTCTATGGTCCTGAAAATATTAAACTGTCAGATTCTGAGGCAAAAAATAAGTATCAAGATGTTTGTCCTTTGTCTTTTTGTGTTTGTTGGTGGGTTAGTTTAACTGTGTTTGCACCCATTTTAATAAGGAACTTCAATTTATGTTTTAAAATTCAATTTAATTCTGAACTAACTTCAAAGTTCTAACAAAATTATCTATTCTCTTTAGTCAATCTGAGTAAAATTTGCACTCAACATTTGTCAAAAACAAACTGATCTACAACTCCACTCAATTTTGGACTGCTTCATTTTTTGTGCAAAAATTATTGGCAATTTTATTAACTGTTATTGGAATTAAAAATGAAAATGACAAAAGTTACCAATGATTTTATACTTGAGCACTAAGCTTGTTAAATGCACAGATTTTGTGGCCTACATTTTGCCAGCGCAATGCATCTCCAACAGGCATCTTTCAAATGAGTCAGAAAGAAGACTAACTTGTCAAACACTGCGAAATGCACATTCACATTAAATTAATAAGACAGTCAAGCCGAATTAACAAAGCAAATATAAGCACAAAGTGTTAATTGAGTCATCAGTGGCAGGTAAAAACTACACAAACTTTTGAAACCAGAAAAATGTATCTGCTTCCGATTCTAAAAGGCTATAAACTGCTTTAGTACACAGCTTATACTGTATAAAAGTAATTTATAAATCTTACTTGATATTGTGCAACTTCCTGGCAACAATCATTGGGAAGTCAACTTCAAAGTACTTTCTAGGCAAGAGGTTTTCATCCTGAAAATGCACAGCACACTTTCAGTTTATGACTAAAACATCAAGCGGAAACATGGTGTCAAACCACAAGAATAAAATCCAGTATCAGAAATCCTTTGATATATGTAACTATGTCAGCTAATTAGTTTCTTCTGTCAGGAGATGGCACCAATTAGTGAAATCAGCTGACTGAGTTCATTGAGAGGAGGAAGGATTTATACATTTCTGACCACGGCCATTTCTCAAAGCAAAGGCTTCCGTGGCGTCCTTCGGAGGCCGCATTTTTAGGTTGCTGCATCGAGGCAACCTGATCCATTGTGAAGGTGCTTTTGGATACAGCCGAGAAATGCAGCCTTCATCTCGCCTGATATCAGACGGCATTGTCTACATGGAAGTGGAGTGTAAACAAGACAAAAATTCCGTCTGATATCAGACAAGATAAAGGCTGCATTCCTTGGCTGCATGAAAAGCACCTTCACGATGGAACACCCTGCGATGACATAGCAGCCTAAAAATGCAGGCTTCAAAGGATGCAGCCTACGCGTCGAGATACGACCTGTGTACCCTCCACCTCAGGAGCATCAAATGACTTGCTCAAAAATAAGCCCCTTCTGCTCTTATAACAAGATGGTTGTGTTATTTCCATAAAGTTGCTAGGAAAGAGTTCAAGATGGACAGCTTGTTTGCTTGCCAGTTTCAAAAGAACATACCTTTAGTCGCCAGTAAGTAGTGTCCAGCCCAGCTCCAAGGTTTACGACCTGACAGTCACATGCCGTCTTTCTGAGAAAGGAATCTAGGAGGTGATTGACCCCCTGTACACGGGCATAGTATCCTGAAAATATATAAGCGAACATCAACTGCGTACTGTGAACGTGTTGATGGCAGAAAAAAATAATTGTTAAAGCAGTTCACAAAATATCCCCTAGGTGGCGGCAAATACATTCAGCAGACCACAGGGGCGTGTTTGCACAAGTGCACGAGCATATACACGAGTTATCAATATATATCGAGCTAACATAATTGCAGGCGTATCATCGTTCCATGTACTCACTGCAGATTCTCTGACAATGGACGTGCACCCGCGCACGTGCTTAATCCAAAAAATAGCAAATCAGTAAACACAGCAAACAATCGCTATCTTCTGGAGGTATCATAAGTTTGTGCAAAAATAGTTCGAGAAGAACTTCCATAATTTTTGGCAATGTCAGTCAATAAATAAACTTTTTCTTCTCCTCAAACCACAAGTGGGTTATATAAAAGTGAAAAAATAAAATACCTTTCCACTTTTTCCGCAAGAATGTGCACTAAATAGTACACCATAACACTGCAACCACTCAGCAGTTACTAGTGACCACACATCATTCATAACACAATACTACATACAAATGTAAACATATCACTTCTGGCCACATTTTAAAAATAAGTCTATTAAAGACAATCTATTCTCTTACAGAGCGGGCTCAAATTGGACCACTTCTATGATGAACATGGATTAGGTGATACTTAATAATGCATTCAATGCAATGTGACAGCTAAAAAGACGGTAACTTGCCTCGGTTGATCTCAGGAGCTTTCCGTTCACCTATCTGTCTAACAAAGTACTGGATGTATGGATCCTTCCAATAGCTTTTACTGGTTGCAAACCTGTGAATGAAATCAGTGACGATGTACATCACTACATGCGGTGTTTTATGTACATTTTGTCAGATGCTTGGACACTCAAGGAGTTCAGAGTTCCACAGTAAATATGGAATATCAATGTCTCAATCCAACTCTCCAATACGAGTGCAAATCCGAAAGGTCTGATTAATTGAAAAATGTATAGGCTATGACGCAGAAGTGTGCAAATAGTTGAAGACAAAATTAGGAAAATGATGGCTAAATGGGATCACTAATTCTCTCTATGTCAAACGTTAAGCCCATCAAGTCAAAATAGCTATGCTCTTACAGTTCAGTGGGTGCATGTTAAGAAGCCAAAGTAAATGACGCCGACTTCATGCAAAGTGACCACATATGACTGTCATAATCCAGCTGCATACTGTATGCTTTTATGAAATCACATCATTCCGGTCACTGAAGTAGCAAGCAAGCATAGCTAGTTAATGATGTGCTGCTTTTAAAGATATCTGAAAGATGGCTAGTATGCTACCTTTTACAAATCGACGCATCGTCGCAGGTCGCTCTCACAGCTTCGTCAGCAGTATCAGATTCAGTCATAGACTGTCGGGTTGCCATTATCACATTCACAGAATAGCGACGTAAAAGTGTGTCTGAAATGGGAAAAGAGAGACGAAACTAACGTTGCAATATCATAATGTCGTCCAATGAACCAATATGACTGCGTTAAAAAGTACATTAGAGCTCAGAAAATTGTTCCAACACTGAAACGCTACGTGTGGTCGTCAATTCATTTCATTTACCATCCTTTTATGTAATATAAGATTCCCATTCAGATCTACTCGGGCACTGTACAGCTAGCATTGAGGCTAGAAACAAAACCAAAATATTGGAGCATCCGCTTCCGTTATATTGTTAACAAAGAAGCACTGCATTGGTTTTCGCCGTCGAGGTTATACTGACGTCATAGATGGTGAAACCAAAATCCTGTCCCATCAGGCACGGCGCGGAGAGCGAACACGACCGTGCTTGCATTTCGACTAAGGCAAGAATACTGCATAATTCTTTTTTTCCCTGAATATAGGCTATATTCATGTAAAAACCCGGTATCGTTCAAGAAATGCCTGTGATATAGGTTACGCAATGGCATACAGCATCACCACAGTCTACAACATATTTTCAAATCCACCTGCTCATTACACCCAACTCCCCTTCACTACATTGCGATCTATGTAAATACAACTTATTACACTAGATAAACTATTATGAGTATGTATCTTCATTTTTTTTAAAAGTTATTGTTTTGTTTATTTAGATTTGCTGAACAGCTGAAGTGACTAGATGCAGGAACAAAGTATGTTTGACCACAGTATGATTGTTGGCACCAGTTGCGGAGGTTGAGAGTTTTATTTTCATTGAAGTTTCCCTCCAAAAAAAAGAGGAAGAGTAAAATAAAATAAATAAATAAAATCCAATGAATGGCAGTTCTGTCATTGGTAATGCAGAGATTAGAGGAATATAGACTTTATCATGTAAACAGAAAGGCTATTTAAGCTCATCTAACAACTTTTAGGAACAGAGGTGTGCAGGATGGCACCAAATACAAAGTTCGCTTTGGAAAAAAAACACATACACATAAAACACAATGGCTGTGATGATGTGTTCACCGAATGACCCACGCCCTCCTCGCTACCTGTAAGTTTGTGTGGCTGAACATATTGCTGTGTTGTTCATTACCCTAGTTACCTGGGGATAGATCACCTGATGGAGGCGCTAGCTAGTCATACCCTGTGTGGCTCACGGCTCAGACAATTTCTGGTTCATTATGCATAACAGCATCTGAGTGTGCATTCATGGTTTTCAAGCCATTTATTTTTAGTAAAACCTCAGTTGCTTTTTGTCACTGTCAGTTGGGGATGGGGTACTCTGGTAGGGCTGGTTTCTTCTAGGGATTTTTTCCACTTGGGGATTTTTTTTTTTTTTTTTTTTTTTTTTACAATTGTGCAAGGATTTTTCTTCCTACTGGGTTTGTTTTTTCCTCATTTGCTATTTTGTGGATTTAGGCCAGGCACTGCCTGAATTTTTTCTCTGTAAATGATCTTTGTGACTGTCCCTGTGTAAAGGCGCTATACCAATAAAATTGAATGGAGTGGCACAGGAATCATTAAAATGAAACAGTATGAAAATTATGTTGTACCTGGAGAAATGACTTGTCAAAGCATGATGCCCACAGCATGAGATGCACCAATCATAGCAGCTGCTGAGTCATATGTGACCCCAGACCACAAAACCAGTCATATGGGTACATTTTTTCATATGGAGATTCATGCATATTCTGAAAGAGTACTAAAAATGCTTTCCAACAATACATAGTTTGTCAAGATTGGGTAAAAATTGACCGAGATATGGCATTTTGAAGATGGGAAACTTGGGCAATCGAAATTTTCAGAAAACTGAGAAAATTGAGTTTAAAAATTGTCATATTCACTCCTTAGCAACACATATTTGTAATAGAATTAAATGAAACTTGCACCATTCATTAAGCATACTATCGCCTTTAAAAAGTGCAAGTACAAGTACAAAGTATTTTTCATTGTAGCCTATGCATAGAAAGAAGCAAAGAAACCACACATTGTTCTCTCCTCATGTTCTTTAATCAATTTTCAGGTGAATGAAAGATGCAGTATTCAAAAAACACAGGCAGTCTCTCCTTTATATACTTCTTCTTCTTCTTCTTCTTCTTCTTCTTCTTCGAGTTTACTGGCAGTTTAAAAAAACACTATAATTGAGTATAATTGATAGCAGAATTACATAGTATCAATACCATGCTGAATTTTTGCTTCAGAAAACTGATTTTTCTTAACTACTAATTGGGATATCATTGGCTCACTGTAGCTGAAGTGGTTGCTATAGAGGAGAAAGATTTTTTCTGTAGCAAGAGATTTTTTTTGAACTGCTGGATAGATACTATGGGCAAGGATATTGAGCAGTTTGCGCATCAGGCTCAGCTGAGGAGTTAAATTCAGGCGACTCCTGAAAAACAGGGATTGGAGCAAACTCGGCTTGCTTGTGAATATTCCCTAACTCAACCGGGTGTGCCATCTAGTGGAAGAAAATTGGAACTGGGTGCACAGATTTGCAGCTCCATGTCCGCTGGAAGATACATCTGCACAAAGCGCTTAAGATAGCCTGCCGAGCACCGCTGTTCTTCTCGAACACGCCACATCCAGACAATCCTTAAATGATGAATTACATTCATATTTTAATTTGGAACGAGTAACGAAGTGGCCAGTGTCAAAGTAACAAAGTAAAATTATACTTTTTATCTTTTAATTGTAGTAGAGTAAAAGTAAAAGTCCTCGTTTAAAAAAAAAACTGTGCGTCTAGGGAAAGCCCGTCTTTGTTTACGCCAAGTGCGGTTTGTTCTGACGTCTCCTATTGGTTCACGTTTGAACCTACGTAGTTATCTCATAAATAATCAAATAGAGGGAATTCCCCGCTTTGCAACCATACCAACAATGTTGGGGAATCCCCAACTGGCGCTGAGCTGGAAGCGATTTTTGTCGGCGCATTTTTCATTGTTTTTGGGCTAATTACACAAAGATTTTCACCACCCACTTCTCCAAAATCAAGTTTGGAGGCACCTATGGTTGGATTTCTGCGAAATACTCACTTGGAATGGTATCTTAAGTTATTTTTCTAACGTTTAAAGCACAAATCGAAAAATCGATAATTTTAATGTAAAATGTTTTAGACGGCTGTAGCGCAAAATGGGCTCCTGCGACTTACGACTGGTTTTGTGATCCAGGGTCACATATAACACCTTGGGACTTCAAAGTGAACAGGAACAAGTTTAAAATGGCCCCAGCTGAAGTGAATCCACTTATCAACATATCCCTTAATAACTCTCAATGCTAGCCTCCCTGACACCAGCCAGAGTGCGTGCAATTCTGGCAGCAGTACCACACGTTTCAGCAAGGCACACACATTAGCATGGTTCACTAATACGGCTAATGGGACTGCTTACAGCTGCAATGGTAATGCTGTTGTTGCTCAGACCGTTTTAGCATGGATCAACAAACTACAGCTGTCTCCAGCACACACCAGGTGAACCTGGGCCTTTATCACACACCACTGAATTTACAACTTCAGTCTATAGCAAATGGCCACAGCTTCTCTTTCTCCCCAAAGACATGCCACTGGGATCCATAGTAGCACACTGTGAGGTGGTGCTTAGTCAGTTCACGAAATGTAGTGAACTAGTTGGCAAATTAGTTCACACAACTCAGGCAGTTTTATTGGGTATACCATAATTCCAACTTCTAATAATTTACTAGTTGAGGTTATTTTGATCCTAGTGAGCTTGTTTGTCCACCTAGTACACAATAAATGGCAGCAATAGTGCATAATAATAATAATAATAATGGACTTTGGATTATGCATCATCATGCAACTATTTAAAATTACAGTTTTCAACTTGAGCTCAAACAAGTTGTATTTTTATTGCAAAAGCAAAATAAGATCGAACAAACTATGCAAAAACTACACTAAAAACTGGAAGTTAGATGATGCACTACTTGGAATGGAAGTGGTCACATAAAACAGTTTTTCTAAAAATTTGGAGTACAAGGAACGAGTCACTGATACTCAGTTCAGCACCTGAGCAAGTTGATATCGTCCAAATGAAAAGAGGTGGCGCAAGAAAGAAGCCCAACTTTAAATGAATCACGAAAAATTTTAATTAGTCTTTCATAATTAAGAGTGAAAATGAAAGAATTTACTGAGCAAAGATTCTTCGGCCATCCACCACAGTTGTTATGCCTCCTGGGCCTTTTGGTGTTCCTGAGCCCACCAGTGCATTCCTTCTTTTAAAGAATGTACCGAATAGATTATACAGCCAAACGATGGCTTGTTTCGCAGGCAATGACAGCTTTTTGGACTTCCATTTAAAAGTCATGAGCAACAAATTCAAAATCCAAATGGCACACTGAAAGTCAACTCAAGACAGGGCCGGATGCAGCCTGCTTATACTGGTGGTGCAGTGAAAATTGCTGGGAGGTAGAGACGCGTTTCATTTTGTTGACGGGGGGGAAGAGAGACGCGTTTCATTTTGTTGACCGGGGGGGGGGGGAAGGCGTTTTATTTTGTCGACGCGGTTCATTTCATTCGCATTGCGCAGGCATTTAAATTCCACTGAAGTATACGTCAGCAGGTCAGGAGGGGGGAGCGGCAAAAATCTGGGCCTAACCCTGCACCCCCCTAGATCCGGCCATGACTCAACTCTCCATCTCCTTACTTGTAGATCTGGGAACTACAACTACAAAGGCACCCTGTAGATTACATACCTCTGCCTGCAGCATCATTTTTGACCTTTTATGCAAAGTTGACCTTGACCTGCAAAAATCTAACCATGAGAGCCTCTCGTTACCCTACTGTTGTCAGATACATATTACTGTCCCAAAAACTTTAATTAAAGTCAGTCCAGTTCTTTTTCCTTGATCCAGAAACCAAAACCATCGTCCAACTCGTTGACGGAGGTAATCAGGTAATTTACACGCCTTGCTATGCTGAGCATAAAACTGTCCAATTACATTTTGTCACTTGGAAGGGGAGTATGTGTAAAAAGTACTGAAACTACCCCCACCCTTCACTCAGTGAATGCTCGCAATGGATGTAGTACTGTCAAATTAAAGCCATCAAAGTCTTCACTTCGAGCTCATATTCATAATTGAATCTCCAGCTTCGAGTTCGACAGCAAGAGGCTGAAAATAAACGACCTTTGGAGACCATATTGGATATCAACATGTCTTTTCAACGATACGTACTGAAGAAAACAGAAAAATATTTGTATGCTATGCATGATCGAAGACCATTGTTACGCATCCCCATACACACCCAACGTTAGCCAATAACGGTTAAATAGCCTGCAGACTGCCGTTACCAGGATAGCCAAAATTATGACCAAATGCTGCGGTGAATCTTTGGCCATGCTGTCTGCCAAAATGGGCCGAATCGTCAGTGGTAACCTCGCTCAGTATCATATTGAATATGCATCACTTTGCATTAACACTGCATCAATGCAACTGTTACGCGAAACCATCATATGCCAGCCTTTTCAGCGCATGATAAGCATGGAAGTCGCTGCTACGTGTACTTCCTGTCTCTCGAAACCGCTAGCTATCAACTCTTTGCTTTTAGAGTTAAGGTGTGTGGCATTACTGTGCGGAGCTGAAATGGAGTAGCAAGTTAGCCAGCTAGCTTGCCATTCAGCCTTTCTAAAAGTTGCTAGTGAAGAAGTGTGGGACCACAAGTATTGCCTCCTAGTAAAATTGCGGATACTAACCAACAGACGTAGGTTTTATGGCTGGCAAGTCCAGACACGACGACTGCTGAATTACTGTTGACTTTAAACGGTAACGGTTACCTGCGGGCTAGCTAGCTAGTTAGGCGAGCGTTCTTGCTATAATGGTCAAATGTTAGCTAAATCTCGTCTGATGAAGGATATCGCAGGAGACACTTGAAAATTACTAGAACTGGGAGTACGTTTGAGAAGAGAAAATGAAGAAGCAGTTCAATCGGATGAAACAACTCGCCAACCAAACCGTTGGGAGGCAAGTATCTAGTGACATTTTAATTGTCTGCATGAAATCTGACCATGATTTTTTTAAGGCAGATGTTCTCTAACAACTTTTAGTGCAAAGTTCTCTTGAATACGTTAGCACCTTTCATGGCAGAATTGCTTGGAAATATCTTTTCGGGCGTTTACCGAAACGTACGAGCTAGCTGCAGTAAGTTATAGCTGTAGCCAAGTTTGTGACCAAGCATTTTCATATTGACTACTTGGGGTTTGTTTCGAGATGGGAGTTGCCAGTTAAGCCGCTTTCACACTGGACGCGGAACGAATTTTTCGCACGACAGATTACATTCAAAGTCAATGCAAAGACGCGAATTCTTTGCGTTGACTTTGAATGTAATCTGTTGTGCGAAAAATTCGTTTCGCGTCCGGTGTGAAAGCAGCGTAACTATCGTTATTTCCAGAGGTGACTTTGCTCGGTTCGACTTGCGTGCTGCGATAAAACTTGGCTAACGTGAACTGAAAGTTTGGTGGTAGTCGTGTTTGACAGCTTTCGAGAAGTTAACTGTATTTGGCAGAAAATTGCCCTGCTCACATTTATAGGTATCTGCCTTTTTGATTTTCGTTCAGCTTAGTTATTTCTTTGCTGAATAACTGATAACTTATGAGGAATAACGGTGATTACACCGACTGTTACAGTGAGTAATGTAACATCTGGTTTTGCATGGCCTGTTGGAGATGTGAATACTTGTGTGAACTATCGAGAGATAAACAGCGAAACGACGATTGACTGCTTGCCAATTGTGATTTACATTAGTCGGCTTACTAGCTAATTTACTTGACTGTCGCTAATTGCTTGGTCTGGTTGTGTTTCGAAACTTATTCAGTCCTAGCTATACTTGCTAGCTAGCTCGCTAGTTAACGTTATAAATCTCAACGTTGCCAGACCTTTCACCGTAAAAATGACTAGCTTCGTTGTGGATTTGCAAGCTACCACTTTCTAAGTTACCTAGATATGCCTTTTAGGTGTATTGTCACCCTGGAAAGCTGGACTGCTCGGTAACATTGTGTTACCAGATTGTTTAACGTCAAATCAATCGGGCCGCATTTTTAACTTGAGGGCACTCGTTAGAGCTCATACCTCCGCCGCGCCATATATCTGTGCCTTTGGTGACAGATTATGTTCCGGATCACTTCCAAAATTGAATCAACTCATCCTTGGACTACTGCCTATCATCCTACCAAATTTCGTGCCAAACCGTTCAGAACTTTTTGAGTGATCATGTTAACAGACAGACGGACTGACAGACAAACAAACTGGGGTGAAAACATAATCTCCTTGGTGGAGGTAATGAACTGACTTGGCGAACTGGTAGATTGCTGGATATTCAAAAGGGGAGGGGTTCCATGAAGGATATGAACATGTTTACTCATTTATACTTTCTTCCATCTCCTAAGTTCTCTTTGAATCTCCAACTTCCAATGGAATAAATGGCTAAAAGTTAGTCTATGTGGCTACAAAACAATGTTACAATGTGATATACAAAGGCTACTGGTCTTCACAAGGCAGCAAGATGTTTGTTTTCATTTGAATGTTGTTATTCTGGGTGTATCTGGGTGTTAGGAATCTTGAGGATTGAAACCTGAAGATATTGCTTCCAGTTGGGGGTAGCCCCTGGAATCCTGTCCTTGTCTACTTGTAATTTTTCCAAGGCTTTTACACGTTCAACTTGCATTGCGAGATATGTGTACTGCACACCACCGGCACTGTTGCCTCAAGTGTCTACACCATTTTAAGGCTTGGCGCAATTATTGTGTCATTCTTTTCAAATCATATCCTGACCAGAAGTGCAAACCACATTTATAGATTTGAGTCTTTCCATTTGCCCTGTCGCCATTTGTTTTGCTTCAGTTTGGTGACACATAACAGGCCACAGATTTCTAACTCCAGGACAGAGGACACGGAAAAACATTTACCGTTGACCAAACATTTTGTCTAGCCTGGTCTATTGAAAGATAGTGCGGTCATTGCAGATTGTCAGAACTATCAGGTGTACTAATGATCCACAAGAAAAAGCCAAGTAAAACACAGAAATGTAAATTGTCATGCTGTTCTGATTGTAGGAATACACATGCAAGTAGCTACTATTTTTCTCAGATCTGTAGTTGCTGTTCCATTCTCATGAAAAAAGATGACTGAGCACAAGCCAACATTTTGAATCCTCTTGATCTGCAATGGAATTTTATGGTTCAATTACTGCTAATTGGGGTTACTGTGGTGAAAAGTAACATATTTGCCACTTATGGAGAATACTGTATTAAAGGGAGTTCCCGATAACGTAGGTTAATGAGCGGGGCCACTCCCAATGCGCCTTCCTATTCGTCCTTACACCTATATATACCTCTTACATTCCCACAATCCCCGCTCGTCTCATTTCTACGTCCCTCCCACCCTTCCCCTCTCCAAGAAGGAAGCAAGAAACAGCCACCACCTGGGACCCCGGGGGGCTTGGGAGCCACACGGACTCCGACGAGATGCGAGCCCCACCCTGAGTCTCGCCACCCGGGGGGTGCCCAACGTCCGCACAATCACTGACCAAGTCCAACACTACACCCGCCCCGATCTCCTTTCCGCCTGATCTCCGATCCGCAATCCCACCTAATACTCTCCTCTACTTTTGGAGTGGTCCAGAATTCAGTAAAAGATTTATATAATGTGAGAGTACTTGACTTTGATATTCACCTTTCAGTCAGTATTTTGCACTCTTGATTCACCATGTGTTGGAAGGCAACCTGCTTAGAAGCTGTAGGCTAAAACTGTAAAAGTTAAAAAATTTTTTTTTTTTAAACACCAAAATATTCTATTTAAATCTCAGCTACAGCGAATGTGTCGTGCATTGATGAACCTAATTCATGATAGTTAATTGTTGTTGAAATCCAGTTGATTGGAAGAGAGACTAGTCCTTCTCTCTAGTGGTTAATCCCCTTTTGATTCCAAAGAGTTTACAGGCTGCCTCGACATGAACACCTTGAGCCAATTTTAAAAACATGAGTGCATGTTTTAATGTGAAGTGTTGGTATGCATTAATTTTGATCTGAAAATGAAATCTGGGATTTATGGATATTGAAATGCTTTGGGAAATGATGTGGCGATAATATTTTTAGCTGGTCCAAAAGTCTCATTCATCAGCGTGTTCATTTAAAATTGTCGTGGAGCATATTTGGCACCACTTAAAAGATATCATCAGCAATCACAAAGTCCTAATGGTAACCTGTCCAAATGCAAGAACAGGAATTTTCAAGCACATGATATGGGACTTCCCTGTGATCGTATACACGTAGGAGTGCTCTTGTTGGCCTCCCTATTGTATCTAGGTTGGACTTGATGTGCGTTCTTAAATCATGCTGCTCCTCCTTAGTAATGATTTAAATGAATGGAAAGCAATTGAAAATTTTCTGCTAAGAAGGGACCAGCATTGTTTAACGCATGATCACACCCAAAAAAAAGGTTATGGTCTTTTCTAGGTATTGTCTTTCTTTATGGAGCTGTCAGCTGCTAGAGGGCAATTCCACGGTAACGGAATTACGATCAAGAGTAATTTTCATGTCATTTTTACCTGCCATCTATTCATCTAATGCAGTAGCTACTTGCCTGTGCTTTTATCAATTCCACTGGCATGCCTACTGAGCTGTATAACACTAAGTTTGGGGTAATCTATTTTGTAGAAGGCTATACGAAGGTGAAAGTGTCAGTAACGGAATTACGGCAGAAAAATGCCAGTATTTTTGCCTTTACTTTGACAGGCATTTCTCTGAAATCTGGCAATGATAGGCAGTAGGTTTAAGCTTAAGTTGGTGGCCTAGGATGTTGACCAGGCCATGGTAAGTTTATATTGACAGGTATGATCACAGATATTTTGTAGGATGCCATTTATGAGAAATAGACAGTGGTAACAGAATTACAAAATGATAACTGAATTACATTTTCTGATCTACTAAATTTATTATACTCAAAACAACAAAGCAATTGAAAATTGGTATCATAAATGATGTTTGTGTTGCTGACCTCCTGTTGAACCAAAATTTTGATCAACAAGTCTGGGCAAAAGGAAGGCAATACATGATATTGATTAAAATAACTCATTTCTGAACCAAAATGTGAGCTTATAATGAATATCAGAGGTCACATGCATGAATATTGTTGTTCTTTCACTGACTGGATCCTGAAACATTTGTTTTTACTTTGTAACAGTGTTCCAGCATCATTCAATGGGTAATATTGTGAGTAATGAAGTCGGTAACGGAATTGTGGCACCACAGCCAATGTCAAAAGCACTGTGCAAATCTCAAATGTGTCATTGCTTGCAATATCTATATTCTTTCTAACTTTTCTCAGTCATGAGTGGCAGTCTCTTCACACAAAAGAAAATGTGTAAAATATCAATTACTCAACTCAAAGCTCAAAATGAACATGTTAACATTAAACACTGGTAAATGAACCATAAGTATTATCCATTATTGGCAGAAGACAAACACTGATTATACAAATGTAATCCTGTCCCTTCTATCCATCTGTGGCTCTTTGTGCTCAGAAGTCCAGTGCAGCGTGACGACGGGAGCCTCACAGTTCAGTTGCTGTGTCGAAAATTGCCACTTTGGGTCATTTTTGGGCACCATGGCCACTTGAAAAAAGGGCAAGCCAAACTGGCCGTTTGGGTAGTCATCCATGACGGCCATACAGGGGGGCAACCGCGGCAATTGCCGCTAGGCCGTGGTATAATTCATGCGCTGGTTATGGAAACTTAACTCACAGGAAGAAACACTCAACTATAGATGTCCAAAACAATGAACCACTATGCTCCATAAAGTCCTCATGCCACCTTGTGCCATCTTCTGTTTTTCACTGGCTTTCAGAATAATTTTGTAATTCCGTTACTGGTGTAATTCCGTTACCATGTAATTCCATTACCACAAATTTTCCGGGATTACAGCTAAGTATTAGAGAGGTTAATGTCTGAAATTCAGTATAGACATAAGAAGGAAGAGAATTCTTAATAACAATAAAATAAATGCAGAAATAAGATGATGAAGAGAACTACACTGCAATTTCGGTAATGGAATTACATTGAAAAATGACAAATTTCACAATGAGCCACTGGAATTGTGTGTTTCAATTTCCTGCAATGACTTACAGCCTCAAATACTTTGGCTGCCAATGTATGGAAATACAGTAAATACCAGGAAATGGCTAAATATCTTTTAGGAGTTGTCAGCTTTGGAAAAATAACCTTTGATCCTTGTCCTGGAGCTAAAAAAAAATTACAAAATTCAAATTTAAATTTTGAGAAGACCGTCAAAGATATTTCAAAACGGTTTTCAGCGTCTGATTTGGTAATGAGTCATCTACATGAAAAGCTATATGTTTCTAATGTAAAACACTTTTTAAAAATTGCTGTTTTAGCAACTCTCATGTGGAATTGCCCTAGAGTGAATAAACCTCAGAAAATATTGTTTCAGGGCAGGAGTACTGCTGAAATACATAAATTAAATTGCTTGTGTGTCAATCAGGAGTTTGTTCTTTGGGGATGAGATGGGGGAGGGCTGTAATTCAAAACTGAATGTATACTGTACATAATCTGTAGCTGCCAGTCCTTGCTGTGTTTCCAACAAGTACGGAGAAATTGCCATTAGGTTTTTTCACCCTTACAGCTTTTAGGCTGCCCATCCTTCAATATATTGCTTGTGAGTTTTCAGGCATTTGCAGCTCTGCAGATCACTAGCAGCTGAATGAAGATTTGGGATTACTTAGTTTTATTTGACGATTAAAAAAAAAAAAAAAGGGAGAGATGAGGACTCGGGTGGTTACCCACTTTAGTGCAAAAGAACATTGCTGTGATCATATTTACATGCATACTGCAAACTGTTGACATCACAAAATAAATGAAAACAAGGCAACTTGTCTCCACTGTGGTCCTCTTTGTATTTTGGCTGGCATAGAAGGTCATGCATGATCCCACTGATCTACACTTTACAGACTAGTTAGATTGGAAGTGAAAGGAAAAAAAACTAATTACACTAATACAGAAGACAGATTTTGCCCATCTGTGAAAGACTATCTCATATTCACCTCACATCAGAAGTTTTATTGAAAAAAAGTTTTTTGAAAGATGTTTTTTCCCGCCTTAGTTTTAAAATGCTGTGTTTTTAAGATGGCAAGGCAGGAACGGGTGTCGTTTTCATGACCTTTAATGTACCCAGATGGATAGCTTGAGGCAGTGCAGAATTTTAAAAATAAGAACTATTCTGAGCTGTGCAATTCTTCTTTCTTTTTTTTTGAACTCTAACCCATTGTAGTTGCTGAAAATAACTCCTCTAAATGAGTCCTATGAGTCCTGGAATGCAGCTCAGTGCAACTCTAATCAGTTTATTTGTGATTTTTAGCCTATCATTGAGTGATTGTGTCGTGTTGCTATAAAACGCTGTATAGGCGTAATCGTAAATGGTTCTATGCCTGTCGCGCATCCTCATGGTGTCCATGTCAAGGTATTTAAAAACTATCATGAAATTAACACAAATGACTTTATTTGGCTCTGAATTGTCAATACTTTAGGCTTAGGAGAGTCCAAAGTATTTCTTAAACTACATTTATTTGCAACATGTTGGGATTTTCAGGAGAATTAAATGGACCAGTCTTGTTTGCTGGTTCTTTTGTTCTTGATTCCTTAGCCTAGCTTGTGCTTCTGTGAAGGTAACAATTTGCAGTCAGCCTCTGAATGCTACTCCTCCATTGGCCTCCTCTGCTTTGTTCACTAATGTTGGCTACAAGTAATGAGGGGGCATCGAGTACAGTAATCTCTCTGGTCCGATAGGCACAGTGAACGGTCCCATTTTGATATTGCTGGGCTAAATTATTTGGTTGTTCATCAAAGGTGATTACATAATTTTGTGAATCTAATGGTTGGCAATTTAGATATTTGTGGATATATTTCTGTATTTAATTATGCTAAGCTGATATGGCTGATTCTCAAGTCGGATTTTGCAACCATGCAGCACAAATGCGTTGCATATCTCCCTTAAACAGACTGTTAGAAACGGATGCGGACACTGCTGTGCAATCTACATTTATAGAGCTGTCTTTGTTGAAATCTGGACCTCATGCATCTAGGCAAATTTGTGGCTTGTTGTTGGTGTTGAAATTTTGCATTCACTTAAACTGACGATCAGGTAATGTTTGCTTAGTGGCTGCGTTCAATGTGAGGTGTCCTTTTTTAGTCGCTTTCCCATCTAGTGCATTGGTATTCATTCTCTTGCTGCTTGTTTCATGATTTAACTGATGAGAACAATTAGCGCCAGCATCAATGACTTCAAGCTCTTGTAAATTCAAATTATTGAAAGCTACAGCAGTTATTTTGTTTATCAGGATTTGAATGTTAGATTAGAATGATCTGAATTGACTTTAGGCTTTTAAGTGTAAAGGGAAATGAAACCACAGTCTATTTCTGGCAAAACAGTTTAGAGAAGTGTGTCTTACCCACTTCATTTATGTCCTGAATTATACTTTTGCATTTTGGTCTCAGTATTTTACAGCTGAATGTGAGCACATGGGGCACAGTATTTTGATTTGGCAAATAAAAGCAAATGGAGAAAACGTCATCCTTCTGTTTCTTATTTTGCAATGAGTGAGTCCTTCAGAGTGGCGTGCTGGTTAAACGTTTCCTGAACTGCGAGCTGAGAGGTTAATGGATGGCGTGCTTGATTACTTATCATTTTCTCATTGTTTTTAAAGTGCAGGTCACTGGCAGTGATGTAAAAAGCAGAAGTAACCACATAGAATCAAGAAAAAGGGCTGGAATGAGTACTTGTGTCCATAGTGCAGCTCACAGAAATTTCAGAAAGCTCAGCTCACTACACGCAAAATGAGAATGGGACAAGAAGGAATGCACAATCATTTCAACTGTGCTGTTATTGGTCCAAAGTACATTTGTACTGCCGTATAATGTATTGCAAGGATAGATTTCCCCCATAGGCATTGTCTACCAATGGTAGCTTTTAATTGTGATTACCAGGCAGTGTGCTGTCCCTACTGGAAAGAGCACTAGTCTTTATTTGTCTTAAAATACCCGTATGCGATATGAATTTTAACCAGCCATGGCTTTTGATTTTCAGAACTTTAATCTGACACAACACGCATTTCCCAGTATTTGTTTATTTGTCTTTCTATTGTTCTACTAGCTGAAGTATGCCTCCGGGATAGTTTATGAACTTTTTCACAACTGAACTGATTGATTCTTAATTTGAGTAGCACCTTGTCTGATCTGTTGTATAGCTGTTTAAATGGCTTTATTCTCAGCACTTCTTAGTCTACATACATTAAATTTACTTAGCACGTGCTATAATTTAAAGCCATGTAAAGGGGTTCTTGTGACAAAATTCTGGAAAATTGTCTACAAATGATGGGGATTATGGTCACGTTAATTGGAAATGAAGTTGATACGTTGCTTGTCTCTTAAAAAGAATTGGCAGCATCTTGGATTTTGTCTTCTCAATGATGAATGGACAGTTACCTGCTGTCGCATGATCCATATCATGCTGTCTCACAGTGTCACAGGGAGACTTCTCCTGGAGTGGTTGTGTGCATCGATGCAGATCAGATGCAGTTCCTCAGCTTAATCATATTAAATGTAATGCCTAAAAAAACTATTCGATTCAGTTAGTCTGAAATCATACAAGCTGTAGCAGACATGGCAAATTAAGGGGCATCGTATACAACCGCAAAAACATTTGGAACCTACGTCAAGAATCTTTCTAGATTTACGGTATATTGTAGATCAGAGATTTTTTTTTTTCTCTCCATTTGGGTCAGTAGTTACTTTGATATGGGTGTTAAGATCCTCCATCTTGAAAAAAAATTTGTGGCCTAAAGATGTGATTGATGTGTTCTGTTTGATTCCATGACCAGTGTAGATCTTAGAACCCAGTACATGGTGTTGACTGAATACAGTGAGTTTGCAGATCACCTTTTGTTTTGGTCAATTCAAAAGTTGTTAGATCATTGGAATGCTTGGGGTTGTGTGAGATTCATGTAGGAGAGCGTCTTGCATAATGTGGGTGCTAGGGCTGTACGATACGGGCAAAATCTAATATCTCGACTTTTTTTTTTTTTTTTTTTTGACCTAATCCCTCGATATAGATATTTTGCCGATATTATCTAGACAAATGTTGCTGCTTTCACAAAATGTTTACACAATGATATTTTTGATTACCATTTATTGGTAATGTTAACATAACGACCAAGCAGGTGCTGGCAACAGCTACAACAGTCTCGTTAGAGCAGGAAAATGCAGCTTTCAAAACCAGAAAAGCCAACACTTGGCTCATATCACGAGGTGACAATATTTTACTTTGCATCACGATATCGATATAATATCGATACAGTATATTGCCCAGCCCTAGTGGGTGCCTGCAGGTATGAATGCACAGCTCATTGACTATAAAGAATAACAGGTTGGGGGGATGCGAGAGGTGATGTGCTCAGTCATTACTCTTTCACCATAATGTATTGCTCAGTTGAGGAATGGTTTTGCGACAAATACACATTTCATATGGCAGATTTCTTAACTTAAATAAATATTTTTGATCGAAGCAGTGATTCTGTGGTCCCCAGACTCCATTCCTAGCCTCTTTGAGTTGAATATAATTCTGAACAGAACTGGTCTGCTTCTTCAAATCGTGAATCCTGTGGCTCCGATTTGATAAATAAAGCATCCAGATTTGGGGAAGTGGATTGGTTTTCCTTTGACCAAACTTGAAAGATTGTCTGGTCTTGAGCTCAAAATGACAGGCTGTTGTCTGATTAGTGGCATTCATTCTGGTTCCTGCATCACAGAAATCACCACAGCCATGGGATTTTCACACATTGCAGTCCTGAAAATTAAATGGGAATGGTCTGATATTTTATAACACAAAAATTTTTTTTCTGTGAACAGTACATTTGTGGGTAGAAATGCTCAGCTTTTTTGTAATGTTTTGTAATGCTAAACTTCTGTTTTTATAAATTTTAAAGAGTGAACTATTGACTTTGGCAGAGATTTGCTCTCTCCGAGTGCCACTCTAGCTCAAAAATGCTGCAAGTATGGAATGAGTGAAACCTGACAGGTAGAGAATGCATGTGCATTTTTTACACATGGATAGGAAGGATGAAGGAGGATGGTGAGAGAAGCAAAAAAAGCAATAATCGCTGTGGAGGAATATCAGGTCATAGTGGCATCTAGGGGTCTCCGAGTTTCAGAAAGCACCATCAGATGCCTCCACCATCACCACAGGCTCTTTTGAAAGGTTGACAGCAGAAAGCCATTTCTGACCCCAAGGCACAGAAGCAAGCCTTTGCAATTTTTCTGAGGTCATTTAAATTATAAATTATGCTTGATAAAGGTGCTGTGTTCAGATGAGACCAAATTGTAGCGTTTTGGTCAGATGCAGCATTGACAGATTTGACGTAGAAACACCAATTTATACCAAAAAGTGCTCCTCCAATCCGGTGCTCCTCCAATCAGTGGTGTTTTAGAGATGTTTTAATCTTAGTGGGCTCCGGGGTCTAGTTAAGATCAATGGCTTTTTGAATTCCACCAAGTATAAGGTGATTTTGGCTGGCAATCTGATTACCGCTGGCAGAAGGTTGATACTTTGCCGTAGACTTCTCAGACTTCTCAGTCGGACAATGATCTGAAGCACACTTCTAAATCCACATAGAAATGGCTCTGGCACGACAAAATGAGTGTTCTGATGGTCATCTCAGTCACCAGGGCTCAAGTAAACCTGTGGGCTGAATTGAAGAGGGCAGTTGAGTTGCAAAAATGCGGCTGATCTGCTTTGAGAAATTGTCCATAATCCCTCCAAACATGTGCCTTAACATTGACTAACGGCACGGGAAAAGACTGCATGCCGTTATCCTTGCCAGCAGTGGTTGCTCCAAGTACTAAGCTAGGGGTTATGTGATCGGTGCCATTTGTTTGTCTGTCTGTTTGTTATTGAACAAGATAACTCAAAAAGTAATGAACAGATATCTCTGAAATTTTTGTGGGTGGGTCGCTATTGCATCAGGGATGGACCCTATTGATTTTGACCACGCTTAGTCAAACAATATGGCCGCCACAGCAGCCATCTTGAAATCCCATGGCACGCGATAACTGAACTTTGCTCCCACTCAGCAAGATTTGGACTGTGCTGCCTTGGCGGAGGTTTGCACTCTAGGAGTGCCTCTAGTTAACTACTGTTTTTCACATTTTGAGTTTATTTCCACAATGTTTTTTATTTATTTAATTTTGTAGCATTTTTGGTGCATGTCTAGTCGGGGGTGCCAATTATTCTGGATCTCGTAGTTATGTGAAAGTTCGAAAGTTTCACAGCAGAAGGTTTCCTTACTTCAGTAATAAATCATTTTTGAATGGCTCCTCCATCTGTCCAGCAGTGCCGTGGGTCTGCAGGCCCTCAGGCATGAGACTTCTTGTCAGTTGTGAGGGCTTTTTTAAAACCTAATACCTGTAACCTGCAGGCACTGTCGTCTGTCGCAGCTGTGAAAAGTCACCTGGCTGAGTATGACTTGGTTAATTAGACCGCAGTAACTGATCGCTTGCTTGACATTTGAGAATTATGGCTGCCCTAGAGCATTTGTCCTGCCAATTAAAATCTAGCCCACCAGTTTATTACCATTTGGGGATTTTTGGCCCTCACAAAGACGGTTTTTCAGAAATGTTGGACAAGGTTTTTGTTTCTGCCATGTATGCGCACAGATTTGAGATTTTGGCTGGCCATATGATCATTTATCTTATTCAAATGAGTTTTTTTGGTCATTCAACCCTGTTCAGTAGGCATGCTACATTTTAGCGAAGCAGGAAGCTGGGCTATTCAGCCTTTGACTGTAGATAATTGCTGGTCAGCTTGTTGTGCATATTACAAGCTGGGCATGCATTCTGGGAATGGCTTATGACTATTCAGTGTCATTGAATAATTTTACATTTTCCTCAGGGAATTATCAGTATTAGGTTTTTTATTAGAAGTAATGCTGACATATAAAATCAGCACTTCAAGCACAGTTTGAATTACCCCTTTTTTTTTTTTTTTTTTTTTTTTTGTAAAAGCAGAGTCTTGGAGAGATGTTGCAAATGAACCTGTGTTTGTGAACGAGGATGACAAAGAACCTGTAGTCAAGTGACTTGATGAAAGGAGGCCTCAGTTCTCCTATGAGCTTCACCGAGCAGGTTCAGTACCGAGAGTTCACAGCCTGTATCCATTGATATACATTTGAGTCATATTTATAAGGGCCAATAAATTACATTTCATGTGCTCTTGACCGCTATGGGTGGTGCTCTATCACCAGCGAAATCCTCTTTGGATTATTATCGTTTATACACACACCGTCCATCTTTTGTTTTACCTTAAAAATCTGTTGCCGTATCTACAGTATATCGTGTAACCTGGAAATGGAAATATCACTCAGGATGTTCTGGAAAAAAAAGGGGGAGTCCCATGTAAGCTGGCATAAAAAAAAAAAAGAAAAATACTTGATGAGAATTTTTCAGAATAATGCTTCACATTCTTAGGGATTATTTATTCATGGTTTTAAAACTAAATTTTAGTCGTTAAAACTCAGGCCAGACAAACGACTGACAATCCCTCCCTTTCAGGGCCTTAGTCTAGTCTCTTTGCAGAAGTCATAGTCCACATTTTACTATGTAGCGCAAGTTAATGTAAAAAGCAGCAGTTACAGCTGGAACGAGATTCTGCTCGGTGCTGAGAAGTCGTCTTACTTAGGGTCTGCATTTAGCTTTGTAAAAGTGACAATTTGATACCCCAAGTATGCTTGTGGCAAGGGCTTGAAAGGTAATGAATTGGATGTAAAATGGTTGAAAAGTAAAGCTGAATCATCTGAAATTGAATTGAATCAGATGGCTGATGACGTCATTGGAGCAATAGACTGCTTGTATATTCAGCATGATCACTCAGCAAACTTTTTTTTTTTTAAACAGTGCCTCAGGATCAAAAGTCATTCTCCACCTTTATATATCGCTCACGTTTTGATCAAATGCTTTTAATTGTATAATTCCTGTAGTACATTTGCCTTTCTCTGTGTGTACTGTAAAGAAATGTTACTTTTACAAGCGCATACTCCAATATCAAAGGGTGATCTAATTCTAGTAACATTTTATTGTGCTTCAGAATTTTTGTCTAGTATGTCCTGAGTGCCTTTTTTTCTTCTTTCTCTAGTAATCCTTTTTATTCATGATTTGCTTTTAACCATGTAAATATTGAGAACAAGCCATCCTTCTGAAACTTGGACTGGGGTTAAAGCCCAAGTCTCCATAGTCCCCCTCCTGGGTTCTCACTCTACAGCGTTGCTGCCAGAGAGCTGAACAAACCCCTTTTCTGTTCCTCTGTCTCTTAATGGCTGCCCTGAGATGTCTGCACTAGCTCTGTTTTTTCAATATCGGAGCCTCCACATTCCATGTACACCCTTTCTCATACTAGGTTTTCACAGACACCGATTCGTGTTTGAGTGGTAAACTGTCCACCACTCTTTAAGTGCACTCGAGTCCTTTGCCATCTCCATTTGGGTGGGTTAAGTGTTGGGCACGGCTAACATTGTCTAGAAACAGATCATTTAAACTGGTAGGATGGTCCTTTAAACAGTAACTATGCAATTAAATACTTTTAAAGTTCTGCTTAATACTGTTCACTCAATGAGTTGAATAATGTGGGTTAGGTTTTCAGCAGTTGTCACGAATGTACCAGTGCTGGCTTTAGACTCTTAAAATCAGACTCAACATGAGTTTCTCGATGCTTTCGTGTACTTGGAAGATTTTACTTGTACATATCGAAAGGGGCGTGGATTTTCATTGTCCGTGCTCACAAGCCCGGTTAATTTAGAAATTACTGCAGTTGTGAGCAAGTTGGTTCGATGTGTTAAGCTGTCAGATTATTCACAGCAGTTATAGCTAATATTTTCTGGCATGAGTCGTTCCTTCAGGAGCAAGTTTTTATGGCTTTCTTTGTCGTAATTGACTTTTCACAACCACTTTGAAATTAATTCTAAATGATCGAAATGACTTTCATTCCCTATTTTCCTTTTTTTTTTGTTATATCATAGCCGGCAGAGCAAGGCACAAATCTAGTGTGATGTTCCTCTTTAAAAAGGCACCCATGTTTTTCTTTTGCGTTTCTATGTAAATTTGTATTAAACAAACCCGCCCTGCAGGATGTCTTGCGCGCATTGACTGACAGGCTGACTGCATAAGGACTGAGATTATGATGACTTATCACAACCTGGTGTGCCTTTGCAACGATAAACGTTGAGAGTACTGCTTTGCCATAACCATTAATTTATATCTTACAGCTGTTATAACAAATGTAGCAAAGCATTCGGCAGTATCACGAGGCTGAGCTGCCGGAATATCTTCTCAGATACTGGGTTACCATGGTCTGTACTGGTCATTTACCCTCTGCTCAGCTGTTAGCACACACAGTGGCTACTCTTTTAACTAGTGTGGCTGGGTGTCAGTCCTTTCATTACTCTGTGACAGAGAAACCTCTGTCTGTGAATGTGCCGTTTTTCTCTTCCCTGTAAAAGAGTGAGTAGTAGCTGTGAAAGACGGGGGAGGGGATTTGACGATGAGCTTCTGAATCTGGACTCTGTTCTCTCTGGTTCTTTTCCTATAACACTATGGGGCTATATTACGGTCATCCAGTCTGGACCCCCGCAGACCATTTGGATACGCGCCCAGATCCACTTTCTACCAGCAATAAAGTGCCTATCCTCTGCGCAGCTGATGTTGCTGGCCGTGCCAGGGAACCGCCGCGATCACACGAGTATAAATTCAGCCCAAATGTCAGAGAGGAAGCGTACTAATGTGAGCCTGTGCGGCGTTGTGCAGACTTCAAAGGTATCTCGTGGCAGTGCCAAGTGGCTTGCTCAGCTATTCGTCACGGACGAAAGCTCTCGTAATCGCAAAAACCTTGAGGTCTCCAAGCATTTTTACCTGACCTTTTCAATGACTGTAGTGCATTTGAGAAGATCAAAGGTTTTAATTCGGGAAGGTAACAATGTACTATGGCAGTTGCAGAGTGGAAAAACGATCTTGTTGAAGTGATTGGTTCCAATACTCGATTTAGAAATGTTTTATAGTTTTGATATGTAATTTGTTTTATTAAGGGAATGTCTTTGAGCACAGGTATGTACCCTTGGATGGCTAGATTTTATTCCTGGCCTCGGGTTGTCTGAAATGCTAGTGTTTGGGGAATAGAGCTATGGCCAGTTTACGCAACAGTTCATGTACCAAGAAATTCTCTCTTGGGAGATGGTGAGGGCAATGTGCTGGATAATTAGAGATTGTTTATTACATTTGTGAAATCCTGGAGTATTGCTGTACAATGACTGGGATTTGGTGTAGAGGTGGGCAGGATGCCGGGTGCCATTAGCGCTGTTTGCAGTAATGGCAGATAAAGCCCCACGGCTGTGTCAGGATCTGACTGCGTCAGCATGTTCCAGCTTAGCGGTGTTGTCTTGTATTCTGCTGCAGTGAGACACAATGCCTCTACAGCTGAGCTTACTGCATTACTGTGCAGAATGCTGAGGTACCTCCTGCCAATACTAGCGACCTGGTGAAGCACTGAAAACGTAAATATGTTGGCACCAACTACAGCTTTACCAATGATGGTTCATCTATAGATAACTTTATCTGTTAGTTACCTCTGCCAGGAGGTTATGTTTTTGCTTCTGTTTATTTTTTTACTTGTTTTTTAGCAGGATACCTCAAAAACGGCTGCATAGATTTTAACCAAACTTTGCAGGATGTTACAGTAGCACAAGAGGAACAAATTGTTAAATTTTTGCATATCTAGGCCAAAGTACAGCTGAAATTTAGGCCAAAGTTCAAATCCAGCTATGCTGGCGGAGGTATGGGCTCTCGCGAGTCCAGTTCTAGTTTTTTATTATTATGGATAAATGTTCAGACTGGAAATGTCATCGAGGTCGCGCTTTGAAGATGTTTATAGTTAATATACGAGTGAGCTGTGGTATGCAAAACTCTGCATCAACTGTACTGCTCCCCTCCGTCATATGAGAGGACAAATCAGCCCTGAAGTGTTTCCTCTCAGGTCGTTAGCAGAGAAATCTGAAGCCTCGTCTCCAGCAGGCTGAGCTAAAAGCCTCCTTTTATCGTGTGCTCTGAGTAAACAGGTTCTTATTTGAAAATGGCTTGAATAAATGGAATGCTGTCAGGTATGATTGATGCATACAGTTAGTGTGTCTGGAGTGGACTTGACCTAAAGTGAGGGCTAAATGTTAATGAGAGTGAAGTGGCATCCACACAGTGTGTACGCCTTTGGGATGTGAAAGAACTGTGCTCTCTATAGTGCTCCTCACCAGTTCCATACTGGCTTTCCTCATTGTTTCCTTAAGAACTTTGCTCTCTAATGGTCTTCATCAGTTTCATACAGGCTTTCCTGTTTCCAAAAGAACTGTGCTCTCTATAGTAGTCCTCATCAGTTTCATATGGGCTTTCCTCATAAAGATCCCTAAAAAACTGTGCTCTCGATACTTCGGTTTCATGCAGGCTTTCCTCAGAAGTTCGTCAAAGAACTCTGCTCTCTATACCAGCCTCCTTCAGGTCCATACAGGCTTTCCTCATGGTTTCCTTGAGGACTGTGCTCTCTATAGTGGTCTTCAGTTTCATTCAGGCTTTCTACGGAAGTTCGTGAAAGAACTGTGCTCTCTATAGGGGTCTTCTTCAGTTTCTTGGGGCTTTCCTCGTAAATTTACCTTAAAAACTGTGGTCTTCAGTGATCTTTACCGGCTTTATACAAGCTTCCCGCATAAAGTTCCCTAAAGTACAGTGCTCTCTATATTGGTCCTTGCCAATTTCATGCAGGCTTTCCTCATAAAGATCCCCTAAGAATTCTGTCTGTATTTGGTCGTAGCTGCTGCCATTTTTCCCCTCCTCCCCACTTTTAATTGGAAGCAGCTGTAAGCCACTGTCACGAGTTTACTATAGTGCACGGAGCGAAGCTTTTGGAAGGAGATGGTCTGAGTTCTGTGGGTATCTTGGCAGGCCAGTTGTGCAGAGAGGAGGCAGGGGAGGGGGGGGGGGGGGGGGGGCAATGGCTGCCAGAAGGAAGCTTTGAGAAAATTGAACCATTTTATTGGGGCTTCAGTTTTGTCTTGCTCGGACTAAAGTGACTGCGCACTATTCTGTCGATGAGACTAATAGTCTCATCAGTACTTTCATCGGGTGTTTTTATAGTACTGTGTGTCATTATGCGTAATGCTTTTTGTAACAAGCTTAGCAGCAGCCCCATTACCTGCATACTAAAAGTGAAAGCTCTCTCAGACTCCAGAATTTATCGTTGCCCTAGCAACAATCACCCGACATGTACAGTGTGCATCCAGCCCGAAGAGCAAATCAACCCCATTAAAGCACCCATTGAGCAAGAACCCAGGAAAGCGTACTTAACAGTTGACCCTAAATTGGATTGTATTGGCGCGTCCTTCACTCTTCCTGTTTTGAGGTTGATTCTTGTGCCAGAGTGCTATTGTTGCGAAGTTGTACTTTATGTGGTGGTACAGCGGGCTGCCTCATGTTGGGCCCTCAATATTTCATGCTAGTTATTCCCTGGTATCGAGATGTTGATTTTTTTTGTGTTCGTATGAAGAGTCGGAGCAGAAGAGCCATTCATCATACCTGGAGTCTTGATGAGTTCTCGAAGCTACATGCGGATTATTATTCATTATACACTGTTCTGCTGGGGTGTTCTGACTGGACAAGGAGCTTTTTTGAGTGATGATGATCAGTATTACATCACTCTGATATTTTTGCTTTAGTGTCTCCCTCTCCGTGTGTATCATTTGTTACGTAAAATTCTAATTAATTCTAACACGGGCTAGCATGTTGCTGACATTGAAGGTTATCGGTGGTAGGGTACAGGCAAGTTGGCTACGCTAACAGGAAACATGGATTTACCGACCAGAACCAAATCATTATACCTCCGAAGCAACAAAAAGCTCTGTCCCTGTCATCAAGTTCGTATTTCTCTGGATGCACTATTAAGCAGGAAATACAAATCAGTATGGGCCAGCCAGCAAATGAGTAACTGATGGGCTGTTAATGATGCATCGCTACTGGCAATGCTGTATCCAGCTGGTCTTTTTAGGGGACTATTTTCGTTGGCGGAACAAAAGATATACAAAAGGTTATTTATTTGTTATTTTTGATAAAATATTTCATCAAAATGTTGCATAATCGAAGTGGCACACGAGAGGATGTGCTCTTATACCAAATTTCATCTGAGCTGTGATGTATGACACTTGGCCAACCCAAGCACTGCTGCAATGATGTTTGGTACAACCTTCCCCCTCATGTGATACTGTTTCACGATCTGTGGCAGCTTTTATCAAAAAATGCATTCTGCAAACATTCTTTACAATATATCTATAGAGACTAAAAGCTGTTGTTGGGCACCTCAGTTTATGTGTTTGTTTCATATTGTCAATGAATTTAATACGTAATGTATATGAGTCGAATCTCAGAAGTTGTGTAAAAATCGCTTTATCCTCCCTGTACACCCCTCCCATTCCTCTTTCACTGAAGCATGTTCATAAATGACAACTGCAGAGCGTAAAGGTCAAAGTCCTCCTGTACCATGTGCATGCATTCTTCACTGTGACCCCTGAGCAGGGAGGAAGTCCCTGTGTTTAGTTGCTCTGCTCTGACAAATTGGGTTATGGGTTAAACACTTACCCCCGCCCCCTTCAGTCCTCTCAATACTCCCACTTGGAAGACGAACATGTTTCGCACTCCGACGTGACCCTCCTTTTCGCCACTCTCCTTCCTGCTGTTACCATACCAAGCACAGAGGTATGCAAAGTACAGGAAGTGCATTTTATAACGCATGGATGAACGCTTGGGGCGCGAGGCTGACTTGTGGTGTGAAGCCACGTGGGATGTGCTGGCTACCATTTCTACATCTACTAAATGTGACTCGATTTCAAAGTCAGGAGGCAAAGTGCGCATTGATTGTGATGAAATCAATCCTGAAACTACTACTGATGTTTTAAAGAACTCGTCATGGAAAATGCTTTTTGTTCCAGTTCAGTCCAGTGGTCTCCTCTGTGTTTAACACCCAAGAGAAGGTTGACTTAGTTTGAAAATCTCTCAGTTTAGCAGTGAGATCCCCCTTTTCCACTTAAACGTTCAAAGCGTTTACAATTCCTGCCGTTTTCTGTATCTCAAATTGACCTGTTCTGCATGTATCACTCCCACCAGCTCTGAGACCTACAGATGATGATTGAGAGCGTCTGCAGGCACTGCTTATTTTTGGTTCACAACTGTGAGAGTTTTTGTAAGGGAGCAGCCATCTTGGTCTCCAGACATGACCAGCAAAAGCTATGAGAAATTTTTAATCGTGAGCAATGTTGGTGCATGGCGACATTGAGGCAGCTGCATAATTTACTATGTAGGCCCAGCTAAATATTTGACTGGTTACAGATCTTAAAGAGAGTGGTCTTATATGTGTAGCCTTAATTGCAGTAAGTGTAGGTGCATAATGTGTTCTTTTATGTTAAGAGTATATAGTTAAGTGAGTATAGTTCTGTTTCACATGACGCTAACATTACATTAGCTGTATTTGCATGTTAAAGGCATGGTGTTTGTTGCCTGACTCTACCAGCCTTCGCACATCCGCTTAATTTCATTTCGCTTCAGTGCTCAGTCTTGTGACTCGGAGCTCTGCCTCGTTTACCTTGGCAGAAAGTCCGCCGGACCAACCAACGGACTGAAGGCATGGCCGAGAGCCATGATGTAGCAGCTGCGCCGAGTTTGAAATTGTAGTCTCCGAAATCAACAATGGCCACGGACATAGATACAAGGGAGGCCATTCGCTCTGTCGTGGAGAAAATCCCGGGTATCAGCGACTTATAGCCACAACAAGATGAATGTTTGGTTAGTTTTTTGAATGGAAATGATGTTGTAGCGCTACTCCCTACAGTTTATCATATCTACTTAATAGCCGTCATGAAATAGGCACCCTGTTCATCTCTGTGAGACAGCCGAACCACCTCAGCTAGCTTGTAGCTTCTAGTGTTTCATTGCCCGCTAATTTCACACTATTTAAGTTAGCAGCAAACTTTTTAAAAGCCGTGTTTTTGTTCGTGTCACAAGACCTATTCGCTGTCTCAGTGTTATGTTGTCATTATCCATGAATGAAATGACTGTCTGAGACAGCCAAACGCTTAGAGCCAAACTGTGTTGCTGTAAAGTTAGATAGCGAGCTGGGTATGATGTTAGCGCGAGTATGGTTAACGGTTCAGTTTTCGCGTCAACGCAGATTTCGTCCTGATGTAAATAATGCGTTATTCTCGTCGATTCTGCCGTTGGTTTCGGGTCTCTTACGTTTTTTTTAACAGCAGCAGTGTCTGCAGGAAAAACAATTGCTCAACAGTTTGTTTCTTGTAAGGAGAACAGAAAGAGCGCCTTTGGTTCTTTTAAGTGAATGAGTGAAGGCTAAAATTTGGTAGAGGGGCATATGTATGGGTACAGTATTAACTTTAATGTACTGATCAGTTTGTTTTCGCTGCATTCCTGGTATGAAGGACTGTGTTTACAGCAGAAGTACTAGGCGGCTGAGCGGCGCATAACGTACATCATTGCCAAACGTTAGTGATTAGTTTACGGGTACACCAATGATTTTAAACTTCAGATAAGCGCCCACCCACCAGGAAGTAAACACTTGTCAATGACGACTGGCCAGACTCTGTGTACGAAGCACAGCGAAGTAGCAGAGTCTGGTTTTACCAGGCTATGGTGTTTGCGCTCTTACTTCTAAATGTTCGTATGTTACTGAAAGAATTTCAACTGGACCTAGGTACCATGCATCAAATAATTGTATCTGACTTTTAATTTATTACTCTTTAGGTCCATAGTTATTTCTGATGTTGGCTAAACCTCCTGTAGCAAAAACTGAGCACAAAACGTATTAAGGAACTATGTAAAATGTTCGCTTTGGCGGAAAGCCCCAAAAGGCAGGGGTCAATCAAAACTAATTTTATCAGCGCTGATGTGAACACTAGCCTGCTCTTTATCTATGTTTTTTAACATAGATATTTGAAAACCACTTCTGCCCTGTGCACCTGTTTTACTTCAGCCAGCATGTTGTCACCACTGGGCAAATTGCTTAAAACCCAAACCTTTTTATCAGAGTTAAATTCACTCTTATGGTAGTGCCCCGCGCAGTGTATTGGCATCTTCGGTTGTCAAACCTTGGGCCAGTATTCTTGTCGATTGTGCACTTTCATGAAGCATGCTACATTTCTGACGTGCCACCGTCTCCTATTTTGGACCACTATCTTCTGCGCCTCTTACAGCATTGCTTGTGCATAAACTGTTCATTGGCCCATGCTGCATGGAGATCTGATTTGAATGACTGATGGATCCTGTTTTGCTGCATATATAGAGCGTAGAGTGTAGGTTTCTATAATTTCCTCAGGATATGATTTAAATTTTCTTCTCCTAACTTTCAGGTTGGACTGTGTAGTTGTATCATGACTTTATATGCCTTTAAGGAGAGCTGACGCGGGTTTGTGTTGAGGCCAATTTGATAAATTTTCTGTCTTTTCGGGGGCTTTTAGCAAAAGCAAATACTTTGAACTTTTATGTGATATTTAATGTATATTGCACATTGGCAGCCTCTGGCAAGATGCTATTATTGCGATTTATTATTAGCCTGGTTCTTGCGCCCTAATTTCTTTTGATTGCTGGCGAGACTCTCGTCTCCAGTCTCCGCACAGTATGGAGGCAGGCAGCTGCTGAATTCCTGGATTTCCTGCCTGGTTTTATGTATTCAGCTTCCATAACAAATTACGGTTTTGGCAGCACAGCAATGTGAGGAAGAGCTGAAAAGAAGAATGCTCTTTCTTTTTAATACTTGGGAGGTCTAGCCAATCCTGATAGAGAATAATAGGGAAACCCATTTCACAATTTAAAACATGGTGTTAGACCTCCCATCACTTGCGAACAGGGTTTGGGTCAATTTTGGAATTTGTATTGAAATTGGAATTGATGAATCAGGGTGGAATTGGAATATATTACTTGGAAATGAAGAGGAATTTGTATTGATTACAGTTCTTGCAGGTACTGTTTTGTTCCAAGTGGCTACCCGTCTGTTGAAGCAGTGAAGTTTGTTAGTGACAATTGGGATGCACCAGGCTTTTTAGCCAAAGGAAACTTCGTTTCTGCTCTGGCAAGCCAAGGAATTTCATTTTGAATGATTTAGATAAGGCAATGTGGGAACATAAAGTGAACCTTTGTGAGGTGGAGAGCAAGCCCCCACGACAAAGCTAAGCTAGCACCAAATGAAGGCTGTGCTTAAGGCAACAAAACTCAGGCGCTAGGTCCTCAGAAATAGAATCTGAGTACAAAACAGCCATGAGAAGCCATCTAATTGATGTTCTGAAAATACAAGTCAATTGTATGGCTCAAAGAAGGAAGGGGAACAATTATATCTGTGATTGCAGGCATTGTGTTTTTTTTTTTTTTTTTTTTTTAGATTTAAGTTGGACTGTTTCTGTATCACTTGATAGTAACTGTAAACAAATTAAGCTGAATGTCAGATACTGCGTACCTTGTACTTTGCTTGATTTCTTCCTTCATTTCTATAAATTCGATGAAGTACATTGTCATATATTTTTTTTTGGTAAACCAATAAAAAAATGCACCCTTATCTTAAGCCTAGCTAACTAACTGCTTGTTTTATCTGAGCTGACTTTCTTTACATACTGCAGCAGATTCTATTGCAGACATTAACTCGCTTGTGCTTTTGTAGGGATATTGCATTGAACACTCCCTGCCGTGATAAGAGAGCAACAACTGAGCATGTCCGATGGCATTGCTCTGTGAGTCATTACAGAGGTATGAGCCGAGAGGCTCAGTGGCCATTCTTTTCCCAGTGAGCCCTCGCTGTGACGTGCCAAAAAGTGTGTGTTGTTGTGCGTCCCAACACACTCAGATAGTCGTCCTGTGGCGTTGTTATGCATTTCTGTTTTTTTCTTTTGAGAATGCAGTCTGTCTGGCCCTTAGCCTCCCATCAGTCTGCATGCTATTAATATCCCAGAAGCTCCGTGGCTGTGCAGACATTATGTGCCTAATTTCTAAGCATAGAATCAGTGTGGGAAAGTGCATTTAAATGGCACCTCTTTTCCGCAGCTGCTTGGCTTGCCTGCTCACAGTTGGTGTTGAGTGCTTTGTGATTGATTGCAAAAATCACCATCCACAGTATTTTTTTTCCTGCTGTTTTTAATATTTATTTTTAGTGAAGGAGAATTGGATTATTTTCAATATCTAGTGTGTGCTGAACTACTTTTTGAGTTCTGTCCAAGTCTGTACTAGTGAGAGCACGATCATCTAAGTTTTAGAAAATACACTAATATGGGCATTCATTTAAGTCCTTTCTGTCCCTGAAAAGTGCTCATTATTGCTTTTATTGTCAAGAGTAGAATTAGCATCTTTTGGAGTTTTAATGTCCTGCCATCCTTTAAGTGGGTTTAACTATTGAGGTGTCACCTGGGAGTTGTTTGAAATGATGCAAAGATTTTTTTTTAGCATAAGTGCAGCACTTCGTCTTATCGAGTTTGTTTCTTTCCGCATTATTGATGTGCAGATCTGCAGGCCGCCTCATAAATTTTCTTGCATTTTTTGTGTTGCGTTTTACAGCTGCGAACTTACGAAATATGATTTGTGCCGATGTCAAATGTGTTTGCCTGTTGCTACTTCAGATGTGTTTATTAAATGAAAGTCTAATCATTTTCTCTCTGCTGTTGCAAAATCATTTCCTGAAAAGCCGCTATCTTCTGTTTTAGTACTTCAAAATTAAAAATAAAAAAAATTCAGGGAACTGCATTTTTTTTAAGAACATGCTAGTGGCGTAGCACTAAAATAGATTGAATCTAGGCAACTTTTTAGTTGACTTTTGCTTTGCAACAACCTTTTCGCATAAAAGCTCAATTTAAAATGGTTTAAAAGTATTTAATGAAAGGTATTTTTTAATCCCTCTTGCCCTTTGTGTTTAGAGTTCAGCAGGGGAATTTGATGTCAAAGGCATCTAACATCTATTTTTTCAGGACTTTTCTTTGAACTGTTTTTACAAGCTATCATTATTTTTATTTTTTGCAGGGCTGAGAAGACAGAGGTTCTTAGTGATGATCTGCTGCAGGTAACATTTTTTTTTTTTTTTTAATGATTGTGATTAATCATTAATGACTCAGATTGTACTTTAGTTCTGTTATTTTCATGGCCATTCAGCTTGGTCACCATTGATTTTGCTGGGTAATTGTAAAGGCGCATTGGTCCAAGCCTCCAAAGCTCTTTATGTTTGATATCTGACATTGTGTGCTATTATTATTTTTAGTAATCAGCTGTTCCCGGTATGTAAAGCCATATGACAGTCCAAAACAGTGTTTGAACACCATTCTGAATGGCATTTCTATTTTTATTTATTTGTTTATTTATTTATTTTTAAAATAAGAAATCTTCCATGGAACTGAGAAGTTGATGCAAAAGAACAGAAGAAATTAATTTGAAATTATTTGTATCAGATTTTTAGCTGATGACGAATGAACTGTCACATGAGCTGGTCTTGGTCAAGTATTGTAGCTGTTACATAATTATTTCACCACTCCAAAGTCAAATACTCTGCGTGGCACTCATGCAGTGTTATTTCCTGAGAATAAAACTTCTGATTTGGCCTCCCAGGCTGATTAGCAGAGCACTGATATGAATTTGAGTGAATTGTAATATACAGCATTTTGCACACACACTGCGGTGTGGGAATAACCACTTAACCTTCTTTACGCCGATATTTTATCCACGCAATCTCCTTTACTGCCCCGTTCCACTCCATCCCCTGACTTAAACATTAATGTGGGATGGGCCTCATTCAGTTAGAAGCTCCTCTATACTTCTGGTTTCTTTAGAGCTGAGACATGCTGTGTTTAAAAACTAACATTTTTATGAATACAGTTGTTTCTATTTGGGCCGGAGGCCGTGTGAGGCGAAGTGAAATTTTTTTGCTGGAACTGTGTTTTTTTTTTTTTTTTTGTGACCTGATAATTTTGATTAATGCTTTAAACTTGGGGTTAAATATGAGGACCGTGCAGTGCTGATTGTGCGGCGTCAGCAGGGGCTGCTCGAAAGTGTACGTCTCGGCACTATCCCGCCGGTCGATCCTGCTCACAGCTGTCCCACTGGATGTCACAGGGCGACCATGTAGGCACGGCAGATATGCGGAGCATTTGACTCCTGGCCTCGGCTCTCATTCCTGAAGGCCCTGCGCCCCTCTCTTCGTGCTGCATTTTCCGTATTTTATAAATACGTTCCAGTTCTGTTTTCACAGCAGTAAATAAATTTTGGTGGTGCCTGCGCAAGCATTTACCCTCCCAAATGCAGCGCGACATTGAAAATATATCCCCCCAGGTAATTTTGCAATTATTGCTCTTTTTGACCCGCGGCCATATTTTAAAAAGGGACTTGTTGTTGAAACAGTGCTTGTTTTTGGCAACATCAACCCTATTTGTGTCTGTGGCTGTAAAGCACTTGGTGTTGCTGGATGATTGTCATTGGTCCAGAGAGGGAGCAGTGCTGTCCTTCATAAGTAACTTTCCAAAGGCTGCTTCCCCCCCCAAGCATTTCACAGGCCCTGTTTACAGCCTCCGTCCTGTCTGTAATGGAAAGGGGAAGTTGAACGTCCTCATACAGACTGAACGCTGTCACGTGGACTACAGGATGCGCCTCGACTGGCTTACAGTGGCGACGGCTGCCTGTATCTACACACTGGCCCCCCCCCATCTCACCCCCCAACGCTCTCAGTGCCAGGTACCAGGCCCACATTTCATGGGCAGGAGACACCCTGGCGAAAATTGTTGACCTAGATGTCTGGCAAGCACCAGGGAGGATCTGAAAGGCGCACAGGCAGTTATCTCGTCTTCCCGCCTGTGGAATTCCTGACCTTCGGGCTGTTTTTTGTGAGCGTGGTCCGGCATTTTGTTCATTTTTTTCAGATCTTTTTTTTTTTTTTTTTTTTTTCGAGGCTCCAGCACAAATTATTCCCTTTCGATGGGTTTCCTTCAGTTCGCGATTTGCTCGCTCACTGTCCTGTTTTGTTCTCAAAAAAAAAAATTTGTTTTCCTTCTGTCATACTGCCAGGACAAAACAGGAAGGCCCTTGTTTCCAAGTGAAAATATGATGACTCCTCACTGTGGAGTGAAATTCAAGCCTTTTTTTTAAGATTTGTTAAAGTCGCAAAAGCTTGTCTCACTGTTCTTGCTGTATAACGTAATGCAGAGTAAGAATTGTCATATAAATTATGATCATGTGGCCGTTCTGCATTTTCACTGTCTGCCTCTCATTTTGGAGTGTATGAGTGGATAGAAAATTTGGGATGTAAAAATGGTACTATTCCTTTAGCAAGGTGCTTCATTAGAATGGTTATTTTCTGCCCACGCAAAATAGCCAAAGTATTTAATAAACATCACATTGTTTAGGTCTTCTCGGAAAAATGGCAAATACTTGGGCTAAAGGTAGATTCTGCTACTCTCTTCGAGCTGCGTTTCCCAGCTGCAGAGATGGCTAATGTCTTGAGTGTGGGTGCGGAAATGGCTCTTGGCTGCCTAGGCCAGAATGGGAGTAGCTAGAGTGTTTTTTTTTTTTTTTTTTGTGGTAATGCGACAAGTTGCCTGAATATTGTCGTAGCCTTAGACTGAGATAAATGTCAGAAAAAATGCCAGACACCAATTTGGAGGCAAGTTGTTAGCTGAAGCATTGTTCTGAGCACGATGAAATGATTAAAACTGCAAAACCAAAGTAACCTTGGCTAATTAGCTTTAGCTTGCTAACCGAATCCAGGCACTTTGTGGCCTAGTTAGAAAGATTTGCACTTAGTATAGCAACTGCTTCATTGTATTCGGTCTGCAAGGTGGATAATATTTTGAAATCGGCATACATCCTAGATGGAAAACAGTCATTTGGAACTTGTGTTGAGACTCTTGTAACTGTCTTGTAACTGCTTGTTACTTGGGCATCTAAGGGTGCCAGATTGCTGGCCAAAATCTACATTTATTTTTTTTTTAAAAAGCGAAATGATTCCTATTTGGTCATAAATCAGACATTTGCATGGTTTATGCTGATCCCAATCTGTGAAATGCTAAGCAAACAGCGTTCTAAAGATGCTATTAATGTGCTGGTTTTCCTCAGTGGTGAGAGAGTTTGACCGCATGTTGTTCATGTGATCTCTAAATGTCAGCGTCCTCGCTGCACCTCTCTGGTGATGGTAATTATGGATATTGAAACTGTATTGAATCATCATAACCATTGGAGTAGACATCTTTTGGCCAATAAATATTGAAGCGCTATGTTCATTTTTATATTGGTTATGTTTCTTGTTGTCCAGAATCACTGAGTTCACCTTTCAGGGAAATGTTTTTTTTCCGCCAACAAAGTAATTTATCTCTGACTTGGAACCTGGTGCTCAGGAATTGTTCAGTCCTAATAGGAACGCTCATTTTTGTGCTTGTCTGCTTTCCATCCTGGATCACTTCCTAATCTAAAAACTACTGCCAGGCTGAACCTCATGACAAACCGCTAGGGCTGTCTGTGCTAATTATCCCCTGATGAATTATGGGCTCTAAAGGTCCATAGCTTCGCTGCTGTGGAGATGCCATTATCTCTCACATGAACTTTGCACTTGCGGCTGGCAGTTGAAGCTCTGTGGGCTAAAGCCTGTAACGGAGTGTGGAGTGACGTGGTGTAATTGCTGTTCCGTTTCCCCTTTTAAAAGCACTGACTGAAGCCCGGAATTTCCAGGGAAACTTGCTATCATCTGTAGTGTACTGTAGTGGGTAACACAAGTGCAGTCTCTATTCCTGGTTTGAGATGGGCAATGATAATGTCTTTATTTATCGGGCATCAATTTGCTGATTAAATTGAAACCGGATGTTTTGAATCACACCCAAATTTCCTTAATTTCGCTTTTCAAATATGAGCTGTGAGCGTTTATCTGAAGTGTTTGTGAGACTGAAGCGTTGTTGACGTGTGTGTGTGTGTGTGTGTGTGTGTGTGCTGCGCACCTTGGTGTAGATCGAGCGGCGCATGGAGCTGGTGCGGGCGGTCTCCCACAACACGCACAAGAAGCTGATCACATGTCTGCAGGGGCACATTGGCACCGACGCCGAGAAGAGACATGTAAGTCGCTGTCCCGCTCCGCCGCTCTCGGTTGCTGTCACCATGGAAGCGTTTCTCTCGGGAGGGTGTCGCTTACACAGCCGTCTCCCCTCCCCCCACAGAAGAAACTCCCCCTCACGTTGCTGTCCCAGACCATGCAGGATGGAGGATCTCAGCTGGGAGAGGAGTCACTCGTTGGGTGAGCTCACAGCTTCGCTCTCCAGTTTATGCAATCCGGTGAAGACTTCTCTCTGACAGAGCAACTTGTGTGTCTACATTACCTATGCAGACTTAATGCATTTGAGTGCTTGGGAAAATGGCAGCCCAGAATATGGAGCTGGCATATACATTCATAAGCAACTGAAAAAGTTGTTCTTTGTTTAAAGCAGCTAATTTCTGCTTAATAAAAACCAGTTTGCGGTCAATGAGTGTACTGGAGATTGTCTGCTGCTCTTGGGCATCTTCTTAGATGACATGGTGCATAGCCTACCACAGAAAACAAAAGCAATCACTTGTTCATTTATGCTAGTGCCTTGGTACTTGGGGGCACTTGATTGATGACCCTGGTAGATATGCACTGAAGTGCTAGAGGAGCACTGTACTTGATGAAAGCCTGCCGCCTTATTGATTGTTAAAAGGCTGTGAAAGTGTGCAGCAGGCAGACAGTGGCTGCATCTGCTGCCCGAGAGAAGTGAAACTGGTTAGAGAATTAACTGCGACACCTGACTGACGAGAATACAGAAAGAAGGACATTTCCCCAAATTAAACTTGTCCACTTGATTGTGGTGAATGGCTCTGAGGCCTAATAATAATTCAGTGGAATTAACAGCAACTTATCCTCACAATGCATGCCTCCTGTTCAAATTCCCCTGAAATCACCCTTCTGATTAGTCGCATGCCAGCAAAATAACTCTGGGTAGCTCTTAAAGTGAAGCCCTAGTGAAGTTGCTTGGTGTATTCCTTTTATGAAAATAAATTGGCAACTGGCAGACATGAGATTGAAAGTACTTTGTGCTTTGCAGAAAACTAAAAGGCAATTAAACAGATGCATCACTACCAGTGACAGGGTTCTAGTTGTTTGGGGGTTAATAGTATTGATCACAGTTACTGTGCATATGATAACTCTATGGAACCTGATTGAAATTACTTTTTTATGCAATCCTGAAGTGCCTAAATGTTACCTTCCAGAACCTCCAAAAAACATATAGTTAATCATTAGAAAAATGATTCTTTGTGATAGACAACATATTGCCTAATAGGTGAAGTATATAGTAACGGCAGATTTGTATTGTAGAAAGATGATGGACGTTTGCGGAGAGGCGGAGAACCGGTTGGCCTCTGAGCTGATGCAGCATGAAGTGCAGATCGAAAGAGACGTCCTGGACCCCCTTAATCAACTTGCAGAGGTACGCTTAAGTGCTGGAAACTCATGGACAACACTCTTTATCTCTTTGACCTTTGCATTACCTCTGATCAATTCTGGTTTGTCAAGGACTTTTTCTGCGATGTGGCAACTACAGCCTGTGTCCCAGTTGCAGCTACAGAGTTTTTGAAGCACATGCTGTTGTTTATATTAATGATGTAGCTTATATGCAGTAAAGGCTTGATTCGCTGCCTGAATCCGAGACCCTCTGTTCCTCCGGTTCGATCGGGGCTAGTCTTGTGGTCAGGTATAATGACTTTTATAACAAGACGATGATTAAATAAAAATCGTTACGCAAATTAAAAATAGACAGTTTATATTTTTGTTATTGATTGCAAACTAGACAAAAATGTCATGCAGATGAAGTTTAGTCTCTATTTCATTGGCAAGTGACAATTTTGTCTCATTTTTTTAACAAATAAAGACAAAACAAAAACTTGCTGACAAAATATACCAGTGTGTGTTTTCAGCTTGTTGGTGTTCATCAACGAAAATAAAAACTTTCTCTATCAGTTTTCAACTATGTATAGGGGTTTGTGCTTGGATATGGACTTTTCTTCTCAGAAACTGAAAGGTGGCTGTAATGTAGCAGGTTTACACTCATAAAATCCTTCTTTCCAAACCTAGGTTGACATTCCCAACATCCTGAAGCAGCGGAAGCAGCTTGCTCGGCTGGTGCTAGACTACGATTCCGCAAGAGCTCGGTGAGTGAATGTTTACATTACAGTGTGTTTTTGGCTGCTACTTCGGTCCAGTTTCAAGTTCTGGGTTAGCATTTCAGCTGTCATAATCTTTGGTGCTTGTTTTTTTTTTTTTTTCTATATTCCCAGATGGTTGCAGGCGACCAAGTCGGTAATCTCAGGAACAAACACTCAAGCACTGACAGCCAAGGTGGACTCCCTCAAAGAGGAGGTGGATGAAGCTATGAACAAAGTGGAGCTCTGCAAGGTATCGTCGTGTGTTTTTACAAATCATTCTTTACATTATAGAGAGGGCACCTATAGTCCTCCTGTAATACTGATGTAGGTAATGTTTTGGGACCCACTTGGCTGGGTAGGTGCCCTCCCACGGAAGTGTGAGACTCACTTGACCTGAATCGTCTCAAAAAATACAGTCTGAAGGAGCAATCAAAGATTAGCATTAGCATTTTTCCTGGTTCTTATGCATTTGGGAACCACTAGACTGTTAAGCCTTAAACATCACGGGTTCCCCCTGCTCTTAGATACATATGAGGAGCACTATCTATGTTCTGTGTCAATAAATGGTGAAAACACTTTCATAAGTACCAGAGGCATGGATTGGTGTGCTGTCTTGCTTTGGTTTTATGATTTGTCGGGCTAGGAATGAAGGTCGTAATCAGTGAGTTAAGTCATGTCAACTTGTAGTAATGCAGAAGTGATTAATTTAGTTATGCTAAGGAGCGAACATCTACAAGGGATGAATTCTGAGAATCCCACTGTTGCTTCAGGTAATAAATCAAGCATCTAGAATACGAGTTTTCAGGAATGCGAACGCTCATCGCAGGGGTATATCTGTGAAGGTCATCAAGCCTAGCCTTCCGCTCTCTGCTTTCGCTGGGGCTGCAGGGCTTTTAGTCTGCGTAGCTCCTGAGCAATAGGCGTACAGAGGTTCACTTTCGTCTTACATGGCACTTACTGTTCACTTTGCTCTGTGGTGAAGTGAGCTGCCTTATGAAAATTTAATGAGCGTCAATGTAAAACCACTCTGCTGTATCAGCACCCTTTAGTGGAAGCACTGCTTCAGATAATGACGCGTATAAAGTAGGATTTTGATTTATATGTTCTTTTGATTCTTAATGGTGTAAATGAAACCATAAAGTTTGACCTGTATTGCGGGGTTAATCGTGCATGCATCCGTTATGCTTCTTTAATGTTTAATAATATTGCTGCAGAGTGTTGGGTTTGTGTCCTAATTGTTCTGTCTGACCGTAAGTGTATATTGTTACCCACCTAAGTTAACTATGGCGGCGTGTAAGTTTGCATCAAAGTCGGTTAGTAGAGTACATGCAAGTTTGCTTTGTCAATGGTGTTTGTAAGTGCTTCCATGAAACAAATATATTCAGGAGCTGTCACTTGTATTCATGGCAGCCAGGATAGAAATGCATCTACATGTGTTAAAGACTGTGCAATCCCAACTGCTGTCTATTGTCTCCCTCTGCCCAGGACCAGCTGGCTGCGGACATGTACAACTTCTTCTCAAAAGAAGGAGACTGTGCCCGCTATTATGTCATGGTGAGTTAAGGTTCCCTGTCAGAGAGCTGTAAGGTTTTTTTCTCTGATTTCATGGGTTGTGTGTCTGCTTCCTGTGTCTGTGTGCCCACTTATGCTGTAAAAAAAAAAATAAATTTTTTATGTATATATAGCAATGGTCTGTGCTTCTGTGTCTCACATGATGTTCCCTTTTTATGGTTTGCATGAGTTAGCCAGGTGTGAACCAGCCCTGTGTTGAAAGTGCTGCATGACTGTAAATGTCATGTAGGGTGAAGTCAAATAAACTCTTGCTTGAAGGTGTGGTATCTCTTGTCATTGAAGCTTTAGTTTGAAAAATGCTATGAAACTGATCCAAAAATGTATATTCTTTTTCTTAGATATTTTATTTAATATTTTAAGTATTTGGGGCAGGAAAGGTTTCTAAATGACAAACAGCTTCTACATAGATAGAATATTTCTCATAGATGCGACTTTGAAGGTGGGCACATTTCACAAACTTCACAATGCGGGAGATTCCACAACAGCTCTTTGGGATTAAATCAGGTGATTGAATTAGCCTTGCGGTATTATATAATTTCCTTTCCAGGAATTCCCTGCAGAGTTTGAATTCATTTTGAGTTTCTCCCTTTTGCGCAAAAATTGCCGGTTATTTCTGAGCCAACAGTGCATCTGGTTACATTATTGTGTCCTTAAGTGAAGATAGAGGTTTGGGGACTTGCATACTGTTCAGGTTTCATATCTTTTCCCTTGATAACCGGCTGGGATTTTTTTGTTTTTGCTTCACTGCCACATGACTATGACCCTCTTCCTCTCCATATGTTTTCTACTCCCAGTTATTGGAAGCACAAGCTGATTACCATAGAAGATCTTTAGCGGTGCTGGAAAATGTGCTGCCGACCATTCAAGCACAGCAAGGTACAGTGTCCGTGACTTAACCTCCTCCACAGCCATCTGCTTTCTCTTTCAAAGTCCTGTCGCTGACATTTTGCGTTTTTCATGGCTCATCTACTACCGCTGAAGAGGGCGTGTTCCCCTTTTTTCTGATTGGTCATCAGTGTTTCCCATTACAGAAAAAGTCAGAGATTTATTATTTGATTTTTTCCTTATGGTTTTTGATGAAACCTGACACCATGTCACAAAACCAGAAGCCACAATCGAGAGATATGATACATTTTTTCGCAATTCGGTTGCATCACCGTACAGTACCAGCGTGGATAAAGGTACGGCTAAAGTTAGCGAGAAGTTGGCTTCGCGTTTTCGTCCACCTTTCTCTGATCGGCCTGGCGGATGGCGTAGGACTACAACAGGTGTCAGTTTCGGCCCGGCAGGCAGAACTTGGGGGGACTGTCGGTAGGGGGGAGAGGTTTTTGGGTATGGCTGATGTGTACTACATGTTGTTGCAGGCCTTGAATTTTGGCAAGAATAAACTACCACATCTGTTTCGGATACTACTTATTTACAAGTCAATGGATGTTTTTGTTATTAGAGTTTTAAAATATCTAATTCTATAAGAGGCAGCTAGAAGTAGGAGTAGTCATGAAGTAGAAACGCTTTCCTTATGGATGACAACTTGCGCATTTATTGTCACAAAATATTTATTAATACATTTATAATTTCTCGTTGGACGCCCAACATTTTAAATCTTGCTCGTGTCACTGTAAATGTCGATAATTTGCCATGGCGAAATATTGGTCTTAATAATATAAGACATTAGCTGGCACACAATTCGCAAATTGATAACGATACCTTTAAATCTGAATATAAATGTTTTACACAGTATACCTAAGGCGGATAAGTGACCATTTCTCACAAATGTGAAAACATAATCAGTCCCGCTCTGAGAACAGTTTTTAATCTGCGCTACCCCATGACACTTGCAACTGAGAAGGGCTTTATCGCGTTAATTTGTCGGTAACAGCCAAAGTTTATTCTTGAGATTATCTCTCAAATTATGAGAAAAATGCGACAAAAGTTAGCACACTTAACGTTCAACCGTTTGATCCGACTGAACAAGTCACCGCTTTCTTGACTGAGAGTTGTTCGGCGTATACATTATGAGGACTAAAACCTCAGGATTTCCAAAGGCCGAAACATTTCTTGCGGACTCAGGAAAAAGTGACACCGTTATTGTAAGTTACAACTACATAGGTATTTGCGTATTTTATTTCTATTTTCAGAAGTGCGGGTTTTGTTCATAATTTAAATGATATTAAAGTGGTGACAAAACATGTTGTTGTTCTTATGCTTTCTCTGATAGCGGCGCTTTAGAACTAAGGGTTTCATTTCTTAATTCTTATCTGCAAATATTACAGCAAAAATATTATGGCAAAAATACATGAATTTGCAGACATTAACTTTCCTGGAAATAAATATATATCGCCAACTGCGCGAAAGAAAATCTGTATCAAAAATTACTTCAGGCGTTTACAGTATACTACAAATATAATGGAGGTCATGTTGTTTGACGAAAAAATTTCAACGCTGAACTTACTTGGACTTCAATGCGACGGAGATTTATTCTAAGATATGTGTGAAACGGCCGGCCAACATGCCTTCTCACTCACTCTACTACCCGGTTCAGTGAGCAGGGCACGTCCACCTGACTTTCGGCTGACAAACGGCCAACAGCGCGTTGGCGAAAGTGGAAGCTTTATCCACGCTGGTACTGTAGTTGTTTGCAAAGTCATTTGTCAGCAAATATTTGAGTATGCGTAATGAGAGTGTTTGAAACTGTAATCATTTCTCTTACAATAAATGACTGCCGGTGCTTGCAAATGTATTGCTGTCCTACTTTCAACTTCCAGTTCTGTTTTCCACTTCCGCAAGTCAGTGTTGGTACCTGTTCTCTAGTTTACATACTGACTTCTGCTCACTCACCAATGTCTGGCTCATAAAATAAATTGCATATCCTTGCGATTCATTTATCAAATGCATTTTCCATACATTTTTCTTTATCTCATCGCTTGATAAGCATTTGCAAGGCTATGTATCTGCTATATTGCTCTTTTAGCACCCTCATGAATGGAGCATAAAGGATTCGGCTGCCCTTAAATACTTTGCTTGTGGCATCGCACACTGAACTTTCGAATTTTAAAGAGGCAGAGTTGCACTGTGTTTACGCTAATGAAAAGCTCTTAGGCTGCCAAGTTCTGCACAGACATGCAAAATTCTCATATTCATATTGTTATGTGATGGGAAACTGCATTTCTGCACTCTCAAATGCAAACTGTGTGCTGCCGCTGCGACGTGTCGGAAGGATTTTTTAAGGATTTTCACTGAGGGCTATCCATTTGCATTCAATTTACATGGATGTGAATATCATAAATGAATGTTCATTTGTCCTGTGACATTTTTAAAAGGGATTTTTCACACTTAGCTTGACCTCGATTGATGGGACATTGGGTTAAGAATCCTGCTGTAGGTCGGGATTTTTATTTTTCCCATTGTTGGTTGATGGTCTCGCTTCGTGTCCTCTGACCCCCGCAGACAGCTGGACGGAGAAGCCTGCTTTTGGAACAGTGCTGGACGAGCACCTGAAGCGAAGCGGGCGGGAGATCGCGCTGCCCCTGGAGGCCTGTGTGATGATGCTGCTGGAGACGGGCATGAAAGAGGAGGTAGGACACAATCAAGTCGCCCTTATAGTTCCACTCCTGAGGAAGGGTGTTTGAGTTGTAACCATCCGTTTGTACTACATCTCATTCAAGATCTGCCTTATTCCTGGAGAAAGCCCAGAAGCAAGGAGAAGCTCGAGACTCTTTAAAGTGAACTTTTGTCCCTGTAATGTTTTAATTGGCTCTTTAGTGTGAGATTTATACTCCTAATTTATGAAAAAAATTGAATAAGTTGATATAATCTTCATTTACCGGAAGACTGGCATGCCAAAATGAAAATGTCTGACTGCATGAGGAAAATTGGTCCGACAGGGTGAGAACCATCTGATCATTAGGCCGTAGTGCAAGCATCACTGCCCGTTTATCTTCAGGAACTTTCGTGGTTTCTTCCGGGCCCATAGTGCTTATTTCCCTTCTCTGAGAATATTAATACTAAAGGAACCTGAAACTGCGGTCTGCGTGTTTAGCTTTTGCTTGTCGCTAAAAATGGCAAACGTTATGAGCGGGTGCCAAGCGGCTGATTGAGAATAGATGTGCATTTTCACAGTTTCAGTTTTGTTCGCTTCATATCACTTCCTTCCCTCCGAAGACGAGCAGTGGACAGTATTAAAATGCCCCTGAAACTAGACACGGGACTCTCCACTAACTGGTAAACAGCGGCTACATGCAGAGATGGTCTAGAAGTGCCAGAAATTGAACTTGCCTTCCATGGTCATTAACTGCTGGTCTTTCACTAATGATGGGAGGTCTGGTTTGATAGTTTGCCGCGTTTGTGTACCCATGTAACGTGTAGCCAGTGTTAGGAATTGTGAATCATTCTGCTGGAGAGTGGGAGACTCATAATCTAGTTAGCCCCAGTAATAAACGGGCATAGACTCACCACATTCTCTGAAATGGTAATCTTGTCAATGTAACGAAGAGAAGGCCCGCACCCTGGCCTCGTGTTAACTCCTGGAGACAGGAAAAGCCAACGACGGCCATCAACTATCGGTGGAGACATACTGAGAGCCATCCTAGCCAAACTGAGACCATTTAAACTTAATTAGCACCCAAACGGCTACAAGGCTGAGTAGACAATGGTCTTCTGACCATTGGTTATCTTAATCATGATACCCCTCATCATTATACATTGAAGTCAAGAACAATCCCCTTTACTTGATATACATATGCATGTTGTGCGGTATGAATGGTAAAGCCTTTCGATTGTTCGGGGTTCACTTTGACACCGCTGAACCCAAAGTACGTTACCCGTATTTCTGACCACTGCCGTTTTTGCTGGAAATAAACACTATTTTCGTATGAAGATTGGAATTGTCCCTTCCTTTTTTTTCTTGAACCTGTGTGACTCGGACCCCTGTCTTGTTGCGCATCAGGGCCTGTTCAGGATCGCTGCTGGGGCCTCCAAGCTGAAGAAGCTGAAGGCGGCGCTGGACTGCTCCACCTCTCAGCTGGAGGAGTTTTACTCTGACCCTCACGCTGTGGCGGGTATGGCCTTCTTCCTGTTCACCGCAGACGGTGTATGCAAATTAGCACAGGGCTGCTTTTGCTCAATTCATCGTTTAAGAATCATTTTGGCACCAAGAGAATGGTCTGGACACAGCTCCATACTGTGCTGTAAACATCTCTCCTGCATGGGAGATGGTAGTTCTTCACTATTTGATTCATGTATCTCTAGAGTATGCTTACCAGAGAATTGTGTTTTGAACCATGCTAGCTGGTATGCTCCAGAAATGTTCCCTGGGATGCATTGTGATTTAAGGGCATATGTGACTTCAGTTACTTGGTCTATAAGGGATTGACCACCAGTATGCACAGTTAAGGCAGGTATATTTTGCTAAGGTTATTGAGTGATGTGCAGTGCAGGTCCAGGCATTTGCCTTCTGACTGGTTTGGTCAGTCTGGAAACTAGCCGTAGACTGAATTCTTATGGATCCTATACATTGCCTCCCGACTGAATTCTGCTCTGAAGGGGCATTGCTCTCCATTTTGAGTTGCTGCTCTTCTCCCTGGGCAGGTGCTCTGAAATCCTACTTGAGGGAACTGCCAGAGCCTTTAATGACCTTCCAGCTGTATGACGAGTGGATACATGCATCCAGGCAAGACCGAGCATCCCTTATACATGAGCGCCATCTTTACAGTTCCTGCACAGCATTTATCATTGGTGCATCTAGTAGACCACCATATCATATCCTTATCTGTCAAATCTCTTTTAGTGGTATGATAGAATGTTCTCGTTGGCCTTTGTTTTTTTATTTACAGTGTGCCTGACCAAGACAAAAGGCTCCAGGCATTGTGGGTGACATGCGACCAATTGCCAAAGAACAATAAGGCCAACTTCAGGTGAGTCTACTTGCTGATCTCAGACCAGTGATGGGAGGTGTTGTGGAGCTCTCTCACAGCAGCACCCAGAGGACTTTTATAGGCCACTGTCAGCACCATTCAGATACTCAGCCCTAACCTTATCATGCTGTGAAGTGAATTGAAATACTGGGGATAATTTTTTAGTCTTTTGTATATGCCTGTTCTTTGCTGGCTTTCTGTTGTTAATTTAGCTGCATAATGTTCAGTGCAGTGGCTTTTTTGTGTGGCTCTGATCATTTTCTTAATAGTACTCCTGTTCTCACTTTGCAGACTCTTTGCTCTCATTAAATGTTAGGACTTGACTTTGAAAGTAAACCCCAGATTACACTCACAAGGCCTTTAAAGGCTGGTTTGCATGCTTGGCCTACTTGTATTAATTTAATTTATGAAAGGGCCTGCTTGACTTACTATGATATTGGCCTTTATTGAGGATTTGAGCTTTTGTTTTCCTCGTGCATATTGGAGAATTATTTCCAGCAGCCAGTGCTTTCAGGTTCATTTCATTAGAAAGTTTGAAATGTGATCGCTTTTGGCTCTGTGTTGCAGGTATTTGGTGAAATTCCTGGCCAAGCTTGCTCAGGAAAGTGAAGTCAATAAGATGACCCCCAGCAATATCGCCATCGTATTGGGACCAAATCTGTTATGGGCCAAAACGGAAGGGTGAGGTGTTCACTGAGTGGAAGTGGGTTGCTGTCTATTAACTCTTTCAACCCCAGATATTCTAGCATCACTATACCCTTCAACCCCACAGCCCTCTGTAGAGGGCTGGTCATTATCTGGACATTGTATCTTACTGTTATCTCTGGAATCCCATTAAATGTAACCTGATATGTTCCAATCAATTAGTCAGATTGTTTGAATTTTCCCTACAGGAATTTGGGGTTGAAGGGAATATGTTGGTCAGCCCTCTGTAGAGGGCTGCGGGGTTGAAGGAGTTAAAGGTTCTCATAGATAAATAGCAGATTAATTGGTTCTTGTGAACCTGCTTCAGCTCATTTTTGAGATAACTTCTATATGTCCGATAGACTGCACTGACAGTAGCTTCACTTGGGTATTAGGTTGTTCTCAGGGCAAGGTATGATTTGTAGTGAGTGACAAAATATAGAAATTTTCTCAACATTTTTTTTTTTTTTAAATAAAGAATGTATGACATTGTGTAATTTGTGCTTCCAGGACCTTGGCAGAGATGGCTGCTGCTACCTCTGTTCATGTGGTGACCATAATCGAGCCCATCATCCAGCATGCGGACTGGTTCTTCCCTGAGGGTACAGTCTAACTAATGTAGTCTCTCTGTCTCTTGAGAGTACAAGTTTGTGGAGCTTCTCTACTGCAATTGTGGCTTTTTCATCCACACTTCGCCTGTGTTCATATTTTTTTATTTTTGTGTTCACAAACCTCAGAAAAGGCATCATTTGTAGGGTCCAGATTGTTAGGGCAACACGCAAAGAGAGAGAGCTCGTCCCCGCAACAGTCTGGGTGATTTATGCTCATGGAAAGAGAGCACTCATAATTTTGCCAATTTTTTTCAGAGCAGCAATAAGGAGCTCTCCTTAGACTCCATCATTCTGGGAATATTGTTTATAAGAGCTTCTGTCCCACACTTTATAAAGAAGAAAATTGCTCAGAGCTGTTTGCCATCTTGGTAGCTTATCAGTTTCCATGGTGATTTATCCTATCTTCTTCCATGAGGATTTGCTGTTATACCCATGACCTGAAATGGCAAGGATTTACAGTAATACCAAGGACTCTGTCCGTCCGTCCGTCCTTCTGCTCCCTGTTTCACTTGTGCTAGCTTTGCTTTCACAAAACAAAATACAAAATGAAAGAAATCTCTCAAAATGGCTGCCTCAATTTTCCCAAAACATTTGTGCCCCTCTCTGCAGATGTGGAGTTCAACGTATCGGGCATGTTTGCTATGCCCACCCCTCTTGCAAATCACACCAACCATTTGAGCACTCCTGACTTGGACACGGGCACTATCGAGCGAAAACGGCCCGGCAGCGTGGTCGTGCCGGAGGGCGACGGTCCTCGCAAAGACAGGTATCCATCCCACCCCAGAAGTTTCCAAAGGCAGGATTCAAAGTCCAACACCTTGTCTGCTTTGTATGTTGTATCTGAGGAATCTATCACAGTTAAGGTCAACGATGAACAATAATCTGTGCATCAGCTGAATTAAGCGTGTTAAGAATCCATGTTCTGCCTCGATAATCATTTTTTGCCTTATGTATGAAAAATGACAATGCAATCAATAAAGTATGTTTTTTACTCTTGGTCACTGATGACTACTAAAGAAAAATGATTAACCTTACTAACCCAAGTGATAACCTATCTGGTAGATCCATGTGAGGACTGATGTTCTCACTCATTCATGTTCATGGATTTGGCTTGCTATCAGCAAGCATCCCCTTTTTCAATGCTTCATTTCCATTATGGGATCCTTATCGCACACACAAACACACACGTGCACACGCACATGCACACAGTGTAAACTCAAAGTGCTGGCATTGTATCCCTTGAAGATGGGCTTTGAAGCCTTCGGTTTCCTGGCAACAGTTCAGAGTGCACGTTAATTATTTGGTCTAATGTATAATTTCTGAATGCCCGGTTGTCCACACTACTCCATTTATACACAGCCAAACGATATTTGGGTACGGAACATAATACGGCTATGAATGAATATAGGTCACAACTCTCAGATATTTGTTATTTTTCCCAACTGCCTGCCACTGTCTCTACTCTGCTAGTCTGTTGTGTACAGAAGTTTGGCTTAGTCTGTTTACCTTAACGTCTTACTTGGTTTATAGCTTGGCTGCTACATGTGCATGTTTGCTGCAGCTGTCCAGCTGATTTGGTGATTTAGAGCCACAAACTGCATTGTGGAAGTATAGAAATTGCTGATGACATTATTTGCAAAGCCATGAATGTTGTTACAAATTGAAAAAGGACATGCATATTAAATACTAGCGTGCACTTGCATGCTTTTGAGGGGAAGATTCCAGTTTTGTCCTCAGTAATGGTAGTGTGACAGTTCAGGAGCTCCGCAGGTCCGAAGGAATTCATGTCCGCCATTCTCCTTGAGTGGTGGTATCCATTTAACACCCCCCACCCCCCGCCTCATTTTTTTGTTCACTGTGCCACCCGTTTCTCCCCTCTCCAGCCCTGCTAACAAATTATCGGACCACACCCCTCGTAGAACCGGCACTCTAAATAGAAAGCAGCATGCTTCGCCTGCTTTCCAGCCCCCCCTGCCCCCGGTGGAGGCCGGGGGGGCTGCGCTGGTGCAGGGGGGCCCCGAGCCCCAGGCACTGCAGCAGGTTCAGGCCCCGGGCTCGGGCCCGGAGGCTGGTCAGCCCAGCACGCCGCTAGCTGTAACACCAGTGGCCTCAGTGCAGCACCTCCTCGCCCAGCACACTGACGAGAACAGGTAAGGGCTGCGGAGAGGCTCCCAGAACCCATTTGGCAGTGCGCCTACAGTGAGCTCCATAAATATTGGGACAGTTACACGATTTTTTTTTTTGAAGGTCTGCAATTCCTGAAGGCTCCTTTGATGCGATTGTAAATCGACTCGACTTGTGCATGACAGTCTGGACTTATTGTGAGTCAAAAAACCGCAAAGGAGTTGGAGCCCTTTAAAATCGTCCCGCTAATACTTGTGGACCTCACTGTATTACAAGGTTATGGAGCCATGGGGGCCCGTCACACCAATGAGCTTCTTTCGTGTTCCTTTCCATTACTAATGTCTCCCCAGTCTTTTTTTAATTACTATTCAAATAAATTTGCCCAATATGAATGTTTCTCATTTGACAGCGATCAGAAAGAGATCCAAAAATACTAAATTCAAATGAAGTGCTGTTACGCTACATTTAAAATGTGCTTCGGCTTCAGTTCTTGATGGTTTGTCTAAAGAATTCTGTGATGAGAAATTGGTGAGGAATCCATGAAATGTGTGTGACGAGGTCCTCGGTCCGTCGCCAGCATTCCGCCACATTTGAGACGTGACGGTTTTTATTGCTTGCCTGCCAGTCCCAGCATCTGTGCTCGCCTTTCATGTTGCTGTCTGAGGCCACACTTTGTGGTCACCCCTGCTAATGCTGAGTCACTGTTGTGTCTGGGCTCTTAGCCGTCTTTTTTTTTATTTTGTAAATGAAATGCGCCAGCATGAGAGAGCCTGCTATCCCACAGTTCTGTACGTGCTCTGTAGATGACCGTAAAAATGTCTCATCTACCATTCATAGCCTTGCCAGCAACATGCTGCCTCGTGTTGTGGTATCGTCAAGAACACGTATGTCACAACACGTATCTTACCTCTGGAATTATTTAGATGTTTTGCGAATGAAACCTATGGGTAATAATACCAGAGGTATACATCTATGGAAATAATACTCCATGTTTGGTCTTCATTAGTTAATTTGTGCAGTTCATTTCAGAAAACTTGGACAAGTCCGTCAATTAAAACTTCACGCATTAATGTCCAGTACTTCATTCTTCACCTTGAAACTTAAAAGGACCTCCATTTGGAATAGCAGAGACTTACTAAAATGATAATTGATACATCCCTAATACTTTTAACATGTTAATGCCTTAACTTTTAAAAACAAAATACATGATATTTAAGTATTTGGAATCACTGGATGCTCAGTTGGTGAGCAATTAAGAATTGGAAGGCTGGGAAGTTTTCAGTTATGTGGAGTGTTGTTTTATGAACTGAGTGGGTGCACGTATACCTTGACTGGAGATTCTGAAGTGATTTACCAGTAGTTGGTAGTTGATTGCATCCTGTGTGCACATCCAGTGATGAATTGTGTGTACCTGTAGCTCCTCGAAGCCACGCGACCCCTGCTCCACACCCCCTCCTCAGAGGAACGGGGGGGCAGGGGTGCAGCATGGCCCCCCCGCCGCTGGAGCTGGGGCAGGGCAACTGAGCGTGGGGGCCCCCCAGGCCGGCTCTATGGGCCCCAGTCCTCATTTGGTGCGCAGAGGTGAGTCATCACCTGCGTTAACCAATGACGGTCTACCACAAGGTTTGGAGTAGCCCTCCAGTTTACTTATGTTGTGCATGTCTCCTTCCTGATTTTTGTGCAAAACTTTTTTGAATGGATTAGAATAAAATGCTAATGGGTCTTATGCTTAACCCTTAGAGTGCTGAATACATTTTCAAGGAATTAAAAATGTAATTATCCTGAGCTGTTGAAAATCTATCATGCGGGCGCTCTTTTAAACAAGTTGCCACATGATAGGTTTTCAACAGCATCTGATTTTGATATCTTACATCACTGGGCAACTATAGTTGCCTGTAGCGCTCTAAGGGTTAACATTTAGCAATTGTCTAAATTTATGAGTGATGTAGTCATGGTTTAGTCCAATATAGTGAACAATCAGAGACTTTGGAGGAATCCGTAAAGCGTATATTCATGAATGAGGACCTCCCATGTTTTGCCATATTTGAGATGTGGTGGTTTGTTTTCCATCTAAATTTTTAGACCTCTGGTTTACTCCTATATGTTGTCCATATAGGTACCAAGAAGCCTGCCCCTGCTCCACCTAAGCCAGTGAATCACCCTCCTGGACAACCCAGTGGTCAGACCCACTCGCCGTCAGCTGCTGGTCAGCCTTTAGTCCAACCCACTAAACCGTCATCAGGCCACTCCCCCACCAGCCCGAGCCCCGGTCAGAGCGCCCCTCAGCCGTGCGCCATGCCGCGTCGCCATTCCAGCAACCAGCCGCCCATCCAGGCCCCCAACCACCCGCCCCCGCAGCCCCCCACGCAGGTCACCCCGCCGCCGCACGTCAAAACCGCCAGCCAGGCCACGTCGGGGGAAGGGGGCGGAGACCAGTCTCCGCCTAGCACCCCGACTCCACCCGACACCCCTCCTCCCTCCGCCGCTCCCCCTGATAGCCCCGGTGCTACCACTTTTCCCCACTTCCAGTCGGGCTCGCTCCCCCGCCCGCGGCCCGTACCCAAGCCCAGGCACCGACCCAGCGTGCCTCCACCGCCCCAGCCCCCCGCCGGCGACAACACCAATGGAATCTGCAGTTCGAAGGTCATCAACGGTGAGTCGGCTGAATATTCTGCCCATCTGTTTTGAAATTACACATACATGCATCATGTTGGGTGTTCAACAACAATAAATGGCCGTTCGAGTGCACTGGTGTTGTCGTGTTATTGGTTAAAGCTTGTCCATTCCCATACAGGCTTCTACCTGATGACAAGTTACTTGTGAAGTACGTCTTCCTCGTTGTCACAAAGTGAACCCTCAATGGTGTTTTCTTAATACTTTTAGCAAAATTCTGGGGGGGGGTAACCTGAGGCAATCCAGCTATTGTTTGATCAATATCGTACCAAATGTTTCATCAGTCCACTCCCCTGAGTAACTTGTGTAATTTAGTGGTTATAAGAAAGAAGTAAACACTAATAGTTTTGTGTTGCAATGCCTTCACAGGTTAAGGATCTTACAGCTTGGAAGGTTTGTAGTTAAAGGATATTTCCATTTGCAACATCTCTCCTCAGCTTTGTTATTTGCATTTGCCAATAATTCACTGTGGCAAACAAGCTTGTGATATTTGGCCTGCCAATACATTTGTCAGTTTACATCA